>CM060925.1:430555584-431769870 GCA_030737875.1 Allium sativum | reverse complement strand
CTATACTTTGATTATATTATACTTTATCCATCCCATTGTGAGATATTTTCTGAGCTCTGATGTATTTTATATCTCTGTCTTTTCTGCAGGATACTAAAGCAACCAACATGGGTTTCGATGGATTAAAATTTTGAAAAAAAATTCGGTCTATCAGAATTCGGGTTGTCACAATTTTGATATGAATGTGGTAACTATACTCGGAGGCAGCCGAATTAACCTAAGAGAAATGCATGAGTGGGTGAAGGTAACAACTTAACCTAAGCACACGATTTTTATTTCGTTTAACCCTTATTATTTCATATCAGACTTAGAGCTTGTTCTATTTGGCATCAACATGTTG
This sequence comes from Allium sativum, assembly GCA_030737875.1. Classification (NCBI taxonomy): domain Eukaryota; kingdom Viridiplantae; phylum Streptophyta; class Magnoliopsida; order Asparagales; family Amaryllidaceae; genus Allium; species Allium sativum. The sequence goes on along the minus strand of CM060925.1, from coordinate 431,769,530 downwards.
AATTTGTTAGGCTTTCCTTAGGATCACTACACAATTATATTTTAGAAGACGAAAGAAGAAAAAAATAACAAACGAATTCCTTCAAACAAACCTTTATTAATCCACCAATTGATTACAAAGAAGGACCTAAAATTGAGAAGATATCTCAATTCCTAAAAAAAAAACATTTTTTTCTCCCTTCCTAGTACCAATAAATCTATCTTTAAAAAGTTGTATATATAGGCAAATAGAAAGACTAGGTCAATACCCAGTTGGGCCCTAAATTATCTCAAGATAAATCTTTCCATAAACTTGGTCAAAATAAGACCATGTCGGCTCAGATCTGACCTGGATGGTCAGACGTCTGATCAAACTCTCGGGAAGCAATTCCCTGACAACTCAAACGTCTGACCTGATGTCTGAGACGTGTGATCACCAACTCTGTCTACTTTCTACCTCTTTCAGTTGCAACTTCAATTATCTCGAGTTACCGAACTCCAAATCTCCATCTCCAACACCTATGTGATAAATATCATAAATCACAACACTCCACCTTGATATGAAATCACGTCAACACTCCAGCAAAGGCCAATCTCAAAACAAACCCAAAAAAACCGCCTACCAATGATGCATCTCTCTCATGAGATACAACACACAGAAATGATCTCAAAATTGTTTGTAATACCACAATGGCCTCCAAGTAGGCTTTGTGGTTTTACGTTGATGGCTCTACCTTGATTCATATGAACTTGCCTCTCCCAATCCAGTTTGAGAACTCATAACATTCTCCATCATTTTTTTCAAGCAATTTATATATGTTACTATTTCCCCGTCTTGCGCGCAGAAGCTCCTTATTACCCCTACGAACCCTTGTGACTCCACCTCTAATCGAAAGATTCCAGCCTTTTTGTTCTAATTGTCCTATTGAAGCAAGATTCTTCTTAATTTCTGGGATCAACCTAACTTCTGTTAGCTTCATCACCTTTCCATCATTCATCTTCAACTAAATCGAACATATGCCTTTAACACGCAAATCTCGACCATTGGCAGATTCCACTTTTCCAGTTTGTTCTTCATAATAATAAATGCTTCCTTTTGATGGCATACATGAAAACAAGCTCCTGAATCAAGTGTCGAATCCTTTCTTTCTCGTTCATTAATACATAACACATTGCCCTCAAATTCCTCACCAAGATTCACCTCATTATCATTATTATTCTGTTCATCCAACTCATCTTCCAATGCCTTCATCTTCTCCTTATCCCTTTTAAGCTTATGACAAAATCACAGTTGATGACCAGGTTTGTCACAGTAAAAACAAATGTATCCCTTTTTCATGTCTGGTCTATTCGATTGTCTTTCCGTATTTCGATGATTAACCCTCCTTGTAATATTAGCCTTTTCAATTGGAGTTTCAATTTCTGTTGCCTCCTTATCTTTTCCTTCCATAAGGCTCTTCCTCCGCATCTTCTCATTAAGCAAGCTACTAACTACTGACCCCATTGAAACAACGCCATCTGAATTTGAGTCATTCAATGCAATCACAAATGTATCTCAACTATCCGGTAATGAACTCATCATCATTAAAGCTTGCGTTTCGTCATCCACCTTGAAATTCACGGCAGCCAATTGATTCACGATTTCTTGAAATTCACGTCAGCTCAAACGTCTAACCTGGACGGTTAAATGTCTGACCAAACTCTTAGGAAACAATTCCCTGACAACTCAGAGTTTGACCTGATGCCTCAGACGTCTGATCACCTGGTCTATCTATTTTCTGCCTCTTTCACCTGCAACTTCCAATATCTCGAGTTACCGAACTCCAAATTTCCATCTTCAACATCCATGTGATAAATATCACAAATCACAATAGAATCCACTCATGTTTCAATGCTGACTGCTTTCTGACATGCTATACTTTAATTATATTGCTTATTTACATGCGAGGAAAACGCAGCGGTACTTGAAAATAACTGGACCTAAGAGAAGAAATGAAAAAAAAGGGCAGTCGGAACATAGAACCCTTTTTATTTGAAATGCGGATGGATTGATGTCTTTTCTTTATCCAAAGAAGCCGGAAAAAGACAATGAATAGGGTGGATGATCTAACTAAATTGCTTGCTAAAAATTATTAGCTGTAACTATTCTCGTTGAGATTTTTTTTCCTACTGCACATGACAAATAGATCGACAGTCTTATGTGGCTACAATACAACAGGGCAATCACCACAAGAACTAATTTACTTGTGTAGTTATGTATAATGCTAAGATTATTACCACTTCTACTTTTGCTTTATACCCCCCAATTATAATGCAAAAATTTTAAATTTCATTTTTACCCTTTGCTCATAATTGAAGAATAAGATTAAAGAAAATAAGAAAATATTGAGGAAGCTGAAGATTTTATTGATAAATATTATTTCTTGTACAAAGAGTAATGTAAGAATGGTATGCTTATATAGAGAAGCATTGTAACGGCTAATAGATAATTACAAAACATACTAAATATGATAAAACGTGTTCACACGCTAACGGCTCTATTGTAACGGCTCTATTGTCTTCATTACATACTAAATATGATAAAACATGTTCACACACTAACGGCTCTATTGTCTTCATTATGCCCCCTCAGTTCGAACTAGGGTTTCCTTTTTCATTTCCGCCTCCACCAACTACCTTCAGCTCCTCTCTCAATCTCACAAAATTCTTGATTGATAATGCTTTTGTAAGAACGTCAGCTCGCTGGCAGTAAGCAGAAATATGACAGATGACAAGCTTTCCATTCTGCGTTCTTTCTCTGACGAAATGAAGATCGATTTCAAAATGCTTTGTCCTTGAATGTTGAATTGGATTGAGGGAAAGAGAAACCGTACTCTTGTTGTCGCACCAGATGACAGATTTTCGTGTTAAACTCAGCCCTAATTCTTCCATCATCGTTTCAATCCAAGATACTTCTGCAGTTGCACTTGCGAGAGCCCTATATTCGGCTTCTGTACTGGACCTGGATGTAGTCTGTTGCTTCTTAGTGCACCAGGAAATTATGTTGTCTCCAAGGTAAACGCAGTATCCTGATACAGATCGTCTATCATCAACATCATTTGCCCAATCAGCATCGCTAAAGCACTGTAAGGAAAAATGTTTCACTGATTTTAAAATTATTCCTAAATTCTTTGTGCCTTGCAAATATCTTAGAACCCTTTTTAAAGCAATCCAATGTTCTGATAATGGATTTTGCATAAACTGGCTAAGCTTGTTAACACTATAACAAATATCTAGGCGAGTGATTGTTGCATATTGAAGTGCTCCTATTAAACTTCTGTACTGTTTTGCATTTGTGATGGCCTCCCCTTTATGTTTAGACAAGCGGAGATTACTTATCATTGGTGTTGGTAGATGTTTGTCATATTGCATATTGGCCCTGTGCAAAATTTCAGAAATATAATTTTCTTGGGATAAAATCAATTTTCCTTCACTGTGTTTGGTAATTTAAATCCCAAGAAAATATTTTAACTCTCCTAAATCTTTAATAGAAAATTGTTGATCCAATAATTGTATGACTTTGCTTATCTCTTGATCATTATCTCCTGTGATTAACATATCATCCACATATACTAAAATAAAGATAGTTCCTTGCCTACTCCTTTTCATGTATAATGAGTTGTCAGACTTGACTTGAATAAAACCTAAATTTAATAATGTCATCTTGAGTTTCTCATACCAAGCTCTTGAAGCTTGCTTGAGTCCATAGATTGCTTTATAAAGCCTGCAAACCCTTTTATCATCAGAATTGTATCCTTCAGGTTGTTGCATGTAGACTTCTTCAGTTAATTCTCCATTCAAAAAAGCATTGTTCACATCAAGTTGTTTTATATTCCACCCCTTACTTAAGGCAACAGTTAAAATTATCCTAATAGTAGTGGGTTTTATAACTGGAGAAAAGGTTTCATTGAAATCAAAACCAAATTGTTGTGCATAACCTTTAGCTACCAGTCTGGCTTTGTATTTGTCAATAGATCCATCGACCTTTCTTTTTATCTTATATACCCATCTACAACCAATTACATTCTTGTGTGCTGGTGGTACAACAAGTTCCCAAGTTTTGTTTTTTATAAGAGCTTCATATTCTGTATCCATGGCCTTTTTCCAATTTCTTGACTTTAGTGCTTGAGTGAAATTAAGTGGTTCAGTTTCAGTGATGGCCAAATTATAGACTTTTGGTTTAAAAATACCGCTTTTTGATCTAGTAGTCATGGGATGCCTGCTTTGATGTTGTTGTGCCTGTTGTGATTGTTGTTCCTTTTGTGATATCCTTGTACTACTGTTGCTTTGCCTGCTACCGTCATCATCAGTGTTGTGCATGTTATTATCATCTTGACTTATTTCTGTGTCATCTGAATTTCTTTCTTCTGATCCACTGATGTGTATACTTGTTTCTCTTATATCCTCAGCTTGTGTGCCTGAATGTTCATTGTCTGAAATTGTTTCAAGAGTAACTGGTCTAAACTCCACAGTCTTGATAGATTCCACTCTATTGTCTTCTTTTGAAATATGTCTATCTGCATAAGGAAATTTACTTTCATCAAATATCACATGTCTTGAGACATAAATTCTACCATTCTTGTCAAGACATTTATAACCTTTTTGATTTTGAGCATAGCCTATAAATGTGCATGGACTTGATCTCATACTTAATTTATGTTTATTATAATCTCTCAGACATGGAAAACACATACAACCATATATTTTTAGAAACTTATAGTCTGGTGTAACATTGTATATCATCTCATATGGAGTTTTATTATCTAGGATCTTAGTGGGTAACATGTTAATAAGAAAAACTGAAGTAAAAAAGGCTTCATTCCAATACTTCATGGGTAATGAGCTTTGTGATAACAATGTTAAACCAGTTTCTACAATGTGTCTGTGTTTTCTTTCAACCAAACCATTCTGCTCAGATGTGTGAGGACATGTTAATCTGTGTTTAATTCCTCTTTTAGCAAAATAATCAGCCAAAGGTTTGAATTCTGCCCCACCATCTGTTTGCAAAATTTTGACATTACAATTAAGTTGCTTTTCAACATGAGTTATAAATTGTATAACTATGTTAGAAGTTTCAGATTTATTTTTTAGCATATATATCCAAGTATATCTCGAATAGGCATCTACAAAAGAAAGATAATACCTGTGCCCCTGATATGAATTTAGAGGTGCTGGCCTCCATAAATTTGCAGCTACAAGCTCCAATGGCTTGTGATACCTGGTTTCAGAATTACTAAAAGGAAGCTTGTGGCTCTTGCCAAGCTGACAATGTGTACATGTGTGTTTAACAGATGCATTTTTAAAAGCAATATTATTAATAGATAAAAATGTTCCGACAGTTTCAAAATTTGGATGACCAAGTTTCATATGCCATAAAGTAATATTATCTAAAACATTATTTATATTACAATGCTTATTACTATTGCAATCATTATTACTACAAGCATCCACATTGTTGCCCCAGAGTTCACCACTTGAATTTCCAGTCTTCAAGTTGTTAAATCTATAAAGTCCATTATGTAGACTACCTTGTAGTAATATTTCATGACTTAGAATATCTTTGACTAAGCAAAATTTTGGATGAAACTCAAAATATACACAATTATCACTGGCAAATTTTGATACACTTAAAAGATTTTTATTTATGGTAGGAACCCTTAGCATGTTATTTAGTTGACGTTGTCTTTTACCAAAAATAGTTCCTTTGCCAGTATGTGTTATATTTGCAGTGTCTCCATTGCCCATACATAAATATTTCATACCTGAGTAATCTTTGCTACCAATGTTTAAATTCTAAAGATTATCTGTAATATGATGGGTTGCACCTGAATCTGGATACCATTCCTCAAAGTTACCTTCATCACCCTTATCAGCATTATTACTGCTTTGACTGTCATTGTTGCCTATGCTTGAGTTTATTGTAGCAAAATTTGCCCGTGTTCCTTTCTGAGAAAAACATCCTTGACTGCTTTGAGAACTATTATCTGGATTGTACCTAAAGTAACATTTATTTGCCATATGACCAAATTTTTGACAAATTTGACATTTTACACGATTGTTATTATTCCATCGGCCTCTTCCACGACCTCTCAGAGACTGGAAACCTCCTCTTTGTACTTGAAAACCTCCTCTTTGTGATTGGAAACCTCCTTGAAAACCTCCTCTTTGTGATTGAAAACCTCTTGAATACTGACTTTCTTGTCTGTTTGAATCATTGTTGTAGTTGTTTCTTTGTTGATTACTTTTAGCTGCTGCATAGTTGACAGAAAAATCGCCTTGTATAGTTTTTCTTTGTTCAATCCTTCCTTCATGAGCAAGTAGAGCGGATCGAACAAACTGCAAGTCAGGTAATGTTTGCTGAGTAGCAATAACAGTTATTAATGAATCATATTCTTCATCAAGTCCACCAGTGATAATCAATACTTGTTCACTATCACTTATCTTATGCCCAACAGCATTTAATCTATCACAAGTATTTTTAATTTTGGCTAAATATTCTTTCATACTCATGCCTTCTTTTCTGGAGTTTTGTAAATCCCTTCTATACTGCATTATCTTAGCTGTAGACTGAGAACTAAAAATTTGCTCAATAGATGACCAAATTTCATGAGAATTGTTACATCCTACTATCTGTGATAACAAATTTGAACTTATAGAAGACATAAGCCATGAAGATAATAGATTATCCTGCTTTTGATATATAACATAAGCTGGATTTGAAATAGTGCTACCATCTTGACTCAAAGTCACGAGTGGTGGTATAGTTATGGTTCCATTGATGTATTCCAACAGTCCATAACCTTTTAAGGCAACTTCCACTTGATATTTCCATAATATATAATTGTCTTCATCAAGAGATATGGTAATAATTTGACTTTTGGGTTTTATTAGGTTATGGCTGTTTGGTGGTGGATCAGTGCTAGTGTTGACCACTGATGTAGACATGGCTTCATTACTGTTCGCCATAATTAATCAAAAAAAAAAAAAAATGGCGAGGCAGAAGTAGGAAAATGCAGGCAATGTAATCTTGGATAGAAAGAAATCGAAGCACAATAATAAGGTATATTTTGTATGCCTGACATGCAATATCAGATTTTATAGCTGCCTGTAACGACCCAGATTTTTGAACAGTTTATTTTAAATATTTAGTATGGTTTTAAATATTGATTCGAATATGAATGGATTTAATTTTGAATTTATCAATTTAAATCAATATACGATTTAATATTGAATAGTCATAATATGAAAACGTAATATAATTGAATTCGCAGTTAGAAGTGAATCAAAATATATTTGAATTTGAATCAAAATGATTCTGTCAATTAATGTAGATTTTGTATTAAACTAAAATGATAATAATTGTTTATCATCGTTAAATTTATTTGAAATCGATATTGAATTTAATTTTAATCGTCAGTTTGAATTTATATCCTTTTCCCGACGATCGAACTAGACTTTGAAACCTGTTTCGTTGTGTTCATGGTAGCGGTTAAGCCTTAGGAATGTTAGTCATTGCGCCTCGGTTTGTGTTCTTTACCGCAAGATATTTTTATCTGTAAATAAGTATAAGACCACCTCGAAATCAAATCAAAATGTTTTCATAATTAATTCAGCCACCCTATCTGTTACTTAAGCCGACCCTAACATTTCATTTCACAGACCTACTGTTTTTCTTGAGCACAATATTCTGTCTTCCAGCTTCGATACAAAGGGAGACAGGATTTTGATGGCCTTTGCACTTATGTCTGCTCTTGCGTCTATAAATAAACGCAATACCCTCATTTTTTTTTTATCTTCCCTCTTTCGTTAATTCCTTCAGAAAAATCGAATGCCTCAATTAAAGCCACCACACTCCTCTTAATCAATTTAAGGCTGTTCGGCAAAGAGAAAGAATCAAAAAGGGATTTCGATTTTAAATCCAATTCGCGGTCCCCTTTATCACCTCAAGATTGTCGGAAGCTCGACACTGAGCTGGTGATACTCACGAGTAAAGGGATTGCGACAGGAGTTTGCTCGTTCTGAAGCTCTCGACATCGTACTGGGAGCACTCGTGGTTGAAAAATTGTAATCGCCTTTCCCCCTGCAGCTCGATACTGGTTTCAAGTCGCTCGCGAGTTTCTATAAGGGAGGGTCTTTGGAAGGGTGCGAGGGCAATTTGGGGAAGAGGATTGATGTCGCGTATACCACTGGAGGTCACAGAGAACTGGGGTATTCGAAGTCTGGTTCAAAGCAGCAGCTGGGTACAGTTTCTACTGTAGGGTCAAGGAAGAAGGTATTAGCTATTTTATGGTATAATTAAGGAATTAGGTAATTTAGTTGAGTTGATAACTTAAATTAATTTCTGAAATTTATGATTTTTATATGAAAACTAGTTTATAAAGTTTGTAACTAATTAAAGAAAATTTTACAAACTAATATCGTTTGTCAATAAAGGAATTAAGTGGTAAACTTATAATTTGAGTATAAAGTTAGGTTTAAAAAAAAAAAAAAAAAAAAATTTTTGGAATTTAGTTTACACGGGTAATTAATAAATTTAATTCGAATAATTCGATAACTAAAATTTTATTTATATGGTTTTACATTGAAAAACAGATGGTGGGATGAATCATTATGAAATCTATATAATTGGCTTCATTGGATGGATCGCAAATAAAATTCCCGGTGAGTAAATCTCACTCACCTTTTATTTTAATTATTTTTATTTCGTTAAAAATAATTGTTGTTGCTTGTTTGGATTTTTCTGCTTGTTTATATATATTAGTTATTTAGGCTATATATATATATTGGGTTGATTGATTGGTTGGATTCCCGCAGTCTCATTAGCGGATGCCCGCAGTTTCATAGCGGATGATTACCCTATACGCCCCACGCTATGATTAGTGGATGACCTTCTATACCGCGATATTCTGCCACGAAGCAGAATGGGTATTATTTATGTGCTAACATCTGTGGATGCAGGAAAACAGGTTGGAGGAATCCAACTGGATTCCTCAAAAATATATTATCTGTTTGTTTATTTGTTTGCATATATATATATATATATTGTTATATATGATGTGTTAGAAAAATAAATAATTCGTTGTTTTGTGTGTTTAAATATCACTGGGCTTAAATAATGATATTTAAAATATCGTAAAAAGGATATTGGCGATTTAAAAAGGAAAAAATTCTATTTTTAAATAGAATTTGAATTTTAAATGGGAATAAAAATATAAACTTGTTTTGAAAAATTAAACAAGTAGTTTCTTTATAAACGAAGTTTATAAATAGTTCTTTTATAACGAAGTTATAAATGAAGTGAAAAGAATTATCATTTGATAATTCAGAAATAGAAATACAAGTGCGAAATTGGAGTTTGAAATGAAATTTCAAAATAGGACGTGAAAGGAAATTTTTAAATATATAACTCGAATGAAATTTGAGTATAACACTTGAATAGTAGAATTAGAAAAGAAGGTTAAATATTTGAATTTTAAATAAAAGGGAAAAAGGAGATTTAATATTAGAAATTCAAATAGAAGTTCAAACAGAATTTGAATAGACGAAATTAGAAGGAAACATAGAATTGGAATATAGAGAAGTTGAAATAGCATTTCCAAATAGAATTTGAAATAGATTTTCCAAATAGAATTTTCAAAAGAGAATTTGAAATAGACTTTGAAATAAAATTTCAAAAATAGTATTGAAATGAAATTTGAATTCAAATATAATTGAAAGAGTATTTGACTATAGAAATTCAAAGGGAGTTCAAATAATAGAACTTGAATTCAAAGTAATGTAAATATGGGATTCGAATTCAAGGAAATTGAAATAGGATTTGAATTCAAAGGAATTCAAATGAGATTGGGATAAAGGAAATTCAAAAATGGAATTTCAAATAAAAGAAGAATGTAATTTGAAATATTGGGAATTTCAAATAAGAGAAAATGGAATTTGAAACATTTAGAATTTCAATGGAGTTTTGAATATTTGAATTTCAAATGGAGTTGGGATATTCGAGAATTCAAATAGACTTTGAATATAGGAATTTCAAACAAAATTTGAGAATGGAGTTTAAATCCAGAATTGGAATTCAAGAGATATAAATCTAGGATTTGAATTCAAGAGAAATTTAAATATGGCATTTGAATTCAAGGTGAAGTTTAATATGAGATTTGAAATTCTAATAGAATGAAAATAGATTTGAGTATAGAAATTTAAATGGAGATTGGAAATGGGATTTGAATAAGGAAATTCAAATGTAGAATTTCAAAGTAGAACTTGAATTAAAACTTTGAAATTTGAATTTCAAATAGAACTCGAAATAGAATTAACTATGGGATTTGAATATGGAATTCAAATGGGATTGGAACTATGGATTTGAATATATTAAAATCAGAATGGAATTGAATTTCATTCAAACGAAGTTTAAAAGTTTATATATATAAATATAATTAAAACGAACTCGCCGCAGCGCTGCAATTCGTAAATTGGCGACTCGAACTTCAATTGAGTATACAGAACGCAATTGAAGTCGGAATTCTTCGAAACAAGAAACGTCAGGACCGGTTTGATAATAGTTTTCTAATGAAGGAGAAAAATCTGAATTTCGTCGTATAGATTTTGAGATATGTCAAAATCAAATTTTCAGAAAAACAGCGCCAGAACTATTTAACGACCAAAATGGTTTATTTAATATTTTAAAGGGATTTTAAGCAAATAAAATCCGAAGTTTCTATTTAGAAAATTTCAGAGTTGAGTTGTAAAATATATGCGAATTCAAGTTGTGTAAATGAATATGAGTTTTGAACAGAAACCAGATCTTTGATTTATTGAATGGAATTAACTAAATTGAATAGAAATTAGTTAAGACGATTTCGAATGGATATTGGGGGTTGAATAAATAAATTCGATTTGAAAATTTATATTCGAAATCAAAAAGAGAACTAGAATTGAAATCAAAATTCAATTTGGTTATGGACGAGTTAAACTTTTTGTTTGAACATGTATGTTCAACAAAAAGTGAAATAGGCAAAATGGCCAATTTAAAGAATAAATGGGCGAAACTGAATTCAAACGATTAGATGGTGTTGAATTGAATTGCAAACAGGTGAACATGTGTAAGCAGGTTTGATAGGAAGTATATGAAGATTTAAATTTATGTGCTCGACAAAAAGGTACATGTTTAATTCATATATGGGTTTTATGCGCCGTATCGGCAAGCCGCTTGGCTTTTCCTTTTTCTTTTTGATTGAGGAAGATACCGGGATGCTATTTGAAATTTCCCGATGCTCCCGATACAGGGGAGGTTATGGCGAAATTTTCCGGAAATTTAAGGAGTTAGAATATTTTTAAGATATTTTGATAATTTGAAATCATTGTATCGACGTATTGAATTCGATAGTAAAGTGAATATAAAAATCGAATGTTGTAAACAAAAAGGGATAGAGATAAGTAATTGAAATTGTTTTCAATTGCAAATAGAGATTTTTCTAATATATAGAAAATAAAAGAAGTTGATATTTGGAAACGTTTTCCAAATGACATAAGAGGCCGAGATGATTATTGAAATATTTGGGTTAACAAATATTGATAGAGAAAATGGAGAAGAGATTTAATTAATGAAATATTAATTAAAGAGCCCAGTGATTTGGTTGATATGTTGATTGAACACTTGTTTTTATTCGATAGTTAAATCACAGACTATCGAAGTTTTGACCATCGTTGTCAATATGGAGAGACCGGTTGGATTATTATCCGAAGAACCACTCCGTATTGGCATAAGCGTTGCGAACCAAGTATGCTGAATATATTGAAGACGGAGTAAAGTGCAAGGGCTTTTCTATTTATAGAAATAGTGCCTTCGGTTTCGTTCAGTCCCAGAACGAACGTAAATGGACGAATGTCTGACAAAGTATTTCCAATGATCAAAAGGGTTGGTCTGTATGAATATATATGGTTGCAACGGATTTATCCCTTAGCATAATATCCAGAATATTTGTGCAAACTCAACTAGTGATTAACGGATCTGACAATGTGGCATTCAAAGTGATTGTGTTATCAAGGAATAGTAAGTAATCGTAGCCTCAGGCCTCAACAACCAGGAAAGGACAAAAATCGGGCAGGCAGCATGGCTATGTGGGTCGCACCCATTAGGGTGTATAATCACCTATCTAGAGAAATTCCTTTTGTTTCTAAATCTATCGATTCTGCCCATTCGGGAACGGTGGTTTGAGTCCAACCGTTGGTGATATACATTCGATACACTCAAGCGAAATGAGTGGTCGGTCATGTGTGGGCCGGGTTACAAGATGTTCTTGTTGAACCCAGGTGTATTCGCCTCTAGAGATACACAGTCGGAAGGTGGTTCCATACCTTGTCATGTTGGAAATCCAATCTCCAATAAGCGCCATGCGGTTTTTGATTTTATACTATATATGTGGAGCGTGAGATGCAAGCGTTCTGCTATTTGGTTATTTACTTGATGTAGACATTATTATAATATCACTGGATTTTCGTATCAAAGTGTTTTGGGTTATAGTAAGGTAAAAACCGTCCGTGTTTATGTGTGGGCTGGTCTTACTATTATCTTTTCTTTCGAAAAGAGTTTTGAAAGTTAAACAAGTGGTTGGAGTTTACTCACACCAGTCCCATGACTGACCCAGAGTTTATTTTGTTTTGTTTTCCCTAAACTCTTGGGTGCCCAAATTTGTACGGGCAGTCAAGTGTTTCAGGCTTTTACAGATACACTTGGAGGAGCTTGAAGCAGGAGGCTTCAACGTTAGTTATTTAGAGTTACTTCCGCTGGATCAAATGTTATGTGTACTCTGATGATGGTATGTATATATGTACAAAACAGATTTGTATTTCAAAACTTATGTTATATAATATATTTTATTCGTTCCGCTGTGAGTTGTGATCTTCGTTTTTTCTTCTATTCTAATATTTCTTTCTTTCTATTTCTCATCCTCTAACTTCTTCCAATATAATGAGTCGTATTTCCGTGCGATTTGGGTTGGACGTGTGGTGTATTTAGTCAACTCAGATAGCTCGGATTTGCGGGCCACTACAGTTGGTATCAGAGCTTAGGTTGAGCGAATACCTAGGCTTGTGTGGCATGTGCTCATTAGAGATAGGGTCAGTAGTACCCTAGAATGAGTTGAGTGTATATATATGAGAGAGCGTATTTGTTATTTGATATAAAAATTGTTTTATATTGTGTTGGCTTGTCTGTTGAGTGGTTTATGAATTCTGGTCGAATCGTGGGACGCCACGAAGTCGATAGGAATTTATAAGCACTTGAACAGAGAATTCGACACGATATTGTTTTAAAGTGGGTAAATGAAATAACTTTACCCAAAACTATATTTTGATGTAGAAAGAATAATTTTCTGAAATTATTATATGGGTGTGTTGGATGTTGATTTTATAATCAAATGAGATTATAAAATTTGAATGGTTATTTATAACCAAAATAGAATAGAATAATATATACAAATGAGATGAATTAGAATTTAATTCAAACCAGAATTTGGAATTTTAATCCTGGGAAGTTGAAAAATATTTTTCAAAGTATATTAAAATAATATAGATTTGTTTTAAAAGGATTTGAAAGAAAATCATTTTAGATGGACTTTGAAATAATAAAGCACTGAACTCACTTCGGTGGCTGGGAAATAATTCTGATGATGATTGCAACATCTTCAGTGTTCATTTTCAAGTTTCTAAGTGATGGATTGCTACCTTAGAAAAATTTTGATGGAATTTGTTTGGAAGGAAAACAAGTGGTTTGAAAATTCAAATGTTTTGAGTTTTAGATGGAAATAAAAATAAGTATATATTTATGTATTTCAAGGGATTTGAAACGAAAACCCTGGAATTTGGATTCTGGAATTTAAATTTAACTTAAACAAGTTAAATAGGTTGAAGTGAATCAATTGATTGGAATCAATTTGAATTGGTTTATGGGAATATAGAGTGAATATAAATGGATTGATCGTAGATCATTCGAATTTAATGTGTGAAAACCAAAAGTTTTGATTGGAGTTAATTTGTTGAAATATGAGGAGTGGAGTTTCAACATAGGAGGAGTTTTGAAAAGTAATGAGTTTGTACCATTTTTCCTACCTTAGCAATTTCGAGGACGAAATTATTTTAAGGGGGAAAGAATGTAACGACCCAGATTTTTGAACAGTTTATTTTAAATATTTAGTATGGTTTTAAATATTGATTCGAATATGAATGGATTTTCGACATTTATTTAAACGTTAAATAAGGGGACGTGTTAGTTCCTTCATTTGAAATCCTGTATGTCCATTATAGTAGTATCGGAACTCAATTAACTAATTCTTCTTTAGTTAATTCTATTCAATAATCAAAAATTTGTACGGGCAGTCAACTGTTATTTGGGTTAGACGTGTGGTGTATTTAATCTATATTTTATTTCAGTTGAAAATAGGACTTCAAAGTAAGAAGTGGAATAGGATTTCAAAATAGGAAATCCAAATAAATTTTGAAACATGGTATTTGAATTCAAAGGAAGTAAATGTGGTACTTGAAGTTCAAAGTAAAAATGAGTTTAAATATTTGAAGTTCAAATAGATTAAAAATGGAATTTGGATTCAAATAGTTGAAATAGAATTCGAATATAGAATTTGAATTATAATTGAATTGGAATTTGAATATAGATTTCAAATATAAATGAAATAGAAGATCAGAGATATTTGTTGAGTTGGGAAAAATGGTTTGATATATATTTAAAATATATCTGAATGGAGTTGAATTTATATAAACGAAGTTTAAAAAGTTTATAAATATAATTAAAACGAACTCGCCGCAGCGCTGCAGTTCGTAAAATAGCGATTCGAACTTCAATTGAATATACCGAGTGCAATTGAAGTCGGAATTCTCCGAAACAAGAAACGTCAGGACCGGTTTGATAATAGTTTCCTAATGAAGGAGAAAAATCTGAATTTCGTCGTATAGATTTTGAGTTATGTCAAAATCAAAATTTCAAAAATGCAGCGCCAGAAAACCATTATAAACCATAATGGATTTTATATATAAATATTGGGATTTTTAAGCAAATAAAAATCCGGATTTCCATTTAAAAATCTAGACTTGAGTTAGAAAATAAATGTGAACTCAAGTGAAGTAAAGAAGATGATTTTTGAAACAATAATCCTATTTTTGATTATTGAATAGAATTAACTAAATCAAAGGAGAATTAGTTAATCGAGTTTGAACTAAAGTCGAATTTTGAAAAGTGAAAGTTGGGATTGTAAATATATATTCGAAATCGAATATAGAACTTAAATTGAAATTTGAATTCAATTGATTGATAAGTAAGTGGAGTAATGAGTTGATTTCGGAAACAGAAAGCAGATTTTTGATTTATTGAATAGAGCTAACTAATTCGAATAGAAATTAGTTAATGAGATTTCAAATGAATATTGAGCTTCAAATAAGTGAATTCGATTTGAGAATTTATATTCGAAATAGAAAGGAGAACTAGAATTGAAATCGAAATTCGAGTTGGTTATAAACGAGTTAAATATTTTATTTGAACATGTTATGTTCAAACAAAGAAGTGAAATAGACAAAAAGGCTAATTAAAGAATAATTGAGCGAAACTGAATTCAAACGATTCAAAATTTAATTCAAACGAATGGATTGAGTTGAATTGGATTGGAAACAGGTGAACAGGTGTTAAACAGATATGGGATGGAGTATATGAAGATTTTAATTTGTGTGCCCGACAAAAAGGTACATGTTTAAATTCATATATGGGTTTTATGCGCCGTATCGGCAAGCCACTTGGCTTCTTCTTTTTCTTTTTAAGATTAGAAGATACCGGGATGCTATTTGAAATTTCCCGATGCTCCCGATACAGGGGAGGTTATGGCGAATTTTTCCGGGAATTTAAGGAGTTAGAATATTTTTAAGAAATTTGACAATTTGAAATCTATATATCGATATATATAGAATTCGATAAGGAAACGAAATCAAAAATGGCATAAGAGGCAAGGTGATTATTGAAAATATTTGGTTAACAAATATTGATAGAGAAAATGGAAAAGTGATTTAATTAATGAAATATTAATTAAAGAGCCCAGTGATTTGTTTGATATGTTTGGATGAACACTTGTTTTTACTCGATAGTTAAATCACAGACTATCGAAGTTTTTGACCATCGTTGTCAATATGGAGAGACCGGTTGGATTATTATCCGAAGAACCACTCCGTATCGGCATAAGCATTGCGAACCAAGTATGCTGAATATATTGAAGACGGAGTGAAGTGCAAGGGCTTTTTCTATTAATAGGAATAGTGCCTTCGGTTTCGTTCAGTCCCAGAACGAACGTAAATGGACGAATGTCTGACAGAGTATTTCCAATGATCAAATGGGTTGGTCTGTATGAATATATATGGTTGCAACGGATTTATCCCTTAGCATAATATCCAGAATATTTGTGCAAACTTAACTAGTGATTAACGGATCTGACAATGTGGCATTCAAAGTGATTGTGCTGTCAATAAATGGTAAGTATGCGTAGCCTCAGGCCTCAACAACCGGGAAAGGACAGAAATCGGGCAGGCAGCATGGCTATGTGGGTCGCACCCATTAGGGTGTATAATCACCTATCTAGAGAAATTCCTTTTGTTTCTAAATCTATCGATTCTGCCCATTCGGGAAACGGTGGTTTGAGTCCAACCGTTGGTGATATACATTCGATACACTCAAGCGAAATGAGTGGTCGGTCATGTGTGGGCCGGGTTGCAAGATGTTCTTGTTGAACCCAGTGTATTCCTCTCTAGAGATACACAGTCGGAAGGTGGTTCCATACCTTGTCATGTTGGAAATCCAATCCCCAATAAGCGCCATGCGGTTTTTGATTTTATACTATATATGTGGAGCGTGAGATGCAAGCGTTCTGCTATTTGGTTATTTACTTGATGTAGACATTATTATAATACCACTGGATTTTCGTATCAAAGTGTTTTGGGTTATAGTAAGGTAAAAGCCGTCCATGTTTATGTGTGGGCTGGTCTTACTATTATCTTTTCTTTCGAAAAGAGTTTTGAAAGTTAAACAAGTGGTTGGAGTTTACTCACACCAGTCCCATGACTGACCCAGAGTTTTATTTTGTTTTGTTTCCCTAAACTCTTGGGTGCCCAAATTTGTACGGGCAGTCAAGTGTTTCAGGCTTTTACAGATACACTTGGAGGAGCTTGAAGCTGGAGACTTCAACGTTAGTTATTTAGAGTTACTTCCGCTGAATCAAATGTTATGTGTACTCTGATGATGGTATGTATATATGTACAAAACAGATTTGTATTTCAAAGCTTATGTTATAGAATATATTTTATTCGTTCCGCTGTGAGTTGTGATCTTCGTTTTTCTTCTATTCTAATATTTCTTTCTTTCTATTTCTCATCCTCTAACTTCTTTCTAATAATGAGTCGTATTTCTGTGTTATTTGGGTTGGACGTGTGGTGTATTTAGTCAACTCAGATAGTACGGATTTGCGGGCCTTTACAGTTGGTTCAAAAACCGGAATAGGAATTCTGATTTAACGTTTAAATAAGGGGACGTTTAAATAGTGAAATCCGTTTCAGATGGGCTATCAAATCAATTTCAGATAACTCAGCTATCCAATTCTAATATATATATATTCATATATATTTCAAATTCAATACTTTGAAAAATTCGCCATAACCTCCCCTGTATCGGGAGCATCGGGAAATTTCAAATAGCTTCCCGGTATCTTCCTCAATCAAAAAGAAAAAGGAAAAGCCAAGCGGCTTGCCGATACGGCGCATAAAACCCATATATGAATTAAACATGTACCTTTTGTCGAGCACATTATTTATATACCTGCATTATCCTTGTCCCATACCTGTCTCCTGTATGTCTATACCTGTCAAATTTATTTCAACTTCACACACTCGTTTTGACCCAACTCGTTAGTTAACTCGTTAATTAACTCGTTGGTCTATTTCGCTTGTTTATTGGAATATAACATATTTCAAATATATTTCCACTTACTTATCAATCAATTGAATTCAAATTTCAATTTAAGTTCTATATTCGATTTCGAATATATATTTACAATCCCAAATTTCACTTTTCAAAGTTCGACTTTAGTTCGAACTCAATTAACTAATTCTTCTTTAGTTAATTCTATTCAATAATCAAAAATATGATTATTGTTTCAAAAATCATCTTCTTTACTTCACTTGAGTTCACATTTATTTTCTAACTCAAGTCTAGATTTTTAAATGGAAATCCGGATTTTTATTTGCTTAAAAATCCCAATATTTATATATAAAATCCATTATGGTTTATAATGGTTTCTGGCGCTGCATTTTTGAAATTTTGATTTTGACATAACTCAAAATCTATACGACGAAATTCAGATTTTTCTCCTTCATTAGAAAACTATTATCAAATCGGTCCTGACGTTTCTTGTTTCGGAGAATTCCGACTTCAATTGCACTCGGTATATTCAATTGAAGTTCGAATCGCTATTTTACGAACTGCAGCGCTGCGGCGAGTTCGTTTTAATTATATTTATATATATAAACCTTTTAAACTTCTTTAAATGAATTCAACTCCCTTTAACTCTATTTGAATTCCTTGATTCAAATTCAAATCTCACTTTTATTTGAATTCTAAATTCAAATTCCAATTTCTTTTCTATTTGATATTCAAATTCAATATTTGAATTTTCTATTTCAATTCCATATTCAAATTCTATGTTCGAATTCATTTGAATTCTTTTATTCAAACTCTATATTTAAATTCCATTGGAATTTCTATATTCCAATTTTTATATTTGAAATTCTATTGAAATTCAAATATTCAAACTCCTTTTTAAATTCTATATTCAAAATTCCATAGTTTAAACCCCATTTGAATTCCATATTCAAATCCCATCGATTAAATCCTATTTGAATTCAATTTGAATCTCTTACATTCAAATTTCATTTCCGACCCCATTTGAATTTCTAATATTCAAATTCATTTTCAATACCATTTGAATTTCTAATATTCAAATTCATTAACACCATTTGAATTTCTAATATTCAAATTCATTTGAATTCCCTTGAATTCAAATTCCATTTCAAAACCCTTTGGATTTCCTATTTGAAATCCTATTTGAAATTCCATTTCCCATTCTACTTTGAAATTCTATTTTCAAAGTTTAATTTCAAATTCTATTTTGAAATCTCATATTCAAATTTCTACTTGAATTTCTATGTTCAATTCCACGTTCAGATTCAACACTCGAATTTCTATTTCAAATTTCTATTCAAATTTCATATTTCAATTCTTCCTTGAAATACTATATTTCAAATTCTATTCAAATTCTTCTTTGAAATTCTATATTTCAAAGTCTGTTTTGAAATTCTACATTCAAATCTCTCTTTGAATTTCTTTATTCGAATTCCTTTGAATTCAAATCTTATTTTAATTTCTTGAATTCCAATTCTATCTTCCCTTCTAATTTCGTCTATTCAGATTCTATTTGAACTTCTATTTGAATTTCTAATATTCAATCTCCTTTTAAAATTCAAATATTTAACTCCCTTTTAGAATTCAAATGTTATACTCAAATTCCATTTGAGTTATATATTTAAAAATTACATTTCAAATCCTATTTTGAAATTTCATTTCAAATCCCAATTTCACACTTGTATTTCTATTTCTGAATTATCAAATGATAATTCTTTTCACTTCATTTATAACTTCGTTATAAAAGAATTATTTATAAACTTCGTTTATAAAGAAACTACTTGTTTTATTTTTCAAAAACAAGTTTATATTTTATTTTCATTTAAAATTCAAATTCTATTTAAAAATAGAATTTTTCCTTTTTAAATCGCCAATATCCTTTTTACGATATTTTTAAATATCATTACTTAAGCCCAGTGATAAAACACACAAAGCAACCAATTATTTATTTTTCTAACACATCATATATAACAATATATATGCAACCAAATAACAAACAGATAATATATTTTTGAGGAATCCAGTTGGATTCCTCCAACCTGTTTTCCTGCATCCACAGATGTTAGCACATAAATAATACCCATTCTGCTTCGTGGCAGAATATCGCGGTATAGAAGGTCATCCACTAATCATAGCGTGGGGCGTATAGGGTAATCATCCGCTATGAAACTGCGGGCATCCGCTAATGAGACTGCGGGAATCCAACCAATCAATCAACCCAATATATATATATATAGCCTAAATAACTAATATATATAAAGCAACCAGAAAATATTCACACAAGCAACAAACAATTATTTTTTTACGAAGTAAAAATAATTATAAATAAAAGGTGAGTGAGATTTACTCACCAGGATTTTATTCACAGAATATCTCGATGAATCGTGCAACATCGCGGCTACGAATCTACTCGAATAAATCTATCTCGTACCTATGATGATTTAATTTATTTATCGATTAAACAATTTATTTAAAATAACTATTAAATAAATAAATGAATTATTCTAGGTATAATTAAATTACGATAAGAATGTATACCTTACTTTGCAACCCATTCGACTAATCCATGAACAACCTCAACAATCACCGATCAGCTTTGCTACAAATCAGCCCTACAAACTGCCACTATTCATTCTGGCATTTCATCGAACGATTGATGTTCATTACTGGTGCTTCTTCATTTCAGCATCTGAACCCATACTGACCAACCCCAGAACGACTACAGTACGTCGAACTCCCAACATCGCACTTCTAGATCTCCGCAGATCACCCTACAGGTGAGTTCGAGCCTTATCTTCGAAGAACCAGTCGAACTTCCCCAGTTCGAACCCCTCAGCAACCATGTCACATCAGTATCGAACCCCCAGTATTGAAATCGCGACCTCCCATGTATCGGCCAATTCTGAAACCTGCAGTGGCCTTCTCCTCCCATCGTCCTTCTCAACTCAGTCGCCAACCCTTTCCAGACCTCAACCACTCGTTCGTCGACCTCCCATGCTTCAGCCTCCTCAAAAACCACACCGCCTTAACCAATCGCTCACCCAATTCATCGCGACCCCCTTCCGTGAAAGCCTAGGGCAACCCCGCTTGATAACCTCTATCGCGCCTTAAATCGTGAGCCTGTCGAGCTCAAGGGAAATCGCGGTTCCACGATCGATCCCCTTTCTTTTTTTTTTTTTTTTTTAACTGAGGACTTGGTTTCTGATTATCTGAATGGAAGAGGAGAAAGAAGTCGCCACTTTATATAGACCAGAGGGAGGCAAACGTACATTCTCCATTAAATTTCCTGTTTCCATGATACTGAGGGAGTGAGACCATTATTTCTGCTCAAGGAAAAATAAATGTACGATTTTTTCCAGTTTTTAGGGTGGCTGATGAATATAGGTCGGCTTGCCAAAATTTGAAAAGATTTTGATTTGATTTTGTTTTATTTTATTTTTATCATCGACTATATTCAAATTTATACTGGTCTTCTGAACTGTTTGATTCAGTTTTTATCTTTGATTCAAAATTTATTTCGTATTACTATAAATTTATAAATAAAAATTTATTTATATTATCAACAAAATATTTAAAACCATATTAAATATTAAAAATTTATCGTTCAAAAATCTGGGTCGTTACATTCTTTCCCCCTTAAAATAATTTCGTCCTCGAAATTGCTAAGATAGGAAAAAGGGTACAAATCCATTACTTTTCAAACTCCTTACTTATGTTGAAACTCCACTCCTCATATTTCAACAAATTAGCTCCAACCAAAACTTTTGGTCTTCACACATTAAATTCGAATGATCTACGATCAATCCATTTATATCCAATCTATATTCCATTAAACCTATTCAAATTGATTTTAGTCAATTGATTTACTTCAACTCATTTAACTTGTTTAAGTTAAATTTAAATTCCAGAATTCAATTCCCAGGATTTTCATTTCAAATTCTTTTGAAATCCCATAAATATATACATGTATATTTATTTCCATTTCAAATTCAAAACATTTGAATTTTCTAAATCGGCTTGTCTTCTTCCAAATCAATTTCCATCAAAACTCTTCTAAGGTAGCAATCCATCACTTAGAAACTCGGAAATGAACACTGATGATGTTGCAATCATTATCAGAATTATTTCCCAGCCACTGAAGTGAGTTCAGTGCCTTATTATTCCAAAATCCATCTAAAATGATTTTCTTTCAAATCCTTTTAAAACAAAGCTATATTATTTTAATATACTTTGAAAAATATTTTTTTCAACTTCCCAGGATTTTGAATTCTTAATTCTGGTTTGAATTAAATTCTAATTCATCTCATTTGTATATATTTCATTCATATACAAATTTTATTTTGGTTATATATAACCATTTCGATTTTTATAATCTTATTTGATTATAATATTAACATTCAACACATCCATATAATATAATAATTTCAGAAAATTATTCTTTCTATATCAAAAATAGAAATTTTGGGTAAAATCATTTCACCCACTTTAAAACAATATCATGTCGTATTTTCTGTTCAAGTGTTTAGAAATCCCTATCGACTTCGTGGCGTCCCACGATTCGACCAGAATTCATAAATCACTCAACAGACTAGCCAACACAATATAAAACAACTTTTATATCAATTTACAAATACGCTCTCTCGTATGTTCATACTCAACTCATTCTAGGGCACTGCTGACCCTATCTCTAATGAGCACATGCCACACAAGCCTAGGTATTCGCTCAACCTAAGCTCTGATACCAACTGTAAAGGCCCGCAAATCCGTACTATCTGAGTTGACTAAATACACCACACGTCCAACCCAAATAACACAGAAATACGACTCATTATTAGAAAGAAGTTAGAGGATGAGAAATAGAAAGAAAGAAATATTAGAATAGAAGAAAAACAAAGATCACAACTCACAGCGGAACGAATAAAATATATTCTATAACATAAGCTTTGAAATACAAATCTGTTTTGTACATATATACATACCATCATCAGAGTACACATAACATTTGATTCAGCGGAAGTAACTCTAAATAACTAACGTTGAAGTCTCCAGCTTCAAGCTCCTCCAAGTGTATCTGTAAAAGCCTGAAACACTTGACTGCCCGTACAAATTTGGGCACCCAAGAGTTTAGGGAAACAAAACAAAATAAAACTCTGGGTCAGTCATGGGACTGGTGTGAGTAAACTCCAACCACTTGTTTAACTTTCAAAACTCTTTTCGAAAGAAAAGATAATAGTAAGACCAGCCCACACATAAACATGGACGGCTTTTACCTTACTATAACCCAAAACACTTTGATACGAAAATCCAGTGGTATTATAATAATGTCTACATCAAGTAAATAACCAAATAGCAGAACGCTTGCATCTCACGCTCCACATATATAGTATAAAATCAAAAACCGCATGGCGCTTATTGGGGATTGGATTTCCAACATGACAAGGTATGGAACCACCTTCCGACTGTGTATCTCTAGAGAGGAATACACTGGGTTCAACAAGAACATCTTGCAACCCGGCCCACACATGACCGACCACTCATTTCGCTTGAGTGTATCGAATGTATATCACCAACGGTTGGACTCAAACCACCGTTTCCCGAATGGGCAGAATCGATAGATTTAGAAACAAAAGGAATTTCTCTAGATAGGTGATTATACACCCTAATGGGTGCGACCCACATAGCCATGCTGCCTGCCCGATTTCTGTCCTTTCCCGGTTGTTGAGGCCTGAGGCTACGCATACTTACCATTTATTGACAGCACAATCACTTTGAATGCCACATTGTCAGATCCGTTAATCACTAGTTAAGTTTGCACAAATATTCTGGATATTATGCTAAGGGATAAATCCGTTGCAACCATATATATTCATACAGACCAACCCATTTGATCATTGGAAATACTCTGTCAGACATTCGTCCATTTACGTTCGTTCTGGGACTGAACGAAACCGAAGGCACTATTTCTATTAATAGAAAAAGCCCTTGCACTTCACTCCGTCTTCAATATATTCAGCATACTTGGTTCGCAACGCTTATGCCGATACGGAGTGGTTCTTCGGATAATAATCCAACCGGTCTCTCCATATTGACAACGATGGTCAAAAACTTCGATAGTCTGTGATTTAACTATCGAGTAAAAACAAGTGTTCATCCAAACATATCAAACAAATCACTGGGCTCTTTAATTAATATTTCATTAATTAAATCACTTTTCCATTTTCTCTATCAATATTTGTTAACCAAATATTTTCAATAATCACCTTGCCTCTTATGCCATTTTTGATTTCGTTTCCTTATCGAATTCTATATATATCGATATATAGATTTCAAATTGTCAAATTTCTTAAAAATATTCTAACTCCTTAAATTCCCGGAAAAATTCGCCATAACCTCCCCTGTATCGGGAGCATCGGGAAATTTCAAATAGCTTCCCGGTATCTTCCAATCTCAAAAAGAAAAAGAAAAAGCCAAGCGGCTTGCCGATACGGCGCATAAACCCATTTATGAATTAAACATGTACCTTTTGTCGGGCACATAAATAAAAATCTTCATATACTCCATCCCATATCTGTTTAACACTTGTTCACCTGTTTCCAATCCAATTCAACTCAATCCATTCGTTTGAATTCAATTTTGAATCGTTTGAATTCAGTTTCGCTCGATTATTCTTTAATTAGCCCTTCTTGCATATTTCACTTCTTTGTTGAACATAACATGTTCAAACAAAATATTTAACTCGTTCATAACCAAATCGAATTTCGATTTCAATTCTAGTTTCCTTTTCTATTTCGAATATAAATTTTCAAATCGAATTCACCTATTTAAAGCTCAATATTTATTCGAAATCTCATTAACTAATTTCTATTCTAATTAGTTAACTCTATTCAATAAATCAAAAATCTGATTTCTATTTCAGAAATCAACTCATTACTCCACTGGAGTTCACATATATTTTATAACTCACATCTGGATTTTTCTAAATAGAAATTTCGATTTTTATTTGCTTAAAATCCTTTAATTTAATTAAATAAACCGTTATGGTTTTATAATGGTTCTGGCGCTGCTTTCCTGAAAATTTGATTTTGACATAACTCAAAATCTATACGACGAAATTCAGATTTTTCTCTTCTATTTGAAAACTATTATCAAACCGGTCCCGACGTTTCTTGTTTCAAAGAATTCCGACTTCAATTGAGTTCGGTATATTCGATTGAAGTTCGGATCGCTATTTTACGAACTGCAGTGCTGCGGCGAGTTCGTTTTAATTATATTTATATATATAAACTTTTAAACTTCTTTAAAATGAATTCAACTTCATTCTAATATATATATATTCATATATATTTCAAATTCCATTTGAATCTTTATATTTCAAATTCCGTACTATCTGAGTTGAACTTGAATTAAAACTTTGAAATATTTGAATTTTAAGGGGGAAAGAATGTAACTTATTCATCTCAATCAAAAAGAGAACTAGAATTGAAATCAAAATTCAATTTGGTTATGGACGAGTTAAACTTTTTGTTTGAACATGTATGTTCAACAAAAAGTGAAATAGGCAAAATGGCCAATTTAAAGAATAAATGGGCGAAACTGAATTCAAACGATTAGATGGTGTTGAATTGAATTGCAAACAGGTGAACATGTGTAAGCAGGTTTGATAGGAAGTATATGAAGATTTAAATTTATGTGCTCGACAAAAAGGTACATGTTTAATTCATATATGGGTTTTATGCGCCGTATCGGCAAGCCGCTTGGCTTTTCCTTTTTCTTTTTGATTGAGGAAGATACCGGGATGCTATTTGAAATTTCCCGATGCTCCCGATACAGGGGAGGTTATGGCGAAATTTTCCGGAAATTTAAGGAGTTAGAATATTTTTAAGATATTTTGATAATTTGAAATCATTGTATCGACGTATTGAATTCGATAGTAAAGTGAATATAAAAATCGAATGTTGTAAACAAAAAGGGATAGAGATAAGTAATTGAAATTGTTTTCAATTGCAAATAGAGATTTTTCTAATATATAGAAAATAAAAGAAGTTGATATTTGGAAACGTTTTCCAAATGACATAAGAGGCCGAGATGATTATTGAAATATTTGGGTTAACAAATATTGATAGAGAAAATGGAGAAGAGATTTAATTAATGAAATATTAATTAAAGAGCCCAGTGATTTGGTTGATATGTTGATTGAACACTTGTTTTTATTCGATAGTTAAATCACAGACTATCGAAGTTTTGACCATCGTTGTCAATATGGAGAGACCGGTTGGATTATTATCCGAAGAACCACTCCGTATTGGCATAAGCGTTGCGAACCAAGTATGCTGAATATATTGAAGACGGAGTAAAGTGCAAGGGCTTTTCTATTTATAGAAATAGTGCCTTCGGTTTCGTTCAGTCCCAGAACGAACGTAAATGGACGAATGTCTGACAAAGTATTTCCAATGATCAAAAGGGTTGGTCTGTATGAATATATATGGTTGCAACGGATTTATCCCTTAGCATAATATCCAGAATATTTGTGCAAACTCAACTAGTGATTAACGGATCTGACAATGTGGCATTCAAAGTGATTGTGTTATCAAGGAATAGTAAGTAATCGTAGCCTCAGGCCTCAACAACCAGGAAAGGACAAAAATCGGGCAGGCAGCATGGCTATGTGGGTCGCACCCATTAGGGTGTATAATCACCTATCTAGAGAAATTCCTTTTGTTTCTAAATCTATCGATTCTGCCCATTCGGGAACGGTGGTTTGAGTCCAACCGTTGGTGATATACATTCGATACACTCAAGCGAAATGAGTGGTCGGTCATGTGTGGGCCGGGTTACAAGATGTTCTTGTTGAACCCAGGTGTATTCGCCTCTAGAGATACACAGTCGGAAGGTGGTTCCATACCTTGTCATGTTGGAAATCCAATCTCCAATAAGCGCCATGCGGTTTTTGATTTTATACTATATATGTGGAGCGTGAGATGCAAGCGTTCTGCTATTTGGTTATTTACTTGATGTAGACATTATTATAATATCACTGGATTTTCGTATCAAAGTGTTTTGGGTTATAGTAAGGTAAAAACCGTCCGTGTTTATGTGTGGGCTGGTCTTACTATTATCTTTTCTTTCGAAAAGAGTTTTGAAAGTTAAACAAGTGGTTGGAGTTTACTCACACCAGTCCCATGACTGACCCAGAGTTTATTTTGTTTTGTTTTCCCTAAACTCTTGGGTGCCCAAATTTGTACGGGCAGTCAAGTGTTTCAGGCTTTTACAGATACACTTGGAGGAGCTTGAAGCAGGAGGCTTCAACGTTAGTTATTTAGAGTTACTTCCGCTGGATCAAATGTTATGTGTACTCTGATGATGGTATGTATATATGTACAAAACAGATTTGTATTTCAAAACTTATGTTATATAATATATTTTATTCGTTCCGCTGTGAGTTGTGATCTTCGTTTTTTCTTCTATTCTAATATTTCTTTCTTTCTATTTCTCATCCTCTAACTTCTTCCAATATAATGAGTCGTATTTCCGTGCGATTTGGGTTGGACGTGTGGTGTATTTAGTCAACTCAGATAGCTCGGATTTGCGGGCCACTACAGTTGGTATCAGAGCTTAGGTTGAGCGAATACCTAGGCTTGTGTGGCATGTGCTCATTAGAGATAGGGTCAGTAGTACCCTAGAATGAGTTGAGTGTATATATATGAGAGAGCGTATTTGTTATTTGATATAAAAATTGTTTTATATTGTGTTGGCTTGTCTGTTGAGTGGTTTATGAATTCTGGTCGAATCGTGGGACGCCACGAAGTCGATAGGAATTTATAAGCACTTGAACAGAGAATTCGACACGATATTGTTTTAAAGTGGGTAAATGAAATAACTTTACCCAAAACTATATTTTGATGTAGAAAGAATAATTTTCTGAAATTATTATATGGGTGTGTTGGATGTTGATTTTATAATCAAATGAGATTATAAAATTTGAATGGTTATTTATAACCAAAATAGAATAGAATAATATATACAAATGAGATGAATTAGAATTTAATTCAAACCAGAATTTGGAATTTTAATCCTGGGAAGTTGAAAAATATTTTTCAAAGTATATTAAAATAATATAGATTTGTTTTAAAAGGATTTGAAAGAAAATCATTTTAGATGGACTTTGAAATAATAAAGCACTGAACTCACTTCGGTGGCTGGGAAATAATTCTGATGATGATTGCAACATCTTCAGTGTTCATTTTCAAGTTTCTAAGTGATGGATTGCTACCTTAGAAAAATTTTGATGGAATTTGTTTGGAAGGAAAACAAGTGGTTTGAAAATTCAAATGTTTTGAGTTTTAGATGGAAATAAAAATAAGTATATATTTATGTATTTCAAGGGATTTGAAACGAAAACCCTGGAATTTGGATTCTGGAATTTAAATTTAACTTAAACAAGTTAAATAGGTTGAAGTGAATCAATTGATTGGAATCAATTTGAATTGGTTTATGGGAATATAGAGTGAATATAAATGGATTGATCGTAGATCATTCGAATTTAATGTGTGAAAACCAAAAGTTTTGATTGGAGTTAATTTGTTGAAATATGAGGAGTGGAGTTTCAACATAGGAGGAGTTTTGAAAAGTAATGAGTTTGTACCATTTTTCCTACCTTAGCAATTTCGAGGACGAAATTATTTTAAGGGGGAAAGAATGTAACGACCCAGATTTTTGAACAGTTTATTTTAAATATTTAGTATGGTTTTAAATATTGATTCGAATATGAATGGATTTAATTTTGAATTTATCAATTTAAATCAATATACGATTTAATATTGAATAGTCATAATATGAAAACGTAATATAATTGAATTCGCAGTTAGAAGTGAATCAAAATATATTTGAATTTGAATCAAAATGATTCTGTCAATTAATGTAGATTTTGTATTAAACTAAAATGATAATAATTGTTTATCATCGTTAAATTTATTTGAAATCGATATTGAATTTAATTTTAATCGTCAGTTTGAATTTATATCCTTTTCCCGACGATCGAACTAGACTTTGAAACCTGTTTCGTTGTGTTCATGGTAGCGGTTAAGCCTTAGGAATGTTAGTCATTGCGCCTCGGTTTGTGTTCTTTACCGCAAGATATTTTTATCTGTAAATAAGTATAAGACCACCTCGAAATCAAATCAAAATGTTTTCATAATTAATTCAGCCACCCTATCTGTTACTTAAGCCGACCCTAACATTTCATTTCACAGACCTACTGTTTTTCTTGAGCACAATATTCTGTCTTCCAGCTTCGATACAAAGGGAGACAGGATTTTGATGGCCTTTGCACTTATGTCTGCTCTTGCGTCTATAAATAAACGCAATACCCTCATTTTTTTTTTATCTTCCCTCTTTCGTTAATTCCTTCAGAAAAATCGAATGCCTCAATTAAAGCCACCACACTCCTCTTAATCAATTTAAGGCTGTTCGGCAAAGAGAAAGAATCAAAAAGGGATTTCGATTTTAAATCCAATTCGCGGTCCCCTTTATCACCTCAAGATTGTCGGAAGCTCGACACTGAGCTGGTGATACTCACGAGTAAAGGGATTGCGACAGGAGTTTGCTCGTTCTGAAGCTCTCGACATCGTACTGGGAGCACTCGTGGTTGAAAAATTGTAATCGCCTTTCCCCCTGCAGCTCGATACTGGTTTCAAGTCGCTCGCGAGTTTCTATAAGGGAGGGTCTTTGGAAGGGTGCGAGGGCAATTTGGGGAAGAGGATTGATGTCGCGTATACCACTGGAGGTCACAGAGAACTGGGGTATTCGAAGTCTGGTTCAAAGCAGCAGCTGGGTACAGTTTCTACTGTAGGGTCAAGGAAGAAGGTATTAGCTATTTTATGGTATAATTAAGGAATTAGGTAATTTAGTTGAGTTGATAACTTAAATTAATTTCTGAAATTTATGATTTTTATATGAAAACTAGTTTATAAAGTTTGTAACTAATTAAAGAAAATTTTACAAACTAATATCGTTTGTCAATAAAGGAATTAAGTGGTAAACTTATAATTTGAGTATAAAGTTAGGTTTAAAAAAAAAAAAAAAAAATAAATTTTTGGAATTTAGTTTACACGGGTAATTAATAAATTTAATTCGAATAATTCGATAACTAAAATTTTATTTATATGGTTTTACATTGAAAAACAGATGGTGGGATGAATCATTATGAAATCTATATAATTGGCTTCATTGGATGGATCGCAAATAAAATTCCCGGTGAGTAAATCTCACTCACCTTTTATTTTAATTATTTTTATTTCGTTAAAAATAATTGTTGTTGCTTGTTTGGATTTTTCTGCTTGTTTATATATATTAGTTATTTAGGCTATATATATATATATATATATATTGGGTTGATTGATTGGTTGGATTCCCGCAGTCTCATTAGCGGATGCCCGCAGTTTCATAGCGGATGATTACCCTATACGCCCCACGCTATGATTAGTGGATGACCTTCTATACCGCGATATTCTGCCACGAAGCAGAATGGGTATTATTTATGTGCTAACATCTGTGGATGCAGGAAAACAGGTTGGAGGAATCCAACTGGATTCCTCAAAAATATATTATCTGTTTGTTTATTTGTTTGCATATATATATATATATTGTTATATATGATGTGTTAGAAAAATAAATAATTCGTTGTTTTGTGTGTTTAAATATCACTGGGCTTAAATAATGATATTTAAAATATCGTAAAAAGGATATTGGCGATTTAAAAAGGAAAAAATTCTATTTTTAAATAGAATTTGAATTTTAAATGGGAATAAAAATATAAACTTGTTTTGAAAAATTAAACAAGTAGTTTCTTTATAAACGAAGTTTATAAATAGTTCTTTTATAACGAAGTTATAAATGAAGTGAAAAGAATTATCATTTGATAATTCAGAAATAGAAATACAAGTGCGAAATTGGAGTTTGAAATGAAATTTCAAAATAGGACGTGAAAGGAAATTTTTAAATATATAACTCGAATGAAATTTGAGTATAACACTTGAATAGTAGAATTAGAAAAGAAGGTTAAATATTTGAATTTTAAATAAAAGGGAAAAAGGAGATTTAATATTAGAAATTCAAATAGAAGTTCAAACAGAATTTGAATAGACGAAATTAGAAGGAAACATAGAATTGGAATATAGAGAAGTTGAAATAGCATTTCCAAATAGAATTTGAAATAGATTTTCCAAATAGAATTTTCAAAAGAGAATTTGAAATAGACTTTGAAATAAAATTTCAAAAATAGTATTGAAATGAAATTTGAATTCAAATATAATTGAAAGAGTATTTGACTATAGAAATTCAAAGGGAGTTCAAATAATAGAACTTGAATTCAAAGTAATGTAAATATGGGATTCGAATTCAAGGAAATTGAAATAGGATTTGAATTCAAAGGAATTCAAATGAGATTGGGATAAAGGAAATTCAAAAATGGAATTTCAAATAAAAGAAGAATGTAATTTGAAATATTGGGAATTTCAAATAAGAGAAAATGGAATTTGAAACATTTAGAATTTCAATGGAGTTTTGAATATTTGAATTTCAAATGGAGTTGGGATATTCGAGAATTCAAATAGACTTTGAATATAGGAATTTCAAACAAAATTTGAGAATGGAGTTTAAATCCAGAATTGGAATTCAAGAGATATAAATCTAGGATTTGAATTCAAGAGAAATTTAAATATGGCATTTGAATTCAAGGTGAAGTTTAATATGAGATTTGAAATTCTAATAGAATGAAAATAGATTTGAGTATAGAAATTTAAATGGAGATTGGAAATGGGATTTGAATAAGGAAATTCAAATGTAGAATTTCAAAGTAGAACTTGAATTAAAACTTTGAAATTTGAATTTCAAATAGAACTCGAAATAGAATTAACTATGGGATTTGAATATGGAATTCAAATGGGATTGGAACTATGGATTTGAATATATTAAAATCAGAATGGAATTGAATTTCATTCAAATGAAGTTTAAAAGTTTATATATATAAATATAATTAAAACGAACTCGCCGCAGCGCTGCAATTCGTAAATTGGCGACTCGAACTTCAATTGAGTATACAGAACGCAATTGAAGTCGGAATTCTTCGAAACAAGAAACGTCAGGACCGGTTTGATAATAGTTTTCTAATGAAGGAGAAAAATCTGAATTTCGTCGTATAGATTTTGAGATATGTCAAAATCAAATTTTCAGAAAAACAGCGCCAGAACTATTTAACGACCAAAATGGTTTATTTAATATTTTAAAGGGATTTTAAGCAAATAAAATCCGAAGTTTCTATTTAGAAAATTTCAGAGTTGAGTTGTAAAATATATGCGAATTCAAGTTGTGTAAATGAATATGAGTTTTGAACAGAAACCAGATCTTTGATTTATTGAATGGAATTAACTAAATTGAATAGAAATTAGTTAAGACGATTTCGAATGGATATTGGGGGTTGAATAAATAAATTCGATTTGAAAATTTATATTCGAAATCAAAAAGAGAACTAGAATTGAAATCAAAATTCAATTTGGTTATGGACGAGTTAAACTTTTTGTTTGAACATGTATGTTCAACAAAAAGTGAAATAGGCAAAATGGCCAATTTAAAGAATAAATGGGCGAAACTGAATTCAAACGATTAGATGGTGTTGAATTGAATTGCAAACAGGTGAACATGTGTAAGCAGGTTTGATAGGAAGTATATGAAGATTTAAATTTATGTGCTCGACAAAAAGGTACATGTTTAATTCATATATGGGTTTTATGCGCCGTATCGGCAAGCCGCTTGGCTTTTCCTTTTTCTTTTTGATTGAGGAAGATACCGGGATGCTATTTGAAATTTCCCGATGCTCCCGATACAGGGGAGGTTATGGCGAAATTTTCCGGAAATTTAAGGAGTTAGAATATTTTTAAGATATTTTGATAATTTGAAATCATTGTATCGACGTATTGAATTCGATAGTAAAGTGAATATAAAAATCGAATGTTGTAAACAAAAAGGGATAGAGATAAGTAATTGAAATTGTTTTCAATTGCAAATAGAGATTTTTCTAATATATAGAAAATAAAAGAAGTTGATATTTGGAAACGTTTTCCAAATGACATAAGAGGCCGAGATGATTATTGAAATATTTGGGTTAACAAATATTGATAGAGAAAATGGAGAAGAGATTTAATTAATGAAATATTAATTAAAGAGCCCAGTGATTTGGTTGATATGTTGATTGAACACTTGTTTTTATTCGATAGTTAAATCACAGACTATCGAAGTTTTGACCATCGTTGTCAATATGGAGAGACCGGTTGGATTATTATCCGAAGAACCACTCCGTATTGGCATAAGCGTTGCGAACCAAGTATGCTGAATATATTGAAGACGGAGTAAAGTGCAAGGGCTTTTCTATTTATAGAAATAGTGCCTTCGGTTTCGTTCAGTCCCAGAACGAACGTAAATGGACGAATGTCTGACAAAGTATTTCCAATGATCAAAAGGGTTGGTCTGTATGAATATATATGGTTGCAACGGATTTATCCCTTAGCATAATATCCAGAATATTTGTGCAAACTCAACTAGTGATTAACGGATCTGACAATGTGGCATTCAAAGTGATTGTGTTATCAAGGAATAGTAAGTAATCGTAGCCTCAGGCCTCAACAACCAGGAAAGGACAAAAATCGGGCAGGCAGCATGGCTATGTGGGTCGCACCCATTAGGGTGTATAATCACCTATCTAGAGAAATTCCTTTTGTTTCTAAATCTATCGATTCTGCCCATTCGGGAACGGTGGTTTGAGTCCAACCGTTGGTGATATACATTCGATACACTCAAGCGAAATGAGTGGTCGGTCATGTGTGGGTCGGGTTACAAGATGTTCTTGTTGAACCCAGGTGTATTCGCCTCTAGAGATACACAGTCGGAAGGTGGTTCCATACCTCGTCATGTTGGAAATCCAATCTCCAATAAGCGCCATGCGGTTTTTGATTTTATACTATATATGTGGAGCGTGAGATGCAAGCGTTCTGCTATTTGGTTATTTACTTGATGTAGACATTATTATAATATCACTGGATTTTCATATCAAAGTGTTTTAGGTTATAGTAAGGTAAAAACCGTCCGTGTTTATGTGTGGGCTGGTCTTACTATTATCTTTTCTTTCGAAAAGAGTTTTGAAAGTTAAACAAGTGGTTGGAGTTTACTCACACCAGTCCCATGACTGACCCAGAGTTTATTTTGTTTTGTTTTCCCTAAACTCTTGGGTGCCCAAATTTGTACGGGCAGTCAAGTGTTTCAGGCTTTTACAGATACACTTGGAGGAGCTTGAAGCAGGAGGCTTCAACGTTAGTTATTTAGAGTTACTTCCGCTGGATCAAATGTTATGTGTACTCTGATGATGGTATGTATATATGTACAAAACAGATTTGTATTTCAAAACTTATGTTATATAATATATTTTATTCGTTCCGCTGTGAGTTGTGATCTTCGTTTTTTCTTCTATTCTAATATTTCTTTCTTTCTATTTCTCATCCTCTAACTTCTTCCAATATAATGAGTCGTATTTCCGTGCGATTTGGGTTGGACGTGTGGTGTATTTAGTCAACTCAGATAGCTCGGATTTGCGGGCCACTACACTGCCTTTGTGCTTGGAAAATCAAGAATGATATTTGTAGCCACTACAAAAAAATACTTATGATTTTGGAGAGGTAGAATAAACTAGCAGCCAGTTGATCTAGGCGTGGCTAATTTACAAACCGATGATCCAAAACAATCAGGAATTGGATGTCCTTCCGCTAAAATCTCCAATTATGAGAAGAATAATAAAAAAAAAAACTGAGGAGAAAGAATAAAATAAAACAACTCTTGGTTGATAGAAAGTCTTTCGGCAATTAGCTCTGATACCAAATTGAAGAATAAGATTAAAGAAAATAAGAAAATATTGAGGAAGCTGAAGATTTTATTGATAAATATTATTTCTTGTACAAAGAGTAATGTAAGAATGGTATGCTTATATAGAGAAGCATTGTAACGGCTAATAGATAATTACAAAACATACTAAATATGATAAAACGTGTTCACACGCTAACGGCTCTATTGTAACGGCTCTATTGTCTTCATTACATACTAAATATGATAAAACATGTTCACACACTAACGGCTCTATTGTCTTCATTACTCATTAATGAGATGTTAGATTTTTTTTTCCCAGTTTGTCTCCGCATTTACCACCTTTTTGGATTAAAATTGCGAGATACATAAAATTTCTTCAATGAGGAATGTCCGTCGATGACTATTAATCAGCATCACCTTATGACGTTGATTATCATTTCCGAAAATAGATAAGAAAAAAAAAACAATAATCCTAATTCGAGATTTACGGTCATCTTTCCTCATGTTTAATCTCCATTGTTATTTAGTTTTGAAAATTGATGTTTTGAAAATTTTGAAGGAAATGCGAAAGAAGTACAATAATAATAATAATAATAATAATAAAAAAGAATTTATAGAATAAAAAACTTAACCACCTAGAAAAGGAAAGGACAAAAGTGGAAAAAATCGGGTGAGAAAAGTAAATATTTAGATGAGAATTTGTTTTTTAATTACAGCAATGGGAAAAACAATTAACAGGTTGAGAATGGACGAAGTCTTTGACCAAAACGAACAGGCATAACAACAATCAACAAAGAGATAAGGTAAAGTACACAGAACAAATTTCACGTATAAATCAATAACAAATCAACTAACACACGCATTGGATTACATTACATGGCTCTCAGACGCATCCCATCAATTAGCCAGCCGTTATTCGCAGGATAAAAAACACAAACTAGATCATATAAAAACATACATCGCACAGATAGCCTTATGCAGACACACCACCAACTTCCTTGGAAATCAACCGACCAAAAGCAGCTGAGCTTTCTTCTCAAACACAAACTTATTCTTAACCGAATTATCCGCAGCCCAAACAAAAATGCCATCGAGCTTCCCTTCCTTCTTCAACCTCCCGCACTCCTCGAAAAACCCATGCTGAGGAGTGAGCCCTCCATTCACCACATCCGTCGTGAAGCTCACCAGCAGCTTTGAGTTCTTGTACTTCTCCCTTTGCTTCTCCAAGTACCCCCTAAACTGACTTTCGGTGGTCTTAGGATTATACGCGAAGAACTGGAAGTTAACGTAGTCAATAACATGCGCGTACTTGCTCCACAGTGAGACATAATGCTCCTGCACCACACTGTCATCATAAGGTGCTATGGAAGCAAATGATATCACATGGTTCTTTTTCAGTGTCGTGATCAACTGACCTATGCATTCCGCAAATGTCTCGGGATTTGCCTTGTAGTGCTCGTAGTCTATGTCGATTCCATCTATGTTGTACTCTTTTATGATCTTCGTTAATGACGATACCTTTGGAATGTCAACAAATCATACGTTACGCATCATAATCAATCATCAGTCGGAATTTAGATTAAACAAATGCTGCCGAGGATAAATGCTCAGGAGTGTATGTTTGCTCATAATATGACTACATTATATATACTACATTATGTGGCATTGCCTAGGTTATAAAATTTAAAGCAAAGGAGAATGCATACCGCATTGGCGACCCATGAGCTTATGGAGGAGGGGGAGAAGTTAACGAATTTGCCTCCAATGCTGTCACCTCCTAAACTGATGGCTACCTTTACGTTTTTGTTCTTCTTCTTGATGTCAGAGACTGCTTGAGGAGTGAGAGTGTTGGTGTCCCAAAAGACATTGTAATGGCCGTTAGTCGGGGTAGGGTTTTTGGCATTGGCAGTGTAGTCTATGGCGAAGGAGAGTATGAAATGGAAGTCGACTTTAGGGTTTATGGGCACGTCGGTGAATTTTACCCCGTTCCAGGCTGCGCCGATGTATTCTCGGAACAAGGGAGACCCTACAGCATAGGACAGCATGGCACATAAGAAGGTGATAAAGAAGAGGGAATTAGATGAAGCCATTTTGACATAGAGTACAGTGAATGAAACGGTATATATAAAGGTTTGAGTTGGCTTAGGTATTGCAGTTGGAGGAATCAAAGTGCTGAAATATCAATGGTGTGTGGGCGGCAGAGAAGCAGAGATGACAGATATACTTAAAGTCGGTGGAATCATGGTTCTGGGAATCTGTGTTATCTGTGGATATAGACATGTAGACGAGGAATTTCAGGGCATCTAATGGGGAAGGTTTTGATTATTTATTCAGCTTTGTGGTTGTTGTTATTCTTAACAAAGTATGAAGCCGGGCTTTGATTTGTCTATATAATTTGTACGGTTGCCTAGTGCATAAATATGGTTTGATCCATATGCAAACCTTGTATAAATGACAAAGGATGATCATATTTTATGTAATCGATCAGTGCAAGTTATAATAATCAATCCTTGACCGGTTTATTTTATCGATGCAAATGCTATTGGAAAAGCTTTGCATGACCATAGAGGGTAACCACGCATAGCGTCGATTAAAATAAGTGATGGACGCTTGTCATCGCCAATGTAAATTTAATCAGCGAACCAAGAATAAAGCATTTCACTTTTCTAAAATAAAAAATAACACGTCAAATCAAAATAATAATAATGGTAATAAACCTCTAGGAACCACCTTTCTCCTCCGTATGCTGCTTCTCTCTTCCACCGTTTGATTCTCCAATTTTGACGCTTCAACATAATTATCTCAACTTCTTTTTCTAAAAAAATTAGTGTTTATTATGGATTTAACAAAAACAAATATTTTACCAAAATCGATTTTTTTTTAAAAAAAATTAAACAATCGATATGGCATCAACAAATACCCTATTAAAAAAGATCTCTGAAAAAGTTAAGAAACGAATTTTAGAAGAATGAATATTCTGATCATTTTTTTTTTTACAAGAAATGAATATGCAAGAACGATATCCTACTAAATTCACTTTTCTAAAAAAACTGAAATGATTATAATAACAAGAGATTTCAGAGCAGGATCGTGCAAGCAGAATTAAAAAAAATAAAATTCCTACTTTGCACCGCGAAGGCCCTAAATCCTTCTAACAACATCGAAGAGAAATGGTAAAGTCATAAATTGCATTTATAAAAAGTTGCAACATTATTTAATCATGTTTATTCATTTTTATATCACTGTTCATTTGTATAACTTCAGATGTCGAGTTTACATCAAGAGCGCACGCTCATTGATGTCTTTACTCATACTTTCGCTGTCGAGCAAACAGACGAAGACGACAATGTCTCTTGTACTTGGACGGACGCTAAGTCCTAGGCTGTGATGGTGAGCATGCTTAATTTGTTCTACTTCACATTCGATATTTTAAATTGAATATGTACCTATCAAATTACCGTTCATCATCGTAGAAGAGATACAAGGCGAAGATCGCTCGAATGCCGTAGTCCAAAGGGCAAAAGTTGATTTAGAGGAGTGCAATCGTATCTGGAATGCTATCATTGACCTGCCTACTCAAAATTTGCGTTATAGCTTCGACGGTTAGGAAGTAAACTACTTCGTTTTCTAAAATATAAATTATATTTAATCTTGAGTCATAAATTAAATCTCCTAATAAAATAATTATAGGTAACTACGAACCAAACCGCTTATAAAAATTCCCAATTGAAGTAGTAGATAGCTATGCCTGTCAACCGATGACCGAGTCTCATGACTAGTAGAAAAGAGAATTGATTGTCATGCTTGATGAGTGGATTGTTGCATACCTATCAGAGTACGGAAGGATGTCAGCGGATCAGGATGAATCAGGAGATGGAGATGATGAGAATGGTGATGGCGATGACTAGGTACTTGTGTTTTTTTTCGTTTTGTTTTTTTAAAATATAAGCATATGTTAATGGAGTATTGGTATGTGTTTTTTTTATAGATATAAGTTGTTATAGATATTGGTTTTGGTATGTAGATGTGGATATTTTTATATAGATATTGGTTTTTATGGTATATTTGTTTAGCTATTGAGATTTCATGATAATGTGATGATACTTGTTATCACGTAGAGCATATATGTAATGTGCAATAATTGAATAAGGATATGGTGAAGATTGTGCGGTTGGAAGGCCAGATGGAAGCTGAAATTCGAAAAATATGTTTCAGTTTAGCGACAGATTGTCACACCTCATTGGTTCAGGCTTGTGTCGTTTAATGACGTTAATTTGTTCCAAGCTTATGTCGGTCAACAACGACTAATGATATATAGTGTTTCCAGGATTGTGTTAGTTAACGAAGGCTAGCGACAAATATCAGATCTCTCACAAAATGCCACGTGTCTCCACCCTCTGACATCAACTGTCGCTAATGTGGCTACGATATCTGTCGCTGAAGCCGTACTATGTTATTTCTATCGGGTGAAAATGCGGTAGTCTTTAGTATCGGCTAGCGACGATTTTTAGCCATCGCTATCAGCGACTAATTTTACATTGAAACTATTGCGAGCTTATAACTTGATTAGCTTATACAACATCGTAATTCGTCGACTCACAAGAATATAGAGCTTACGATTTATATACTAAAAGTAGAGAAACAAATACATAACTGAATTTATATACATCAAAGTTAACATAGATGCGGATGGTATGGGAGTTGGGAGATGGGAATTAAAACACTATGTGCGGGCAGGTTCAAATCCCCCTACAAACCACTTTGGAACCTAGGACGTTAAGCATCTGTGTGCAACGACTTGACAAAGAGGGGTAGACACACAGCGTGGGGTTTACTTAAGTGAGTATCAATATATACAATGATCTTAAGGTTCCCCGTGAGACGTCAGGACCCAAGCTTGTGACGTCTCATAGCATGTCGAATAGTCTTTAACCACTTTGGACATTGTTGCTTGTCAATAACATCACTCATATTACCACCTGAATTGAATATATGTTCTGCGTTTTAACATATAGCAACAGACATATGCTATGATTTCATGGTGAATAATTGGATGACATAGTTATAAAATTTTATAAATAAAAGCGGTTGTCACCTGATTGCAGCCGCAATGAAATATCTCAATAAGTATAATAATAAGAGGAAAGGCTTACAAGTAATTCCACAATCAGTAAATATGTTAATTTTCACCAATCAACCAAATAAATAATGTAATACGTGCTAGCAAAATCATCGTGCAATTACAGTTAAAAAATACATAGGAATTAAAATACCAAACACAATAAAATACAAAAGATACATTACATTTGAAATTAGTTTTGTTATGCATTTTCAAACACTTTGTGAATCATGCTCTACTTATGTATAGCTATTGATTTACACATCTTCTATCATTTAATCCTCTGCCACATATGCCAAGTCGTTCTCAGCCATTGATCAACAAATCATTCAACGTAGTGGATCTCACATGTTGATAAAATTATGATGAACAGTGGATGGGATTAAAGAAAACACAAAAGCAACATTAGATTTGAGGACAGAGGATTTTGTTTTCTTCCTACATTCAATGTGGTAATTTCCAATGTCAACTTGAATTTTGAACATCAAATGAGTAAATGATCAATTTTAATGGTTAAAAATAATGTTGTCAAACCACTAGTCCTTTTGTCATCATTCATTACAACTGCAAGTTCATTGCATCATTTGCATGCACTTGAGGATCTGCAATTAGAAATAGCATATACACATATAACAATATGCTGAGATAATGAAAACACTGATCCAATACTTATTTCCATTGAAAAAAATCTATCATTTAGGTTATGCATTGTTAATTAGAAGTGGTAATGTGATGCATTCCCAAAATAAACACAAAAAATGAAAGTAATTTCATTTTTTTTGATATCTTGATGGAACAAATTAATATAAGGAGGATTGAATCACGATATTTCGATCGATGACAAAATGAAAGATCAAGTCAACATATCACAAGCAAGATGTCTCGCAAACACGTCAAAAATTCTGGAAGTGAGCTAGTTATTTTATATTAGTAGAGTCTACTTTTAGATCATGATGTTAAAATCTCTCCTTTAAGTTTTTATTTTTAAAAATCCTCAATAAAACTTCATGTATTTAAGTGAATATGGAAAATGCAAAATTCAGTCGACTGGATAAATTAGTTTAGTCGACTGAATCAGTGTGCATATAAAAGTTATGTGCGTGTTCCAGATTCAATCGACTAAATATTTCTATTCAGTCGATTGAATCTGCTCGAATACAAACAAAATATGTGACTTCCAGTTCAATCGACTGACTAATAATATTTAGTCCATTGAACTGAGTTCAACCGTCATATTTTGAAGAGACATGACTTTTCCTAAAGAGTTTCTTTGATCCTTTATGGTTGCAATTCTCTGATTTCGATCATGAAACTTCAGCAGTAGTTGTAACTTTTCATTCACTATATATACATGCAAGAACAACATCTCAAATAACTTACTCTATTTCATTCTTATATATTCTATTGAATTCAAATTCATATTCATTCTAATCACTCAATTCTTGCATTCTAGATCTCTTTGAATTTTGTTATTATAATTCAAACTTTGTTTGAGTTCAAAGAAGATCAAAATCATATTTTATCTTTACTTACTCACAATTCTTAATCTACAAACTTGAAGAGAAGATTATAGATTATCTTACTTCATTCGTGACAAATCCGGTTGTACTAGAACACAAACAAGTCACTTATTCTCTTGTAATAAAGGCCTGCAAAAGAGGTAGAAAATTCTGAACTTAATTCAGATGGTGAATTCCTGCAAGCAAGTCTGAACGAAAAAATCCTAACTGGTATAATCTAGGTGGAAAGAAGTCCTGTAATGGTGGTAGAGACTTATTCTTCCGGGTGAAGAGAGGGTTTATAGTGAAAGACCTAAGGGTATCTTAGGGACTGGACGTATGACCGTGCTTTGAACTAGTATTAAAATTCCTTGTGTTCTTTACCTTTATTTACAGCTTTTGTAATGCTTATATGTAATATCATTTCTCGATATTTATCTCATTAAATATTTATTTGCATATACCAAAATTAATATATCATCTATTAGAACTTTCACATTCACTATATTACTCTAACTTCCATATTAGTTGATGCTACTCATCTTTTCAGTTGGTATCAGAGAAGGACATCTTATAACCGTAAAACAATTATTTGATATCTCGATATTATGGAAAATAACGCTAACACAAGCACTAATACTAGTATCACTGAAGATCAACCCACTACAGACCTCCACTTTTTAAAGGATTAAAATTTAATTATTGGGCTACACGAATGAGAATCTATATGTAAGCAAATGGATTTGATTCAGGAATATGACTCAAAAAGAATATACACCCTCTACTACTAACTATTCTGAATGGTCGAACACAGAAAAACTAGATACTACTGCAAATGCTAAAGCTATGAATATATTGCATTGTGTATTGGACAGAAATAAGTTTAATTGTTTGTGCACGCGCATTGCAACATGTGAAATATGGCAACCACTCAAAGTAACCCATGAAGGAACTAACAAGATAAACAAAGCAAGATATCCATGCTTAAATGTCAATTTCAGAATTTTAGGATGAATGAAAATGAATCTACCAATGATATGTATTCCAGATTTCAAAATATTTACCATTTATTACTGGGTTTGGGAGAAAAATATTTTGATTTTGATATAGTATAAAAAATCCTAAACTCTTTAACGGAAGATTAGGAAAGGAAGGTCTAGGCTATTGAAGAAGCAAATGATCTCTCAACCATGAGACCAGAAGAGTTAGTAGGAAATCTAATATCATATGAAGTGAATTTGCAGAAAAAAAGAGTTCACACATAGGATAAAAAGAATCTTGTATTTCATGCTGAAAAGAAAAGAAGATTCAAATTCTAACAATGAAGAAGATCTGCTTTTATTGCTAAAAATTTCAAGAAATTCTTGAAACATAGAAAAGGAAATAAGGATGTCTTCAAAAGAAAATCCAACAATAACATTTTATCAAAATCATCAGCCTCGACATTAGAATGCTATAATTATGGAAAGAAATGCCATATGAAGAAGTATGTCCTGAGAAAAAGAAAGAATATCAAAACAAGAAAGATAAATTCAAGAAGAAAGCTTTCTCTGTAACATGGGATGATTCTGAATCATCATCATCGGGTAGTGACATTGACAAGATAATGTATGCTTCATGGATGAAGATAATGAAGTAAGTGATTTCTCTCATGGAGATTGTCAAGGATTGCGGAATGGACTATTAAGGCAAAACAAACACTAGAGGGGGGGTGAATAGTGTTTTTGAGAATTTAAACAAAATCTAAAACTTATATGAACTACCATATGAATTAAACACCACAAAGACAATCACAGACACAGAATAATCAAACACAAATACAAAGATAAACAAAAATAAAGTGCAGAAAAGGAAAGAACACACCGGATTTTATATTGATTCGGAATTGCTCCTACGTCCAGTCCCACACAACACTGGATTGTGCATAGTTTTATTACTATATCAATATCCAATTATAACCCTCCTTGATTTCACGGCTACAAAGGATACCACTGATTCCACACACACTTGATCAAGTATACCTTCCTTATTTTCACGGCTACAAGAGATACCACCAATTACCCATCCTCGATTTCACACTACAAGGGATACCACCGATTACCCGTCCTTGATTTCACGGCTACAAAGGATACCAACCTGTTACCTTTACTCAACCCAAACAATTACAAACAACCCTATAACTCTTCAATAACACTTGATTCAGAGAGTAATAATTAGAGAGTGCAGAGAGAAGAAGAGTAGTGAAAACATAATTGAATTCGGTAGAGTATAGTTGTAGAAATCATAAAAGTGATAAGAAATAATGGAGTAATGAAAGGGAATGAAGTTAGAGAAG
This sequence comes from Allium sativum, assembly GCA_030737875.1. Taxonomy (NCBI): domain Eukaryota; kingdom Viridiplantae; phylum Streptophyta; class Magnoliopsida; order Asparagales; family Amaryllidaceae; genus Allium; species Allium sativum. Next base: position 431,725,657 of record CM060925.1, on the reverse strand, counting down.
AAGAAGTGATTAAAAATTCGAAATCATCCCCTTTTTGTAATGTGTGAAAGGTTGCAACGTCTCAAAACCGTCACAAATAGTGAAAGTACACTTCCTTTCAAATTTGAAAAAAATGACAGTTATATGTCGACATGTATATATATGTATGTCGACATATAGATGTACGAAATTGGATTTTGAACATTTTTCAAGTGTTTATATATATATATATATATATATATATATATATATATATATATATATATATAATTCTAGAAACTCTTGAATTAAAATATAGTGTTATAAATAAATATTATAAAGTAGAAAATCATATGAAAGCATAAATATTAACTATATAAACATATTTATAAAATTATAGAGTTTAAAACTATATAAATATAAAGTATCTAAAATATAAATATATAAAACTTATAAAGTATAAATCAGTAAAACTTAAGTTTAAAATCAAATAAACATAGAAAGTAAAATAGAGAAGAAAGAGTTGAAGATAGAATTTGAAAACAAAATTTGAAAAACAGAATTTGTGAATTTGAACCTGGAGGAACCTAGAGTGCTATTTAGAGTCTTACATAGTCTAGACTCTATAAATATATTTATCTTGAACTCTTGAAATCTTGAATACTCATGAGTCTTGAATCATCTCTGAATTCTGAATCTCTAACATCTTTAAACTGTACAGTCTTCAGTATTATTTCCTGTATATAAATCCTACATATGTGAGTATATATATACATATTCTAGATAGAGGTGTTAGTATATATTTTATAATGAGGTAATTAGGGAGAAGGACAAACTTTACCGAAAAATTAGGCTGAAGGACACCAAGTTTTATTTTTAGTCTGAAGGACAAACTTTGAACCAAGATTAAGCTGAAGGAAAATGCTAAATGTAATTAGCATTATATTCAGTTTTTACACTACACGAAAATGCTAATTGTAATTAGCATTATTCAGCTTTACACTGTAGAAAATGCTAATTATATTTAGCATTGTCCTTCAGCCTAATTTTTTTTTCAAAGATTGTCCTTCAGCCTAAAAATAAAACTTGACGTTCTTCAGACTAATTTTTTTTCCAAAGTTTGTCCTTATGCCTATTTTTCACTTTTTTTTTTTGAAAAACAAAATGATGTGTGGTCTTCCAAACGGAAGAGAGCACACACACACACACACAGATATATATATATGGAAAAAACGTGGTACAAAATCTGAGTACAGACCCAAAACACGATCGCCTAAAGGTAGAGAATAGTAGATAGATGAGTTCCGGCAAGGCCACCACCCATCATACTACAATATCGAGTTCCGGCAAGGCCACCACCCGATATTGAGTATATCTATTACTCCACAAATAGCAAACTAAAAGCAAACAACAAGGGTAAACATATCCCACAAACCAAGACACGCTCACTCAATATACAAAAATGACTAGATAACCAATAAAGACCAATCCAGCCTGCAATCCCATAATCTTCCCAGCTAGGTCCATGACCTGTAATCTGAAATACTAAAAGAAAACCATCAGTAATAACCATATATATATGATTATATACCTATGTATAAATATATGTATATATACATATTAGTAAAAACAATTCTACTAATATGTAGATAAACATGTATATATATATATATATATATATATATATATATATATATATGTAAGTATATAACCATATATATATATATGCAGACAAAAAACAAATGTGTATAGAATAAGAAGTGACCAGTGCCAAAATATCAACAGAGACGAAATTTATTATATCTGAAATATCTAGTGAATCTAATAAATTAACCCAGATTAGACCTAACCTTAAACAGAAAACATCCAAATCGTACATTACTGAATAGCTTATAATGTGAATTGGACATCCAATCCAAACTAAATTTTACTATACTGATGATTAAATTATCAGCTGATTCAGACTTTTTGTTAAATAATCTCTGATTTCTTTCTAGCCATATAAGCCAACACGAGATTGTAATCAAGGAATCCAGTATATATCTTTGCCTAGTATTGAATCTTAATCTACAACAATTCCAATAATCTTCACAGTTATTCAGAACGTTTAAACCATCAAATGTAAAAATCTTCAAAATCATATCAAAGACTGAAAAGGTGAAACCACAAGAGAAAAATAAGTGATCGATATGCTCCTCACCAATATGACAAAAGCAACACTTACAAGGAAATATAATATTCTTTCTTTTCAATAGCTCAATTGTATTAAGCTTCTTATGGATGATTAACCACATAAGAAATTTAGCTTTTGGAGGAGAATTTGACTTCCATAAGAATACAAAAGAATGAGTGGAAACTCCAGAAAATTATACATCGAATTTACCGTATAGCCTAGTTTCTTATCCAAACTCCAACTAAGAGAATCCCCATTCTCATCCAAGTTGTATATTGCTAACTTAGCTTTAAGTAAAGCTAGTTGTCTTAACAGGTCTTCTTCTAAAATGTTATCAAAGGAAAACACCCACGGAGGGTCTAAGTCCACACTATAAACATCTATGATAAGTGCATTCTTAAAGTTACAATTGTCATAAAGCTTATTGAATTCAGTTTTTAGGGGCACACTAGATATCCAAGGATCGTGCCAAAAGTAAGTAAGGTCGCCAGAATGTACGATAACTTTGCAACCTAATTTAAAAAAACCAAAGCAATTTAAAACGGATTTCCAAAAATGCGACAGTCTATTAACCCAAACACCACTATCCCCAGTAATAAACTCCCTTCTAGAATAATAAGCTTTAACTACAATAGACTTCCATGACGCTATCACATCAGGACTTCTAAATTTCCAAAGCCATTTAGCAAGCATGGATGAATTAAAATTATATAAATTTAAGATTCCCAATCCACCATCTTTTTTAGGCTTACAACACACGTCCCAATTGACTAAGCATTTATAACCACTACCCAAAAAAGACCCATTCCAAAGAAAGTTACGCCTAATCATATCAATCTTCTCAACGACCCATAATGGAAATCGATGTACGGCCATTCAATAAGACGGAATAGCCGATAACACCGAATTGACTAAAACTAATCTACCTGCTCTAGATAGGAATTTGTTATTCCAACTGTGTAATCTATTGTTTATCTTATCAATGATCACAACCCAATCTTCTTTTTTAAGCTTCGCTAGTCTAATTTTAAATCCTAAATAATCAAAAGGAAATTTCATAATAGAGCAGTTTAAAGTATTAGCGACTAATGTCTCTACCTTATTAACATCATTAAAGACCATCACCGCACTTTTCCAGATAACATTTCAAAACAGTATAATATAAACTTAAGAGTAATTATATGTTTAGGCAAGTGTGAAGAAAATAATAATGTATCATCTGCAAATTGAAGAATGGATAATTCATTATTAAATTCCTCATTCCCAACACTACCAAGCATCCCTAGTCTACCCGCTCTCTTAATTATTCTCGAAAAGACATCAACTGCTAGATTAAATAGAAAAGGCGATAAGGGGTCTCCTTGTCTAAAACCCCTCTTAGATTGGATCTTCTTACCCACTACCCCGTTAACAACTATATTGGAGCATCCAGATCTTAGCAACAATAAGATCCAGTTGGTCCATCTAATACTAAAACCTCTAGCAATACTAAGTTCGCATATGAAGTCCCAATCAATAGAGTCAAACGCTTTCTCAAAGTCTAACTTTAAGATGGCACAGGTAATGTTATTCTTGCAACAAACATTAATGTATTCCTTTACTGCTGCCACTCCATCAACTATATTCCTACCTTTAATGAAGGCAGTTTGGGAACAATCAATAAGATCATTCATCCTAGAACTAAGCCTGTTCGCTAAGAGTTTAGAAATGATCTTAACAGAAACATTAATAAGAGAGATTGGCCTAAAATCCTTTAGAGAATTTGCTCCCTCTCTCTTATGAATAAGAATGACGTTAGCAAAGTTGAAACTACCTAAACGTAGTTCTCCATTATAAAACTCATTAAATAAATTTATAATGTCAGACTTTAAGACTTCCCAAAATTGCTTGTAAAAATTAACGGAAAAACCGTCTGGTCCAGGAGCTTTGTCACTAGGCATATCCCTAATGGCCTTCCAAATCTCCTGCTCCGAAAAAGGTTCATCTAAGCTATCAAGATTGATCCTATTTTCATATGGATATAACTCGTTCCATTTGACGTTAGTACTCCTTTTTATTTTAGATCCAAAAATCTGCTTATAGTAACTGGTAAAAGCTTCATTTAAATCCTTTTGTACATTCAATTCAACATTATTTACAATAATAGAATGGATCATATTATCGCGTCTCCTCTTATTCGCCACACTATGAAAAAATTTAGTGTTATTATCCCCTTCCTTAATCCATTGTATACGAGACCTTTTAGTGATGACAACCTGCCCCTTTTAGTGATAAAAACTCCATTCTCCAATAATCTGCCCCTTTTAGTGATGACAACCTTGTTTATAAAATATCATACCTGTATATACCTGTTGATGATAAACCTTCAAATACTCCCCCTATCTATATGAATAATATAAACTATGTCTATATTTTATAATTTCTCCCCCTTTGGCATTATCAAAAAGAAATTCTAAAACTACTCCCCTAAATCGTGTAACTATCTAAATAAAAACTATAAGTAACTAAGTAATTCGTAAATCAAAGTAAAGTACTCCTCCTAAATCTATATAATCCTATAATATTTGATTCTATTCTAAAGTACTAGTATGAATAACACCCCCTGAATTTATGTTATAAATGTTTATAACTATCCTTTATATCTCCTTCTAAATTTATGATTCTAAACTTAAAATGTTATAACTCCCCCTAAAATTATAACTATGCTAGTCTAATAAACTAAATAAAAGGATAATAAACTAAGCAAACAACACAATATTTATAATCAATTCAAAAAGTAAATCAATCCAAACAAGAAAACAGAAAACCAATTTAAATCGATTCAAATAATTCAAACAAACAAGCATTTCAAACAAACAATTCATGAACAAAAAAGCATTTCAAACAAGCAATTCAAACAAACAAGCAATTCAAACAATCAAATTAAACAATTAAATCAACCAAAGTATTCTAGAACCTTCAACTAATCCTTAGAAACTCTAAAACTCCCCCTGAATTTAATGCAAGACTAAACCAATCCTAAAATCTAATTCCCTTTAAAACTATAATAAGACTTTAATCTAGACTAAGAAATAACTCTGATAAGATATCCTTAAAATTATGATATAAGTTAAGTAAAGTAATTTAATCCAAACAATCAATCAATTTAAGTTTTGTTGTCATAAAACATTAAACATTTCTTGTAACTTCTATTTATCCTAAAGCCTATAAAGCTCCTATCAACTACAAATGCATAAGTATATTTCTAACAAACCTGTCAACCACTAATGAAATTCAACCATGTCGAACAATTCAAACAAGTCAATCAAATCAAGCCAAACAAATCAAACAAACCAAAAAAATCAATCAACCCAGTAACGTCAATCAATTCAACTAAACCAAACAAATCAGTTTAGTCAAGACAAAGTTAATATGTTATGTATTTGATTAGTAATCCTATATTTGTAATTAGATTATACATACTTGTTATGTGTAGAGTGAAAGTTAACATGTAATGTAGTGTGTTGGTTATAATGCAGTATGTCATATGTAAATCTATATTTAGTGATATATAGAATGAAATGAAACTTATGATGTGAATTAATTTGAGATGTACTGTGATTTGTAATAATGATATATGATATGAAATAAGATGTGTAATATGCAGAATGCTTTGGTATTTATATCTATTTAGGTAAAATATATTCAAAGTGCTATCTAATTATTTTGCATATATATTTATATTATAAATTATTTTAATCAAACAAAAGTAATATTAATTTCTAGACTTAGGTTAATGATATTTATGAAAGAGAAATACATGATAGTAAAGTTGAAAGTTTTATGGTATTCATAATATATGATAAAATATTTAAAATAATTCTATGAGAAATGTGGAGTTGAATAATCTTAGTAGGTTGCTTCTTTTATATAGTAAAAATTGAAGATCTTTTTAAAGAGAATATACACTACAAGAATAATACTGATTTCCGACAGCTGCCATCCGTCGGCGGCCGTCGGAAGTCGTAGCAAGCCATCGGACAAAACCATCATAATTTTAGGTGTCGATAAGCAGAGTTTCCGATGGCTACTGACAGATCCCATCGTTGAGCGTTTTCCTATGGCTTCCGACGGCTGCCAAGGTTTCCCGATGGCTTGCTACGGGCGTTGCTTGCCGTCGAAAACCATTGCATACGTTGACCATTTAGCCGTTTCAAGTCGTCGAAAACTGATACCAATATTATGATCGATAGGCCATCGGAAGCCGTCGCAAACCCTGGATATTTTCTTTGTATTGCTGCTGCTATTTAGCCTTCCAACCCATATTCATCTCAATTCACCAATTCAGACCATCGGTCTATAATTTCAGCACATCATTTCATACACAAATCATGAAAACCACACCATTTCAACCAAAAAATCATGAAAACCATTAAAAAAACACATAAAACATAACAAGTCTACCAAGTCTACCATTACCTCAACATATAATATATCAGGTCTAGTAGATCAACACACCACATCAAGTCTACTGTCAAAATACGTGCAAAACGTCAAACCAAAGTCATACAACCATCCCATAGTCGTAGCAACCTAGTCATATATGTACATACCCAACTAAAAAGAATACCTATCCATCACTGATCCTGATCATCATCATCTGCAAAACCACCTGATGAGGGGAAGCGCCCATACTGTTGTGCAAACTCTGCTAAGCATCGATCAAGAAGCTTAGTCATCCCAATAGCTTAGCGGCGATTCTGGTCCTCAAGTTGTGCCACCGTAGCTCGCAACTCCTCAATCTCTACGGCATTTATAGCAGCTCTAGTGTGTCTGCCCCGTGTTTGTTGACTGGTGGACTGCAACAATTATTTAAAAATCTTTTAATCATGTACGATTAGTTTAATAACAAAATACTATCTATGTGTAAATAATAATACCCCTAGGTTTTTACGACAAGTATTTTCTGTCTTTTCTTATAACTTATAGGTATATAAATATTTAGATTCTATCTATGTGTAAATAATAATATTCTTAGGTTTATATTAATTTGATAATATGGGTTGTATATTTATTATAGTTAATTTTGTATAATTAGGTTTGGATTGTTTGTATAATAAACACAAAATACTAGCTTGACTTAAAAAGGAAGGTTACGTCAAAATCCTAATCATTTAGGGTGAGCGAATAACTGAAGTTGTATGCTTATATCGTTATCGTTTGTTTGATATATAAACGTATTTATAATATTTGGTCATTTTTTGTAATGTCATGTGTTAGACTAATCTATTTTTCTTTATTACAAAACCAATTACCTTACTGGAAAATAACTTTAGAAACAACATATTCATTGGAAGAACATAACATTTATAAGAATGTTTGACGTTAGTGCAACAAAAAGGATACATATTTTCTTTTTATAGTTTTGTTATCCTTAACTACATCAATAAAAGCACATTTATTCTAAAATGCTCAAATAAACCATGGACTCTATATTCTAAATACACAATGATTTAAAGGAAAACCCCGCATTCTAAAATCTTGGGTCTATCCACATATTACTTGTTAAAAATTTGTTACACTAACATAAAATTCGGTGGATCCCACTATAAGTCGTATAAAATTATCAATCATCCCCTGAAATTGCAAACTGTCAAATATGTGTCACCATTTCTGATAGAGTATCAGTTGGATATTCTAGAAATTTCCTGTTATTTTATAGCGCTTTATCAATCAACTAAGTTATATTATTTCTAAACTAAAAATTCAATTAAATTAAAAATGCTTTACCACTTGATTTTGTTGGATCTAGATTAACCCTAGAGGGGGGTGAATAGGGTTTATCACAGTTTTTAGCTGAATTAAAAATCTAATGGGATATATAATAATAAATAGATCACAGACAACAGTAGAAATAAATAGCAAAAAAGAAATAACACACAGAGATACCCAGCTTCGGCAAAATCCTGCCTGCTGCTGCATTCCTAAGGTTTCTACCAGGTGTTATAAACAGATCCCGCATACAAGACCATGTACACTCGCAGTGCCTGCTCCTGTTCTTACCCTACGCTGAAAACCCTAGACTAACTGATATCCACTCGATCATATTTCCCTGTTTACGACCCCGTAACCAGTAACCCAGATTTTACAGACTCTGTCAACTGTTAGTCAACACCCTGACTGAATCTCCTAGTTTTTACAGACACTAGAACTGATTGTTTGAATTTACAACTCGAATTAAAAACAAAAATAAAAACAAACTAAAAAGAAATTGAAACCCCAAAGAGTTAAATAAAAAGGGTTATCCCCTTTTTTTCATTTAGAAGCTCGGCCGGCCATTTGTATATTGGTTCCACCTGACCTCAATTTATCTCGTTCACTTTCCTTTGAGAAAAAAATGGCAGCATTCCTAGGGTCTTTGAAATCGTCCCCAAATTGATTGCAACTTCGATGGCTTTCTGGAATTGATTGACTAGCTTCTCTGATGCTCGATTCTTTGTGTCTTTGCTCGTCCGATTTGAGATTCCTCTCTGGTTCGATCGAAACTGTGAGCTTTCTGAATTTTCTGCTTTGAAAAATACTTGAATTGATTTTGTGGGTTTTTCGATCTGAAATTGCCTGTGATGATTGGTGTATTAATAGGGAATAGAAACCCTAATAACACTCTGATTTCGTGAAAGTGGCTTGATTTTATTTTTCCCTGATTTGCGTTTTCCTCTTTTTGATTTGCGGCTTGAATGAAAAATGAATTCCTTGACCACTTGATTACCTCGATATAATTTGAAACTGCTTTGATGAAATGAGAAGTTCTGGAAAGAATTTATTTATGGCCCCATGAATTCGATTGAAATGAATTAAAAGGCTTTCCACTTTTGATTGCTCTGCCTTACACCATCTAATTGAAACTGATTTGAGGATTTCCTCTTTTGCTGTATCATACCCGATTTGAAATGAATTTTCTTGCGTGTAATTTTGCTCTTCCTTGGATGATTGTGAAAACTGCATGATTCATCCCATAAATTCATTACATAATTTGCTTGAAAATTATTTTCTCATAACTGGATTTCCATGTTTTGCACTGCTTGATTGAAATGTTCCTTCCATGTTGATGTGTAAAATCTGGAATCAAATTTCTTGGCATGTTTGTACTTGCTGAGATTGATTTCTGAAAATTGGAAATAATTTTCCATTTCGAACACTGATTTCTTGCCTTTAAAAACATGCCTTCCCAAATCCGGAAACCAAATGATGCTTTCCTCTTTTGACATTCTTGACTTTGAAACCTTATGTGAATTTCTGGAAAACTGATTGATGTTGTCCATGAATTATTACACTGCAGATTAAATTCATGTTTTACACTTACCATGTATGATTTTCTGCAAAATACACTCTTGCCAAAGTCTGGAAATAAATTTTGTCTCGAATAAATTCTGAAACGAAATATTCTTGCCAAAGATTCTGATTGATTTCCAAAACATGCATGCACCATTTCTGGAAATATTTGCCATGAAAAATTCTTTTTGTCATAAGAGAAAACTTGCATGATGATGCTCTACCGTGTTTGAACTGGAAAACTTTTAGACTTGCTGTTGGCACCATGTGCTCGATCCTTGTTCTTGTATATTTACTTGAAGTTGCACCTTTCATGTATATGTTAACACTGTGTTTGTTGTTTTTAGTGCCATGCACTTATGCATATTCACATACACTTATGAACACCTCCTTGACACATTTTACATGCCGTACATATTTACATGTACAAGAATCTCTTGCCAAAACTGGAAATGCATCTGATTCATGCATGATTTCCTGAATGCATTTTTGAGCTCGAACCTTGGCTGACTTGATGTATGAAACCATTCACTTATATGCTCTGTTGTATACTTGATTTTCATGGTTTGGACTTGATTTAATTTGCTTGCGCACTGTCTTGCCTCGGCCATGTACTTGATTATGTTTGCACACTTGGGTTAAACTGTTGTTTCTTGCTGAACTCATGAAATCTGAAATGAGTTCATTTCTGTATACATTAACTGATACACCAGAATTTTACATGACTGTTTCTCCTTGTTGTATTTGAACTATTGATAACTGTGTACATGCTCCCATGTTGTCTCTACAATTTAGATATGTATGATCTGCCATTTGTATCACCACTTAATCATGTATATTCACCATGCTGGTTTCACTTGATCACCTATATGTTGTTTTACATCATGATGTGCCACACTGCTGTAGCTCCATGACTTGTCCATCTCTACTTGACTACAAATGCTTTGTTGACTTTGTTGCACCAATGATTATGTTGCTCCACTTTATGTAGGCCGAGTTGTTATTAAGCATGTCTCGACCATTGATGTTGAGCTGAAATGGCTTGCATTCATGTTGACTTGCACTTCACTATGATTTGAAAGTTTTCAAATGCACTGAGTTGAGTTGGTCCATGCGGCTACTCCTCAACTGCACGTTGATTGGCGAAGCAGTGCATATATATACGTGTGTATATGCAGCCATTCAGTTTATTTTCTGTCCTTGCACATATATATAAACTGTCTCCCTTGTGGTATTTACAGTGTATCACTGTGAATATCACAAGCTGTCTAGACACAGTTGGATTCAGTAAATCAGATCAAATCTGAAAAATGATGAGAAACACACTAGAAATCTGAGGCAAATAAATTTTTTAAAATTAAAATTTATATTTGCAAGTATTCAGTTTAAATTCCTGTTGCAGTGTACTGTATGTTTCTGTTTTCATGTGACAGGTATGAAGACTGGACTGACTGTAAGGATGCTGTAAAGACAGTAGGCTGAATACAGAAGACAGTGTCAGTGTATCAGCGTATCAATGTGTCTGTAAATTTAAAAAGAAAAACTGAGTTATTGTATATGTAGGAGATGTATAGACGAGTGTGAGTGTGAGGAGCTATGTGTGTGTGTATATATATATATATATATGAATTGTACTGAAGTTTGTAATAAACAAATTGTTTGAAATAAAATATTATTTTATGGTCGTCAAACAAAATTTGTATCATATACTGTGTATTTACAAGTACAAATTCTGTGAAGTGATTAAATAGTGGAGTTGTAAATAACTGTACTGTTCGAGTGTTTGAAATATAATATTTATATTTAAATAAAATACTGTAAGAAAATATGAATATCTATACAGTTGTATTCTATTTAAATATAAATATAATATTCCTATATGTGATGTAGAATAACAGTATGATTTCAAACACATTAATAATATTATTTATTTGGTTGTTATCATCAAACAAAAAATCATATAATTGTGTATACGACACCGTTATATACAACAATCTCCCCATTTTGATGATGACAAACAAATAAAAGATTTTGAGCACAATAAATGTGTTTGAAAATGAATCTTGAGCTCCCCCTATTTATTAGCTCCCCCTACAACAGAGAACTCCCCCTATAACTGTGCACGAGTGAATTGAACTGAATGATAATGAATTTTCAAAATTGAAAATATTTATAAAATATTCACTCATAAATCAAAATCTAATCCATTCTCCCCCTTTTGTTATCATCAAAAGGATACAGAGTTTAAAATACAGATGAAAATTGACTAAAAATATAATTTCAGCTTAAGAGGAAGAACGCTCATCATAAATCTCAATCAGTCAAACAAAAATCATAATAAACTGAGAACTAGTGGCATATTTCACATTTCAGATAATGATGGATTTACGATGAAATTTACATAGACGAGGAGAGTTATAAAAATGATTTCCATTTTTTTTTAAGAATTTTATAAAAAAGCGCACAAAAAACAGTGACAGATTTGGACTATAATTAATAATTCTACTTAAGAGAGAAAATCGAATAATCTCAAATCCCAATACCTATCAATCAACAAATCATAATACGCCATAAGATTTTAACACATTTCACAGATTAGAAGATGGATTGATAGGCTGGTTTTTATACTCAGAGGAGAATTTCAAATTTATTTCTATTTTTAGCACTTTATTTCCTTTTTTTTAAGAGCACACGGACCACGCATAACTAGAGCTTGGATTTTTAAATGGGATCAGTCGCAACTTAAATTATAAGACGTCTCATAACCATGCATAACCAGAGCTTGGATTTTTAAATGAGGTTAGAGACACTCTTATATATTAATTATATTTTTATCATTTTCGGCTTTATAAAGGAAAAACTCCTTGGTATATGAAACCAATATGGATGATAGAAATGTGGTAGGTACAGAAATGGACTGTGAAATAAATTTCTAAATTAATTATATTATGAAATAAGCTCGACTGTACAGGGATTATTGAAAATTTTCAATTATCACTAATTCTGAGTAATAATATAGTCCTATTTCTATCACAAATAATTTTCACTGTTTTAAACAAGATGATTTTTCTTTTTAAAAAAATAAACTCTCCACATTAATATAAAATCATGATGGATGGCAGACGGGTGATAGATAAAGGAGATGGTCGCGAAATAATGACCAATTCGAAGATATTATAATAAATGTTCAACCATCATGAAAATCTAAATAAAATCTCCTCTTGTTATGAAATATACTGCACTCACAATTCATCACAATTTCAAAAACTGATAATTATTTTGATGAATTATAAATACAGTTCAATTTTGGATATTGATTTCAATTTGAGTAATCAATAAATAAGTTTAAAATTGAAAATCAATTACAAGAGGAATATGAAGAGCTATACAAAGCAAGAGGGATAAGAAAAAATATATACACATAAAAATTCAGCGCTTCTGATACCACTTGGTGTCCCAATTAATGAGGATTATAATCACACTGGAGATAACAAGAATTTCATGGACAAATTGAGAAACGATCACAAGGCCCAAGAAGACAAGATAACAAATTAGGCCCAATAATTTCATCTACCAGAGCAGCAGTCACAAAACAGGCAGTTATTTGAAAACATGTTTCAAAGACAGTATCAGAGCAGCACAGAAAATAATATCACAGCAAACTTGTCAGAAGATGTTTCTGATGGTCACTAAAATATATTCCATGATCCAAGATTATATAATTCAGTTTATTTTAAATCACTTGAAGAAATGTGAAAATATCAGGATTTAATGAATTGATCACACTAGATTGTAATTTTTTTTTATTCGAGATATGTGTGAGATTCAGTAAATCAATAATTTTAAATGATTTTAAACAAACAGATATTCAAACCAAATATTCATGGAATAACAGAGAATTTTAAGACTAATTTTACAAAAGAATTTTTCACTAGTATGTCTGACAGGTGTGAGATTAAATTCAGATCATTTACATCAAATTTGAGAGGTATTCATGAACTAGAAAATTAAAGTAATTTATTTGAAATCACTTGAATCAATGTCAAGTTCTGGGATATAATGAATCAGTCACACAAGGTTGATAATTTCAAATTTAGGAGGTGTACGAGATTCAAAATATCAGGAATTTCAGATGATTTCAAACAAACTAATCATGAATAAAAATGAATTTTTAAGATGTATCACTTAGACAAGACATTTAAAAAAAATTCAAGCCAATCTGAAAATTACTGGAATTGTCACTACTGGTAAATAACAGTGTGCTGTAATGAGTACAACATTTTGAGCTTTTCTAAAATGAATTAGAATAGACATAGAATAGAAAAGGTGTGTGAATTTCCATATAATTTTCAAATCTTCAACAATTTAGAATTTATATTAACAGTGTTCAAGATATGATATGAATGCTTCAGCACTGTTAGAAATTCAGGGATCAGAAAATAGACTTCAAAAACAATTGCAGAAATATTTACAAATCAGAATTCAAGATCTGGAAATAATTGAAATGTTAGAGTTCTATTCAAATAAAGTGGATTTCCAGAAAAAATTATGAATTCTACAATTTGAAGTTAATGAAGCCCATAAAGAAACAAAAAAAATGGCAGTGATAAAAAAAACTGAAGAAAAATAGAAGGGGCAGAGGAAGGAATAAACACAGAAAATAAAAACAGAGAGAATATACAAAGTGAGTTTGGAGATCATACCAGAATCCAATGTAAAACAGAATCTCTAACTCAACAGTCTTGGCTTAAGGAACTGTGAATGATTACTGAAGTATTGAGCAACTTGGATTCAAATCTCTTTTGCTTAGCAGTTCCTCAGCCACCTCTGGTACCTAACAGTTTAGAGAATCGAGTGGTCTAACAAAATTTGTAAAACCACTCACAGTTTTGTTCATAGCTTTAGGTACCCAAACTGGTTTATATAACAATCCATCAGAATTTACCAAAGTACCTTTAGGGACCCAGATCTGTTTGAAATTAGACGAATTCACTTTACTTCTTTTTGAGGTCCAAGAATGATAGAACGGTTTGTTATAAAACAAATTATTATTTTGCTTATGTTTTAAAAAATCTTTTGAATTGCCAGAGTTTAAAATTTCAAAACAATCTTTTCCAAGATAATTTGAAGTGTCTTTAAAATCGTTTGAGTTTATCCTATCAAAACGATTGATATTCCCAAATCCAAGACCAGATTTATTTCCAATAGAAACTTGGTTTTGTAATAGCATATTCAATGATTTTTTCCCCATTAGAAAATTTATCCAAAGTTGATTCTAATCGTTGAATTTTGGATTTTAGATCGTTGTTTTCTTTTAATAAATTTGAGGAATTATTTATAGCGATCTTCTGTTCAGCATTGAACTGTTTCAAAACCAAATTCTCATTTTCAAGCAATTTAATTTTGGCTTGGGATTCAGAAATTCCAAGTTCAAATCGTTTTTGCTTTTCAGACTCAAATTTCTTGGATTTTTCAATCTCATTTTCAAGTTCTTCTAAAATCAAATTTGATTTCAACAAGTTCTCCTTTTCAGCGATTTTAAATTTGGAATTTATATCTATTTTAAAATTTTCAAATTCTTTTTGCAGAAGGTTATTCAAATTTGATAACTCAGTCTTGTTCTCATTTAAGATCAGGATTTCATTTTCAAACTTTCGAATATTTTTATTGAGATGAACAATATTGGTTTTCAATTTCAAATTTTTTTTGCAAACTGAATTTGAAGAATTTTTAACATATTCTAGTTGTGATTCCAAATTATCAATTTTGCTGGTCAACTCAAAATTCTTAGATTTCAGAGACTTATTTTTCAGTTGGAGTTTATCAACATATTTCGTTAAATCAAGACACATGTAAACCAAATCTTCGTATGAGAGATTTTCTGTTCCAGCATTTGTTGATTCTCCATCATCTGATTCATCTGAAGTTTTATCTACATGACTTGTTAAGCATAGATCTGAATCTGAGTTGACATTCTGGGGTTTTGAGTTGTTGTCAGATTTTTCATACAGCATGTTGAGAGTTCTCCAGACTTCTTGCGCAGTCAAACAATGACAGATAAGATTAGACTGTTCAGTGCTAAGATAATCAAATATAGTTTTCATAGCACGAGCATTGAAAGTAATATCTACACTATCAAACCCATTGATAACAACATCCCAACATTTAATATTAACAAATTTTAAATAAAATTCCATTTTGGATTTCCAGTTTAAAAAATCTGTTCCATTGAAAATAGTTGGAGATGAACTGGACTGACTCTCTATCGACTGACAACTAGGAATCACCATTACTCTAGAGTTAACAGAATACCTGCTCTGATACCACTTGTTGGACCTAGATTAACCCTAGAGGGGGGTGAATAGGGTTTATCACATTTTTTAGCTGAATTTAAAATCTAACGGGATATATAATAATAAATAGATCACAGACTGCAGTAGAAATAAACAGCAAAAAAGAAATAACACACAGAGATACCTAGCTTCGGCAAAATCCTGCCTACTGCTGCATTCCTAAGGTTTCTACTAGGTGTTATAAACAGATCCCGCATACAAGACCATGTACACTCGCAATGCCTGCTCCTGTTCTTACCCTACGCTCAAAACTCTAGACTGAACGATATCCACTCGATCAGATTTCCCTGTTTACGACCCCGTAACCAGTAACCCAGATTTTACAGACTCTGTCAACTGTCAATCAACACCCTGACTGAATCTCGTAGTTTTTACAGACACTAGAACTGATTGTTTGAATTTACAACTCGAATTAAAAACAAAAATAAAAACAAACCCCAAAGAGTTAAATAAAAAGGGTTATCCCCTTTTTTTCATTTAGAAGCTTGGCCGGCCATTTGTATATTGGTTCCACCTGACTTCAATTTATCTCGTTCACTTTCCTTTGAGAAAAAAATGGCGGCGCTCCTAGGGTTTTTGAAATTGTCCCCAAATAGATTGCAACTTCGATGGCTTTCTGGAATTGATTGAATAGATTCTATGATGCTCGATTCTTTGTGTCTTTGCTCGTCCGATCTGGGATTCCTCTCTGGTTCGATCGAAACTGTGAGCTTTCTGAATTTTCTGCTTTGAAAAATACTTGAATTGATTTTGTGGGTTTTTCGATCTGAAATTGCCTGTGATGATTGGTGTGTAAATAGGGAATAGAAACCCTAATAACACTCTGATTTCGTGAAAGTGGCTTGATTTTATTTTTCCCTGATTTGCGTTTTCCTCTTTTTGATTTGCGGCTTGAATGAAAAATGAATTCCTTGACCACTTGATTACCTCGATATAATTTGAAACTGCTTTGATGAAATGAGAAGTTTTGGAAAGAATTTATTTATGGCCCTATTAATTCGATTGA
Organism: Allium sativum; assembly: GCA_030737875.1. NCBI lineage: Eukaryota > Viridiplantae > Streptophyta > Magnoliopsida > Asparagales > Amaryllidaceae > Allium > Allium sativum. Next base: position 431,708,856 of record CM060925.1, on the reverse strand, counting down.
AATGAATTAAAAGGCTTTCCACTTTTGATTGCTCTGCCTTACACCATCTAATTGAAACTGATTTGAGGATTTCCTCTTTTGCTGTATCATACCCGATTTGAAATGAATTTTCTTACGTGTATTTTTGCTCTTCCTTGGATGATTGTGAAAACTACATGATTCATCCCATAAATTCATTACATAATTTGCTTGAAAATTATTAGCTCATAACTGGATTTCCATGTTTTGCACTGCTTGATTGAAATGTGCCTTCCATGTTGATGTGTAAAATCTGGAATCAAATTTCTTGGCATGTTTGTACTTGCCGAGATTTATTTCTGAAAATTGGAAATAATTTTCCATTTTGAACAATGATTTCTTGCCTTTAAAAACATGCCTTCCCAAATCCGGAAACCAAATGATGCTTTCCTCTTTTGACATTCTTGACTTTGAAACCTTGTGTGAATTTCTGGAAAACTGATTGATGTTGTCCATGAATTATTACACTGCAGATTAAATTCATGTTTTACACTTACCATGTATGATTTTCTGCAAAATACACTCTTGCCAAAGTCTGGAAATAAATTTTGTCTCGAATAAATTCTGAAACGAAATATTCTTGCCAAAGATTCTGATTGATTTCCAAAACATGCATGCACCATTTCTGGAAATATTTGCCATGAAAAATTCTTTTTGTCATAAGAGAAAACTTGCATGATGATGCTCTACCGTGTTTGAACTGGAAAACTTTTAGACTTGCTGTTGGCACCATGTGCTCGATCCTTGTTCTTGTATATTTACTTGAAGTTGCACCTTTCATGTATATGTTAACACTGTGTTTGTTGTTTTTAGTGCCATGCACTTATGCATGTTCACGTACACTTATGAACGCCTCCTTGACACATTTTACATGCTGTACATATTTACATGTACAAGAATCTCTTGCCAAAACTGGAAATGCATCTGATTCATGCATGATTTCCTTAATGCATTTTTGAGCTCGAACCTTGGCTGACTTGATATATGAAACCATTCACTTATATGCTCTGTTGTATACTTGATTTTCATGGTTTGGACTTGATTTAATTTCCGTGCGCACTGTCTTGCCTCGGCCATGTACTTGATTATGTTTGCACACTTGGGTTAAACTGTTGTTTCTTGCTGAACTCATGAAATCTGAAATGAGTTCATTTCTGTATACATTAACTGATACAATAGAATTTTACATGACTGTTTCTCCTTGTTGTATTTGAACTGTTGATAACTGTGTACATGCTCCCATGTTGTCTCTACAATTTAGATATGTATGATCTGCCATTTGTATCACCACTTAATCATGTATATTCACCATGCTGGTTTCACTTGATCACCTATATGCTGTTTTACATCATGATGTGCCACACTGCTGTAGCTCCATGACTTGTCCAGACTACAAATGCTTTGTTGACTTTGTTGCACCAATGATTATGCTGCTCCACTTTATGTTGGCTGAGTTGTTATTAAGCATGTCTCGACCATTGATGTTGAGCTGAAATGGCTTGCATTCATGTTGACTTGCACTTCACTATGATTTGAAAGTTTTCAAATGCACTGAGTTGAGTTGGTCCATGCGGCTATTCCTCAGCTGCACGCTGATTGGCGAGGCAGTGCACACGTGTATATATATACGTGTGTATATGCAGCCATTCAGTTTATTTTCTTTCCCTGTACATATATATAAACTGTCTGCCTTGTGGTATTTACGGTGTATCACTGTGAATATCACAAGCTGTCTAGACATAGTTGGATTTAGTAAATCAGATCGAGTTAGAAAAATGATGAGAAACACACCAGAAATCTAGGGCAAATAAAATTTTTAAAATTAAAATTTATATTTACAAGTATTCAGTTTAAAATCTTGTTGCAGTGTACTGTGTGTTTCTGTTTTCATGTGACAGGTATGAAGACTGGACTGACTATGAGGATGCTGTAAAGACAGAAGACTGAATACAGAAGACAGTGTCAGTGTATCAGTGTATCTGTAAATTTAAAAAGAAAAACCGAGTGATTGTATATGTAGGAGATGTATAGACGAGTGTGAGTGTGAGGAGCTGTATATATATATATATATATGAATTGTACTGAAGTTTGTAATAAACAAGCTGTTTGAAATAAAATATTATTTTATTGTCGTCAAACAAAATTTGTTTATCATATACTGTGTATTTACAAGTACAAATTCTGTGAAGTGATTAAATAGTGGAATTGTAAATAACTGTACTGTTCGAGTGTTTGAAATATAATATTTATATTTAAATAAAATACTGTAAGAAAATATGAATATATATACAGTTGTATTCTATTTAAATATAAATATAATATTCCTGTATGTGATGTAGAATAACAGTACGATTTCAAACACATTAATAATAATACTTATTTGGTTGTTATCATCAAACAAAAAATCATATAATTGTGTATACAACACCGTTTTATACAACAAATTTCTGAATCCATAACGTTTATTCCACGTCGTTGATCCATCACTGACTGGAAGATACTGTCCTCCTCGTCAGTAGTAAGCTGCTCACGTCCAGTCTCAGCTAGACGCATCTGACGGCGCTCCATAAACTTCTCCTGCAAGAACAAATAAGAATTATATAACATTAATTGTAACACCCCTAAGTCCACATCGTGGAAGCTTGTGTGAAGCGGGTACTTATATAGTAGAGCTCATCTCTTACTAATGTCGACGCCTTTTGAGGAACAAAACCTCGCACCTATACGGTGGCTAAGTTAGGGACAATATCTTGCGTGAATGAAGGTGCTGGTTGTTACAGTGGTATTAGAGCCAATACCCAGCCGGAATTGTGGTTCCTATGTGGACCACAAAGCCTGGGTGAGGTGTTAGTGAGCCAACGGGGACGTTGGGCTCTGTAGGAGGGGATAATGTAACACCCCGAAGTCCCACATCGTGAAAACCTGTTTGAAGTGGGTACTTATATAGTAGATCTCATCTCTTACTAACGCCGATGCCTTTTGAGGAACAAAACCCCATACCTATACGGTGGCTAAGTTGGGGACAATATCTTGCGTGAACGGAGGTGCAGGTTGTTACATTAATATAATGATATCTTATGTTATAGTAATTTAACAATTACTACATAAACTTCTACATAAAATGAAATCATACGTGACTCTTCCTAGATTTCTCGTCATGCCATGTGTATATGATGTTCCCTCTGAGTCGACATGCTCGATGGCATGCGTACGGGCGAACACGTCCATATAAATCACTTGAACCTCCCCCTAAGCCTCCTAAATTTAATTATTACACGTCATTATTACAAGTTCAAAATTATATAGCATATTAATTTTGATATAAGTCACATTTAAAAAAAAATACCAACTCCTGCCGATACTGCTGAAATGACTTGGATCCTCCTTGATGAGTGACTGGATTTTTATTTCTATTTGCACTGTTTCTTTCTGCCTCCTCCTTTACATTTGAAATTTGATAGTTACTGACTAAATATTTTTATATTTTGAAAAAAAATAGTACACTAACCTTCGCTGCATCACTCTCCCAATATCTCAGAAATCTACTCCAAACGCTATCTCCTATCCATGGAGGTTTTTCATGATTTTCTTCATTGTTGATATAACATCTTTGTAATGTTTTCTCATTTTCTGCATCTAGTATGTCCGAGCCAGGTCTAAATCATGTGCCTATATATCCACCTCGGCCTGTATTTCACGTTAAACAAACATTACTAGTAAAATATATACAGTATCTTAGCGATTAAAAGGAATTAAAATGCAAAAAATAGATAAGAAAATACTTACTAGCACAGCCTGCCAAATGACCTCTTGTATGTGAGGTGGGATCAAATCCCACTTAGGCCAACAACCCGTTTTCCTAGCCCTATATGCTTCTCTCAAAATGTCCAAAAGAACCCTCGAAGGCTGAAGGTCGAAAACCCTGCGTTAAATGTGATAATCATAAGTGTACAGTATAAAATAATTAACATGCTAAGTTTACTTTAAATTTTACCCAGCACTCGTACAGACCAAGGACACGACCGGACGCACAGTGGGTTGCGATCGAGAACCCTCGCCTGAAGAATTTCCTCTAAATGACATACCTGTCACATACAAATCATTTCAAAAGATGTAACTAACTTATAGAAATGATATAAGCAGCTAAATAAGTGACATAAATGATGTACAAAATGACATAAAGGAGAAATTGTTAATATCTGTATTTGGTTGGGTCTCATATTCCAAGAAATAAGATTTTACATTGCAGATTTAAGATAAATAAATAGGAAAAACTGCATATGACATAAAAAATGTAAAAACCGATCATAACATTCAAAAATTTAACAAAGTTGGGGTTTACACCATAATTGCAACCAGAAATTAGATAGTACTCGTCATCTACATCAGTCATCATCTTCTTCTGATTCAGATTCGGCCTCAGATTCTATAATATCTTCCTCCGCGCTTTCAAACGCATCTACCAAAGCATTTGTCTCATCGACCAGAGGTCCAAAATCTGCATGATCGTCTTCAAATATTATTTCATTATTCTGTTCGAGTTCTTCCTGATAGGCTTATTCATTTGGAATAATCTTCCCGCTGAACGTAAATCTGGCCTTTGTTTTAAAAACTGCCGACCAATCTGCTTTATCTCTTTTTAGAGACGGGTAAGGAGCGTAATAAACTTGTAATGCTTATTTGTCTAGTACAAAAGGATCATACTTGTAAAAGTGCGATGTATGCTTTATTTCAATCAGATTATAATGCTTATGTACAGTAATCCCAGAACCCGGAACACTGCTAAATCAATCGCATTTAAATAGAAACACCTCCTCCGCGGGTCGTGAGAAATATGTTACTTGCAAAATTTGTGTTAAAACGCCATAAAAATCATTAATGTGATTTTCAGGATCATCACTGCCTTTAGCGAATACACCAGTATTGTTTGTTAATTTTTTAGCACCATATTCTTTTGTGATAAATTTATATCCATTAACAAAGTATATTGGATATGTCTTGACCAATCTTTTTGGTCCCAGTGCAAGATGTTTCAACCCTTCATCAACAACACAATTTTTGGGTTCATAAACATAATTTATAAACCAAGCAGAAAACTCTTTACTGATATCTCCTTTCGGATGTTTACGTTCATAAATGCTGTAAATAGAAATAGAGTTTTACATTAGATTGTACACACACAAAAATGTAGAAACGAAGAAAGCACTAATTGATATTTCAGATTACCTAACAAACGATGCAAATTCAGCACAGATTAGAAGAATATAAGTGTGAGCTACATGAAGATCTTTATCATTTAGCCATACGTCAACACATTTCCTAGAAGATCGACCATGTTGTCTAAAATAGACAAAACTGTTTGAGACGATTTTTATTCGACTCCTTCGTCGTTTCGAGGAACACTTTCAAATGATATATTCACATGATCACTGTAATAATGAGAGAAAAAGAACGAAGCTTCTTCTTCGATGTAAGATTTACATATCGAGCCTTCAACTCATGCTCCTTATCTCACTTTTTTCTTCAAATGATTAAGATACCTATGCAAAATTAATTTACAATACTTCATAATTTTAAATGCATTTAAATTAATGGTTAACATGTTTATATTTACCTCTCAAATGGATACATCCTTCCATATTGGACGGGACCTCGATATCGTGCTTCAGTTGGAAGGTGAACAGGTAAATGCTCCATTACATTAAAAAAAACCTGACGGGAATATTTTCTCCAATTTGCAAAGCAATATTGGAATATCTACTTCAAATTTACGTAAATGTTCCACTTTCAACGTAGTCGAACAGAGCTCTTTGTAAAACAAACTAAGCTCCGTTATCACCTTCCAAACCTTTAACGGTAGTAGTTCTTTGAATATAACAGAAAATAAATGCTCCATCATAATATGACAATCGTGACTTTTCATTCCAACCAATCTACCATTTTTGAAGTCAACACATCTACGAAGGTTTGATGAAATCCCATCAGGAAATCTTAACCTTTCAACCCATTTTAAAACAACTTTAACCTGATTATTATCTAATTCATAACATGCTTTGGGTTTTTTTAATGTCATTTGGTTTCATATGAAGCTTGGGACGTTTGCATAATTCTTCTATATCGCGCCTTGATTTCAAATCATCTTTAGTTTTCCCTTTAACATTCAAAATTTTGTTAAAGATATTATCATATACATTTACTCATTGTGCATCACATCAATATTATGACGAAGCAGAAGATGTTTCCAATACGGCAACTCCCAAAAATAGACTTTTTACACCAATTGTGATAGATCGTTTTGCCTTCAATTTCTGTTTGAACTCCAGTTTCATATATCTTTGGATGATTTTCAACCATTTCATATATTTCTTCGCTAGAATATAATGTTGGAGGTTGTCTAGTTTCTACTCTATTAGCCAAAAAGTTTTTCTTGTCTACTCTTAAAGGTTGGTTTACATGGAGAAAACATCGATGACATTTAAACCATGAAATTTTCTTACCATACGGTAAGGAAAACGCTCGAGTCTCTTCCATGCAATATGGACATGATAGACAATCAACAGTACTCCATCCTAAAAGCATTGCATAGGCAGGAAAATCACTTATAGTCCACAATAAAGAAGCAAACATACAAAAAAAAATCTTCTTCGAAACATCGTATGTTTCTACTCCTTCGTTCCACAATGTTTTCAATCCTTCAATTAACAGTTGTAAATAAACATCAATTCCTTATGCTAGATCGTCGGGGCCAGGAACAAAAACAATAAGAAACATATATTGCGTTTTCATACACATCCATGGAGGTAAATTATAAGGTGTGATAATAATGGGCCATGATGAGTATTTAGAACCAAATTGAGAATGGTGAAAAACCATCCGTACATAATCCTAATCTGACATTACGACTCTCCGCTGCAAAATTCTGATAAGTTTTCTCGAAATGCTTCCATGCTTCCCCATCGGCCGGATGGGTCAATGTACCTTCTTCTTCCGATCTCACCTTATGCCATCTCATATGAGATGCAGTTACAGGAGATGCATACATTCTTTGAAGCCTCGGAGTAATGGGTAAATAATGCATACGTTTGAATGGAACTTCCTTTCCCTTCTTCTTTCTTGATTTATATCTTTCTTCATTACAAATTTTACAAATTTTGTACATTTCCTTTCAAATTTGAAAAAATGACAGTTATATATATATATATATATATATATATATGTCAACATATATATGTACAAAATTGGAATTTGAACATTTTTCAAGTGTTCTGATATATATATATATATATATATATATATATATAATTCTGCAAACTCTTGAATTAAAATATAGTGTTATAAATAAATATTATAAAGTAGAAAAATCATATGAAACATAAATATAAACTATATAAACATATTTATAAAATTATAGAGTTTAAAACTATGTAAATATAAAGTATCTAAAATATAAATATATAAAACTTATAAAGTATAAACCTATAAAACTTATGTTTAAAATCAAATAAAAATTGAAAGTAAAATAGAGAAGAAAGAGATTGAAGATAGAATTTGAAAATAGAATTTGAAATTATTTTGAATTTGAACCTGGAGTGTTATTCAGAGTCTTACATAATCTAGACTCTATAACTATATTTATCTTGAACTCTTGAAATCTTGAATACTCATGAGTATTGAATCATCTCTGAATTATGAATCTCTAACATTTCTAAATTGTACAATCTTTAGTAATATTTCCTGTATATAAATCCCCCATATGTGTGTGTATATATATATTCTAAATAGAGGTGTTAGTATATTATAATCAATTAATATATTGAAATAAGGTTGTTGTCATCAAAACTCCATTCTCCAACAAAGATATGGTAGAAATAAACTCAAACTTATTAGAATCTAGAAATAATTTTAAAAGAAAATATAAAAAAGCTAGTGATGATTAGGAAAAGGTAGAATTCAGAAGACATATGCTGAAAGATGATAAAGAGATATTAGGAAAAGAAATTTGAAAACTTTAAGAATCTCTTTTTGATGCTAATTCTCTGCTTTCTTTACTAAGCCAAGAAACCGAGACTCAAAAAAAAAATAACGCACCTATTTTTTAAAATCATGAGTTGAAAACTAAGATTAAAATAGTAGAATTAGATAACGCTTGTCTTAAAATAAAGTTAGATGATATTACTAAATAAACCTCTAATTTAACAAAGGAAGAGAGAATTTATTTGAAATTATTGAAAAATCTCAATCTACATCTAATAAAAAGCGATTAGGTTATAAAAAGAAGGCTGATATTCAACCTAGGAATGAAATTGAATAGAAAGATCAAATTTAGTAACTCAAAAAAACCTGTTACAAAAACAGTTTCTAAAACTATTAACATATGATTTTTTGAAACAAATAATTTTTTGATTAGGAAAAATATATGAAATCTTTCTTAGAAACTATTCATAAAAATAAGAATTACTTTTATAAAAGGGACAATAAACCCTCTTGGGTTTGGTTTCCTAATACCTAGCTCTTAGGACTCTAACAGAGGAAATTGGCACCAACGTTATTATATATTTTTTGCAGGTCTCATTGAAGAAGAGAGGAAAATGGATACTCAACAACGGTTGCTCAAAATATATGACAGGAGATAAAGAAACGCTAACAAATATTATCTACTTGAAAAGAGGACCTATTACTTTTGGAGATAATTCCAAGGGATACATCATCGACAAAGGGATGTGAGCAATTACGGTACATCTATTTTTTTCCCTCATTACTGATATTTTGTTAGTTAAAAATTTAAAACATAACTTGCTTTTAGTATTAGTCAATTATGTGATAAGGGTTTTAAAATATATTTTCCAGAAAATAAATGTAGTATTTCTGATAAAAATCAAGAACTAATTTTTGAAGGAAAGAGAGATAAAAATATTTACATTATGAATACGAAATTGATAATAATACAGATTTGTGCTTATTTGCTAAAGAAAATGATCCTTGGCTTTGGCACGAAATATTTTATCATATAAAATTTAAAACAATATATAACATTTCGAAACATGAAGTAGTAAAGAGATTACTAAAAAAGAAATTTAAAATCAACAATATGTGTGATGCTTGCCAATTAGAAAATTAACTGTAACAACCCGAATTTTTACAACACGTTAAATTAAGAATCAAGACAGGATTAAACTTTAAATTCTGAATCAAGTGAAACGGGCTATGCCATTGCGTTCGTCTCGGAAAAATACGCGAAATAGAGTCCGAGTTTTCGAGAATCGGAGTCCGTATGACCCGTAAAAGGCCCAAAGAAGGTTTCTGGGAATTTGAATTTCGGAAACAGTTTTGGGAATCAGATCTGGGGGCTAGGCGGGAAGTTTCCCGCCTAGGCCATGTCGACAGGGCTGTCGACAGGCCTGTCGACTTGGGCCCAGACCAAGTCGACAGCCCTGTCGACTTGCCTGTCGACAGGGGGTGGTCGAGGCAAGTTGCCTGGCGCACCTGTTTGTCTCACCTGGTCTTGTTCTTGGGCTGGTTCTGGAAGCTTCCGAGATCTGATGGTCCTAATCTATCCTAGATCTAATCCTATGGCCTAAAACACACCCTAATCTCTATAAAAAGACCCTAAACCTAACCTAAATCCCTAAAAATCAAACCTAGCAACTAAGTGCTGCCAAAATCAATTTTGATCATGGCCTCCATCTCCAATCCCTAGAGCCTATGCATTCAAATCGGGTTCAAATCAAAAGGTGCAAGCTTGCTACACCAAATAGAGGCCAAATCAACATTGCTATGCGAGTTTCATGAAGGTTCTTCTTCAAAGGAGCCACCTTTCTTCGTCAAGATGATGCATGACCCCTTTTCTAAGCCTTGCCTATGTAAGTTCTAGCTACTTTTGGATCAAAACGGTATTTTTAATGTTGACATGGGATAAAATGAGATAAAGCATAAGTATGCATGTATGTGAACCTAACTTTGTCCCTTTTCTATGATCTATGACCTTAGACTAAGATGTAGCAACTTAATCATGTCACTCATGTTATGTTTAGCCTAGTTTATCTTGCAAGTTTGGATCTTTGTCTATGGAAGATTTGCATGAACCTTTGGGAACCATTTGACTTGTGAAACATAGGCAAATACTTGACCTTGGGGCTTATGCATGCATATGAACACAAACCCCTTATGTTTCATGCATGTTTGTGGCAAACCCTCCTTATGATATTATGCAAGTTTGTGGCCAAATCCTATATGATAGTATGCATGCTTATGGTCAATCCCTATATGACTCTATCATGCATGTTTTAAGGCCAAACCCCCTTATGACGCCATGCATGTTTGGAGCCAATCCCTTTTGTGGCATCGTGCATGTTTTGGGGTCTACATGTAGCCATAGTATACCTACTATGTTGACTCGCTTTGCTTGCGTTGGGAAAACACGATTTTGGGTAGTTAGATAAACATGAACATGTCGCGAAATCTTAACTTGAATATGACATGTGTTTATACTTGAAAATATGACTTGAAAGATAACATGGAAGTTGACATGTAAGTATGCATAAAAACATGAGCTTGGGAATTTACCTATTAAGTTAGGTCTACCCTTTGGGAATTTACCTATTAAGTTAGGTCTACCCAAATGCTTGAAAAACTTGTAACATGTTTTGGAAACATGATGAACTTAGATAATATAAGTGTGGCCAACTCGAGGTTGGGTTGAGTTTGCAACGTAAAACTACCCGGAACCGACCGGCCTAACTAGTAGTTCCAAACAATAGGACCCAATGTGAGAAGTTGGTCATGTCGCGCTTAAGACCCGAGGTTAGACTAGGTTGTGGTGTAAATCTACCCGGACCCGCCCGGCTTAACTAGTAACCACAACAAGGTCTAATGTGAGAGGTTAAGAGTGCATTAATTAAATTAATGCCACATGATAAGGTTAAGTAAATTTGACTAATGACACTTAACCGATATGACACGAATGGGTAGGTTAAGTGGGACCGGGCTTGATTTCCTTAATGACACTTAACCATGCAAGATGATTAGGGGATGGGGTTAAGTAATTTACACTTAACTAATCCGACTGGGTAATTAGATGAGGTTAAGTAATTAAGACTTAACTAACCTAACCACGGTAATTAGATGGGGTTAAGTAATCCACACTTAACTAATCTAAACACGGTAATTCGATGGGGTTAAGTTAGTCTAGACTTAATTAATCCAACTTGGTAATTTAATGGGGTTAAGTTAAACACTTAACTAATTTAACACGATGATTTGATGAGGTTAAGTGACCTATACTTAACCAATCTAACTCGTTAATTTGATGAGGTTAAGTTAACCTATACTTAACCAATCTAACGTGAAAACATGATAAGGCTAAGTCACGAATCGTTTGAATGCGCTTGACCGATATGACTCAGTAATTAGATAGGTCAAGTTAATACATATACTGAACCAATCTAAAATGATAATTAGATAACGTTAAGCCATGAATTGCTTGATATACTTAACCAACTTGACACATGGTTTGTAGGGTTAAGTTTTGGACTTGGATACTTAGCCAATTCTGACGTGGTTTGTAGACGGGTTAAGTTGTGAACTTAAGTGACACTTAACCCATTAGATAAACCCTAATTCGGAGGATTAGGTAAATAACCATAGTTAACAAGGATTATGGAAATAAGGCTAAGTGGTAAACCTTAGTTAAAAGAAACTAAGTAATAATTCTTAGCCAAGGAAATTTGGACCACCTCTTAGATAGATGAGTAACCCGATACGGTAGGTCATCGTTTAAGTATACGTGTAGGAGCAGGCTATCTGATTTAGATAAAGGCTCCAGCGAACTGGGTAACGAAGCAGCGGCTTCGGGGAACGTGAGGATATTCTTGGGATCCCTCTGTGAGCTGCCAGGTCATTATACTAGGCTCACGAGAGGTTGAGGTCTGCGGTAGAAGAACCAAGAATATGCCTTGGTTGCTATGCGAGCGACCTAAAGACTGGGGTGGATAGCAGTGAGTCGACGAATACATAAGGTGCCTGAGATAGCAAGTTCGTCGATCATCTACCATCTTAAGTCAAGCGTGTACGTACGGAAAGGCAGGGAACACCCAACAGACCATAATTGCTATCTAATTATGGGTGAGGTAGGCCATAGGATGTGGGCTGGCCGGAGTGTAGTTCTCATGCAAGATTGTCTCTTGTGTTGCCTTTCACTAGTTGAGGGAGGGGTCTCGTAGGACCATAGCCACGTGTAGAAAAGCAGACCTTAGTATCTGCATCGGCAGATAAATCTAAAGCTCCCGACCGAGTCCTGTATTTCTTGTTTTGCCCTGTGACAGGACCCGGATGGCACGATGTGATACATGTGCATACAGTTATAGAAAAACGATTCACGATGAATGCGTGGGAAAAAGGGCGCGGTTGACGGTTAGCGTAATCCCTAGTGGCCTAGGTGGTTTAACCCAAACCGAAATACGAAAGCGTGCAATAGGTAAGCGTAATCCCTAGTGGTGCTAGGTGGCGTAAGTCCTAGTAGTTCAAACGATGATTCATATGGAAGAGCCTAGCTAGAACAAGGGTAACAGTCCAAACGACTTCAAGGATAAAACGTTTACATGAGAAAGCCCGTACGGCCTACGGCAAAGGACTGATCTTATACATGGAAAGAAACATATGAGTGGGAAAACCTACATATGCTTTATATTAGGTTGACATGGACCATTACATGACATTGGGCAAGGGACATTCATGGTTAACACATGACGCGGGTTGGGATACTAGTACGAGAGGTGCAGAGCAAATATACATGTTAGAACTAGGAAGAATATACATAATAGATACCGTGGGATGTTAGACGGGGCAGATACCTTGGGATAATGTACTTGATAGAAATCTGACGATGTGATACCTTGACTTATCATAACACCGTAGTTTATCATGATACCTTAGTTTACCTTGCCACAGTAGTTCAACCGGCTACCCTGGTTTAGTTTATCTATCTTGTAGTTATCCTTATGTTTACTTTCAGTTTATGCATGTCATGTTACCTTTACCTGTTTTTATACTGGAAGTAGATAGGACTTACTCAGTCTTTTTGACTGACCCGTTTTGTTTCGCCTCTTTTCTTCCGTTCCCCCCCCCCTCCAGGTTACAGGGAGGAAACAATGCTATTTAGTTCGGACTTCTTCTGCTTGAAGGTCATCATGGATGGCTTGGACTTTTCTTGGCTATGGCTACTTTACTGTTTTATTTGGGGAATACTTTATGAAAAAGTCTTTATGCTTCTTTACTATTGCAAGACAGGTTTTGATGTACTCTGATGTAAAAGGCTTTAGACCTTAATTATTAATGTTTATGAAAGTTCGATTTTACTTCCGCTATTTTATATGTTCTGTCTTGTGATATTTCTGTGCATGTTTACCTTGATAATGCTTCACCAAACCTAGTGCATTCCCTTTGTGAGTGACCCTAGCGGAGGTGGGGTGTTACATTTGGTATCAGAGCAGAAGGTTACTAGACTGGGCAAAAGTTTTTAAAGACCTTCTGAAAACTATTTGAAAACCGTTTACAAAGAAGCATTTTTCACGAAAATTTTCTCTTAAAAGAAAAAGGCTATTCCCCAAAGGCCATTAGCATCATCCTTGTTTCCTTGATTTAATCTCTTTTCCTTTCTTTACTCCATCTGTAGTCACAGTGGTTTTGACTGCGACTAATCTTTCTAGCTACGTAAGTGTTTCCCCTACGATGGAGGTGGTTCTCGAGAGACCATTGCAGAGTTATACAAGAAAGGATAGTGAGAAAGAGGATAAAGGATATGGGCTTATGGGTGAGCAACTTGTTGGTATGGTTTAGTCCTCAAAGGAGGGAGAAAGATGAACAATGAAACCCATGACGAGAGAGTACCTTTGGTATGGTGAAACGGGACGGATAGTTAAGTATCATGGGACAGGGACAAGATCATCAGGAGGGCAACAGTATGCTCTCATTTCTAGGGTACCTCAGAGGAAGGGTAACGATCTTGTTAAAGGTTTAGTTTTTTCTTCTCTATCATCCCGTCGGGACTTTGTTTTGATCACCGCATCTTTTAAGTCCGCTTCGATAGTTGAGTCTCTGCACCTTAGTACTAGTATAATAGAGGATCCCGTTTTTGTCTCAAGTCCTATTGGAAGATCGGTCCATTTATTCATGACTTGTTTGGATTTGAGAACGTCTATGCCAAGTATTGAGCTTGGAAATAATGCTTATGTTTATAAGCTATGGATGGATTCTAAGGATGAAGTGGTTATCCAGTAAGGGGTGCCACTCTCGGTTTTAGAAGGAGGGTAGTTAGACTCTTGGCTTGTTTTGGTAATACCCTTGAAGTATCGCGTAACCTTTTGGGTTCTGTCATGATTAGTTACTTAGAATCCCTAGATGCCTTTGTTGGAAATTAGAAACCCGATCGAGTGGTGTTTGCTAGTAGGACGGATGGTCTACTTCACTTGTGCATGGGTTATGGGAATTACCCTAGTAAGTGCGCATGGCAACCTGTCTACTTTCAAGAGAAAGTTTTTCTACGTGGAATACCTTGTGGTACGAGGTCCAGGATTCACTAATGAAATTTTGGAAAGCTTGCGTGGAATCATGAGTACGCAGTCCTGTTTGCGCCAAGTGTTCTAGAAGAAGAAGAAGTGCAAGTGGAATGGGAGGCGACGAGGGAATGAGTTCCAACCCATGTTATGGAAACGGGAAATCATGAAGTCATGGGACGGTCAAGGCACGATGGAACTAAGCTCAAGGAGATGCGACTCAGAAGACTGAAGACTAGATGCGCGCATGATATCTCTTTTTAAGAGTATATCCTCGATCCCTGTTTTCTGTTGAGCTTGCTTGTAGGCTATCTTTTATGGATATCCCCTCGGTCCTATTTCTGTTACAAACCCCGTAAGGAGTTTGTTTTGTTTATCTTCTCGACCCTGTTTCAGGGAATCTTAGGTAGAACCCTATGGATGTAAACATGTATTTGAAACATGTTATGGTTGATATGGTTGGAAATGGTTGCAAGTGGTTGCTCGTGGATGCGCGAATACACATTAGATACTAGCTCAACTCGGTTACATTTCATATTGCATATGCATGAGTATTTATACTTGCTTATGGATGAAATTGAATGTGTTATCATGCGGATGTTGCATATGAATGAATGATTGTGCACGCATATAGTATTTACATGACTAGGGCTATTTGCATACATGTTGGATTCATGGCACTAAACATACTTTGCATTAGAAAGATTTTTCAGGCCTGACCATTAGCATTAGCTAAGGAACATGTACACACACGTTTAGCATACATTCGTAAAGCATTAGAAGTCTCTAAGGACATTGGTTGCTTGTGGATGATGGTTTGAGTAGATGGATGATGGATGGTAGGATATGTTCTTCCTAACTTTGAGATTTCGGGGACGAAATCCTTTAAGAAGGGGAGAATGTAACAACCCGAATTTTTACAACACGTTAAATTAAGAATCAAGACAGGATTAAACTTTAAATTAGGAATCAAGTGAAACGGGCTATGCCATTGCGTTCGTCTCGGAAAAATACGCGAAATAGAGTCCGAGTTTCCGAGAATCGGAGTCCGTATGACCCGTAAAAGGCCCAAAGAAGGTTTCTGGGAATTTGAATTTCGGAAACAGTTTTGGGAATCAGATCTGGGGGCTAGGCGGGAAGTTTCCCGCCTAGGCCATGTCGACAGGGCTGTCGACAGGCCTGTCGACTTGGGCCCAGACCAAGTCGACAGCCCTGTCGACTTGCCTGTCGACAGGGGGTGGCCGAGGCAAGTTGCCTGGCGCACCTGTTTGTCTCACCTGGTCTTGTTCTTGGGCTGGTTCTGGAAGCTTCCGAGATCTGATGGTCCTAATCTATCCTAGATCTAATCCTATGGCCTAAAACACACCCTAATCTCTATAAAAAGACCCTAAACCTAACCTAAATCCCTAAAAATCAAACCTAGCAACTAAGTGCTGCCAAAATCAATTTTGATCATGGCCTCCATCTCCAATCCCTAGAGCCTATGCATTCAAATCGGGTTCAAATCAAAAGGTGCAAGCTTGCTACACCAAATAGAGGCCAAATCAACATTGCTATGCGAGTTTCATGAAGGTTCTTCTTCAAAGGAGCCACCTTTCTTCGTCAAGATGATGCATGACCCCTTTTCTAAGCCTTGCCTATGTAAGTTCTAGCTACTTTTGGATCAAAACGGTATTTTTAATGTTGACATGGGATAAAATGAGATAAAGCATAAGTATGCATGTATGTGAACCTAACTTTGTCCCTTTTCTATGATCTATGACCTTAGACTAAGATGTAGCAACTTAATCATGTCGCTCATGTTATGTTTAGCCTAGTTTATCTTGCAAGTTTGGATCTTTGTCGATGGAAGATTTGCATGAACCTTTGGGAACCATTTGACTTGTGAAACATAGGCAAATACTTGACCTTGGGGCTTATGCATGCATATGAACACAAACCCCTTATGTTTCATGCATGTTTGTGGCAAACCCTCCTTATGATATTATGCAAGTTTGTGGCCAAATCCTATATGATAGTATGCATGCTTATGGTCAATCCCTATATGACTCTATCATGCATGTTTTAAGGCCAAACCCCCTTATGACGCCATGCATGTTTGGAGCCAATCCCTTTTGTGGCATCGTGCATGTTTTGGGGTCTACATGTAGCCATAGTATACCTACTATGTTGACTCGCTTTGCTTGCGTTGGGAAAACACGAATTTGGGTAGTTAGATAAACATGAACATGTCGCGAAATCTTAACTTGAATATGACATGTGTTTATACTTGAAAATATGACTTGAAAGATAACATGGAAGTTGACATGTAAGTATGCATAAAAACATGAGCTTGGGAATTTACCTATTAAGTTAGGTCTACCCTTTGGGAATTTACCTATTAAGTTAGGTCTACCCAAATGCTTGAAAAACTTGTAACATGTTTTGGAAACATGATGAACTTAGATAATATAAGTGTGGCCAACTCGAGGTTGGGTTGAGTTTGCAACGTAAAACTACCCGGAACCGACCGGCCTAACTAGTAGTTGCAAACAATAGGACCCAATGTGAGAAGTTGGTCATGTCGCGCTTAAGACCCGAGGTTAGACTAGGTTGTGGTGTAAATCTACCCGGACCCGCCCGGCTTAACTAGTAACCACAACAAGGTCTAATGTGAGAGGTTAAGAGTGCATTAATTAAATTAATGCCACATGATAAGGTTAAGTAAATTTGACTAATGACACTTAACCGATATGACACGAATGGGTAGGTTAAGTGGGACCGGGCTTGATTTCCTTAATGACACTTAACCATGCAAGATGATTAGGGGATGGGGTTAAGTAATTTACACTTAACTAATCCGACTGGGTAATTAGATGAGGTTAAGTAATTAAGACTTAACTAACCTAACCACGGTAATTAGATGGGGTTAAGTAATCCACACTTAACTAATCTAAACACGGTAATTCGATGGGGTTAAGTTAGCCTAGACTTAATTAATACAACTTGGTAATTTAATGGGGTTAAGTTAAACACTTAACTAATTTAACACGATGATTTGATGAGGTTAAGTGACCTATACTTAACCAATCTAACTCGTTAATTTGATGAGGTTAAGTTAACCTATACTTAACCAATCTAACGTGAAAACATGATAAGGCTAAGTCACGAATCGTTTGAATGCGCTTGACCGATATGACTCAGTAATTAGATAAGGTCAAGTTAATACATATACTGAACCAATCTAAAATGATAATTAGATAACGTTAAGCCATGAATTGCTTGATATACTTAACCAACTTGACACATGGTTTGTAGGGTTAAGTTTTGGACTTGGATACTTAGCCAATTCTGACGTGGTTTGTAGACGGGTTAAGTTGTGAACTTAAGTGACACTTAACCCATTAGATAAACCCTAATTCGGAGGATTAGGTAAATAACCATAGTTAACAAGGATTATGGAAATAAGGCTAAGTGGTAAACCTTAGTTAAAAGAAACTAAGTAATAATTGTTAGCCAAGGAAATTTGGACCACCTCTTAGATAGATGAGTAACCCGATACGGTAGGTCATCGTTTAAGTATACGTGTAAGGGCAGGCTATCTGATTTAGATAAAGGCTCCAGCGAACTGGGTAACGAAGCAGCGGCTTCGGGGAACGTGAGGATATTCTTGGGATCCCTCTGTGAGCTGCCAGGTCATTATACTAGGCTCACGAGAGGTTGAGGTCTGCGGTAGAAGAACCAAGAATATGCCTTGGTTGCTATGCGAGCGACCTAAAGACTGGGGTGGATAGCAGTGAGTCGACGAATACATAAGGTGCCTGAGATAGCAAGTTCGTCGATCATCTACCATCTTAAGTCAAGCGTGTACGTACGGAAAGGCAGGGAACACCCAACAGACCATAATTGCTATCTAATTATGGGTGAGGTAGGCCGTAGGATGTGGGCTGGCCGGAGTGTAGTTCTCATGCAAGATTGTCTCTTGTGTTGCCTTTCACTAGTTGAGGGAGGGGTCTCGTGGGACCATAGCCACGTGTAGAAAAGCAGACCTTAGTATCTGCATCGGCAGATAAATCTAAAGCTCCCGACCGAGTCCTGTATTTCTTGTTTTGCCCTGTGACAGGACCCGGATGGCACGATGTGATACATGTGCATACAGTTATAGAAAAACGATTCACGATGAATGCGTGGGAAAAAGGGCGCGGTTGACGGTTAGCGTAATCCCTAGTGGCCTAGGTGGTTTAACCCAAACCGAAATACGAAAGCGTGCAATAGGTAAGCGTAATCCCTAGTGGTGCTAGGTGGCGTAAGTCCTAGTAGTTCAAACGATGATTCATATGGAAGAGCCTAGCTAGAACAAGGGTGACAGTCCAAACGACTTCAAGGATAAAACGTTTACATGAGAAAGCCCGTACGGCCTACGGCAAAGGACTGATCTTATACATGGAAAGAAACATATGAGTGGGAAAACCTACATATGCTATATATTAGGTTGACATGGACCATTACATGACATTGGGCAAGGGACATTCATGGTTAACACGTGACGCGGGTTGGGATACTAGTACGAGAGGTGCAGAGCAAATATACATGTTAGAACTAGGAAGAATATACATAATAGATACCGTGGGATGTTAGACGGGGCAGATACCTTGGGATAATGTACTCGATAGAAATCTGACGATGTGATACCTTGACTTATCATAACACCGTAGTTTATCATGATACCTTAGTTTACCTTGCCACAGTAGTTCAACCGGCTACCCTGGTTTAGTTTATCTATCTTGTAGTTATCCTTATGTTTACTTTCAGTTTATGCATGTCATGTTACCTTTACCTGTTTTTATACTGGAAGTAGATAGGACTTACTCAGTCTTTTTGACTGACCCGTTTTGTTTCGCCTCTTTTCTTCCGTTTCCCCCCCCCCCCTCCAGGTTACAGGGAGGAAACAATGCTGTTTAGTTCGGACTTCTTCTGCTTGAAGGTCATCATGGATGGCTTGGACTTTTCTTGGCTATGGCTACTTTACTGTTTTATTTGGGGAATAATTTATGAAAAAGTCTTTATGCTTCTTTACTATTGCAAGACAGGTTTTGATGTACTCTGATGTAAAAGGCTTTAGACCTTAATTATTAATGTTTATGAAAGTTCGATTTTACTTCCGCTATTTTATATGTTCTGTCTTGTGATATTTCTGTGCATGTTTACCTTGATAATGCTTCACCAAACCTAGTGCATTCCCTTTGTGAGTGACCCTAGCGGAGGTGGGGTGTTACATTAACTAAATCTTCTTTTAAATCTAAAAAGGTCATTTCAACATTACAACCATAGGAATTACTTCATATAGATTTATTTGGGCCCACCCAAATTCAATCCATAAATCATAATAGATATGTGTTTGTAATTGTTGATGAATTTTTTTTAGATATTCTCGGACAATATTTATAAAAAATAGAAGTAATTATTTTGAACATTTTAAAGCCTTTGTTGAAAAAACAAAATTTGAAAGGATTTAAAATACAAAATATTGAAGTGATCATGGAGGAGAATTCAAAAATGAAATATTTGATCAATATTATAATAAGAAAGGTATTTTTAGGCCAAAGCTCTGATTGAAAATTACTTCTGCCAAAACAACTTGCGAAGGCGACCAAAGTCGGAGTATCTGAAGACTATGTAGCGGAGGTTCGTGTTCGATATGGTTGGACTCCTGACATTTGTTCCTTATGTCACTCTTTTGGTCATATACACACTATAACAAAAACAACATATTACAACTATAATTTTACAATGGTGAGAAAATGACAGTTGTAATAACTTTTTTTTACAACGGTACTTGTCAAAATGTTGTAATAATCTTTTTTTCAACAACTTTTATATTTCCACGGTTGTAATAGATGTCTATTACAACTTTTTCCTTAAATTTTAAATTAGGCTCCAATTGAAAATTTCCCTCCAAACTGAATTTTTTGCTGCTTCTGGACAATTTGGCGCGGCTCCTCGTAATTCCATCCGCAAATCCCCATTTTCTATTGGACATGACCATCGGTGCGTTCAATTCCCAACTACTCCACTATTAAATAATAAAACGTGGATCCCCTTTCATCCACTTCTTCCAATTCCCCAAATCCAAACAAAATTACATCGCCTTCTACTTGTTCCCAAATAGTAAACTCTAAAATTCGTATATAAAAGAAAATCATCTTTGTCAAAATAATCGCACCACTGGAAGACATCATGGTTCCACCTACAGTGCTCGCGTGAGTTGCGCTGTGCTTTACCGGATATATATCTGTCTCCTTCGCCTGCAGCTCAGGACGTTGATCTGGAAGTCGAGCCCGTTGTCTAGGGTTTGCCACTTGTGTTTGTATTCTAAGGAAATGTGTAATTAGGGGCGTGTGTGGGTTTGCGACTTGTGGTAGTGCCGAGGTTTGGTCGGAAGTTGATGGCTGTGTGGAGATGAAGTTTGTGAAGGCCGGGATATGGTTTGTTGACTTAGAGATAGCGATTGTTTTGTTGTCGATGGTGGTTGCCTGAAGGTGGTTATTGGATGTAGGCAGTTTAACGTTTTGTAAACAAGTGATTAGGCACTAAGCAGTTTAATGGTTTTGGTTTGATGTCTGGTAACAAAACCGACCTTGGAGCAAGAATTCACCAACACTAAGAGAAAGTTTAGATCAATGTATGACAATATCGTAGCCTCGGAGTGCTATTTTACAAGCTAATAGGAAGAATCAGATCGATATATGACGTTCTGGCAATCTAGTAACAATATTCTGTCGGCGCGCGGGAGGGGTTTCCATCGGATGATGGGTAACTGAACCGCCATGGACCGATAATTCATTGACAACAAAAGGAACTTCAGGATCGACGTCTGATGATCCTTTCGATTCGAGCTTGCAATGAGAAAAACATTTTTAGGTTCAGGAGTTAAATTTATTAGTAATTATGCGTGCAAATGTTTTAGCAGGCAGTGTTGGATAATCGACTTTGTTGTAGTTGTTTTATGTACTTGAGATACTTATATGATTTATAAAAAAATGATGATAGCTTGAAAATTTTAATATGTTGTTTTGGTTCATGTTTTAAGTTTGTTTGATATCTTCAATTTAGTAGATAATATGTTCTGAAATGATTTCTTTTATTAATAATATGTATATAATTTGTTCATATATTACAACTTTAAATAATATATATTACAACAGTTATAAACTGTTGTAAAAAAGTTTATTGCAGCGGTGGAAAAGAGTTGTAAAATACACGTTTTACAACGGTGATGCGACGGTGCAAAAAAGTTGTAAAATATTTTAGTCTATTACAACTTCTTAATAGACGACGGTGGCTCTACCGTTGTAAAAAGCCTTTTACAACTTTTTTCCATCGTTGTAATATGGTTAATTTGTTGTAGTGACATGACGACTGTTCTTGGAAACTCTCAGCCTCAATCTCGGTACTTGTTCCGATTTCTAAGCAGGTGCCACTTCTATGATCTCCATTTGTTAGGTGGGTCCCCTAGATACAGCCATCTTTTGCTACCA
The DNA here is from genome assembly GCA_030737875.1 of Allium sativum. NCBI lineage: Eukaryota > Viridiplantae > Streptophyta > Magnoliopsida > Asparagales > Amaryllidaceae > Allium > Allium sativum. The sequence continues at coordinate 431,686,772 of CM060925.1, read as the reverse complement.
TTCATGTTACTAATGCTACCCAGACTATACAACCTAGTTCCTCGACGACATCTCGTACTATTGGCGATTAGTTGGCTGAATGTAATGAAGAAATTTCGGATAATGAAGATGTTTCTTGAGTTGAGGAGTCGGATTTTGATGGTTTCTTTTTGCATTTGGATGATCGCACATGGGTCCATGAAATTTCTAGGATGAGATGTGATCCTTATGAAAAAATGTATTACAAATATGTCACTGGCACTGAGGATGATTTAATGAGATTGGTACATCAGGTAGTGGGAGATGGTTTTGAGCTTATGAGGCGGATAAGCTAGGTGATAAGAACAAGTCTCTATTCCTTCGTTCTAGTTGGGATTGGGTGTACAAGTTTCGTAGTCTTAATTCGTACTTTGGACCTAATCTTGTTGTACCCTTTTTTGCATACGTCAATGTAATAGGTAGTGATGACTCCAGTAGTACCTCAACTGACGGGGATTAGCTGTGGTTTTTGATAGTAGTTAAAGCACTATGGTTCACTCCTTTCTTTTGTTTTCGTGTCGTGGCACATCAACCAACCTTGTACCAGTTAGACAAATTGTCTGACTCATGTATTTCATTATTTGTTATAATGAAAGTGGTTGCAACTACGTAAAAAACCGGCATAGCCTTGTTAAAAAGTAAGGTATTTTCATAATTTTTCATTTCCTAGAACAAGTTGTAGACCAGAAAAATAAAACATTACAAGAATGTACTAGAATGTTATCAAATGGAAGTGCACTACTAAAACATTTCTGGGCAGAAGCAGTTGCAACAGCCTGTTAAGTTTTAAATTGTGCTTCTGTTTGACAGCTTATGGAAAATACTTCATACGAACTATTTAACAATAGAAAACCAAATATTTTATATTTTAATACTTTGGGTTCAAAAATTTTTGTTTTAAACACCTAAGATAAGCTGGAAAAATTTGATTTAAAATCCGATGAAGGAATATTTCTGGGATATTCTGATCGAAGCAAAGCTTATCGTATTTCTAATAAACGAACAAGCAAAATTAAGGAAACACTTCACGAATCTTTTGATGAAAATATTAATCAAAACTCATACATTAATGAAAATTCGAAAAGTAAAAATTCTAGAGAAAACAAAATTTTTATTTATAATTTTGGAAAAGGCGAAAACATTATTCATAATAACGATAATAATGAAAATATCATTTCAACTAACATAGAAAATGAAAATACTAATCAAAATATGAATGAAAATAATATTCAAGATGCAAATACAAATCAAATAATAGAGAAGATGAAAACATTGTTCATAATAGAGAAGATGAAAATATTGTTCGAAATAATATTGAATTAAGGTCTCCACCGAAAGTATTACTAGATCACCCAATTTAAAATATTATTGGAGATATGACTTCAAAAAGAACTAGAAATCAATTAAATCTAGTAAGTCACATTGCATTTCTTTCTAACGTAGAACCCAAAAATACAAAAGAAGCTTCTAATAATGACAACTAGATTACAACTATGCAAGAAGAGCTTAACCAATGAGAACGGAATGAAGTTTGGGAATTAGTTCCTAGACCATAAGCTGTCATTGGTAAGAAATGAGTTTATAAAAAGGAAAGTTGACGAATTAGGAAATATAAATAGAAATAAATCAAGATTAGTTGCACAACGATATAATCAAGAAGAAGGAATAGACTACCAAGAAACTTTTGTTCTGGTCGCTAGATTAGAAGCAATTCATATTTTATGAGACTATGCCTGTTTTCGTCATGTTAAATTATATCAAATGGGTATATTAAAAAAATGTTTATATTGAACAACCTCCTTTATTTACACATGAAAAATATCTTGGTTATGTATATAAATTAAAAAATGCCTTAAATAGTCTAAACAAGCACTGTGTGCTTGATATGAATGTCTTAAGAATTATCTAATAAGTTTAGGATTTCAAATAGGAAAAGTTGATCAAACATTATTTATTAAATGAACAAAAGTTGATATATTAAAAATTAATATACTTAGACGATATTATTTTCGGTTCTACTAATGAAAAAATATGTCAAGAATTTTCAGAAAATATGACTAAGTAAAATGTCCTATATCGGAGAATTATCTTATTTTCTTGATCTACAAATTAAACAATTATCTAATGGTATCTTTATAAATGAAGAAAAATATTTTAATAATTTAATTAAACATTTTGGAATGGAAAACACTTTTGCAAAACCAACTCCTATGAGTACAACAACACATCTCGATAGAGATGAAAGTGGCAAAATTGTTGATCAAAAATTATATTGTAGCATGATATGATCTTCTTTACATTTAACAACTAGTCGACCATATATAATGATGAGTGTTCGTTTATATGCATATTTTCAAGCTAATTCAAAGGAATCACATTTACGAGCAGTAAAACATGTATTGCATTATTTAAGCAATACTAAGGATTTCAGACCGTTTTATCTGAAAGATTGTTATCTCGAATTAGTATCCTATAGTGATGCTGATTTCGTAGGATCATGGATGGATCGGAAAAGTACAAGTGGTACTTGTTGTTTTATTGGCAAACAACTAGTCTCTTGGTTCAGTAAGAAACCAAAATTGCATTTCACTATCTACGTGTAAAGCTGAATATATATCAACAGCTTTAGCTATCTACTTATATACATACAACAAACACTTAAAGATTTTAATTTTAATTTATCAAAATCAACAATCTATTTCGAAAATACTAATGCAATAAATTTATTTAAAATTACTGTTAATCACTCTCGATATAAACATATTGATATACGTCATCACTTTTTACATGATAACATCAAAAAAGAAATTATTAATTTTGAATTTGTTTCATCAAAAAATCAAATAGAAGATATATTCACTAAACCATTACTTGAAAATGTATTTATAAAATTAAGATGAGAATTAGGAATTGTATCTTTTAAAGATTTATAAAATGTTTTGTTGAAAAACAAAAAATTGAATTTTTGCATCAATGGGGGCTTGAAACCTGGTAGCTTGATTAATAGACATATACCTTTACCATTTGACAATTTGATGTTTCTGGATTATTTAGAAAACTTTAATATACCATATATTCGAGCTAATTAACTTAAGCTACTGATTCTTAAAAATATATTTATGTACTTAATTACAGATTCACATTCTGAGCTATCTCTAAACTACAGAAAAAATTTCTTGAAATTAAGAAATAGGCTATTATAAATAAAAGCTTTATACTTTCTTTTAATAAAACAAAGATAAACTTATATTATCAAAGTCATAAATAAAATGCCTTCAAGCAAGCATCTGTCCTCGATCGATTTTATAACACCAATAATTGAATCTTTACCATCATTACCTTCATCACAAACATCACTGAAGATTCAAACTCGAACCCTATGACATGATCCTTTTTTTAAATGATCAAGTTATCATGCTGGTTATACATCGAGTAATAAAAAGTTGAAACAACCTATGATCGTCTCTCCATGCACTAAAGAAAAAATAGACGTTACCACCATTATCAACGACAACAATTAAAGCTCCAACGTGAGCTCTATTTTGAGAAAAGAGTTACAACACGACATTTAAGCTTTCTTGAACAAATCGCATTAAAATTTTGTGGATCAATCAAACAAGATGTTCAAGAACCTTCTCCTCGTCCTTCCTCATCTTGGACTCCATGGAATTCATGTCCAAAACAACCTCCTTATCCACCAACTTCTTGGGATAAAAACTATGATGATAATGAAGGAGCTAAAAAGAAAGAAAATTAAACTCCAAGAAAGTCTAACTCATCATCATATAAATATAATTTTCCTTCAACAAATTCTTGTATTACACAATAACATCTATTTTGTATGAACTAATGTATGCATAATCATTTATCAATAAATTGTTTTTTTTTTGTTGTTGAATAAAATCAATGACAATCACTAAGGTAAAACAGAAGAAAGTATAAATCACTTCCAATTAATAGAAACAAACTTCTAGGTTTCCAGTCGACTAAAACACTATCACTAGTTTACTAAAAACTACTATTAACTCTCTGGTTCAAAATCATTCTTAGACAGTCGATTAAATTGCATAATCAATCGACTAAATTCAAGGCCAAAACTCTCGGGATAATTTTTCTTGTAAGTCAGTGGATTGAACATAAGAATTAAGTTGACTAAATCTTCAAACCTACTCTCGAATTGTAAATCTGGATTATTCAGTTGACTGAATCATCCAACTTAGTCGACTGAATCAGTTGAAAAATTATTATGTACGATCTGTCTCTCCCTCTTCCCATCTCATTTCACTTACTCAACTCAGAAATTTTGAAATTCTCATTAGCCTTAACTCTCCACAATCTAAAATTTTCATATCAAATTCAAAACCAATAATCAAATGGCACCCAAAAGACAAAGTGAAGCTTCTTCATCAACCGGACAATCAAAATGTCAAATTAATTCATGGCTTCTCAGTTAAAAGGTCAAGGATAAATTCAAAAAGATAAAGAACACTCGTATATTTGAAGGTTTGTTCATGAAATTTGCTAATTCGAGTCATATAATATTCTTCAAATGATTCAAAGTAATGGTCTTGAATCTCTTCTTTCATACACATCTAACAATGTCAACATTTAACCCTTACTACTTAAACTTTCTTTGCAAATATGAATCTTGTGCAATAAGAATCTCAAAATGAAACATATTTATGCACAAATATATGCGGAGTTCATATTTATCTTATTCTAGATAGATTGGTTCACATTCTTCAATATCCATCCGAATGAGAAGGGTTATTTGAAATAGAATATGATAGGTTAGGTTGTGATACAATTAGCCATCAATTTCTCTCTAATGACCACACCAAACTAAAAGCAATAACCCTACGACCAAAGGTTCTTGTGATTCATCATGCTTTAATCTACACCTTTAATTCTCGTACTAGAAGTTACGATCAAGTGTATCATAGGGATTTTCAAGCTTTACATGTTATATGGGGAAATAAGAGGATAAATTGAGCACAACACATAAAGGAAAAATTTCTGTATTTTAACCAATCTCGACTGCGTACTATGTACTATGGAGCTTACATCACTCGTATTCTTACTCATTTACAAATCCTAGCTCCTGAAACTGAGAACCTCACCATAAGATATTTAGGTACTAAGACATTGAGTCTCATGCGTCTTCCTACTGAGTTGCCTATTCTTCAACACATTCAAACGCTTGAACAATGGAAGAAACATAAGTAAGACAATGTGCCACAACCACCATCGCTTTAGCGAACTCATTATATTCAGTGAGTTCCTACTCAACCAACCCGATCAACAACTCCTCAAGGTCCTTCTTTAAGTTAAAAAAAATACAACTGGAAACTTAGTTTCTACCAATTCCTAGATATGAAGAGATAGATATCGAAGGTTCAACTAAACAAATTCTCACTTCTCTTGCGAAATTTCAAAAGATTAAGGCATCGTTCGATAGTCCAAAGTGGACCGTCTGGCTAACGGACGCATCTGTTAGCCAACGGTCCATTTTGGACCGTTAGTCCAACGAATCAAATTTGACCCTTGGACAACGACGCGTCATGCCCAACGGCTCAAATTTGAGTTGTTAGGCTCCTCCCCCTCCCCTATAAAATCCCCCCTTTTCTTCTTCTGCTTACCTTTACAACTCTGTCCCCTTAGTTTTAAATTTTTTTCTAGTCGATTCTAGTTAATTTTAAAGTATTTTTCTTCCTTATTATATGTTAAACAATCGTATACCCAATGTATATTTTTTTCAAATTTTTTGTTTGTTCTTTTTTCAGTCAAATGACACACTCTTCTCCCTTTGGTTCAGGATCTTTGTCCATGTCTATTGCTACATGGACAGTAGAAAGAACGGAGGCATTCATAGAAATCTATCTCAATCATATTCAACTCAAAGGCACTGGGAGATTCTTGACCACGGTTCAAAGGGAAATTAATGAGCGATTTAATGATGATTTGACGCAGACCCAAATAAAGAACAAATGTGATAATTTATAGAGGATCTGGATAACTTGGAACGATCTGCTTCAAGTTCCAGGTGGTGTATGTGATGTTGTTCTGGACTGCCTTGACGGCTCAGACGAACGGTGGAGCAGTCATGCATGCTTGTACCAGAGGTTCAGGAGAAATCAACCTTTGAATCGTCAAGAGAAAGATGAGCTATTTGGTGGCTTCATAGAGAAAGGCACATGCAGGTATGATATTGCCACAGCACCATAACCATTTACTGCGGCCAATACAAATCTATATCATGATATTCTGAGTGGAGGGTGCCCACCACCAGTTTTGTCTACATGCCGATAGACGTCGCACAATACATCTAGTGGATAACCTACCACACAACCCTCGTCCATTCAAATGGATCGTTTCACAATCGTGGTGGAACGTTGCTTCTCTGTTCTCTCTACCGTTACTAACGTTAAGAAGTGGGAGATTATTGAGATTTTTTGTGTCGGTCGGTCAATCTTGGAAGTGGTGGAGATTTTATCTGACTGAGACTTGATTGGTTATATAAGTTATCAACTAAGAAATTTCTGTCAGCGATAGTACTGTGTTGTATTTGTCCGTTTTATTAGTTTATGTAATATTATTTTGTGGTGGACAGTTCTGTTTGACTAAATGTGTTATTCAGTATTAATGTTACTCTTATGTTTGAAATATTTATTAATTAAATTACATGACAAAAATAAAATGGTCCGCTTAAAACCACAAACGCATTCTCCGCTAACTAAAATACCCGTTATAATACCCCTTTACCGCTGTAACGACCCGCATTTTACGTATCGGAGGATTACAAAATATTTTATTTAATTCTACAAGGGTCGTATCATTCTCATCTTTTGATATGTTTCTCATAGAGATGTGAGACATGTCCATGTACCAATTTTGTTTGTAACATTTTTCTGCTGTTATTTTTTGTTTAGGTCATAAAACGAGATCGAATCAGGAGCTGAGATCAATCTCGTCGGATCGGTAAAGGTGTTTCCAATTCCGTAGACTGGTCACACTAAGGATTTCGCTGAGCGATTTGGGAGGAATCAGTGTTATATTGTTGTTAGTTTTCTGGATAGGCTAGTTAGTCATTAGTGGGCTGATTAGGGAGGTCCATTAATGCTAGGAGCTGTTGGCTATAAATAGGAGGGTAGGGGTAAAGAGAATTGTTTAGTCTCTTTATTGCTCATTTGGTTGGGTGTCTGTGATTCTCCGACCCAATCAAATACACCTCCACTCCATTTCCATTCATAGATTTGCAATCTAGGATTGAAGATCAACATCGAGGAAGGGTAGATTGCACAAATTAAGTTGATTCGGAGGCCATTCTTCGTTGTTCAGATTATGGGATTGTTAACTTGAAGTTATTTTGTGGATTTTGTGAGTGATAGGCATCTCTCACACGGAATTAGTCATGTATATGGGCTTATTTGATCTTAATTTCATTCATACAAGTTATTTTCACCTAGATCTAATCGAGGTAAGTATATTTTAAATTCGGATCACACCATAGGATCTAATTAGTTAATTATAATGACAAATTCATTGAAATCATATGTTTATGCAAGTTTAGATCCAATTATTGATTTCTTTATCGTTTTATCATGATTTGGATAATTTCATATGATTGTATGATGATTATTTATTGTGCTAATGTTGTTTTATGATTGTTTGATTGTGCTATTGATTGTTTGGTTGAAATTGGTCGATTTGGATGAACTATATGCATGGATGTCCATGCAAATGTGCTTAGATTTCATGGATCGTAGTGGATCGATTTGGCAAATTGATGGATTGATTTTGCACGTGGCAAGGCTTGGATCGGTCGGGTGGTGATGGTTCGTTCGCGAATTATGGAAGTATAAACCAAAAGCATGGATCGGTCATATGGCACAGCTGCATAGGATAGTTGTGCATGGATCGGGAAAAGTGATGCATCGTATGTCAGTGAGGCAATGATGGATCGGCCAAGCGTCGGGTCGCTCAAGAGGGGATCAGGTCTTTCTATGTTGATAGAATGGATCGGGTCGTTCATTAGTTGATGATCGGTGATGAAGCATAGGGATGTGGATTGGCCGAGGTGGGCTCGCATGGAAGGATTGGGGCTAGCATGGATCTGTGCGGTCCAGTGAGCATAAGTGCATGGATCAGTGATGAAGCATAGATTAGTGGTGTGATCCAGGAAGTGTGAAGGCCAAATGGGTCGGTGGTGTGATCCATTGTAGGTTGCGACCCATAGATGGACTATGAACGGTGCATCGTAAAGTAGCCAAATGATGAATAATTTTGGTTTGACGATGGACGTAGCATCAAGGTAAATTCAAGTGGAATGTTCGAAGCATAGAAGTGTTTTTTAATCATGTGATGATGCAACGAAGTTGTAAAAATGTGATATGAGCTCGTGGATGATGGTTGCTAGAGATGGTGCTTGAGCTTGTGGATGTAGTCGTCGGCGATGATGACTAAAACTGAAGTGGGGATCATCGTTAGTCGGAGGTTCCAGTGGACTCAAAGCAAGGGTATAATGGGGAGATCCAAAAGACTAGGTGATTAGTCGAGTACCCGGGGCAGTCACGATGGGCCTAGATACAAGTCACGTTGGCATATAGAGTTTTGCTAGAACCAGGGTTGCCATTAGCACTTGACGGATGTCACGGTGGACCAGTCATACGATTAACGATGGATTCAAGGCAAGGAAGACGGTGATAGCCAAGGTTATAGATGTTATTATTTGCTTGTATCATCTTGTATGGAGTAGTCGACGTCTAGAGAGATATTTCTTGGGAGTTTATTTGATGTTTATGCCTTCGGGGTTTAGGCTTGGGAGGTATCGAGCTTGATTAGGATGATCTACGCTTGATAATTGGTTACTATGGATGTAATATTTGTTTCTTATTTAAATTCTTTGAGAAGGCTATCACCGTAGGTTGTGGAAGAGAAGTGGGTTGGGAATCCTTCTTTGTTAATGTGTTGGTAGATCAGATGATTGAACTTCCTATTTTCCACAAAATTTATTGTTGATGTTGATATTTGTTTTATCGCTCATTAAAACTATTGTTTGACTCAAGGTTTAATATTTCCTTTTATTACCTTGGGTTGTTCATCCATGTTGTGGATGGGCAGACTAGGTGACAGGTAGTGGATCTTGATGAGGACGATGCTACTGAGCGACGACGAGCTGGAGGCTGACGTATTACTACCGACTTTACATATTTGTTGTTTCCGCTTATGTATGTTACTCTGAGCGAACCTGTAGTGAGGCTCTTTGTATAGATTCAGATATGATACAGCTGTTTGTATGAGATATTTTCATGGTAATATGAAAAGTTTGGAAAACTGTTCAATTGTGCTTCACTATTATTTCCTATTGTATATGTTCTATTATATTTTATCCATGTGTTGTGAGTTATACGACAAGTTCCATGTGTGTTATTCTACCCTCGCGATCGTCCATAGCTGCCTGGCATGACTTTCAACGCACTGTTTCCTTTGTAAAGTGCAGGAGTTATAGGTGGTCGTCACATTTGGTATTAGAGCATTGGTTAATCAATTTTATCCAAAGTTCATGGGCGTAATGATATATATGAGAGACGTATTTGCAATTTTCTAATGGATGAATATTATATTATAGTGTATAGTATAGCAGCGCTTGAACTCCATTGCAGTTTTTCTTATGTATGGACTAATCATTCTATTTTCAAACTTAGAATGAATTGTCAATCTTCGAGATATACTTCTAGGGAGGTGCCTGCTCCTGGAGGGAGAGATAGTGATATACCTTATTACCCAACTATGTTTAAGGCCATGATGGCAGCGATTATGAGGAGAGTACCCACTCTAGAAGCAGCCGCGGTAGATGGTATTCGAGTGCAGGTGCCTAGGATGGTTGATTTCACTAAGCTGTGTAAAGATTTCACTGCTCTTGTTAGGAAGCCGTTTTGAGGACAGAGCCGACGGTCGAAATTCAAGGGTGGCTTGATATTTGTGTTCAGATTTTCAGAGATTTTGGTATTGAGGATGCGATTAAGAGAAAGATTGCATCGAGGCAACTATAAGGAAGAGCTATGGATTGGCGGAACTCTATCACTTTAGAAACTCCTGAGGATGAGTTTACTTGGGATCGATTACGAATCAAGTTTGAGATGAAGTTCACTTCTGCTGCCCATAGGTCATTTCTATTCAAGAAGTTTGTTGAGCTAAAGCATAATGGTCGAACAGTGCTGGAGTAAGTTTCTAAGCTTGAATCTTTATCCAAGTATGCTTGTCCGTATATTGAGACTCCTTATCATAAGAACTAGAAGTTTGTCATGGGCTTGGATACATATCTTGGGAAGCAGTTGGTTGATCATCTAGGTGACCCATAAGAGAAGGTTGTTGAGAAAGCTTTGAGGCACGAGAGTTTGTTTCCCAAGGAAGAAGTTGTTGTTGCAACCAAAGAGGAACTGAAACCACAACAGGGTAGTAACAACAAAAAAGAGAATGGAAAGAGGAAGCAACAACAATACAAAGGAAAAGATGGCCAGAAGAAGAAGAATGATGAGGTCATTTGCTTCAACTGCCAGCAGAAGGGCCATTATTCTAAGGATTGTAAGAATTCGAAAGCCGAGAGGAAGTGTCATAATTGTGGTAAGCCTGGGCACATCAAGAAGGATTATCCAGAGCCGTCGAAGGGTAAGCAGATAGTAATGGTGTATGCTTTTAAGGTTGTGCAAGCTTCTTCAAATGCTTTTACGGCGGAGGAGAAAGGGAAGAGTGTTGTTGTTCAAGGTATGCTTTCAATCATGGTTGTTTCAGTTCGAATGTTGTCTGATACTGGATTATCGCATTCTTTTATTTGCAATGAGCTTGTGTGTCGGTTGAGTTTGGAATCCCAAAATTTGTGATAGACCTTTAGTTGTGACTAATCCAGAAGGGGTTTTTTCTAATCTTTGTCGTGGTCTAAAATTATCGAGTCATGGTTTATCTTTTGTGTGTGATAGCTTTGTTTTGAACTTCGCTGGGTTTGGATCATTTTGGATATGGACTGGCTCAAGAGGTATGCGGCTAAAGTGGATTACGAGAAGCTCGAGGTGACATTCAGGAATATGGACAGGTGAATGGTTATGATTCGATGTAAGCCAGAAGATGGGTTCTTTGTAATCTTTTTATATTTGCTTGCGATTTCACAGGAAGGATTATCATCTGTGTCAATTACTAGTGAGTTTGATGATGTATTTGCTGAGGTCAAAGGTTTTTCGTCATATTGCGAGATTGAGTTCAAGATCAATTTGGTAGAAGGAGCTATACCTATCATTGTGCCAATTAGGCGGATGACGCCTAGATAACAACGAGAGTTAGAGGTGTAAGTAAGTGACCTTTTGGGAAAAGAATTCATTTGGAGGAGTGTGCCCAAATACAGTGCAATAGTTGTGTTTGCAACCAAGGCTGATGGGTCTTTGAGGTTGTATGTGGATTATCGTGAGGTGAACAAGGTGACTAAGAAAAACAAGTATCCATTGCCGAGAATACATGACTTATTTGATCAGCTTCACGAAGCCAAGGTGTTTTCCCAAAGGGATTTGGCATCGGGATTTCACCAGTTGAGAGTGGCAAAGCATAGTGTGTTGAAGACTGCCTTTAGGACACCATTCAGTTTCTTCGAACAGCTGGTGATGCCATTTGGATTAACCACTTCACTAGCATATTTCGTGGATCTTCTTAATAGGGTATTCAGAGATCAATTGAACAAGTTTGTACTTGTGTTCATAAATGATATTCTAGTTTACTCCCGGAACGAGGAAGAGCATAAGATGCACTTACGAGTTGTTTCGGAAATCTTGCGAAAGCATCGGCTGAGAGATAAGTTTTCAAAGTGACACTTTTGGAAGAATGAAGTGAGACTCTAAGGCCATGTTGTTTTTGGAAATGGAATAGCGGTGGGTCCCGCTAAGGTTGCAGCAATCCAGGATTGGGATAGACCTATGAATGCAATGGATGTTAGGAGTTTCCTTGGGTTGGCGGGATACTATCGTCGATTTATCTAGGATTTCTTCAAGATAGCTGCACCATTAACAGGATTGGCGAAGAATAATCATGTGTTCACATGGGATGCGAAGTGTGAGCAAGCGTTCAAAATCCTGAAAGAGAGACCAACGAGTGCTCTTGTTTTGACTATTCCAAGTGGGAACGAGGAAATGGTGATATATACCGATGCATATGGTACTGGACTTAGAGCAGTGCTGATGAGAAGGATAAAGTTGTGGCCTATGCGAGTCAACAGCTGAAGCCACACGAAAGGAATTATCTAACTAATGATTTGGAGTTACCGGCGATTGTGTTTGCTCTGAAGATGTGGAGACATTACCTGTTTGGAGTTCGATTCGAGCTGTTTACGGATCACAAGTCGTTGAAGTATCTTTTCTCCCAAAATGATTTGAATCTTCGGCAGCAACGATGGTTAGAGTCTTTGACATCTTACGATTTTGGTATTGCCTATACTCCTGGTAAAGGTAACACAGTAGTGGATGTGTTAAGCCGAAAACATGCATGCTTGGAAGCGATGTTTTCGGAATGGAAGAATCTCGAGTTTTTGGCAGGATTTGATTTCAGGCCTAGGTATGAGTTGGAACCTGAAATGTTGGCAAGCTTATCATTAAGACCTACTCTCATCGAAAGGATTGGAGAAAGACAAAAACGTGATGTAAAGGTTGTCGAGATCATCCAGAAGATAGAAGCTAGAGTGGAACCAGAAAGGATAAGGAATTCGAGGTCGATTGAGAAGGTTGGCTTTGAAAGAAAGGACGATTGATTTTTCCTAATATCGATGGATTGGGTAATGAGGTTCTGAGAGAATGTCATCACTCTAAGTTGACAATTCATCCTAGTGGTAACAAGATGTATCGGGACATGAAGCGAGTTTATTATTGGGAAGGTATGTAGAGGGATGTTGGAAATTTTATTTCCAAATTCATGAACTGTTAGTTGGTGAAAGTTGAACAAAAGAAGCCGAGTGGATTGCTTCATCCATTAGAAGTTCCTACGTGGAAGTGGGTGCAAGAATTGATGGACTACCCAGAACCAGGGCAGGAAATGAATGTATTTGGGTCATAGCGGATCATTTGACCAAAAGCACAAGCTTTATTCCTGTCAGATCGACTAGGACAACATCGAATTTGGCTGAGCTATATATTAAATGGATAGTTCGATTACACTGTAATCCGAAAAGCATAGTGAGTGATCGAGATCCATTAGTCACTAGTGGATTTTAGAAGAGTTTGCAGGAGAGTTTGGAAATCGAGCTATGTTTGAGTACCACTTATCATCTCCAAACTGATGGTCAAACCAAGCGAGTGAACCGAGTATTGGAAGATCTCCTTAAAGCTTGTGTAATGGATTTCTGGGGACCATAGGAAGGTTATCTACATTTGGTTGAGTTTTCATATAATAACAGTTACTAATCGAGCATCGGGATGACACCATACGAGGCATTGTATGGTAGACCGTGTAATTCTCCGGCATGTTGGTTGGAGACTGGAGATAAGTGGATATTTGAGCCAAGGATGATAAGATAAACATCCGATTATACTGAGATCATTCGGCAATGAATGAAGGCAGCCCAAGATCGTTAGAAAAGTTGTGCTGATAGACATCGAAAGGATTTGGAGTTCGACGTTGGTAATATGGTTTTCGTTAAGAATTAACCTTTGAAGAATGTTGTTCGATTCGGAAATAAAGGGAAGTTAGCCCCAAGATTCGTTGGACCGTTTTCGATAGTTGAGCATATCGGAAAGCTCGTGTATAGATTGGATTTACCTGAGAAGATGTCGAGTGTGCATAATGTTTTTCATATGTCTTTTCTACGAAAGTGTGTGCACAATTCGAATGTGGTGGAATCTCTGGATCAATATAAATACCTAGAAGTCGAGTCCATAGTTTCGAGACCTCGTAAGCAGCGTTGAGTTACAAGGAAAGACACAAAACAGCTTAGGAGGAAGGTGGTTAAGCTAGTCAAGGTACAATGGGGTGAGGATGATGATGATTATACATAGGAAACGGAAGAAAGTACGAAGGTGACCCATCCATAAATCTTCGTTGGTATGACCCATTCATATCGTACCACTCTTACACCATTGTAACTTGTACTATTATTAGAATTATGCATGCTAGCTTAAGGCTATGGATGCATGGCTTGTTGGATGCTAGATTGGTTGGTAAAACTGACTGCTCGTGGATGATAGGCATGCGTAATTGTTTTTGGTTGCTTGTACTTGCTTGGGATTCAGGGGAGAAATTACTAAAGGGGGGAGAATGCAACGAACCGCGTTTTACGTATCGGAGGATCATAAATATTTTTATTTAATTCTCCAAGGGTCGGATCATTCTCATCTTTTGATACATTGCTAATGGGGATGTGGGGGCATGTCCATGATTTTTTTACCAATTTTGTTTGTGACCATTTTGCCCTTATTGTTTTTGCTTAAGGCATTACTTTTGAATGAGATTGAATCAAGAGCTAGGATTAATCTCTTGAATCAGAAATGATGTTTTCAATTCCATAGGATGGTCACATTAAGGATTTGACTGAGCGGTTTAGAAGGAATCGCTTTATTAGTGTTGTTAGTTTTGTGGACAGGCTAATTAGTCATTAATGGGCTGATTAGTGAGACCCATTAAGGCTAGGGGTTGTTGTCTATAAATAGGAGAGTACGGGTAAAGGGATTTGTTTAGTCTCTTTATTTCACATTTGGTTAGGTGTTTGTGATTCTCCGGCCCAATCAAATACACCTCCACTTCATTTCCATTCATAGATTTGCAAAATAGGATTGAAGATCAGTATTGAGGAAGGGTAGATCGCATCAATTGAGTTGATTCAGATATTGTTCTTTGCTGTTCGGATTTGGAGATTATTGATTTCAAGTTATTTTGTGGATTTGGTGAGTGATAAGCATCTCTCACACGGATTCAATTGAGTATATGAATTTGTTTGATCTTAATTTCATCTACACAAGTTATTTTCATCTAGATCTAACCGAGGTAAGTATATTTTGAATTTGGACCACACCATATGATCTGATTAGTTAATTATAATGATAAATTCACTGAAACCATATGTTTATGCAAGTTTAGATCAACTATTGATTCGTTTATCGTTTTACCATGATTTGATGAATTTTATATGATTGTATGATGATTATTTGCTATGTAAATGTTGTTTGATGATTATTTGGTTGTGCTATTGATTGTTTGGTTGAAACTAGTCGATTTGGATGAATTGTATAAAAGGATGTTCATCGTAGAGTGCTTAGATTTCATGGATCGTGGTGGATTGGTTCATCAGTAATGGATCAGTTTGGCCCATGGCAAGGCCTGGATCGTTCGTCTGGTGATGGATCGTTCACGGTCTATGGAAGGATCGACCAAAAGTATGGATCGGTCATATGGCGCAGTTGCACAAGATAGTTGTGCATGGATCAGGCAAAGTGATCGGTCGTGGGTCGATAAGGAAATGATGGATCAACCAAGAGTCGGGTCGCTCAAGGGGGGATCTGGTCAGTCTGTGTTGATAGGATAGATTGGGTCGTTCGTTGGCTGATGGATCGATGATGAGGCATATGGATGTGGATCAACCGAGGTTGATTCATATGGAAGGATCAGGTCTAGCATGGATCGATGCGGTCTAGTGAGCGTACATATGTGGATCAGTGATGAAGCATGGATCGGTGGTGCAATCTAGGAAGCGTGAAGCCCTAATGGATTGGTGGTGTGATCCATTGTAGGTTGCGATCCATAAAGGGACTACGAACGGTCCATCGTAAAGTAGCAAAATGATGTTGATTTTTGGTTTGATGACGGACGTAGCTTTGAGGTGAATTCAGGTGGAATGTTCGAAGCGTAGTTAAGTGTTTGTTGAACGTGTGATGATGCAAAGAAGTTGCGAAGATGACTCAAGGTGATCTAAGCTCATGGATAATGGTTGCTCGAGACTATGCTTGAGCTTATGGATGTAGTCATCGGCGATGATGACTAGAATTGAAGTGCTAAAGGGATCGTTGTTAGTCGAAGGCTCTAGTGGACTCAAAACAAGGGTATAATCGGGGAATCCAAAATACTAGTTGATTAGTCGAGTACCCTGGGCAATCTCGATAAACCTAGATACGATTCACGATTGCATATGGAGTTTTTGTAGATCCAGTGTTACCATTAGCCCTTGACAGATGGCACGGTGGGCCGGTCATACGATTAACGATGGATTCAAGGCAAGGCAGACAGTGATAACAAGAGTCATGGATGTTATTGTTTACTTGTATCGTCTTGTGTGGAGTATTTGACGTCGAGAGAGATATTTCTTAGGTGCTTATCTGATATTGATTTAGGCCTTCGGGGTTTGTGCTTGAGAGGTATCAAGCTCGATTAGGATGATGTACGCTTGATAATTGGTCGTTACGGATGTATTATTTGTTTCTCTAAATTCTTTGGGAAGGTTACCATTGTAGGTTATGGAAGAGAAGTGGGTTGGGAATTCTTCTCTATTAATGTGTTGGCAGATCAGATGACTGAACTGTGTATTTTCCATATACTTTATTGTTGATGTTATTAGTTGTTTTATCGCTCATTAAGACTATTGTCAAACTCAAGGTTTTATGTTTCCTCTTATTACCTTGGGCTACTCATCCGTGTTGTGGATGGGCAGACTAGGTGACAGGTTGTAGATCTTGATGATGACGATGTTGCTGAGCGGACCTGTAGTATGTTACTCTGAGTGAACCTGTAGTGAGGCTCTTTGTACAGATTCAGATATGATACAGTTGTTTGTATGAGATATTTTCATGGTGATATGAAAAGTTCGGAATTCTGTTCAATTGTGCTTTACTATTATTTCCTGTTGTTTATGTTCTATTATATTATATCCATGCGTTGTGAGTTATACGGCAGGTTCTGTGTGTGTTATTCTACCCTCACGATCGTCCATAGCTGCCTGGCACGACTTTCAGCGCACTATTTCCTTTGTAAAGTGCAGGAGTTATGGGCGATCGTCACAACTGTTATACTCAAACACACCCTAACTTTAAGTAGAATAATCCAAGATGGAAGCAAAGCAAAGTAGTTAGAAAATCTACTGCAAGTAGCTAACCTAAAATAACTCGGTATGACCCGAGTACATAAAATACATGGGTCTCGGGTCAATCTAGCTTAAACGTAATAGTTAGAACATGATGAGTGGAACACAATTACACGAAAGCGATAAGTTCCTTTCAATGGAGAAGGAACCACAAAAGCATGAATCAACATAAACTACTTGAGATAGGATCATCTAAGTCAATAAATAAATCTCATGTATAAGGTGATAGCAATAAATACATGTATTTCCACCAACATCAATTTGCGTAAGTGTTATGGCTAAGAGATAGAAAATCTCAAACACCAAGAAACACAAATATGGAAATCACCAAAAAATAACAACATATATAACTCGTGTGAGAGTTCAAAGCAACAAAAATGTAACCACAATATATAGAATCACCGTACAGCTCTAAGGCTACGAAAATAACAACAACACCAATAAAATTGTGCAATCATTTAGAATCACAAATCTAGAAGAAAAAAAGGAAAAAAAATGAAATCTAGAAATATCGCCATGAATAGATATAAATAACACCAAAAAAGGATCCATGTTACCGTTGGCATGCTTATGCTACGCCGCATATTCATAATCTCTAAATAGCCAAAGCCTGCCAAGTACTTTAAATGAGAGATCCTCTATTCCCAATAATGGATGAGAGAACCACCGACATCAATAATGACCTCTAATGCTAGTCCAATAATCGACACACCAGCCAAATAATTGGTCCACCAACTTAGTACTAGCAATACCAATATGATACATATCAAAGACTTCCCAACTGTAACCTGATCAGTGACAACAGCACGACCTATATCACACTTCTCACTTATCAGTTTACTATAAGTCAGTTAATTCCATACTGAAATAGCTTCAATTGAACAAGTATGAAATTAATCGACATAATAAACCAGTGTGTCTCATATCATATATTTTACTGCATTGTTTAAGTCGCTTCCTATTTTCTCGAAGAGTACAAAAACATGTTGTTTTTAAATAGAAAATAATTGTTCGAGAAAACGAGCTCAAAAGCTATTTTTGGAAACACTCAAGAAATCATTATAATAAATCTTTACGTAATGAGGACAATATACGTGTAAAATTGTTTGAATATATGCATACACATAAATTTATAAACTGATTTTATAAAATATTTATTGATAAATTCTTTTGAAATCGCTTTAGAGCTTTAGAAAAATACATGCATGAAATTAGCATTATGCAATAAAAATTCGTTGAAATAACAACCCCAAACTCGCGCAAAAACCTGTCATTCTGCTATGCGAATTGATATTGAATATTAACTCTTCAATATTTGAAAATCGACATTTAGAAATCTGCACAAAACAAAGCATCAAAACCATAACACGCACGCACACACACACAAGTCCGATGCACGCACGCACGCAAACACACACAGGAGCGTTCCAAGACACCCTATTTTGCAGCACCTCTACCCTATCGTGAGCTACACTAATCTAAATCCAACAAGATTTTATACATGTTCAATTCATACATACATACACACACACGCATATATATAAACACACACACACACACATATATATATATATATATATATACACATATATATAGGAGCCTTCCAAAACATCTTGTTTTGCAGCATCCCTTTACTACCCTGGTTTTTTTGTTGTTGTTGAAATGTAACCACCTTTACAAGTTGAAAAAGCCTATTCTAAATTATAAAATATCTATATAAAAGAAAACACACTTTAATGCACGTGCCAATATATTGGGTTGCTATTTAGGCTGTCTTCAAAAAGAACTTGACCGTAACATCTATTGTTGGGTCGTACACGATCTATTGTCAATCTGAAATTAATCTAATATGAACCATCATGCAATCAAAGGGTTTCTCAAAATTACTTACAATAAGAATTAATGTAAGCAATTTGTTGCCCATCAGATTAACTGAAAAAAGATTACGTTAAAAAATAAATGGTGAGAAAAAATCAAACGCAGTGTATCATTTTCATTAGGGCCATCAATTTCTAACACGGCCTGAAACACGACTCGTAACCTACAAGAAAAAAACCCAACCCGACCCATTTATAAACGGGTCAATTTCGGGTCAACCCGCTCTGACCCTTTAATAAACGGGTTGACTCGACCCAATCTGTGAACCCGTTTCTGACCCGTCATGACCCGTTTAATATAAAACTTATTTTTTATTACTCTACAATCTACAAAACATAGGCCCAGCACAGTCCATTACTCATTTGCCGCTTTACCCTAATTTACCAATTATCAAGCCGTCACTCATTCAATTATTCTAATTTCTGCGGTTCTACCTCTTCACCGATTCAATCCTTCACGTTTTCATGTTTATTCCCTCATTAACAACTTTTTTCATGTTTATTCTCATCTTAGCTTGTAATAAGTGAATGATGACAACACCCTTCTTTCATGTTTTCATCTTTTAATACAAATATATTTCTTAACCGGTTACACGAATCAAACCCGAAACCTGCACAATTATAAATTGGTCAACCTGAAACCAATCCGTTTAATAAACGGGTTGAGCTGACACGACCCGAACACGACTTGACCTGACCCGAACCCGACCCAATCCAACCCATTTATAGCCCTGATTTTCATACATTAAAAGTCAAAAAGTACTGAAAGATTTATATGGCTGTATGGACGGTGATGAAATTAAGTATCATTCAAAATGAATATATACTAATTGGAATTTACTTCTACAGATTGAATGAAATGCGTAAACCAAAATTTTTCACAACAGGCAAACTGAATCCTTTTGGGAAATAATAATAAAACAAATATTGTAATTTTTACTACCATTATCGAATGTTCAAAAAATATTCATTTGATGTACAAAGAAACCAAGGAAAATTTGTATAAAAGCTAACAATTGGATAAATAAAGTACTTGTACAATTCCAATTTTAATATTGCACCAACAAATGGAGCAAATATATTCAAATTTTTTGCTCATTTTAAATATTAAATATTTAAGGTGGAAAATATGAAATGCTACTAACAAAAATATTTGCTATGCAAATGATTACAATGTGAATGCTTGAGCAGAAAATAGTTACACAAAAAAAAAAGGCTCAGATCAAAATCTAGATAAAGTAGGTTCAAAGTCATTAGGATAGGTAAACTGAATCGAACCAAAAGGACCTAAATCGAAACAATGGCCCGTGGACCTCGAAGCTTTTCTTAAACGGTTCGGGGTATTGAAAGGCAAAAAAAAAAAAACATGAATGTGTGGTGTAAATCACAGAGCTACAGAAATACTGTATTATTTAAAACGTTATATATGTGTGTGTGTGTGTATACGCACACACACACACATACATACCATTTTTTTTTTTTTTTGGATTTTAGTTTATTTTATTTTTATTCAGTTGTTCAGTACAAATGATAAAAAGTACAATAAAGACCCAGTTAAATTCATATCAAACCGACCAAAGGGTCTAACAAGAAAATATTGAAATAAATGTATCTTTAGTGTGATTATCTAGTCGAGTTGGACCCGATCCGTCTAGATTTTCAAAACATATAGTTTAAACCAAATGAAACCCAACTCATCTAGAACAAGACAGTTCAAGTAGAGTTCAAATACATGTTAGGTCTAATTGCCACACTCGGAAGCCATGCCTTTAAATTTAATGGCATTGTTGAAGATACTCCACTTTTGAAAAAAAAAATGGAGGAATTTTTAAGGATCTCGCCTAAAAAAATAAACGTTATGAATACCTATATGAAAACAAAATTCGGGAAGACCCATTAAAAATGAAGTAAAATTCAATATCACCCAATAGAAGATATAGGGTCTATTTGGGAGTTTTGGGTTACCGTTTATGAGAGCTTTTAAGAGTATCGATTTTGATTGTTAATGATCAAAATAATTTTGACTGGTTTACTTGAAATGTTGTTGTGATCGACCAATGCATGCTTGAGAGTTTAATTTATAATGATTCTGAAAGTTTTTCATTAAAGTAACATGACATTTATATCTCTATATTATTGTTAGGCTTTGTAAAAAGTAATTTTACAATAGAGCTAGTGAGGGCATAATTGAAAAATAAAATTATAACCCTTCAACATACCCCGATTAGATGAATCGAAAATTACCGTTAAAGTTACACTGCATTGGTTTTCATTGGTTTTATAACCAATGACCGCCGATGCAAAAGAAAACTAACAAGCAAGTGTTATAATATATGAAATACAAAACGGTCCGAAACCAGTCAAAACTGGTCAAACATAAGCTTCCAGCCAAAAGCAGAAATGGACAATAACTTAATGAAAATAACTGACTTTCGATAAGAATTATATTTAAGAATTATAGCTGTAAGGACGTTTCATACAGGGAGGGTAATCACTTTGCGTTAGGGCATCTCCAGTGGATTCAGGGCTGAATATTCAGCCCACTGAATATTCAGCCCTGAATGGGTGAGTAGGCGCCAGTGGTCTGGCGCCTACAGTACAGGCGCCAAGATTCTGGCGCCTATAAACCCTCCCTCCGCCATTTTTTCCCTCATTTTTTCACTCAAGCTTCTTTTTTTTAATTTTGTTTTTAATAGAAAATTGAAGTGAGATGCCGTCGCGATCTAATAAAGTTGGAAGAAGAGTTCGACGTAAGCCCTCTGATGAGCAAGCAGGTCCAGTTCACATACCTCCGGCTCTTGGAGTATCAGCAGATGAGCTTCGTGTCCTACACGATCTTCCAGAGGGTTATCAGCATAGAGCTGATACTGAATTTGACTCGATACCGGTATAACTTTAACGTTAATTATTTATAGTATTGCGCATTTAATATGTTCGAACTAGCCTAATAACTGTTACTGAATTGGAAAACATTCCTTATTTCATTATATATAGGATCATCACATTCATTGTCGAGGTAATTGGGCGAAGTGCATTCTTAAATTTTATGACAAACTCCCCTCTTCTATTAAAGATAGGTTGCATCGAAGTCCTTTTGGATAGTTTTTATCGATTAGGCCGATTCAAGCGTTGGACAGAACTCTATTACAGGCACTATGCGAGAGGTGGTGGCCGACCACACATACATTTCATTTTTCTGACTTTGAGCTTGGTATCACACCTCTCAATTTCTATATGTTAACTGGTATTGAGATTGGTCATATTGATTGGAGACCGGTTTCTTTTGATGACTTGTACGAGTCGGTTCGGTTGTATTCCGTCTTCTTACCCCATTTGGATGAGTCTCACGTTAGTAGTGGTGCGGTTACTTTGACTTACCTCCAGCAGTACATCACTGCTAATTCCTGTCGACCAGAGCTTGTGGATGGGGTGACTAGGGCATTTCTATTGTACTTGTTTGGTTCGACATTTTTTTCGAACCAAAGAAGTACCATTCGCTTGGGGTATTTAGCTTCACTTACTATGTCGGATCAGCTTGATAAGATAGATTGGGGCATGGCTATACTAGGTAGTTTGTACTCTGCATTAGATTTGTATGTGTTGGGAGACATTAGAGAGATGCAGGCTTTGTGGTATATTTTGCCCTTTTGGTACTATGAGTATACGGCCAACATGCATCGACGCATGGTAGAGATGGCGAGTCAAGTTGGTGAGCAGTTCTTTCCGTGGATGAGACGGTGGGAGGCTATTCATTATGTACCTCGTGCTCCAGTGGGTGTACGTCATGAGTTGATGGAGGCTAGGATACAGCTGGACATGCGTAGCCGGGGAAATTTGATACGCACTCCTTGGGCCTCACATTTGGCTCATCTGACAGATGCAGGCATTATTACCGACGCCCACCCGATGACGGTTGCATATACACTATCTATTTGTCGGGTGGCTTTACTTACCCCTACTTTTTTGCCCATGTGGTATTTGGGCGAGAGATGTGCGTATCAGACTAGCAGTGATACGCGTATACCCGGAGATCCTTTACCTTGCGAGGACATGTTTGGTAGATATCGGTTGATTGGATCAGAGTACATACAGGCACTACGGCAGGCTGGTTGGGTTGATATTGGCCCTTTCTTCATTTTTGGGGATTACGATTCCTATTGGCATCGAGTTGCTCCACGTAGACTTCTATGTCCGGATTATGCTCGGGGGATCAACTCCGATCATTTAGGACCTCATATGGGAGCCGGTAGGGTTCAGATACCGCAGGTTTCATTTTTCCCAACTCCGTCACAGTTTTCACAGCCTCCGATGCAGATAGAGCCAGATTGTATGTTTAGAGCATACGACATTTCGGGTACCGTTATTGAGCAGCCGATAGTGATTCCAGATGACCCCGATTATCCAGGTGTACCCTCAGCCGGACTATACCCTCCATACCAGGTATGGTTATTACATAGTTAAAGTTACGTACAGTTATTATTAATAGTTCTCTTTAAACGAATTCATACAAGTAATTCACGTCATATATCTCTGTAGTACGCACAGTTGTTGGACCAGTCTAGAGTCACCCTTGCCGTTTACCGTGAGATGACTCTTTCGCATACTCAAATGCTGCATCAGCAGTACCGTAGTCACACAGAGATGTTGGAGTCTCAGATCGATGAGTTATCAGAGATGCTTAGGGCTCAGAGGCCATTTGCACAAGCTGGTCCGAGTTGGTCTTCGACTAGAGATTTTGATGAGGCAACTAATCTTGATGATTTGCCGACCCATTATGCCGATCAGGACGACGATGCGGACGATGACGATGATGCTGATGTTGATGATGACGGTGTTGATGATGAGGATGATGTAGACGACGACGTCGATGACGATGTCGGTGATGATGATAGAGATGACGATGGTAGCGACGATGATGGAGGTGTTGCTTTTTAGTCGTGTAGTGATGCTGATGGAGTTTTTTTATATGATTTCATGTATCTTGTTGATGTACTTATGTAGTGTATTGTAGTATTGCATTGTACTTGTTCTGATGATTAGTTGACTGTTGTAGTAAGTCCATGTGTTTTACTGATGTTGTATTTGTGGACCTTGGTTTGGTGATGGAGTTTTTTATATGGTTTCTATATCTTCGCTTACTACGGTATTTGTGGACTTTGGTTTAGTGATGGAGTTTGTTATATGGTTTCTATATCTTCGCTTACGTCAGTATTTGTAGTTACCGTTCATCTTCTTGTTAATTACCATCACGAGATAATTATATAACATGATTTCTTCTTGAACGCAGTCACATTACAACAAGCTTAACAGATACAACAAGTTTAACAGATACAATAAGCTTAACAGCTACATTAAGAATACGGATAATAGTACTTGCCTACTAAAACATCAAAGCAACACGTTCAGCCTTATGGGATTCGCATTGCGTTCATTCGCAACTCTTGAACTTGATTTTCGAGACGCCTTATCTCTCGTTCGAGTTCGTTTGCATATACTATTCCCCTAGGGCACAACGGCTCGTCAATCCATTCTGTGTACCTGCATCCATTTGGGTAGAATGGACAAGCCCGCATGCGCCGCCCAATATTGTCGCCTTCTGCTCGAACCAGAAGTTGGACCGCATGACCGCAGTAGCAAAGTACACGATAAGATTCACCTTCATGTTCTTGCGGTGGTACTCGATAGAACTCTACTTCTTGTTGTGGTTGAGCGAGAGCCTGTTGGTTCGACAGTTGAACATGTGGTTCTTGAACTTCTTGTGGACGATTTACATGCCCTTGTTCATGCACCGGTTGAACATGTGGCAATTGCGCTTCTTGGGGCCTAATTTGCATTAGAAAATCAAATTCATCTTCGAGCAGCTGAAGCCTCATCTGTTCCCACGCCTGCTCATCAGAGTCAGTTTCTGATGGCAAAGAAGGCATTTTGAGTGAGTGATAAAAGGAGGAGGAAGTACTTGAATGAGAACGAAGTGGTTTGAGTGAGATATAATGTGCGTAATTTGAGTAACATATATAGCCACGGGGAGCAGAAAACAGTAAACTAAATAATGATGCTACTGCTCACTGTTTCGCCTGACTTAATACTGTAGAGAATCTACTTTTCTTACTGTCATGATGTGAAGGGACACTGGTTCTACTTTTCAATAACTTGTTTTCTTCTTGAACGCAATCACATTTCAATAACTTGATACAAACTTAGAGATGGTAGCAACTCTAGCCCAATACAACTCTAGCCCAATACAAACTTAATACAAACACAAGGCAACCACTTACGTAATACATTACAAACACAAACAGCAAACTCAAAATACATTACAATTAATAAGGGAGTTTCCTAATCAGTTCCATAACGGGTTAGCCAATCGTAACGAAGTTTATACGCTTCGTAGCCAACAAAATCCTCACCGTATTCGAACAAATAACGAGAATCATATGTTGCTCGATTTGTTTTAAATAGGTTTTCTTCTTCAATTGTCTCGATAATATTTGTGTATCGATCACAAGAATCTGCAAAATGATGATTAGTCATTTGTAGTTCAACCGATGTTCGTCTAGTCGGCCGAGAACGATGGTTGTTGTGTAGCCTCGTGATCAATTCCCATCTTTCTTCATATGTTAAACCCCCTCCACTCTGCATTAGTTTCCATTCTCTTTTATCAACCTCAATATAAGCATTGACGAGGGCTAGCAAATCCTTGGATGAAAATGGGGGACGTGTAGATGTCGATGCTTGACCACAATTACGAGGTCGCCTTACTGGAGCTGGACGCGTTACTGGAGCTGGACGCGTTTCTGGAGCTGGACGCGGAGCTAGAAGCACCCGATGCTGGACCTGCAAAGGAACTTCGTCAATTTGCGTATCAGGAACTAATCCAGCTTCATTCTCGTTGACTTGACTTCGTTCATACTCATCAAATAAGTTGTCCATTTGTTCATCACTTATTTCCCAATCGGCCATAGAAAGGAACGTTGTTGTTTGAAGAGATAAAGGTTATAGAGGTATATTCATCCAGTCACATGTGTATATTCATCCAGTCACACGTGTACAGTGGAGGATATGACCATACACTATAGATGAATACGACCATACCATCCATGGCTTCAGTCCCACATGGCTACAGTTCACGAATATGACCATTCACAAGACAGCCATTATTTATGACCATTCATAACATGGCTACAGTCTCACCATGTACACTGTACACTGACACACTAACATGGAGCATACAAACAATTCATCATGGCTACAGTTCACGAATATGACCATTCACAAGACAACCATTATTTATGACCATTCATAACATGGCTACAGTCTCACCATGTACACTGTACACTGACACACTAACATGGAGCATACAAACAATTCATCATGGCTACAGTTCACGAATATGACCATTCACAAGACAGCCATTATTTCTGACCATTCATAACATGGCTACAGTCTCACCATGTACACTGTACACTGACACACTAACATGGAGCATACAAACAATTCATCATGGCTACAGTCACATGGGATTGGAAAAGTGATTGATTAGTCCAAGAGCTTCCATGGTATACATATACTGGTTGGACAGTAAGGTTCACAACCACATTTCAAACTCTACATTTTACATTCACAACTTATAACTTTCAAAATAATGTTTGGTCATTTACTGAAAGCAATAATGTTATGCGATAGCGACTCTGAAAACGAAGCGTACGCTTCAGCTCAACAGCAAGAAGAAGAGGAACTAATACAAATCTGCCATGAAGCGTACGGATCCACTAGCGGACAACACGGTGGCTCAACAGTGGGTCGAAGGTACTTTCACCGGGATCATGCGGCATTTCATAAAACACTAGTAAAAGAATATTTTGCTTCAGATCCAACTTACGGCCCATCCATTTTCCGCAGACGATTTAGAATGAGTCGACCTTTATTTGTAAGAATTCTTAAAAGTATTCAGTTGAATAATAAATACTTCGTTTTTAAGCAGGACGCTGCAAAAAAACAAGGATTGAGTGGGCATCAAAAGATGACCGCACCTTTGAGGATGTTAGCGTACGGCACGCCCGCCAACGCTCTAGATGACGCTTATCGTATTGCTGAGAGTACCGCATTGGAAAATCTAGATCATTTCTGTCAATCAGTGGTGGACATTTACGGGGATGAATACCTCCGTACTCCCAACGAAGCAGACGTTGCTAGATTGCGTGAAATGCACGAAAATCGCGGCTGGCCTGGGATGTTAGGGAGTCTAGATTGTATGCATTGGGAGTGGAAGAACTGTCCTAAAGCTTTCCATGGAGCGTACAATGGTAAAGAAAAAAAACCAACAATCATCTTAGAAGCTGTTGCATCTCATGATCTGTGGATATGGCATGCGTTTTTTGGAATGCCTGGTTCACTTAACGACCTCAATGTTATTGAGCAATCACATTTGTTTAGCGATTTGGCGCAGGGTAAATCAACTCCTGTATCGTTTACAATTGGGCACAACACATACGAGCACGGTTACTATTTAGGAGATGGAATTTATCCTAAATGGAGCACGATTGTGAAGACATTTTCAAATCCACTAACTCCGATACAGAAAAAGTTTGCTAGTATGCAGGAGGGGCAAAGGAAAGATGTTGAGCGAGCTTTTGGGGTTCTTCAATCGAGATTCGCAATGGTTAGTAATCCTTGTAGGTTATGGAAGCGGTCGAAAATGTCTAAAATTATGTTCTGTTGTATCATTCTGCATAACATGATAATTGAAGATGAACGCGAGATGGTTTACCCAGATTACAAGTACGAAGGATATAGACAACCCCCTCAGATATTCCGAATTTCCGATGAACCAATTCATGGACAGTACGATATGTTTAACGCCGATAAACATGAAATATATCGTAATGCGGCACTTCACAATCGACTTCAAAAAGATCTAATGGATCACATTTGGAACTCTTATGGCAATCAGTAGATTAAATTTCATAAGCTTTGTTTTATTAAGTTTATTTGCTTTGTAATCTGTACAATTTATGTTATGTAGTATGTTGAATTGTTTTGATGTGGTACTTATTAGTTGATACATATATACGGACATAAACAAAATAGAATATCACTACTTAATTCATACTATAAAACGCTACTTAATTCGATACAATAAAGGTTGTGCATGACTTCATAAGTCAAATACAGTATAAATGGGAATACACCACTACCTAAACTAAATTACATACGTCTTGATCCGGCCCGACTATCAACAATACGCTGTTTGTAATCCATCCAGTACTGCTTAGATAGTGAATCCATTCCCGTAACATCCTTTTCCATTACCATACTCTCTTGTTGTTCGCGCTCCAACTCGAACCTACCCCGTTCAGTCTCGGTCAACTGTTTTAATATCTCCAGTTTTTCTGAACTATTTCGTAGACGATCTTCATTTTCTTTCGCATGTTTCTCGTACATCTGGGCCAAACGAGAATCAAGCTGAGTTTGAACAGCATTTTTCCTTTTCGCAGCATGTTGACCCATTGGTCTAGCATCTTCATCAATTTGGGGGTTTTCTTCTGCACCCTCGTTAGAATCGTGTTGTGAAGAATCTCCTGGACTTGAAGTATACGAATTTCAGTTTGTCTTTTTCTTCTCTTTACCCTTTGATTGAACATCTCTTAAGCTTTTCACATTACAAGAACTCCATTTGGGATTACTAACGAGTACGTCATAACAATTAGCAAACTGGTAGTAATGAGGTTTTTTTATACCATTTTCTCTTGGAAATAATTTCAAGAATTGATCGTTCGCCATTCGCTTCTGAAAATGATAACGTAATAACTGTTTGTATACATTCATGCTATAGAAATGGAAAAATTATTTAACCAAATTATGGTTTTCAAGATTATTACCAGTTCGGCTTCGCCTCCCATTCCACTAGGGTTCGCAGTTCGGATTTTGTGAACTTGAGACTCGAAGAATTGGGTTTGTCGATTAATCTTTCCAAATCGACCAGTAAGTGCAGAGATTGATCTCGTCTTGGATACGTGTTTCTTGTTGTACGCAGCCATAACTTTACCCCAGAATATCTCACTGCTTTGGTCATTTCCCTTCGCCGAGTCGTTAGAAAAGTGGCAGTATATATAGCAGAGATCTTTATCTTCGTCTGCAGTCCAAGGAGCAGATGAATGAAACGATATCGGAGGAGCAGAACGAGGGATAAAATCCTCGACTGGTTGAGAATCGATATCCCAAGTATTCGAATTCATCGCTTCGTTGTACGAGTTGAATGGAAATGACATAGCTTGCTGCTTACGATTATGGGTGGAAGTAAATAAATTTGTGTGTCTTTCAAAGTGATATTCATACATGAATATGTAGAAGAAATATGACCGTTTATAGCTGTTGTGGTTTAAAATATGACCGTTTATAGTTGTTGCAATTCGAAAAAACGACCGTTGGAGAGGTAATACGGTCAGGGCAGCCGGGGGAAGGGGGTTGGATCCTGGCGCCTGTTGTACAGGCGCCAGGATCCTGGATCCTGGCGCCTACACTGTAGGCGACAGCTTCTGGCGCCTACAGTGTAGGCGCCTGGATCCTGGATCCTGGCGCCTGTACAACAGGCGCCAGGATCCGATTCAGGATCCTGAACTGGATCCTGAATCGGGGCCTTCATATTAAGGCGTAATTGCACCATTGGGTGCAATTACCTTAATATTCAGTCCTGAATGGTCACCACTGGAGTTGCTGTTATAGCCACATTTCAAAATACATATTTAAACCAACAGCAACGTAACACACATCGCTCCATGACCCGGCTTTAAACCCAAATACGTAAGAGTGAAAGTAAAAGAACAAACTGGACACTTTATCCGAAACCCAAGTTGCAGTAGTTTTTAAGCTTTCTCAAAGAAGATGAATAGAAAAATAAGAATAAGATTCGTCAGAGGAAAAACTAGGGTTTTCCACTGTATGCATGAAGTATCTCCGGTGCTAGGTCCTGATAAGGCAGCACATACTTCTCCAAGAAATCTTTATTACTGCTCATCAAATACTGAAATGCACGTCTCTTCTTAACCAATTGCTTCTTCACCAGTATATCGATAACATGACACCTCGGTTTGATCCTCTTCTCCAAACTATAGTTAAAAAGCACAGGGTGAAATGCCAAATAAGATGGCTCGCACTTCCTCTCATTAACCAAAAACTCCATTATCTGTTTAATCTTTTTCTCCGACGCAGCCATGCACCATGGGTTTTTAGAGAATGCAGATACAGTGTCTTCCTCAGACCATCCTAGATTCTTATACAAACTTAATTTTCTCTTCCATGTAGCAGGATTTGTTCCTACAAGTAAATGAACAGCTGTACAAAATAAGGTGGAGCATGTGTTAAATCCCTTAGAAGCGACTAACTCAGCCATCTTCCTAAAACTTTTTGCAGGAAACGTTAGCCCTCTTGGATGTTTGCTGGCGAACTTTATGATTTTGGCACAAGGAACTCCGTGATCTATCAATGTTCTAAAATTGGGGAAGAAATTGGTTTCTAAGTTGCGTTGCAATAAGCTGGAGCTGGTAAAAAGAGCACGAATTAAAAGTTCCTTGGTACCGTAGAAGTCTTTGAGTAGAAGAACGTTTGGTTTTATCCGGTCTTCTAAGCTTATTCTCATCAAAAAGTGATTCTAAGAGAAGAACTTTCCGAGTTGAGTATGGGAAAACCCAGTTTCAAGGAAGAAATCCAACTTTGGTTTTATACCCTTTATCGGATCAAACGAGGGCTTAATCGGGAAATTTGTGCAGAATTTTGCGATTTGGGGATCTGTGAATTCGTATGATTTGAGAAGTTCGGTAAGTAAAGCGATTGTATATTTCGCTCTTGTTGAAGACGGAGCTTTTCTGATTCGATATTCACAAGTTTGCGAAACTGACGAATATTTCGATTGAAATTGCCCAAGAGCATCCCTGATTAGAGCACAACCAACAATGGCTTGTTCACTTACTAAACAAGCCACGGAGCAACCAGGTGTGGCTTGTTCACTCACCCGTGGCTGGTCTGTGGCTAGTTTTGAGCTCCTCCGTGGGTGGTTCACCCAACAGAGGCTGGTTCTTATAACGGCAAACTGTTTGCCTTTATAAGATTATAACGGCAAACACTTTGCCGTTATAAGATTATAACGGAAAAGTGTTTGCCGTTATAATCTTATAACGGCAAACAGTTTGCCGTTATAAGAACTAGCCGTTGCAACCAAACGGCTAGTTCACTTCCTCCCTATAAACCACCCTACCTCCTTCTTCTTCCTCCTCCACACAACCACTCCACCTTCCCAACTTCATCAACAAAATGTCTTCCTCTGCACCCAAGCGAAGCGGAAAAAAAACCATAAACAAGAAACTCATGTCCCAACCGCACTCGTCATCGTATGCGATGCAACGGTCAATCCAACAACAACAATCGTTGCAGCCATCTCACGAATATGGCTACTCGCCGTGTTCAAATTATCCATACCGTCCACCGTACCAACGGCTCGATCATCCTAATTTTTCTCCCATCCAATCGTCCGTCCCGCCACAGTTTTACCAACGACGGCTCGGGGTAGGCGTGTACGACGATCATTCGTCGTATATGTCAATGATGATGCAGACCGAGCAAAGTCAACAACCTCACCTAACTCCGCAACAGACCGAGGTTCGTGACCGCGAAGCGATGCAAAATCTGCAAAGACAGTTTTCGTATGGGTATGTCTCTCCTACTACCGAAGAAAATGTTGGGACTTCTACGGAGGAGGAGGAGGAAGATGCAAATGAGGAAGTAAATGTTACAAATTCTGAAAAATTGAATGAAGAATACGTTGCACCTATCAGTCCCGAATATAACCAAAAGAAGAAGAAGAAGGTGAAGTCTTCAAGGAGCATTTTCAGTAAACGACACCAAACCGAAGTTGAATCGGAGCCGAATCACGGAATAGAAGATATTGAGGATGATAATGCTGAAGGGGAAGATATACCAGCGGATGGAAGAAGAAAACAATGTAAGTTTACTTCCGAGCAGTACGTTTCACTTGCTAAATCGTGGATACGCATTTCACAAGACAGCATTGTTGGAAATAATATGAAAGGTGAGAAATTTTGGGAAAGAGTAGCAGAGTTCTACAATTCGTTGGAAGCGAGGAATAAAACATGGGCATCACTTAGAGGCGGTTATAGAGTTATGAATGCCGCGTGTCAGAACTATCTTGCAATACTGACAGCCTTGGAGAACAGACAGCAAAGCGGTGCTGCACCTTATGACGTTGTAAGTAGCGTTGATTACTTTGAAAAATAACTTACTATACTATGATCGATTAGTTAGAAATGACATACGCTCATACAATATCCACTTTGTGTTACAGATTGAAGAGTCACGAAAGGCCTACCAGCAAAAGTATGGTCATCCATTTAAATTCCAAGACTGTTATGAGCTTCTATCTAGGTTGCCGAAGTGGAAGAACCCCAGCAACTTCATGTTTGAGCAGCAGAACAAAGCTAGAAGGATGAACTACTCTGATTCTAGTCCAGGAAGTGGCCCGAGTTCGCAAGAAAGAAACCCTTTATTTGGAAGTAGTGATGGACGACCTGTCGGCAGATCCAAGGCAATTCAGCTGGAGCAACGAGGTGTAGAGTTTGCTAGATTTATGGAAACAATGGAGAGTTCATCTAAGGCAACAAAAGAGCATAGAGCTCGATTTTCGGTGGAAAGAAACCGTAGCGACGAAGATTTCCAAAAGGCAGTTAGGGATGATCGAGAGCTCCGCAGACAAGAACATGCGGAGAAACAAGCCATGGAAGAAAAGAAGCTGGAGGAGCAGAAAGCTTTGGCGCGAGAGAATAATTATGTTAAAATGATTACATGTGATTTTAGTAAGCTTACCCCTATACAGCAAGAACTAGTAGCCGAGCAGATTGGAGAGTATAGAAAAAACAAAGGAAGCAGAAGCGGAAGCGTTAGTGGCTCGTATATGGACTAGCTATGTATGTTGGGTTAAGTTGTAATATGATTGTGAACTGTTTGTAGTATTTATGTGCTGGTGGGTGTTTATGTACTAGCTATATATGTTGGGGTGAGTTGTAATATGATTGTGACCTGTTTCTAGTATTAATGTAGTAGTTGTTGTTTATGTACGAGCTGTATATGTTGGGTTGAGTTGAAATAATGATACAATCTACAATATGATTGGAAACCACATTTATTGACTCAAGTACGCACTGATAGATAGTTCAAATGATACATAGTACACGACTACACACTGATACATAGTTCTAGTACCAACTACTGATTCCGACTATTCCTTCCTTTATGCGCCCATAAATGTTCCACCAACTGGTCACGCAATTGGAAGTGTGCAGCTTGATCTTCAATGTGTTGAACCATATCAACATATTCTTCCATTGAGTTTACATCTTTATGGGGTTTTGCATTTGAGCCCGTAAACATGTCAGGATAATTAGACTTTTGATTCTTATATCCGCCTCTTTCAGACTCCACAATCATGTTATGTATTATTATACAAGCATACATGATTTCTGAAAGCACTCTTGCATCATGAAAACGAGTAGGATTTCGTAAAATATGAAATCGGGCTTGTAAAACACCAAACGTACGTTCGATGTCCTTTCTATAGCTAGCTACTTTTTCAGTGAAATACCTTTCTTTATCATTTGATGGAACTTTGTACCCTTGCATCAAAGTTCTCCACTTTGGGTATATTCCATCGACTAGGTAGTACCCAGTTTTGTGTTCGATATTACCAAGTTTATATGAAACATCTGTTGACAATCCGTTAGCAAGTTCTGTGAAAAGATATGATTGTTTTAAAACATTTATATCATTCAATGAACCTGGGACTCCAAAAAAAGCATGCCAAACCCATAAATCGTCTATTGCTACTGCTTCAAGGATCATTGATGGCATTTTCTTATGTCCGGTGAACATTCCTTTCCATCCCGTTGGGCAGTTTTTCCAAGCCCAATGCATGCAATCTAAACTTCCAATCATACCTGGAAATCCTCTGGCTTCTGCCCTGCGTAGTATCCTGGTTATATCGTTAGGTCCAGGCGTCCGTAGATACTCCTTCCCAAACTTTGCAACAACTGTTTTACAGAATTCTTTCAGACACTCTATTGCTGTTGATGCTGCGATTCTGAAATATTCATCCATTTGATCGCCAGATGTTCCATAGCTTAACATCCTCAACGCCGAGGTGATTTTGATGTGTGGTGAATGGCCGATTTCTTGTGCTCCGTTCAGTCTATAAGTGAAATATGGATTTGACTGGTGAAGTTTAAGATATATTTTTGAGAAAATAGCCGGACTCATACGGTAACGACGGCGGAACAAAGTTATATCAAAGGTTGGATTGTCGATGAAGTAATCCCTCATTAGTCTTTCATGTCCATCCTTGTAGTCTCTCTTATACCGTCGGTCAATCCGGCCATGCATGCTACCCCGATGGTTGCTAGTTGAGCCTTCAGCGAAATAATTGGAATACGCAACCATTGCGTGCTGTTCCAGCTCCTCCTCCGTCTCTTGCTCCACTTCTAGTTCGGAATTATCAGTTTGATTCTTCTTGTTTTTGTAGTAATGGTAGTATAGATTTGGATCCATTGCTTGCTTTTTTATAAGTTGAGTTTCGTTGTTATCTCTAAGCGTATCCGAACGAGAGATATATATAAGCAGGGATGGTAAACTAAATATCTCTGACATAGAGTACATGTAGGCAATAATGGGTGGCAATAATGGTTCCAACATGATGGTTCTGTCATTGAGTAGTCAATTCGGATAGTTGTTGTGATGTGAAAGGTTGGCACTAAATGGTTGGCAATAATGGTTCTGTCATTGAGTACTCAATTCGGACTGTTGTTGTGATGTGAAAGGTTGGCACTAATTGGTTGCCAATAATGGCTCTGCCATTGAGTAGTCAATTCGGCCAGTTGTTGTGATGTGAATTTTGGACATTTAAAATAGAATATTTTAAATAATATCGACGAGAAATTTATTTTGAATATAATTCGAATGTATATATTATATACGTCGTCGTTAGAATATAAATAATTATATATAATTATAAATAGAATTGAAAATGGCGCGGTAGTTCGATAATTCGATTTCAAACTTCAATTGAATGTACCGGGTGCAAAACAATCTGGATTTTAGTGAAACCAAAAACATTAGGATCTAATCGAGAATATCTTTCCAACGAATCCGAAAAATCAAGATTTCATAGCGGGAATCAAAAGATATGTCCAATTGAAAATTCTTAACAGTCGCTATGGAATTCAGGCCCTTAAAATGAAAATTTTGCAAATGACCTCGGATTTCGACGAAACCACTTTTGTTGGATCCGTGATGTCAAGTTATTGCTAGATTTCAAATTTCATAATTTTTCGAATCAATATGTGAGTGTGGCAAATTTCATAATTTTTCGAAGGTGTTTGAGTGCGGTATGTTGTGACTAAGTAACATATGTATATATAGCTGCAATATTAGTTATGGTGTGAATGGTCACTAGCTACACTTTGTGATTTTCAAAGCTTGTGTAGGTAAACAAACAAAATACTGATGTAACCGGTCACTGGTACGACTGTAGGGAACACTGTAGGGAATCTGCTTTTTAGTGATAAAGTGTATCGAGGACGACCCCCTGTGGCTACAGACTGAGAGCTGGACTATATTCCAATAACTCTCGACAAAGAGTGACATGACGCCACTGTCACATAAAAGATGACTGCACTATGCGAACTGTGCAAGACGTGACCAGTCAATGTGCTACAGTCCGTCGACCAACTACAGCTGGTTACGAAACGTTAATACATTTCAAACAACACATACAGGAACTAGAATTCGGATAGTTGTTGTGATGTGGAAGGTTGGCACTAAATGGTTGGCAATAATGGTTCTGTCATTGAGTACTCAATTCGGACTGTTGTTGTGATGTGAAAGGTTGGCACTAATTGGTTGCCAATAATGGCTCTGCCATTGAGTAGTCAATTCGGCCAGTTGTTGTGATGTGAATTTTGGACATTTAAAATAGAATATTTTAAATAATATCGACGAGAAATTTATTTTGAATATAATTCGAACGTATATATCAAGGCAGAACGTGGACGTCAGTATGCACTCGAAGCACAAGCAGAAATAAGACGCTTGAGCAAGATTAATGCCGGTAAGACAAGAGATGGTCCTTTCCCTAAACCATGGTAGGTGTACGTGTTTGAATTTGATGCTGGTGTGCTCAGTTGTTGTAGTTTGTATGATTATGGTTTGGCATTTCCTTCTGTTCTACTAGTTGTCATTGTTCCAGTTGTTTCAATTGCTCAATAGTTGTACTAGTTGTTGAAGTTTGTATGATTATGGTTTGTCAATAGTTCTACTAGTTGTCATGATATTATAGTTGTTTTCATTATGTCGCAAGCAGAAATAAGGCACCTGGGAACGGCCCATTTTTCGTAACCATTTCGTGAATTGAAATGGTTAAAGCACTGGTGGATGACCCATTTTTCGTTCTGCAATGATGTGACTGGACAATGTAGAGAATCTAACATAATATCACGAGGTTAATAGTACATGCCAACATTTCTTGTGATGGCACCATTTATCGTGCTGCAATGATGTGATCGGACACTGTAGGGAATCTAACGTAATATCATGAGATTAATAGTAAATGCCAACATTTCATGTGATGGCACCATTGAAATAGTTCATACAGACACAACAACTGACGATAGTACATGCGAACTAGCTCAATCAAAGCATGGAGTAGGAATTAGTAACTTCATTAAAATGCATTTTACGTTTAGTCTTACGGGCGTCGCCTGATGTTCAATCGCAATTGCTCATTATCACTTCGAACACGTCTATTTTCTCGTTCGAGTTCGTTACAATATGCTATTCCCCGAGGACACAAAGGTTGGTCTATCCATTCCGTGTAATTGCAACCATTTGGAAAGGCTGGGCATTGCTGAATGCGCCGACCTATATTGTTTCCCTCTGCTTGAACCACAACTTCAACCGCGTACCCGCAGTAGCAATGAACTGGATAGGAATCAACTATTTGTTCCTGCAGTGGTACACGAAAGAACTCTGCTTCCTGAGTTGACTGAGTGACAACTTGTTCAGATGATACTTGAACAGGTGGGACTTGAGTTTCATATGGAGGTTGAACGTTCAGCTGTTCGTACGACGGTTCAGTTTGCGGTCTAATTTGGTTTAGGAACTGAAATTCGTCTTGAAGCTCCTGTAGCCTCATTTCGTTGTACGCCTGTTCCTCGGAGTCTATAGAAGATGACCACGAAGACATCTTCAGTGAGTTCTAATAGAAGGATGTGCTCTAAGAATGAGAACGAAGGTGTTTGAGTGCGGTAAGTTGTGACTAAGTAACAAATGTATATATAGCTGCAATATTAGTTATGGTGTGAATGGTCACTAGCTACACTTTGCGATTTTCAAAGCTTGTGTAGGTAAACAAACAAAATACTGATGTAACCGGTCACTGGTACGACTGTAGGGAACACTGTAGGGAATCTGCTTTTTAGTGATAAAGTGTATCGAGGACGACCCCCTGTGGCTACAGACTGAGAGCTTAATTGCAATGATGTGACCGGACATTGTACAGAATCAACCATAATAACACGAGAACCCTGTAAACCGTATTCAAGTATGTTGAATTGTAAATGTTGGTCGTACATTGCCCTTATAAGTACTCCATATCTGATAATCCATCTCATACCTTCTACAGCTTCAAGCAGCACCGTTGTAGAGTAAAGGGAGAAAATTTATTTTCTTGTTTTCTTAAAGGTAACGTTTATTATCAACAAAATTCGTACTTCTAGTTACTCTACTAATTCTACTGATGCACAGGTTACATGGACAATTCAAAAATAAGTGATGAAGAAATGGGAAGGATTTTTGATGAGTACGAACGAAACTTAGTGAACGATAACGAAAAGGGTTTAGTTCATGATACACAAGTTGAAGAGGTGCCCGTCGCGATTCAGCATCGAGCGGTTACAGCTCCGCGTCCTTCTCCAGTAAATCAACGACCTAGTAATAGTGCTTGTAATAATTCTCCTACTCCAGATTTTTCGTCTAAGGATTTGCTGGCCCTCGTAAAATCCTATATTGAGGTTGAAAAGAGAGATGAGTTGCTAATGCAAAGTGGAGGGGGTTTAACATATGAAGAAAGATGGGCAATGATCACGAGGCTATACAACAACCATCGTTCCCGGCCCACTACACGAACATCGGTTGAAATCCAAATGGCTAATCGTCATTTTGCAGACGCTTGTGATCGGTACACAAAGATTATCGAAACTGTTGAAGACGAGAACATATTTAAAACAAATCAAGCAACATATGATTCTCGTTACCTTTTCGAGTATGGTGAGGAGTTCGTTGGTTACGAAGCGTATAAACTACGCTACAGTTGGTTGACCCGCTATGGAACTGAGTAGGCTTATGGTATTGTGATTTTATTGTTGTTTTACTGTCTATTTACTTTGCTGTTTGTGCGTAGAATATGGAGTTATATGTAAACCTTGTTATGTTGGCGTGCTGTTTAAGAATTTTGCATTTCTACACGAGAAGAGGGAAACCTTGTTCAACATCAAATTCAAACGTTATTACATTCCAAATAACTCTTACAGGAACTAGAACAACAGAAGATACCGGCTCTACACAAAAACATTCTCTACACATAAATACAGTGTCTACACATAACCAAATGTAGTCTCTACACAGAAACATAATCAAAACGTACACAAAATACATCGAAAGCACATAATAGCGGTAGTCAACAAATACAGAACGCATACTCAATCAATAGGAACATACAACTGACAACTGCGAAAACGTAAAACATCGAAAGTACATAATCATGGTAGTGAACAAATACAAGAACGTCTACTCAAACAACAAGAACAGACAACTATCAACTAGGAATACGTAGAACAACAAAAGTACATAACAGTAGGACCAAAAAATGCATAACAGTGGTAATACAACAAAAGTACATAACACTGGTACATAACACTGGTACTCAAAAAATGCAGAATGTCTACTCCAACAGTAGGACCACACACCTGACAACTGTGAAAGTACATAAAAGTGATAGTAACTCACTCGTCCGAGTCATCTGAATGTGTACGTGGACGTGTGCGGCGCCGATGACGTCTCTCATGATCACCAACATCTGGAGGCTGACTGGACCCAACACTAGACCTATGGTGGTAATACATCTGCAAGTCCTGAAGTCTCTTGCGCTCTGCCTCAAGCTGGGCCTCTAAATGCGCCTGCTGTTGTCGTGCCTCCTCTGCAACACGACGTAGCTCACCATCATAGTAATCTAGGCTACGCCTATGCTCTATATAGCCCGTATGCCTAATCCCCATCTGCATATCATACAGATCATGATATGATACCTGTGTAGGATCCGGGTAATCGTGATGGGCCGGAGGATGAAACACGTCAATGTAACGATCCGGTCCAATGGTGGGCACTGCCATGGTCCATCCAAAATGACTGGCGGCCGCCATATGATCAGCTGCACGAAAACTCTGACTGGACTGGGTAACATCCTCGACAACAGGTGGACGTATGCCGTGTCGTATAGCAGATGGCCCTACTAAATCAATCGATGCTGCATGCGTAATCGTATCTGAGGACCCGGTGAAAAATCTACGCCAGAAGGTAAGGTAACACTCCCCGATAATAACAAAGCTCTCAGCCGTCCACCAGCCTGCTGTCCTGGCTATATCTAGCTGCTCCGTCGGGTAAATCATACACCGATAAGTATGTGGGTGTGGATCATCCAGAATAGCATCGAAGTCATACAACTGTCTCCAGCACCTCTCACCAAGATACCAATAAGCACCTAGCGCCACGGGACAAGATATAACTGGAAATCTCCGTCCGGCAAGCATCCTAGCAATCTGTATGATCTCAAGATCGATGGATGTACTCTGCTCAAATGGATGCCATAGAATCTGATCCCTATACATCCTCAGCTCAATCTGGTTATGGGCAACGGGAAACACATGGCGTGACTCATTATCTCTGGGCCCCCGGTTGTCCGCAGTCCAAAATCATATACGGGGGAAAAAGGTCGATGGGTCAGCAATACGGGTGATAAAATGAAAGTTCCTAGAGTACTCAAAGTACCAATACTGTAACAACTCCCAGAATCCAAATAAAGAAACCTGAGAATCAGTGATGGTGCACTGCATGTCGAGACATCTGTATAGGTATGCAAGGATAGGTGTGCCCCAATCATATAAAATCGCCCCATCGGCATCTATCTCAGCCGCGACCGCAAAAAACCCCACAGGAACGCTACTGCTCGAAGAACTAAAGAAAAGGTTACCCATAAGGTATAACACAAATAATCGAGCAAGCTCCAAGTCGTCATCAACAGAGTAGTGCTCGAGTATCCTGTCCATAGCCGCACGGATCGCGCTCACTCTAATAGCGCCTTCTGCCTGATACGACGTAGCAGAAACATCCAAATGAGGCAGTAGATCATGAACAAGTGCACGATCACGCCATCGACCATCGTCATAAGGCAGTTGGGGATAAGCACTTACTCCAATGCTAATACCAGTAAGCATGGAGAAATCAAGCGGTGTAAGTCCTAACTCACCACAAGGAAAGTGAAATGTGTGGGTGGTTTTGTACCACCGTAGAGCAATGGCCGCACACAATTGGACATCGGCATTTATAACATGGTTTATTCCTAAAATAGCAAATCGCACAATAAGATAAAATATGACTACTAAATTATCCAATTATTTCATTAAAAGGTCTATAATATTACCTAGAAAAAATTGAAATCCAAGAGCATGTAACAGTCCTGCGACCCCCTCCTTACCCGCCAAGTGTGCATGATAATATCTAAGTGTGGTCGCTAACGAACCACGTGGACGTATATTCCGCGACTGTTAACGGTTCAACAAAATGTTATACCATCTACCCAATATATAACACTCAAAGAATACTATGTAAATAATATTAAAAATACTTACAGCCAAACTCGACTGCGTGCTAACGTGTACTTCGTCATCTGGAAGAATGCGAAAGTTGGATAGCGCAGGAAGCTTCGCGGCGCTGAGGTTCATATCCACATAGCCATCGAGTTGGCCCTCTCTAGCGGCAACTGATCCAACACCCCTACGTGCCCTGCCTGCTCGTCCGCCTCTACGCCCGCCACGTCCCCGATGACCGCCTCCCTGTTGCACCTCTGCTTCTTCGTTCTCCATGTTTTCGGCGGCTACAAGTAAGTCTTCTATTCTGAGCACTGGCTGTTGGCCACTACCACCTTCACCACTCCCGTCGGCGCCACGATCGTCGCCGTGCATGAATTTTTTGGCGAAATTTTTTAGTAATCTAGCCATATTTTCGAACTAATATCTCACACAAGCTAGTTAATTTGGTTAAAAACTGACGGATTGGTGAATTGGTGGAGAAAATTGGGTGAAAAATGGGGGAGGAATATGGGTTTTCGGGTTTGAAGAAGGAGGAAAGGGAAATGGATCTGAGGAGGGGAGGCGGCGGCGAGGGTTTTGGGGGGTAACATTATAACGGCAAACACTTTGCCGTTATAATGTTATAACGGCAAAGTGTTTGCCGTTATAATATTACAACGGCAAAGACTTTGCCGTTGTAATATTATAACGGCAATATCTTTGCCGTTGTACCCCCACTCCTCAACCAACCTGTGGCTGGTTCTCCCCTTCTGGGTGCTCGACTCGTTGGACCAGTTTCAGAACATGAGAGAGAATAACTGAACAGAACGGATGGTTGGTTATGGTCTTATTAGGCACGAAAATGGATTTCTAGCAAAAATTCTACTGCGGAGATGGGCAAACATGTTGCAACTGAATGAAGAAAAATGGATAGTTGATGTGAGACTTACAGTGCTAGGGTTTTTGTTTGGGTTTCCGCTATCACCATTAATGAATGTACAATCAGAACTTGGGAAGAAGAACCCACCATTTTCACATTTGGCTGGATCTGTTCACTCATTCGCACCCCAACTATTACCTCTTCCACCCAACAATTTAAGCAAAATGTAGCACATTCACATCGCATATTTTGTTTTTCACACCCCAAAAAATACCAAAACTACCATTTAATTTATACTTCAAAAAATAACTTAATATTAATAATGGAATGAAATAAGAGATGAAATCCAAAAAACAACAGAATTGTAATTCGTGATTACTATATTATTTCATTCATTGATAACATGATCCAAAAATTATATTTTCGTTTAATTAAGAAAACGATTGAACTGTACAAAAAAAAAAAAAAAACATGAGATAAAACTCAAATTTAAATTATAATATATTTTTCCTGTAAATCATAATTGTGTTCTGTAGTCAACTTTATTATTTTCGTCTTATTATTTCATTTCATTATGATTAAAGTGCACGGTAAAATGAAATGATGAATATGTCAAGTTTAATAACAAATGAGGGTAAATAGGTCATTTTATTTTTTAAACCTGTAAGGGGTGGGAACAGCAAAATGAATGGTGTTAATAAAATTAGTCTTTACATTATTTGGGGTCCAAGTGTTTTACGACTTTTAGGGTTCATGGCATCAAGATGCGATAAGAAGTTGGATTTATGAATGACAAGAAAAAAGAAAATCAGGGGAGTCCAGGAATTAGGTCGGCTGTTTGAACTGCCGGCCGAAAAAGAATTATCATTTATGACTTCTTTCAGTACAGAGTCTTTTAGGTTTATATTTTTTGGCTTTTCTTCAACAAACTATGCAAAAATTTTAGAGTTAATTATCAAACAAACAGCTTCCGTATTCTCAAAATCAATAGTTCGCTTTAGAGACGGTTTTGATAAAGTTCTTTTAAAATTTCAAAATACACCAAATATTCTTATCAGAAAAGTATAAATCTGATCCATAGAATTAAATTATCGAACAATTACATAAATTTATACAATTATTCAGTAAATAGCTGAAAATACTTATGCAATTACATCAAAAATTGAAGACGTTTTCATCGTTATTTAATGAAAATTTATGGAAATTTGCGCAATTATTCACCAAAAAATTTACGAAGATATCGGTAATTATTCATTGAATAATTACTGATATCCATGCAGTTTTGAATATAATCGTATAAATCTGTGCAATTATTCATTGAATAATTGCATGATTGTATGCAATTATTTAATAACTATATTCTATGGACCTAATTCACAATCTTTTTTGTAAAGGAGTTGTCATGTATTAAGTTTGATTTTAATGATCTAAGCTTAATATTCACTTTTCGAAATAGAATTTTAACTTGTAACATTGTCATATTTTAGAAAATCCTATCCGAAGACGGATATTGTTATTTTTTTTTACAGTAACATTCGAATTTATAACATTTTTCCTACATGTAAGAACATTTTTAGAACTCCATGGTTGGTCCAAATTTTTTGTCCATATTCCAACTATTAGTAAATATAGAACACAACCTTTGTTAATAAGTGATCTACTTGATTTATTTGGAATGTTCTAACCAAAAGTAATAACCATTAGAGTGGAAATGGTTTTAGAATGTTGAAAACGATTTAATTAGTTGATTCTGATTAATTAATTTAAATGAATATTTCTTGATTTATTGTATGTTATATATGAAGATTCATGAATTTCAAGGCTGTGCAATAAACTATGAATAAATGTTACGAATATCAATATGAAAATAGTTTTGCAATGTTGGAAACAATTTGATTTTTTGGTTTTGATTATATCAATGAGATAATCTTATCGATGAA
Source organism: Allium sativum (assembly GCA_030737875.1). Taxonomy (NCBI): domain Eukaryota; kingdom Viridiplantae; phylum Streptophyta; class Magnoliopsida; order Asparagales; family Amaryllidaceae; genus Allium; species Allium sativum. The sequence continues at coordinate 431,643,006 of CM060925.1, read as the reverse complement.
TGAATATATTTTTGATAAAGATATGATACTAAAAAGTTATCATGGCAAATGGAAATCCAATTTACACTTATACACATCCTAACGAAAATCAATGTTTGTTCTTAGTATTTCGAAGCTTAATTAGAGTTATCTATGTGTGTGTGTGTGTGTGTGTGTGTGTATGAGAAACTTAATGAGTGCAGAAACAAATTTAAAGGAACATGTATTATATATATAATGGATATATATATATATATATATATATATATAACATAATGATGATGATTGAGATCACCTTTGATGGTAATCAATTGTTAGTCTATGATGGTGAATTGTTGTTACAATCAATACTAGTAGAAAATAATGTATTTTTAAAAAGCTGGGTTGTAATGAAGAAAAAAGAAAATCCTGAATTTTATCAATATTCAATGTTGTATTCAAGGTGATTTTTCAAATAATGAAGAATGACATTTCACTTACATATAAATTAAATGCGAATCCAATCACCGATAAACCCAATTGTTTGAATCTTCAAAAAGCAAAAACCTTCGTGTTTGATTTTGTTTCAACAAACATTAAAATTTACACTTATTATCCCAGAAAACAACAATAAACTACATGCTCAACATTGAATTTAATGGGGGTAAAAGAAACATATAAACCTTGCATATTTTGGTTTACAATAGAGAAATTTATTACTCAGCTAATGATTTATTCAAAAAAGTCAAAAGATGGTTGACTTACATCCTTTATTTTTGAATGGTTTGCCATTAGTAGTTGGTGCTAAAAGTTATTTCCATGTTTTAAAAACCAGTTTTCCTCCTATATATTTGTTTCATTTAATCATATAGAGCCAAGTAACTAATTTTTTCACACGAAATTTATAATCGACGAAGTAAGTTTTTTGACTGTGTTTTACCATTCAGTTTTCTTTCCAGTTTAAGTGACCTCAGTGGTAATATTTGTATGTAGATAGTAATATCCTATAGCCAATATTAATCTCTAGAAAATTGTGACATTTTAGAGGGCATAGACTAAAATGTAAGGAGCAGCACGATTTTTATTTCAGCCTGGTATACTGATATAATTGATACATGGTACATTGTATTCGCCTGATATTAATTATATAATACTGTATTTTATACTAGTATGCTTAGTGATCCCACGAGCTTTAAGCTGCAAGTTGATATCTGCCTTTTTTGTAATAAATTTTCACTTCACACTGATATAACTCATTTCATTCGACCCGCACAAACCGATTAAAGGTTATCGTTTTGAGAAACTCCAAAATTTATATTTGCTTTCTATGATTTCAAAGTTTGAGCTTATGAAATTCATGGCTGATGGCACTTTATTATTCTTAAATTGCCTTTTTTTACTTTCAGATAGTCTGGCTTGAGCTCTTGAAGTTGTTACTTTATTATTCTTAAATATTTTAACATTGTTTTTAACATGTTAATCAACTCAAAATCATATTCAAATCACAACACAACAAATCATCCATTCATCCATCAATTTTGCAAACAATTTGTGATGTAAGCTAATATGTACCCTACAACAATTTGTTATAATTAACTAGATAAAAATCACCTTAGGCAATCAATATATATATATTCAGTTATGATTATATTAACTGTAAAAAAAAAATCAGTTTGAGTGAGAGCTCCCACATTGGTCGTTTATCGCTAAATAACGATAAATGTTGATAAAGTAAATCAGACGTCAATGTCCATCAAAAAATTTCACGAGCTCTAAATCTCTCCAAATCAGTTTCATTGCGAATCTCTCGCTGATATGGTTCCAACGGATCCAGTTCGTTGAATTCAATCATGTATGAAAAAGTTATTGATTTTAGAAGTTCAATACATTATACGATCATTAATAATTAATTAATATAATAATCTTTTAAATTCGTAATCCTCCACTCATCCTTCTTCCCCACCATATGTCGTGACCTGCTCCTAACCATTACCGTATGTTCTCTTCACCCCATTCTCCATTTACATCCAACTACACTCCACTAAAAATTCATCAAAAATATCCATAATTCTTCTCTTCGCGAACACTTCGATTTCATACCATCTTCTCTCCTCACGCACACACGCGTCAAAATGCATTGGTTTCCTCCCCTCACGATGTATGTTATAGCGTGCGCACCCCTTAGTCCCGAAATTTCATGAAACTTTGCCACAACCTTCTAATTTTCACAACAATCACCACTACATACTTCAATTCATGAATTAATGCTCCAACTACACGATTTCTCCAACGTAATTGCCCCACGCTGTGTAATTTTGGGCGTGCTAAAATGTTGCTGAACCCAACAATACTTATATGAGGATGAAGCTCTCCTCACAAGAATCTCAAATATATATATTTCATGATTTTAGGATGCTTGTGTGATTTTAAAAAAATGGAGGAAGGTGGATATTTTTCACTGTAACATCCCAAATTTTTGAACGTTGTCTACGAATATTTAAATTTGTTTAAATATTGATTTGGCGATATTAGCAGATTTTATATCGAATTTATTTTATAAAATCGAGTTCAAAAATTTATATAATTTATAATATAATTAAAGCGAGCTCGAAAACGATGCGGTAGTTCATAATTTTCGATCTGAACTTTAATTGAATATACAGAATCCGTTTTAAGTCGGAATTCTGCAAAACAAGAAACATTTGAACCGATTTGATTATTTTTTTTAATAAAAGAGAAGAATCGTGATTTCATCGTGCAGATAGTAAGATATGCCCAGATTAAAATTTGCAATAGTCGTTATAGAATCGTTTATCAATCGTAACGGTTTATTTGATATAACTACGTACTGGATTCGAATCTGGACAAGATTCTTTTGAGGCGTAGTTATAATTAAATTTTTAGAATTTTACTGTATTTTTTAATAAATTAAATATGCAGCTTTTTATTTGGAGTATTTTGCACCCTATATCAATATTTTGGATTTCACAATGTGAGTTAATCTACCGATATTACTATATTTTTGGGACCGTGGCACCTCGCTGGATACAACAACTGTATCTTTACTTCTGTCCGTTGTGGTCTATAAATAGAATTATACGGTACCATATAAACCTCGGAAAATAAATAAACTAATATATATATATCCTATTTTTATTCGTACTCTAAGATGTGCGGAGTTGAATAAAATATCACGTCGTCCTACCTTTCACGTGGAAACTTATATGTAAACATGTCACCTATGCACATGCAACTCTCCATCCAATTAAATGCGTTCACATGTCAGTCTGAAGGATAACACATGCTACTACCTCATTTTGCTTCTAAATATTTCTACCCCAAGCAGTCTACTTCAAATTTAATGAATGCACATGGTCTTCCCAATTTTTCCTTGGCAATAGACTCGACATCTGTGTATATTAATCAATATAAATAAATACTTTGTTTGGCCGCCAAATTACCCTTTCCTTCACACCCACATAAACTTCACACCCACGTAACCGTGGTCTGCACGGTTCCGTCTTCTATAAATAGGCTTCTCTCATTCCTTCGAGCAGCATAAAGAGAGAAATATACAACGAAAGAATACTGGAAAACAAACTCTTTCTCCCATCTTTAAAACTTAATGCATTGTCCTAAATAAAGTAAAAGAGAGATGAGGCAGATCTAAGAAAGAAAATAATATAGCAGTAAGGAGGAGCCGTATTCGATGGCCGAGCTTGTAGTGGAAACAGTGCCAGCGTTCTAGTGGATGAAAGTCGAGAACGGCAGGGGTATTCGAACCCATGCAGAAGAGAAGAGGAATTTCTTTTTGGAGTGGGTTGCATATTTTATTTGAGGAAGGGGAAGTATTTTCGAAGGTGAGAATGCAACCTGAGGAAAAGGGACTGCATGGGTCTCTGGTGCGGTTTCATGCGGGAAAAGGAAAAAAAAAGAACTTGAAGGGGCGTTTGAGGGGGAAGGAGAACATGAAGGGCGGAAAGGAGAATGTGCCAGAAAGTAATAAAGCATGATTGTTTAATGGTTGTAAAAGGATGATTTTGGAGGCGTGCGGTTGTTTATATGAGGAGGGCGCAGTTTGTTTTGACGTGGGAAGGACTTTTGGAATGGAAGAAGGCAAATTCTATTTAAACCCAGAAATCTGCTGAGTATACCCATTTTTTTATAAAAAAAATTAGGACAAAACTACCCCTGCTCGACATTTTTTTTTTTAGTTTCTCAGCACACCTCGTAGAAAATGTACGTGGTGCCTTTAGAGCACCACGTAGGACCATTACGTGGTACCATGAAGGCACCACGTAGGGGCTCAACGAGGTGTCCTAAAGGCACCACGTAGTTGCTCTACGCGGTGCCTTTATGGCACCACGTAGTGTTCTTACGTGGAAGGGCAAAATTGTCTTTTTTTTAGTTGTGTATGGGTAAACTCAGCAAAACGCTGGGTTTAACCATTTTTTTAGAATTTTATGGGTATACTCAGCACATTTACGGGTTTAAATAGAATTTGCCATGGAAGAAAGTGGCAGCAAGTGTAGAAAATAATACATACACTATAGAAATATATAAGGCACGAGACATACTAGAACGATGGGTTTCAAGAAGAATAGAACAAACGTGAACAGTGGGAGAAGGGATTAAAAAAAACACAGAAGAGCAACGTATGGGAAGTTCTGGCAGTTGATAATGGGAGTAGAAGGAAACATATAAGAGGGAGGCGTTGGGTAGCTTGCACCGATGCTCGGGTGTCGGAGGATTGGCACGGTCATTGGTGGGACTAACGGCTGCATGGGAGGACATCATGGAAGACGTTTGACTGCTATTTGAACGGTGAGCTTCAGTTGTTAATTCAGACCAGTTTTTCTTTAGTTGAACTAATCTATCATCTAAACATAATGGGCTGTTAACTTTTGACACAACAAGAGTAAATTAAATAGTTATATTTGATAAGTTATTAACGGGACTTACCCAGATTAAAGGTGCCTAGTTAGTGTTCAACTGTTCCTTATATAACATGAACGTGGTATTTCTTATTTTATATAAAAAAAATGAAATTTTATTTGCCTAGCCGATGTTTTAGTGTGCCCTAGTACCAACGTAACTTGGGAATGAAAATTAATATAAAGTGCCTAGCTTAGATTAGTTAACATTAATATAAAATTAGGATAATAATTAAATTTAAGGTATTTATATTATTTAGATTGGAAGAATCTGTATTAAATTCATAGCATTATCGTACAGTGACGAAATCAGACAAATCAACTGTGCTGGAACCGTATCGGAGAACATGATATTTTGGAACTGGTCGCAGACGAAAAATCAAGGTGGGTTTAACTCACTCTGTTTACCCGTTTATATTTTATATAAACCGGGTTTCTATTTTTATTTTTATTTTGTGTGCAATGTTTGCAAATGGTTGATAATTGGATGACTGTTTACATATGTGCTGAATATTTTAATATTCATGGATTGAATTAAGCGTTTGTTTAATTTAATCAAATTAAATCGTTATTTTTAACGATTAGATTCCAAACGAGGTAACTTACCTTGTTGGTTACGTTTATAATAATAAACGTATTAAACAAATCATTTGATGCTTGAATGGACGTTACAAATTGTTTGTTGACTGTTATTAGTTGAACTGTTTATCGTGTTGAAATTGAGGTAACCCGTTTTGATGCAGGGAAGGACAGGTTGGAGGAATCCAACCAGATTCCTCACATATGTTGTTTATTTATATAAGTTGTTAATCAATCTGATTGATTTTTGATTGTGAAACCAAATTCATCACTTGTTGATATAAACCAATTTGTGATATTGGTTTAGTAATTGTCGGCAGATGACCTATAAATAAATCGGTTTACAGAATTTGACTTACCGTCAGGTAAATCAATGAAAAGAAAGTTATAAAATTTGTTTTATAACTAAAGTTAGATTTGAAATCTATTTATATAGATTATTTTTTTAAAAGAAGTTTTTGAAGGGAATAAGTAATTGTTTTTATCTTGTAATTATAAACGAGTACATAAAGCAAGATTTGTTGGTTAATGAGTTTTGTAAACAAGTGAGCCGCAATGGACAAAATGGTCAAGGGGTAGATTTATTGTCATTTTACTAATAAACCAATTAACGAGATATTTAATTGTTTAAATTTATTTTATTCATTAATTTGAAGGAAATAACCAAGTGGAAATGATTAACAAAATAACCTTGTTTTGAGACGACCGAGTCGACTACTTGAACGAGAATTGATTATTAAAAACCATAAGTGATTTGTTATTATAAAATAACCTTTTAAGAAAGATTAATTGATTTATTTATAATTAATAATGGAGTAAACTATTTGTCTGAAGGATGTTAGGCTATTTACGAGAAGTTGACCTGTAAATGAGATTGTTGAAATATAATATGAATGTGAATGTATAAAGTAACTCGATATACAAGATTTGAACCGGTAATAGAGTTTCAAATGAATTCAAGTTGTTATATATAGAGTCCGGATTTCTCTAAAGGAATGATATTAACTTTAAAGAGAATAAATGTTTGAAAGTAAACATGTCGAGATGGGAATGGTGATAAAAGGGATTAGTGAGTAAAACCTTGTTTTTAATTAAAAAGGGTTTTAAAAAGGTTACTCATACTTATGTAAGTTAAAGTTGGATTTATTCACTTGAAGGGATTCTATAAAAAAAGAAAAGTTTTAAAGGAGATGTAATATGAGTTAAGATCAAGCAAAAGCTTAAGTGGATGGAAGTTGATTTTCAAAGTAAAGAACTAACGATGATATCTAAAGATAAGTATTTTAGATGTGAAATGAAGTTATTAAAATCAAAACTAAGATAAATGGTTATTTAAATTGGATTCTAAATCAAATATAAGTGATGAGGAAAAAGTGATAGAATGAGATTTCGTTAATAAACTTCTATCTATTCTGAAGATAAGAGTGTTGTCGACTCAAGGTCTGAGAGGTAAATAAAATACCCCAACTTGAACGACTTCACGATTATCCAGGGATGATATTAGTTTAGAAACGAAGATGGTTGAGGAGATTAAAATAATATTTTCATGGAGAATATTATAAACTATAATTCAAAGGATTATAAGTTGAATAAATGGATTTGGAAATAAGAATTGAGAAAGCGATATTCTAAACGTTGAAAGATTTAGAAGTGTGATTAACAACTGTTTAACTGAAAGGGCCAAGTGATGCTGTATTCTGAACCAATGAACCCATTTGATTTTTCTATGGATGATGGTTGTTTTATTTTGATAGTTAAAACACCGACTATCAAAATCTGGCCAAATCGATTATTGGTTCGGAAAGACCGAGATCGAATTTATATTCGAAAACCAATCCTACCAATAAATACGTTAACATTGAAGATGTTCAGAAGATGGTCGAGATGGAGCATTGAAGACCGTGGATCTTCATAAGTGGAAGGATTGCTGTGGAATTCTTCTGGCTAGCTACCAGAGGTTGTTATACTGTGATTCTGTCGTGGTTGAAATCCACGGATTGGCAAGGACTACTCGCTATCAATCCATAGGGTGATTCCTAGGATGTGATAGGAGGGTGCCCTCGGTTCATCCTGTTCCTGGATGACTTGTATGGACGAGTATTGGACAAAGTATTTCCAGATGGTCACGTACATTGATTTCTTCAAACATGCCCAGTGTATTTTTGAGGACGTCAATTAGTGATTTGACGGATCTGACGATGTGGCATTCAAAGTGATGTGCTGATAAGTAAACGTAACCTCAAGCCTCATCAACCGGGAAATGACAAAAATCGGGCAGGCAGCATGGCTATGTGGGTCGCTCCCATTAGGATGTATAATCACCTATCTAGAGGAATTCCATTTGTTTCTTTAGTCTATCGATGCAGTCCTATTTCGGGAAACGGTTGCTGATCCCAACCGTTGGTGGTATACATTCGATACACTCAAGCGAAATGAGTGGTCGGTCATGTGTGGGTCGGGTTGCAAGACGTTCTTGTTGAACCCAGTGTATTCGTCTCTAGAGAAACACAATCGGAAGGTGGTCTCATACCTTGTCATAGTCGGAATCCAATCTCCAATAAGCGCCCGCGGTTTTGATTGTATACTATATATGTGGAGCGTGAGATGCAATCATTCCGCTAGATTGTTATTTATTTGTATTTAGACACTATTATAGTATCAGAATAAGATATGATTTCAAAACTGTTTTGGGTTATAGTAAGGTAAAAACCGTCTGTGTTTATGTGTGGGCTGATCTTACTATTTGTAAAGACCCGCAAATTCCCACCCTTTGAATCGACCATAAACCACACAGGTCTGACCCAAAAAGTGAAAATCTACGAATACTTTAACTTTGGGCATACAACATATTAAAACAACAACAGAAAACTTTTATAACATATCATCATATAATGTTACATCAGAGTACAGAATATACACATCAGAGTACATTGGAATATAATTACAGCGGAAGATAAATACAAAAATGTAATATACTGCAACGGAAGAGCACAGCGGAAGACTTTCTATCTCTGGACACAGCTTTAAGCTTCAACCCAGAATCCTGTTTAATATATCTACAAAAATAGCTACTCGACTGCCCGTGTGGAAAATATGGGCACCCGAGTTTGCCAGTGGACAAAACTACAGGTCAGTCATGGGACTGGTGTGAGAATTCTACCTAACCTATAAAATATAATAAGGCTAATCACAGGACCACGCCACTTTCGCGGAACGGGTTTTCTCCTATGGATTGCCAGTGCATGACTAAAGTAAATCGTCAAAATAGCGCAATGCTTTTTTTTTGAAAAATGAAACCATTATAAGACTCAAGTCCCATCACACAATGCAACGCAAACCGGAGGATAGGGTTTTACCTTATAATGATCAAAAGATGCTTGATACGATAAACACGGTATTATATAATAATAGTGTGCAACCAATTTGAAGGACATCAAAGTAAATGTATTAATCCTAGACGGCATGAGTGCCCCATCCCACTATGTCGCCATATATAGGTATACAATCAAAACCGCGTGATGTCGTATTGGAAATTTGGGTTTCCATCTGAGTCAAGGCTAGGAGCGAATTCCTTACCGATTCGAGACACTCTAGCAATGCCCCAGGATTGGTACTCTGTCCAACCCTTGGATCCTGCAGGGCCGGTCCGTCTCCGTGTTGGTACTCTGTCCAACTGGTGCAATGGACTGGATTAGTTATTCCTGAACGCACGTTTCCCGATCCTAACGGATCTCTGATTGGCCACAATACGACCAATATACCTGAGGTACCTCAAATCCAACAACCACATAAGTAAAATGTCAGCCAGTTTAAGCACCGACACCACTTCTAGCTAGAAAGAAACGTGCGCACTCCCTGCGTTCCCTTGCTCCGTTTTAGACTCAACCGGGGTGTGAGGCTCACGAAGTAACGTATTACACAAAGCTATGTACATACCAGACTATGCTTTGATCATCATACAAGGCTCTGCTTTGCAACAATAAGCTTTGTTCAATTGCAACTTGGCGTGCCACATCAACAACTCATATCATGCGATCGGTAATTATTTAACATACAAAAGGGTGTTAAGCAAGAGAATAAATCCTCCGCCACCATGCATTTATATATTAAATAAAAACCGATTTAATTACATGAAATAAATTTCAATGTCAGGCATGCTATCCATTTACAAGTCCGTTCTGGGTCTGAACGAAACAACGTATCCGTCGATCTCCAGTACGTCTGGAAGATCATCACTTTTACCTTGCCTTGGGGGATCAGTCCCAATTCAAGATATTAGTCACCATCAACCAAACGATGTGAAGCTCTCAGGTCTTCAGTCACCGTCTTCATCTTCGACTCTTGATCGTCGTGATGATTATTCAGAATGGGTTAGACCCGGTCTTTCTGAATAACTCGCGTATTTGTAATTAAAATCAACCATATGCCACATTCCAACTTTGAATATCCTTTTAAATAAAAATTATTGTTTATGTTAAAAGGTTCTCATTAATTTTATCAAAGATAAAATAATTTAAATTTTTAATCTTTCTAAAAAGATTTATTAACATTCCAATTTTGATTTAATTTATAAAATAGATTTATAAATTTCAAATAGTAATTTCAATGTAAATTGGATTAAAGGATAAATGTTATTTAAAACATCGTCCACTACAAATCCAATCTACATATCAATCACCAACCATAATTGTTAAGATCTAATAATCTTAAATAAAAGATTATAAAGATATTAATTCATTACTATATAAAAAAAACACATTTTAAAATAATCAATAAAATATTCTATATATAAAAGATTCTGAATGTAAAATATACTTTATAATACAAAATCCTTTATTTTACAAAAATCCTTTCATTATATAAAAATTCTTTATTTAAAAAGAAATTCTGCATTGGAATGCGACTCAACCATATACCATATAATTTGGGTCATATGGGTTTCATACATTTCATGTATAGGGTAATAACAGGAAATAATCCTCAATCCATCCATTAACAACCAGAGTGACAATGTCAACTGTGTGAGCATTAAAATAAAACAATAACGCTCATCGCAGCCTGTCGATCAATCGATAGACATATAATAACATTGGGATTTGTGTCAGTCAAGTATCGTCCCAATACCCGTGTGGGGTTTTCATCCAACAAACAAATAATAAATTATTTGTGCACTTGGGCGATGTGTAAAAATAATCGTCCCAATCACATAAACAAGTCGGATGACTTGTAAATGGAAGTGTAACATTCAATTTTGAATATACTAACATTACATTTAACACATCAAAATACAACATCACAGGCAAATATTTCAATACTCTTTATTATGAACATATGACCATAAAAATCGTGACTTTTATTTATTTACCAAAAATGCATATTTTTGGTCTCATTCATTTTAATGAATATCCGACTTCATTATTTTTAATGTATAAAAATATACATCCTTAATTCATTCTTTTTAATGTATGAAAACATACATTTTAAATCCATTCTTTTTCTCAACATAAACAAATATGATGATTTCGTTTCTTAACTTCTAATGCAACAAAATGAGAATTTTGTCTAATCCTTTTCAATGAATAAAGATGTCTATTTTTTTACTTCATTCATTTTAATGTGCCAAAAATATCCATTTTGTCTAATTCACTTTTAATATACAAAATGAGTATTTTGTTTTAGTCTCTTTTCTTATGCAAAAAAAAAAAAATGTTTATTTTTAATTTATTCTTTTAATGACACCAAGTGTTCATTTCTAACCAGTTCTTTTTAATGACACAAAATGTTCATTTTTAACTAATCCTTTTTAATGATACAAAAATGTTCATTTTCTAATTTTAACATGTTAACTCAAAATGACAATTTTAAATTCACTAATCAAGTCTTGACAAGAATGTTGTTCTTTTTCATTTACAATAAAAATAAAAATAAAAAGGATTCACGTGTCTTGTTCTTTTATTTACCATAGAAATACCAATAAAATGATCAACATATTCTGGTCTTTTCATTTACAAAAGAAGTTGAAAATAAAGTGGTCCTCATATTTTTACTCTTTTCACTTACAATAGGAGTGATAAATAAATGATTCTCATGTTCCTGTTCTTTTTATTTTCTATCGCACCAAAAATGTCGATAAAAATGAATCACTAACATTGTCTATTTTTATCGCACTAAAAATGTTGATAAAAATGAATCACTAACATTGTCTATTTTTATCGCACCCAAAATGTCGATAAAAATGAATCACTAACATTGTCTATTTTTATCGCACTAAAAATGTCGATAAAAATGAATCACTAACATTGTCTATTTTTATCGCACTAAAAATGTCGATAAAAATGAATCACTAACATTGTCTATTTTTATCGCACTAAAAATGTCGATAAAAATGAATCACTAACATTGTCTATTTTTATCGCACTAAAAATGTCGATAAAAATGACAACATTAACCATTCTATTTTCACCGCGTTCAAAATGACGATAAAATATTCAACATTAACCATTCTATTTTTACCGCATTCAAAATGACGATAAAATATTCAATATTAACAATTCTATTTTTACCGCATTCAAAATGACGATAAAATATTCAATATTAACAATTCTATTTTTACCGCATTCAAAATGCCGATAAAATATTCAATATTAACAATTCTATTTTTACCTACTATAGGAAATGTAAATAAATATATTTCTAAATTCTATTCTTTTTATTTACATAACTGATTAACCTGTTTTACTCTTTTTCTATTACAAAGAAAATGTAAACAAAGTGATTAACATGTTTTACTCTTTTTCTATTACAAAGAAAATGTAAACAAAATGATTTACATATTTTACTCTTTTTCTATTACAAAGAAAATGTAAACAAAGTGATTAACATATTTTACTCTTTCTCTTTTACAAAGAAAATGTAAACAAAGTGATTAACATGTTTTACTCTTTTTCTATTACAAAGAAAATGTAAACAAAGTGATTAACATATTTTACTCTTTTTCTATTACAAAGAAAATGTAAACAAAGTGATTAACATATTTTACTCTTTCTCTTTTACAAAGAAAATGTAAACAAAGTGATTAACATGTTTTACTCTTTTTCTATTACAAAGAAAATGTAAACAAAATGATTTACATATTTTACTCTTTTTCTATTACAATGAAAATGTAAACAAAATGATTTACATATTTTACTCTTTTTCTATTACAAAGAAAATGTAAACAAAATGATTTACATATTTTACTCTTTTTCTATTACAATGAAAATGTAAACAAAATGATTTACATATTTTACTCTTTTTCTATTACAATGAAAATGTAAACAAAATGATTTACAAAACTTTATTTCTTCTCTTTCATTATATAAACATCAAAAATGCGAATAACATATTTTTAGCCTTATCATTTACAAAGGAAGGTGTAAATAAATGATTAACCTATTTTGCGATTTAAAAATATGATCTTTTATATTTTACAAAGTAAAAATATCAACTTTACTATTTTACAATGTAAAAATATCAACTTTACTATTTTACAATGTAAAAATATAATCTTTTCTATTTCGCAATGTAAAAATATGACCTTTTTCTATTTTGCAATGTAAAAATATGACTTTTTTCTATTTTGCAATGTAAAAATATGTCTTTTTCTATTTTGCAATGAAAATGATAACTTCTTCTATTTTAAATATAAAAAGATTGTCTTTTTATTTTCATCGTCAAAATTTCATCTTTTTGTTTCCAATATAAAAAGATTGTCTTTTTATTTCTTTTTATCACATCTAAATGTGTTCATTTATTTACAAAGAAATGTAAATAAAAACTTGTTCTTTTATATTTGTCCTTTTGTTAATAACAGAAATGTAAATAAAAACTCTTTTTTTTTTAGGACAAAAAGAAATTCATTTGTGTACATGTTCTAAAAATAAAAGAGGATTTTATTTGTTTTACAAGTTCTAATCCAATCTTAACATATATATACTGAATAAAATATGTTATGATCTCATTTTAGATCCCATTTCTCCAACCGCAAATAAGATATATATAAATCCAAGCGGATTTTGCCAATCATGTACAACAATCATTCAACAAGCAACAATTATCATTCCAAACAACACCCAACATTTCAGGTCAGAATTATACGATCAAACAATTATTTTTAATGCAAGAAAATAATTTATAATTAATTAAACAAATAAAATTAGAATCCTCACATTGAATTTTTGGCCAAAATTTTGCTGTCTCCTTTTCCGCTGCGGTCTGCGCCATCGCGAAGCTCTTAATTTTGTGATTCCAACGCAATTTACGGTTCGTCAAACGGACCTCGTATGAAAGAGTTATGAATTTTTAAAGATCGGGTAATTAAATAATTAATTAATATTCGTGAAAATACCTAAAAATTTCACTGTCTCAGAATTGGACAAAATTAGTGTCCACGCGTCCGTCTCGTCGCCACGATCCCAACGCACCTGAAATAGTCGATTTTCGACTTCGTATGAGTGAGTTATGCAATTTCAAAGTTCTGGAAATTAATTAAATAATTTAAAAATAAAATAGAAAATACCCTCAGCCCATTGACCGAAAAACACTGTTCACCGCCGAACTTTGACCGCACTTTGCCGCTGCCTCGGGCCACCTGACGCCAGGGGACCACCGCCAATGTCTTCGTCTTGGCGAGACGCACCACCACCAGAAAGAGCCGCCCCTAAAGCTTCTCCGATCATCGGGAAATCGCCTAGAAAGGATTTCGCCTCGCGGGTCCCACAGGCCGCCTCACACCTCCAAACTGCCTGAAATTTTTTGAGCATCTTCGTCTTGCGTAGACGAAGAACTTCCGTGTTCGTGACTTCGTCTAATTCTTCCTCGATTCACGGGAATTTCTTGATTTACGTTTTGAGCTTCTGAATTTCGAAAACAGCGAGCTTTAAGACGAGATTCCGGCGAATCCGAGCGCTGTTTGATAAAACCGACTACACCATTAGCTTCGTATCGTCGAGACCTTCGAGAAAACATATAATTTGCTATGGTTTGAAGAGATTTTATTTTTTATGAATTTTAAAGGAAGAGAGAGCCGCCATGGAAATTGAGAAAAAATGATGGAAAAGAGAGTGGCTGCTGTGTATTTCGAATTTCAGCCCTAAAACTCAGAAAAAAGATAATATATACCATGGGTTTAATTTTGGTTTGGGCCCAAATATCATTATGTGCCCAATTACCCAATTTTTAACTGTTTTCTTCAATTCAAAAATTCTTATAAATACATGCTGATTTCAAAATTAATAAAATTTTAAACATAATTATTTCAGGTCATTACGAACCCAACGAACCTGATTTCGTAATTTTCCGATTCCGTATGAATTTATTATGAATTTCCGAAGTCTGAAAATATGCTATATTTCCACTGTAAAAATTATACAGGCCACAAAATAATTCCAAAAATTATAAATTTTAGAATTTAACCTTAATTTAATATTCCGAATCCATAGAAACTGGTTTCGTCGAATTCGGAGTTCGTTTGCAAAAATTCTATTTTTCAGGTGTATATTTTAATATTTAAAAATACCAAAAATAGTGGAATTTTTCCGAAACTCAAAAATATAAGTTCTTATAGTCATTTTTATATGTAAACAACATTCTAAAACCAATGGAGATGGTTTCGGGTCCTAATTCCTTATTCTGCAAAATGTAGCATTTTGGCCCTTATAAATTTCATAGCGACCTTCCTAAATATTGAATTGGCCATAACTTTTGATTCCTGTTATGAAATTTCGATTTTTCGGATTCGTTGGAAAGATATTTTTAAATAGATTCTAATATTTTTGGTTTCACTAAAATCCGTTAAATTTTGCATCCTGTACGGTCAGTTCAAGTTTGACTTTTCAAACTACCGCGTTATTTCTAACTCTTTTTATAATAAAAATTAAATCATTCATTCTAACTTCGATTTATATCAAATTTGTGATCATTATTATTTAAATAAATTATTTTATATTGTCAAAATTCATTAAAATTTTCTAAAATAAAATTTTTAAATTGGTCCTGATTTTGCGGGTTGTTACACTATTATCCTTTTCTTTCAGAAAGATTTTGAACTTTAAAATCCAGTTGGACGATTCCACTTAAACTGTGCGAGTTATTCTCACTCTGGTTCACCAGACTGACCCGGTGTTTGTAATACTCGGGTTAGCCGGGTTGTAGGTTCAGGTTATCAGATGCTCTAAAGTTAAGAGACGAGATGGAGAGGTCCAGACATATGATTTAAACAAAATATTATTCCGCTATGTTGTATTTGAGGACAGGTTGTTATAACTGTCCAGATTTGTCCGTGATACTATGATGTATGTAAGTGTATTACTCCAAGTTTTCAATAAAGTTATTTATGTATTATATTTTGTTCCGCTGCGATGTGAGACTCTGATACTGTTATGTTCTTCTTCTTATTTCTTCTATTCTAATATTTCTTTCTTTCTTATCTCACCCTCTAAATTCTTTCTATTAGCATCTGGGTTTCTAGTATCATTTGGGTTGGACTAGTGTTGTCTGGTCAGCCCAAAAGGTACCGGAAATGTGGGTCGCTACATTCACACTGAAAGAAGATTAGATGCGACGTGAGTTTGGGATTTAGGTTTAGGGCCAGGGGGAGTTAGAATACTATATAGGGTAGGAAAAATTATTTTTTGATTGATTATATATTTCATTTTATTCAATTCTAATCAATTTTTCCATGTTTTCAACGTTAAAAAATTCGTATGATCACATAGGAATCCCGCTTTCAATGAATAGTGACATGAAGTTATGTCTTGACATTGCGGATACAAAGAAACTTGTTTCGTCGAATTTTGAGTCATTTCGCTCCAACAGCGTGTTTTTAAATTCAGAATATCGACTGTTTTCACATTAAAATCACGCACAGCCACATACTGACTCCAAAAACCACGAAATTTGAAATCTAGTAATTTAATATTTTGGATCCAACAAAATTAGTTTCGTCGAAAACGGAGGTCGTTTGCAAAATGGCTATTTTTAAGGGCTTAAATAAAACCAATATAATATTAATAAATTCAAAAACAGTTTAAATAAATAAATAATAATACTTATTATCATATATCCAAATAAAATATCATATATATGTAAAGTAAAAATACTTGAGTTTACAACTCGATATTACAATTTTCTAGTCAATCGGTGTTCAATTTACATGAAAATCCTTTTATTTAAATAAATAAATTGTTATATTTTATAAACGATTTCATAACACTACAACAAAAACACCTTTTAACAACGTCTGATTTACAACGGGCACATAATGCCCCTTGTAATAGTGACGAAAAATAATGGTTCTCTAGAGGACCGTTGTAATAACAGGCCTGTAGGAGGACTTTTTGACAACGGGCTTCTCACGCCCCTTGTAATAAACCCTATTACAAGTGTCATTAGCAACCCGTTGTAAAAGGCTTCAGGTTTAGATCACCATTTACATATTTTACAGCGGGCTCTTCTTGCCCGTTGTAATAGGATTATTTTACGACGGTCTCCTGCCACTTGTAATAGAGTTCTACGTAATCTCATTTTGACATCGGGCTTCTTTTGCCCGTTGTAATAGGGTTCAGTTTGACTACTAGGATATATATACTTTTACAACCTATTATACCTAACGATAATTAGATGTCCGTTGTAACAAATGTATGCTATCAATTTTGATAGCCAATAATTTATTTTTACAATGCTTTATTAATTTTTTTTAAATAATTAATCATTAATGATATTATATTAATTAATCATATGCTACTAATTGCTAATTATATTATTTTAGTACTTATGACTAATTAATAATATTATATTAATCGTAGGTAATTAATCGCTAATTATATTACTTATATTAATCATAGGTTATTAATCATTAATATTATTATTTTATTATTTATTAATATTTTATAATTAATCATTAATGATATTATATTAATCATATATGCTATTAATTGCTAATTATAATATTTTAGTACTTATCATTTATTATATTATATTAACAAATGTATGCTATCATAGTTTAATTATGGTGTTAATTAATTTATACTTATAATTAAGTAATACTTAATAAGTAATAATCATATATATTACTAATTTTAATAGTTTTGTTTGATATCACTGTGGTAATTTTATCAGGTAGGATATATATTTATCAAAGTTTTTACCAGACTATATTTTTATATTTTTATTTTTTAAAAAGAAACAGTACTTAATCAACACTATACAATAGTTGAAATTTGGCCTCTTCGCCGCCACTTACAACCACATTACTCATCGCTCAACCTAAAACTTTTCAACTGAGCCTCCCTCCATGCCTTTATAGCCCTACCCTCATCGCTATCACCACCTCCGATTGCCTTAGTCCCCTTCCGTCCAATCATTGGTCAGTTTCTTAGCCACCGTAAGCTTTTGTTTCATCACTGGAAGGTAATGTACCAACATTTGATGATCAAATGTATTTCAATTCTTAGCCTATGAAGTAGCCATCCATTTCAATTCTTAAAATATTATGACATTCTTAATTAATTTACAATATGATGATCAAATTTTAAGTGATTGTTATTAGTTTGAAAGGTTACACACTTATTATAGTCAACACTTAACATAATTTCGTGCTCGTTGTCGTCATTCATTTCCCCATTACTGTCTTTCGATTAACACATACCGTATCCCATTAACCAAAACATAATTTCCTCTCGAAAATCAATCTTCCCACAAAATCGATCATGGCGGCTCCAGCGTTTTGATTTTTCCATAGCAACCGCATCACTTCTCCGAATCTACAATCCAGATCTACTTCTCTCGCTTCGAAGTTAGGGCAAACGAAATCGGGATCCAGATCTACTTCTCTCGCTACGAATAGGTATGGTTTTAGTTTAGTTTTCTATCTGTTGATGACGTGATTATGTGATTTAGGTTTTCTATCTGTTGATGATGTGATTATGCGAAAAGTTACAGTTTCGATTATGTGATTTAGGTTTTCTATCTGTTGATGATGATTCTTGTGCTTTTGATATCGTTTAGCTTGATTTATTTGCCTGTGAGTAAATCGAACCAAAACCATTGCATGGAACTATATTACCTTGTCAGCGTTGTACTGTAATTATGTGGAAAATTCATTGCATGGAAACTAAATATGAGGCTTTGTCATTTAAATTGTATGCTTTAGGCCTTCTACCGTGTTGGTGGTGTTGATAGTGGCAATCGTGAGCCACTCTATAGTTAGGGTTTGGATTTTGATCAAATTAAAGAGGAGTTACGTAATTTTGAGTGTGCAGATGGATTGGTTAATGCTTGGAGCTGTTGTGGTAAGGTTTTGGGTATATCAAAAGAGTGGTAGAGAGGACGAAGGGGAAAACACATAGGAATATATATATATATATATATATATATATATATATATATATGATCTTTTCTTCTTTTCTGCTTTAATAATAACTATTAATACAATCAAATTATTCAGTCAATCGTATAGCTCTCAAAATATCGTTGGATTCCAAGTGAAATAAATGGTTTGTATTGAATAGGATCTAGTGACATTCTTTTTTAAGATGTTAACTTATATTTGTTTCCATGGGTGGAACAGTGATAATAAAGACCAATGGACGCTGCTAATCCCAACAATCAAAAAATGATGTTGACTTATTGCCGTGAACAATAGTGTTAACGAAATTGAACTCCTTTGTTTACAAGTCAAATTTGAAAATGTTATTCAACATCATCCGTCTCTATCACTAAAATCAAATCCTAATGACAAAATACAACCGACATAATTAAGTTGAATTTATAGATTATATATATTATATAGCAGGCGACTTGGAAGACACCGTAAGCTATTAGTGATAATTAAAGCTGAACTACTGAGCTTATAAAATATATATTACAAAACAGTACATATATTGTGAAAATTGGTTCGCACTTTTCCATCGTGCATGCGTATGAAAAACATAATAGACTAGTGTAACTGATCCGCAGAATATCTTAGGGGATACAGTTAAAAATTTGCAGAGAGTTAAGTTGCTGTTGTTCTTTTATGAAGGGGCATATTGTACACAGTCCACCCCTCACGCCAGGTTATTTAAAGTGATATCGATGGGTAGGTTTTGGAAATAAAAGGACTGTACGCATATATAACAGTAATAAGTTAATTAAAATCTATCATACAAGCCAATGTATGTTGTTGAGTAAGAGAAGGACTTAAATAGGCGTTGCCAATCTTAGTACAGTATCTACATTAATACATATAATACTTACAAAAAAAGATAAAGATAAACAAATAAATACCTGGGTATAAGGATATTCAAGAATTGTCTGAAAATATATGTTGTTGAGTAAGAGAAGGACTTAGACAGGCGTTGCCGATCGACCTTGTAGTTTACAAAAAACAGCACCTACATCTGGAAATAATTAGCCCAACTGGTATGAATTAATAAGTTGAGGTCATTTTGGCAGGCATAATTATTAACAAGGTAAAGTTATGTCTTTGTTATAAGACGTAGCTGGTGCATGCTTCCATATATTAGTTTTCATTGAGGGAAAAAGTGAGTGAGTTGGGGTGGAGTGAAGATCCCACTCTTTTGGGTTCCAACATGTAGTTTAAAGTCTGCAGTGAGAATAATTCAGAGAAGAAAGGTTATAAGAGTAATTAAAAACTAAGTGTAATTAGTGAAATCTTAGTGAAATGATTGTAATTAGTGAAATTTGATATTTAGTATGAATTACCAATTAAAATTATTTTTCAAATAGTTAAACATTTTGTCAGCGTAACAACCATACGTATGATTTGTTCTATATATAATTAAATAATCAACTGCGTATTTGTATGATAAAAAACTTCTAAATTTTTTTAAAAGTTCCAAAAGCATTAGACATGAATAAAAAAATAGCTAATTAGACATGAATATACATATATATAGGCATTTGCAAAGATTTTTTACCTACGATTATAATGTTGTTAATTCCGTGAAGCATCAACGACTCCAAGTGTAAGAGTTGGAGTGATGTCTAAAGCGATATTCCATCATGAGAAGGACTCATAATTTTTTGGACATAACATCTTTTCATTAGGTTTTAACATCAGAGGATTATCAAGATGGACAAAGCATGGATCCACCTACCAAGGTTTTGTCAATTTTGATTATTAGTTTATACTTGTAATTATTTGTATACTGATTAGTGATTCGTTTGTGTCATAGAATGTCCGAAGAATATAGACAAGTTGTTCGGAATTTTGTTTATGGGCATGCAGAAAGGAAGGGAAATCCAGAAAAAATTGTTTGCCCCTGTTCAAAATGTAGGAATCTTATCCGCCATCCGTCAAGAGATGTCGTATCACACTTGATTATTTTTGGATTTGACCCAACATATGATGTATGGATTTTTCATGGAGAAGCACGTCGTTCAGGAAATGAAGGTAATGGGGAGACAAATGCATATAAAATGTACTTAGACACACAAATGTGTAATGAAGAAATGGAATATCATGGTAAATGTAAGACATGGGGTAGAGATTAAGGAGATGATAGAAAATTCTGAAATTCCTTTGTACCCTGGTTGTGCAAGCCACACAAAGTTATCAGCGACAATACTTCTTTACAGGCACAAGGCTCGAAATGGTGTATCTGATACGGCTTTTACCGAACTCCTTAAACTTCTCAAAGATATGCTACCTATGGAAAACACGCTTCCTGATTCTACATATGCAACAAAGAAGCTGTTGAAATCATTTCTCTGCTCCGTCCATTTGCTTGACCGCCTCCATCTTCTCCGACGATCCCACCAACCGCCGTATAAGTAACCCAGATCGACTTCTTCTCCCATGCTTGTCATGCCGACGCCATTACTCCCCCTTCCGGTGGCCTCCAGCGCCATCCAATGTTCAACATCCGTTGTCAGGTCCGACAAAAATTTTCGCCAAACATCACAGAAAAAATCCCATTCGAGCGTCGTTCTTTGCTGATCGTGAATCCGCACTCCAATTTGCATCTCGACCTCTAGAACTCAAGATAACGTTAAACCTAGATGATAATCTTTTAGAAATAGTATTGTGATGATGCTCCAACTGACTACTGTGTATTATTACTATAATTTGTAACAGCAGTTTGGCAATCTTTGATACACGCCCGGATTAATTACCATTAAATTTTGGCACTAAAATATTCTTTTAACCCATTGTAGACGTGACGAGGAGCATTTCATCACTTTCATATATCTAGTTTGCTAATGGTTGGACTATAAATTTTGCCTAAATCTTTGCTAAAAATTACCTTGTGTCCTACTTTAGTATGCTGCACAGTTTATTATGCTGCACAGTTTAACTTAACTAACTCAATAACCCATCAAACCCATACAAACATTTCAGAACTGTACTAGAATTTATGTTGACTGTGTATGCTAATTTCAGATATCAAAGGTAGCAATGAGATATTTGAAGAGGCAATCTCTAGCTGCAGTTGCAACTTCACATGTAAAAGATAAGACTGCTGGTGTGAAAATCAATGAAAAAAGATGTGCTGATGTTGCTTTTCAAAGTTTAAACAGTAATGTTAGAGGATTTCCTCGGAAGCGTATTGGAATGCAGCCTCTACCCGATGATATTCAGTCTCCGAATCCCAATCCGGTTAGAAGATCCCCTCGCAAGCGTAATGAAATACAGCCTCCACCCGATAATATTCACTCTTTGAATCTCAAACGGGTTAGAACATCCCCTCGGAAGCATAAGGAAATGCAGCCTCCACCCGCTAATATTCACTCTCCAAATCTCAATCAGGTTAGAACATCCCCTCGGAAGCGTAAGGAAATGCAGCCTCCACCCGATAATATTCACTCTCCAAATCTCAATCGTGGCTCTAATTCAATCGGATCTACAAATATCACCCCCACAAACATAGGTCCACACGACGCCATGGTTGCCTTGAAAAATCCAAATTCTAATGATGGTATTCAAAAAGAGACGGCAAGAAAAAAAAGAGGGAGGACGATGATGAAAATTTTTTCTTTGACGCCGAATGAAAAGGCCGAAGTTATATTCAACGATCGAGGTCAACCAATAGGCTCCAACTCTAAACACTTATCATCGTATCTTGGTACCTTAGCAAGGGAGATGATACCTTTGACCGTTTCAGAGTGGAAAAAGGTTGACATAAACTTAAAGGAAGATGTATGGACTTGTATTCAGGTATGATTTTGATCTGTGCATTTAGTTTTTGGGTTTTTTTTCCTTGGATAAATGTTCTCTTTTTGGCTTTGAACTACATATTGAATTTCTATTGTTCTTCGGCGTACTCTGACTTGCGTCCACATCAATAACACATACACGGGCGGATCCAGAAATACTAGTGTTTTCTATTTTAATTTTTTTTCTTCTGATTTTTTTTTCTGGTGCAAATTCCTTCTTTCTGACCCTGGGCTGCAGCCCAGGGCCAGATCCGCCCTTGAACACATAGAAGAAATAAATAATTGAAGTTAATCCCTCGGAAAGATTCATCTCTTCAAGCTTAGCTCGGGTCTGAGTTCAATTGCGAAGCACAAAAACCTTGAAACGTTGACCATTTTTGATTAAAAACCATAAAACAAAGTTTGGAATATTATAATGGTTTCAATACGTATGCAAAACCTAATTCATAAATTTTTATTGAAAAATAAAATTATTTACTTCCTGACTGAGTGTAGGAATTTATAACAAATTATTACATGAAAATTGCGACAAAAAGATTATATATCTATCGTTCATTGTATGAAATCTGAACATGTGGATATGTTGGAAAATGAAGATACCGTGTTACAAATTTTGTAAGATGCAGCAGCTCGAATAGATAGTATCCACATGCTGTAGAAAGCTGACTGGTGACAGTAAACTACAGAAGTAAATTCCATGGAAAATATTTTCAAATAGGCGTACACCAAATTGGTTATCCTTCTTAAATTAAATATGGTAAATATATTTAAAAGGATGACTTATAATTATTCTAAATATTCAACATTCTACAGTTTTTCAATGATATCATTATTTAGTTAGACTAATTTATCTTTATTAGTTTAATGCCCAATTGCCCAAGCAAGATCAAGAATGTTGGTAATTGGCAGGGACGCACACAGAGATACTACACAGTGGGGGCGGATTTTACATTTTTTCAATTTTGAGTAACACATTAAATATTATAATTAAATAAATATATAGATCAAACACATATATGTTACCATTTAATAAAAAATCATATAAAATATCACCATAAAATATAAGTTTTAAAACACTGGGTTACGTTTGGTTTTTATTTTTAGTTTTGGGTTTTCATACGTACAAAGTACGAACGATACACACATATCGTGGAAAACGATTGTTTTACTAAACGAAGTTAGCACACAAAACCAAAAACAACTTTTTATAATTTCCCTTATTTTAAGAAATAATTGAAGAACGACGACAAATTTATCTATCGACCATAGAGGAGTCATGATACTTTTCATTATAGAAAACTATTTCGAGTGTTACTCTTGTAATGGGCAGTAATAATGTAAACTTCTGAAGGAAAAAAAACAGGATATAGACGTTACTAACAGGTTTGAATGAACTTAATCAAAATGTTGAATATTGAATTTAACAATTCAAGTAAAAATTCAATAAATACCATACATAAACATATCTTATGAGAAAAACAAAGCAATTCCAATTCCTGTGTATTTAGTTCCTATTTCAGGATTTTAACCCAAAATATACGGGTTGGGAGAAAAATATAAATACTGTACAACACATCATTTACCATTTTACCTAGGTGGTAACTCATCATCTTTTCCTTTAAAGTTGAAACAACCAATAGGAAAATAATTAAGGCAGATCATTTACGGTAGGTAACCCGTTCTCTCAAGGAAGATGTTGAACTTTTCTTTAATCATTGGAGCCTTACTGTAATTAGAATTCGCTACTTTTTAATTTGGGGTGAATACTAAGGCTCTATTATTTATTGGACCAACACTTTATGTGTGGTTATTGTCAGTTTTTTTTTACATCAAAAGATGAAGTGACTTGTTTATGTATGAGCTATGGTTTGGTTTTACTGCATCTCTTTTAAGCTCGGTAGCTGATAGAGAATATGTATGTAGTAGGTGAATGTTTCTCGAATTTCTGTTATTGCATGTAAATTAATATATAATTTTATTAACCAAGTAAAATGCTCATATTAGATTGATATAAGATTGGTTATGTACCAATTGTATTTATACCATACATAAATAGGAACAAAATACTTATGTTTAATTTAAAGAAAAAAGAAAGAACAAATGAAATCTGTCTCTGCTGCTCTACTGAAACTGGAAACAAAGCATGAAAATACACACCTATATGCAACCTTTTCTATTGTATTTTTTACAAAATCCAGTGGGGTCGGCCGACCCCGCTGGGCCTATGCTCGGTCCGTCATTGGTAATTGGTAAAGTTGCTTGTCATCCCAACTTGAATTCCCAATTCATTCTTCGACCATTTCTAAATGCAACTATAACATTTCAAGTCATTTCAATTTGGTTTGAATTCCCTAAGCGTAGTTAAAGCTGTTTTGTCCCAAAACCATAAGATAGCACCCCATCAACATAAAGACAAATTATAATGGTTTATTTCACCTCGTCTATTATGAATGAATTTCTTTTGGCATAATAGAAGTTACAATTGCCATTATTTTGACCCCATCAACAAAAAGACAAATACTGGTGTTTGGACTCCTTTATTTTTACATCATTTCATTCCAATGGTTTATCCATCATAATTCCTCCAAAATTACTTTATGCTTTGCCTGTCAACTAATCTTGTATTAGGTAAGAACTGAAATATTCTTATTTCTGTTTCCAGTATGTATAATAGATAACATGTATAGAACCATACAATTCAATACAAGGACATAAAAGATCCTGGAATCACCTCGTCTATCCGTCCTTGTCAAAATATCATACGTGTTATTTGTTTTAATTGTACTCATCTTAGTTTTGGTTGCTACCATCTCAGCACCGAGTCTTACCTTTGCTCTCTCAGTTCAGATTGTCAATGCAGCTCATTTTTTTTTGTAGTTGTGTGGCATACGTATTTTTTTTGCCATAATGGGCAGTTCCAACCAATTCATAGTTGTTGGCTAAAAATTAATAATTGTTTGTTATGCAGTCAAGATTTGTGGTGGATGAAGCATATAAGGGTCCGTTGCTTCAGATGGTGGGAGTACGATGGAGAGAGGCGAAGTCTAAATTGGTTTCCGCTATTAAAGCAGCTTCTCTGTGTTCTGACTCTTCCACTATATTGGCGATGCTAAAACCAGATACTACAGAAGATGTTCAAGAGTGGAACGACTTTGTTAAGGAAAAACTATCGGAGAAATTTGGGGTAATAAAAGTTGTATTTTATTCATTATAAATTAAAAGGTATATTATAGTTTATGAATGAATTTCTCTGATGTAGGAAATTTGCAAAAAATACAAAGCATTGAGAGATAAAAATAAAATTCCACATACAATGAGCAGAAAAGGTTATGCGAGATTAGAAGAGGATATGGTAAGAAATTCATGTACGTTTATATCAATAAAATCTTTTTTTTCCTTTGGTTCTTCCTTCTTACCATTGTTATTTGCAGAAAAATGAATCTGGAATATCAAATATTACCAGGGATGAGCTATGGTGCAAAGCCCATACCAAAAAAAATGGAGACCCACCGAACTCCGTTGTTGCCGATTGCATTGTAAGTTTTTTATTTATTATCAAATATTTCGCTGGATCTATTTTTACTACCATTGCATTCAGCATGCTGCTTGTCAGATTTTCCTTCAGTTGTTGCAACAAAGTAGTTTATTCATATTTCCTTTTTCTTGGAATAGACGTCTTCCTGTTTCTGCTTACTTGCTCTTTTGGCAGTCAAATTTGTTTCATGTAGCAATTTTGGCATATTTACGGACATATAATCTAATGCACTTGTCTTCAACTGTGCATTGAAATCGGAGGACTGAACTTGATTTTTTAACTTTTGAAGATGCATGCATTTTTATGCGATGTGGTAACGTACACAAAATACATCGGTATACTGTTAATTAAACTATGGAACTCTAATCTTAAAATGCTCCAAATTCAATTTTGCAAGCTTGAAAATCATATACTGTAAAGGTAAATTAAATCACTTGGTTATCTGGTTGCTGCAGTATTGCATAATACAATGTTAACCATTTCTTCAAAAGAATATTAAGGAACAGTCCTCATACAACTTAAAATTTAATTTGTAGGCTAAGATAAAAGAGCATAGTGGTGCTCAGAGCTCAAATGGAACAACATCGATGAGTGGGGATGGAGTGTCACATCTTTTTCGAAATGAACATAGGGGAAGGGTGAGAGGACTAGGTTTTGGTGTAGTACCATCTCAAATTGGTGCTTATGCAAGTAATTCAAAAACGGTGATTGCATTGAAAAATCAAGTAACTCATTTGACCGCTAAAGTAGAAGAGCTGACTAATATCGTCATGACGGTAAGTTTACAGTTAATTAGTTATTTGTTAACAAATATGTAGTATGTGCTTATGAATTACCAAGTCATCTCTTGTACTTTTACAGAGAAAAAATGATACTGTGGCGGATAAGGAGATTCCTCAGGCTCATACGCCTCAGGTTAGAATATAAAACTGGATTTTTATTTTTATTTTAAAAACCATATTGGGATATAATACTTAAAAGTATTATGATTTTTGATAGGATTGTTACTGTTTAGTTATCACCTTTTCTTGGTCTGCTGAAACTGTATATTGAAAAATTTGTGATCTGCTAAATTGTAGCTCAGATTTGGTTATAATTTGTTGGATTACATAGATAAATCATCAAATAAAAAAAATGGAAGCGTATCGAAAATTTTGCTAAACCACTATAAAAGTTATCTTTAATAATAGTTGGAATAGGTTTGGTGTCACACTTTTTTGGTGTACACCTGAACTGACGAAAATGCCCTTCAAATAATTAATTTACCTATTCAAATCTTTAATTGCCCAAAATTTTAGGCAACTATCCAAAGAATATGCATATGAGGAAAAAATGAATAAGCATATGTAAATATAAAGGAAATAAATAATATATATAGAGAGAGAATGAGGGGGAGAGAGACAGAGACATGGGGAAATAACATGAAAAAACGAACAATTAATGCAGACAAAAATGGCAAGGGGAAAACATATATGTACTATATTAATAACTCACTGATTATAATTAACGTACAATTCTTTTTAAACCGAAATATCACATTATACAAAATATGGTAATATATTATCAATTAATATGGTAATATATTATCAATTAATATATATCTATTATACAAAATATCACATGGCAAAAATTATTCCAATCAGCCTAAATTTAGATAGGCAATTAGTCAAATTTTTGAAACATTTATCTTTTATAAAAGCTACGTGGAGCACTTATCCCAATCAAAAAGATAGACAACAATCTAATTAGCTGTCACACGTTATGCCTCATAACTTTAATAATAGTTGGAATAGATTTGGTTCACACTTTTTTGGTGTACACTTGAACTAACAAAAATGCCCTTCAAATAATTAATTTACCTATTCAAATCTTTAATTGCCCAAAATTTTAGGCAATTGTCCAAAAAATATGCATGTGAGGAAAAAATGAATAAGCATATGTAAATATAAACGGAAATAAATAATATATATAGAGAGAGAGAATGAGGGGGAGGAGAGACAGAGACATCGGGAAATAACATGAAAAAAAGAAAAATTAATGCAGACAAAAATGGCAAGGGGAAAACATATATGTACTATATTAATAACTCACTGATTATAATTAACGTACAATTCTTTTTAAACCGAAATATCACGTTATACAAAGTATGGTAATATATTATCAATTAATATGGTAATATATTATCAATTAATATATATCTATTATACAAAATATAACATGGCAAAAATTATTCCAATCAGTCTAAATTTGGATAGGCAATTAATCAAAATTTTGAAACATTTATCTTTTATAAGAGCTTCGTGGAGCACTTATCCAAATCAAAAAAATAGACAACAATCTAATTAGCTGTCACACATTATGCCTCATAATAAATATGGTAATATATATTATCAATTAATATATATTAACAAATATCAAATATTCTAACACAACCTTATCATAATTCATGTAATTCTAGAAAAACCCCCTTCGTTCTATAAATACCACTCAGTATAATCTATCTTCATCACTCTTTGATCTTCAACCTTTTCTGCTACTCCTCCAGCGTTTCAATCTCATAGCCACTACTAATATCTGTCTAAGGGTAGATTCCCTATTTAGGTTGAGATATATTTCTATTTTCCTTTTGTTTTATATGTATTACAGAATTTTGAGTTCCAATGTGATATATCAAATGATGATTTTATTTGGAACGCTGAATTTAGTGCAATAGTCATATGAGTTTTCTTCTCTGTTTTGATGAGTGAAACAATAATTATATAACCATTCATTCTTCTATAATGAAAGGTTTGATAGATACTCATTCTATATATCTGAGAAATAATAATCCATGCGCGAAACGCATGCCATCACCATGCGCGAAGCGCGTGCCACGACCACGCGCGAAGCGCGTGCCGTGACGCTCGTATAATAAAACTGGTTTGCTCTCACCTCCTTCATTTTTATTGTTCAATATTCGGTTAGTTTATTTTAGACAAATACTGGGATGTTCGTGTCAATTTTGAAACAGTCGATGCATAATAGAGTATCGCTTCTTCTTTTATTTAAAAATTAGTCAGCTAGGTTTTTGTCTTAATTAATTGGCCTGAAGGGCATCCCACAAAGTTTGTCTTCAAGCCAATTGAGTTTAGTCACTTTTATGATTTCATTCTGGTTTTGCCTGGAATACATGTTAGCATTTGTGGTAATTTTTTTGCTGCAATTAGTTTAGTGAGTGTATTAGTGGGTATGTATGAAGTTTGAGTACTATATCTCCCTGCGTGGTGTTATTGCAATTTCCTTGGCAACAGATCTTGTTTTTTTCCTTTGTGTCGTCTTAGGAAACCAAACTTGTAATGTAACACCCTTCGTGGTGTATGTGTCCACTTTAAAAAGCATTTTAGTGGCCTGCCCACTTTATATATATATATAAAAAAAAACCATGGATGTTAAAATAAGGGTTGATGGAGTGCAAAGAGGGATATGTGGCACATGGCATTTAGGTACCGATCTCATCTTCTTTATTTCCCCATCTTTGCGATAGAAATGGATTTTCTGTTGGTTTTTAGGCTTTCAATTGGATCATCAAACTCTTTTTTTCTTTTTTTGGTGAAATTATTTTGTCAAAGATGCTTTTATCAGATTGATTAAGGGAGGATAATTGGACATTGAATATGCTGACCCCCCTCCTCCTCCCAACACACACACACCCCAGTTTTATGTTCTTGTATATACTCACTGGTTTGTGGACCTTATCATCCCATCAACTAAGTTGAAGCCTTTGTGAGATTTAGTATTCACTTCAGTTGCTTGAAACTTAACTATCGGCCATTGATGCTATGACATAATGTTGGGAGGGATGAGTTCGGGCAATAAATTGGTTATAATTAGGATCTTTGTTCTTCATCATTATTTGTATGTTACTCCACATACACAAATCAAATATACACTAGGATTTCAGGTCGACTAATTTTGCTGTTTGATTTTCACTGGAAGCTATGGTTAACCTTTTCATAGTGAGAAAAATATTTCAAATTTATGCACTACTTTCTGCATTTGGTTAACAACAATTACTATTTGTATTCAAAAATTTTATCAGAATTTAGTGCAATGCTGTATAATAAGTTCTAAATGGTGTATCTGGTTAACAGTTTTTTCTGCATTTTGTATCCATGTTGGAGTGATATGAGCAGTCGAACGGGTTTTGTGCTGCAATAGATACATTCTTAAGTCCAATGAGAACATCAGTGATTAGAACTAGGCTTAAACCAGAATGGTTCATGCGTCATAGTGGTTCATGCTGTTAGAGTATATGCCAAGAGATATGCTAGGGAATATGCTACAGAATAAAGAATATGCTAGGAATATTCTAGAGAATAAATGTAGCCTATAAATATATGATTTAGCATTGTATTCAGTCAATCAATTATCTCTTTTGTAATAGTCAATCAAGCAAATCAATAAAGATGTAGCCTTTTAATTGTTTACCGTTTCATCTCTCTCTTTTCTCTGGATCTGAATTCTAACACATGCGTCATTGTTGTTGAAAACAAAGCAACTGACAGGAACTTGTATTTCTGAATGGTGCAGTGCAATGCTGTAAGGTTACAGCAATATATTCTTTCTGCATTCGGTTCACACTTTTTTTTTTTTTTTTTTGCAGTCACACCGTGCTAGTAACAGTATGCATGCTCAAGATCAACGGGATCGGGTTACTATGAACGGTTTGGTGAACAAAAAGTGCAATCTATTGGGTTGGGAGAGAAACATAGTTGCAGAGGGGACAATAGCAAGTACCGATCCCGATGCTTTGGTACTTTTTAAAAAGCTTGGTGCTGATGCTTGGAAGATATGTGTGAATGTAGCGGTGGAACCGGAAGCTTTTTTGTTTAGGCCAACTTCGGAGATGTCCACTATCGGACAGGCCATTGGATCTTTCATCGCGTGGCACAAAGATCACATTTCCTTGGTCTAGGGTTGGTACTTATGAAACTACTTATGTACTTATGTTAGAACTTAGAACTAAGTGGCTGGAAAACTAGTTATGTACTTATGTTAGAACTTAGTACTATGTCGCTGCAACTTATCTGGATCTTTTGGGTTGTAAACTTATCTAAATCTTTTGGATCCGATGTAAACTTATCTAACTTTTTGAAACGTGTTGGAATTTTAAGACTTTTGCTTTAGTCTGTTATTATGCGTTGAAATGTGTTGCATCACAATATTTACTGCATGTTAAAATATTAATATTATTATTATAAATCAATATGGCGTCAGGTATGTATATAAATCTATAATTTCGCAACGGGCAAACCCTGTTGTTATATGATATTGTAGACAGTCTACCAAGTAGTATATTACAACGGTTGAAGACTCTTGTAATTTCGCAACGGGCAAAACCTGTTGTTACACGATACTGTAGGCAGTTTAGAAAGTTGTATATTACCATGGTCGACGACTGTTGTAATATAATGTATTACAACGGGTACAAGCCCGTTGTTATTAATCAGCTATTACAACGGGTTTACAGCCATTGTCATAGAGCCCGTGCACGTGATAGAGGCACGTTATTACAACGGGTATTTACGACAGTCAACGACCGTTGTAAACTGGAAAGGATCTATAACGACGGTGCATATTCAGACGGGCTACTGCCCGTTGCGAAAAGCATATAACAACAGTTTTTGCCCGTTGTAAAAGGACTGTTTTGTTGTAGTGTAAAGACTATCTGAAATTTTAATTTGGACATAACTTATAATTTATAACTTGAAATCTCAATTTCTTATATTCGTTAGAAAAATATTATCAAATAGATTCTAACGTTTCCTGTTTTACAGAAATCTGGCTTATATTAAATTCTGTATACTCATTGGAAGTTCAATACTAAATTTTCAAACTACCACAACGTTACGAGCTCGTTTTAATTTAAATTTTATGTTATACGCTTCAACTTCGTTTTAAAATAAATTTTAAGTCGTTAATTATTAAAATCGACTGTAGATTCTTGTAAAACTTATTAAAAATAAATTTTAAATTGGTTCCAAAATTCAAGATTGTTACATGCTGCATTTGATTCAAGGGGGTGGGCAGCTCCCAGTCGGGTTCTAAATTGGCCATTTCCATGTGAATGCACAATTTCTGAAGAAAATCCATTAGAAATATCATATTCCAGTGAGATAATAATAGGAAAGTCTTATGGCGATGGTTATAGATAGATATTCCCAAAACGATATCAAACTGTGTAAAGGCTCTAGTTGGAGCTATTATTTGGAGGAGGATTAGAAGCAGCAATTTTAGTAATGAACTGGTTAGGAATTGATGTGAACATCGATACTGGTTTAGCTGAAAAATTCAAGATGTTGAAGCATACAATTTGCATCGATTCTAAATCTAAGGAGATAGAAACACCTGAATCAAAAATTGACTACGAGCTTACCTTTACAGTTCTTTTATTGGAGGCGATTAATTATGCTTCTTATTATGTTAAATGGCCAAGCTATTGTTATCGGAGGCTTGATTGGAGTGATCCAGCACTAGACATACTATTACACAGTATCTCTACAATACTTGCACCGATATTGATCCGGGAGAGCTTATCGATTTACGTTCAACAACAGTCAACAATGAACATTTGCATGATATGCGGTCAAATATAGCATAAAGGACCATCTTCAAAATGTTTCTGCTTTTCTTATCAAGTAAATCAAAGAGTACATTGACCGATTGAAGCAAGCCATAGACAATGTAGATTTGTGTTCGTTGAACAATTCAACCGAAGGTTCTAAAGTTTTTGGGGATATGGTTCAGAGTATAATAAGTGTCATTCTTCTAACACAAAATTTTGACGTAGATAAGGTTTGTAAGATTTTTCAATCTTTGCCCTCTCCTATTGTAGCCCCAAGAAATCCTGAGTTGGCACCTGTAAGAAAGCTAGTAGAGATAGTAAGCCATGCTTGTTATTTCTCGAATTCGAAGTTTTGGTCTGAAGGAGAAATCGTTGCTGCTAGACTCGGTATAGAGCTGAAGAAAGATCTATTAGTGAGGGAAGGACGTGATCAAAAGAAGAAAGCAATTAAAGCTCAATCAGCTTTCTCATTGTCGAGGAACTTGAGAAGTATGGACTTACAAAGGAAGTTGATCCATCAAA
The DNA here is from genome assembly GCA_030737875.1 of Allium sativum. NCBI lineage: Eukaryota > Viridiplantae > Streptophyta > Magnoliopsida > Asparagales > Amaryllidaceae > Allium > Allium sativum. Next base: position 431,609,678 of record CM060925.1, on the reverse strand, counting down.
ATTGCATGAAGAACATGATGTCAGCATGGTTGTGGATATGACTACTATTGTTTTTGAAGCTGAAGAATCTCAAACATTGACATTGTGTGATGTTGATCCAAATAATCAAGTGACTTTAACATTCAACATAAAGAAAGGCGGATTCCGAACAACATTGCCTGAACTATACCAAAAATTATAGTGGCATATGTCTCGCTATGATTCAACGCAACATACACTTAGTACTGAAGAGACGAACGAGAAAGTGTTCGCAGGAACATATGGATTTGTCGTGAGCGTTATTGTTTACATTCTAAAGTGCCAACCAATAAAAGTTGAAGGCGACGTGGAGCGTGATAAGAAAATTTCACATTACCCTGCTACTGTTGTCATGCTTCATTTACTTCAGAAACAACACAGGTGTCTGCTTAACATAGTTTAATAGTGTACACTTAACAGTAGAGTCTCCCTATGATCAGTTAACATATGTAACTTTTTGTAAATGGTGAGTTAAGTTGCTTAATTAAGCAAAGCGCATGGTTTTGTTGTGCAAGTTTCTTAATGTGGTATACATTATTTCTAAGTTTGAGGTTATAAAATTAGCTTGTTGATCATATACAGAACGGATCCTTTACCGTGATAGATAGTATTAAACTGGTGTTTTGCTTTTTATAAAAAAAAAACCTTTTCTTTCTGGTTTTGACCAAAATCATATATATCAAATTAGAGATGTAGTCAGTATTTTATTTTACATGATCAATCTTCGTATATAGAACATTTTTGAAGGCTTTAATGTGTTAAATCTCGACTTCCCATTTGATGGTGTTTGGTTAGGAATTCTTGAGTAAGTATCAAACTTGGCCTTTAATTTTCTCTTGCTTGATTATTTAATGTTAAACTGAACTGACTTATTTGTTATTGTTATTTAGTATATAAAATAACTTGATTAATATTTTCTCATGCTTGATGTTTGTAGATTTTTTTTCCCTTTTTTAAAGTAAAATGGACTAATTTCTCGTATCCACTACGGGAGGAATCCACATTTTTAATTTGTTTTCTCACCCTAAGATCATGCCTTGTGGTGGAGATGCCTTAGTGTTTATATTCATGGAAGAAACCTAACATATTTTGAGTTGGACTGCTCTATTTGAGTTTCTACCATTCATATTCGGCATTGTTAAGTGCATGTCCTGTTGTATTTACTAGTATTAAGATTTGTAATATACAAGGACATTTTTTGTAGTTTAAATTTACACCAAATAGGTGTGACATAAATGGCATTACAACTATTAATAAAGATATGAGGGTGAAAGTTTGAATCCCACCAAAATCAAAATTCAATAATTATTTAAAAAAAATGAAGCTTAAGCAAGTACACAAGTTCAAAAGCCTGTTCTACCTCATTTTTTTAAAAAAAAAAATCAAGCTTCAATGCACGGCTGCAAGATCGGACAGCTATTTCAAGCTGTCTTCAAAAAGTACCTATAACATATATTGTTAGGTAGTACATGGTCACATAAGGTTGCTAACCTGAAATTAATCTAATACAAATCAGCATACAACCAATGGATTTCTCAAAATTTCTCACAAAACAAATTAATATAATTCATACAAGCAATGTGTTACCTATAAATGGACAATTACATACGAATTTTAATAGTGCACCAAAAAATGGACAATTACATTCGAATTTTTTGCTCGCTCTAAATGTCAAATACTTAGGATGAAAAATATGAAATGCAACTTACGAAAACATTTGCAATGCAAATAATTACAATGTGATGTGAAGGCCTAAGCAGAAAATTGTTGCACAAAAAAAAGATGCCCAGATCAAAATTACATAAAGTTCAGAGCTTATTTTAAACGGGTCACGGTATTGTGCGGAATGTGTTGGCTGGACCAGCTGTATACTATACTATATTACTATATATCCAATTTGAATTTAGATGATGAAAAATGAAATAAAGACCCAATTAAATCCAAATCAAACCAACGGACTGACCTGATAAAGGACATTCAAATATATACATTTTTAATATTATTACATAATTGGATCGAACCCAACCAGATCCGATTAAACTTTCAAATTGTATAGCTTAAACCTGATAAAATTTGACCCCTGTTGACCCAAGACCCATCGGATCAAGTCCAGATATATGGTCAGGTCTAATTGGCACATGTGGAACTCATGACCCTAAATTTTTGGGCATTGTTGAAGAAACTACATTTTTGGATGAAAATGAGCAAATTTAAAGAAATTCTGCTTGAAAACGCATATTAAGACATTCTTTTGAAAACAAAATCCAGTAAGATCCCATCAAAGAATGAAGTAAAATTCAATAGCATCTCGTTTGTCGAAGATAATTAAAATTTGATGGGACTTAATCGAAAAATAAATCAAAATTAGGTGGAGGGCTATCCAATTATGAATGTCATTTGATAATTTAAAGCTGTGGGGACGTTTGTTACTGAGTAATCGCTTGGCGCAGATAGCCACATTTCAAAAAGGGAAAATTTTTTATAAGGACAAATTAATTAAAAAATTTATCCAAAAGGACAAGCCACTAATAATTTATCCATAAGGACAGTAAATAGGCCAGCCCAACAAAACCCCTCGTTTATTACGTTCTTCTTATCGCTTCCATCTTTTCACTGAAAACCCTAATCGCTGGCCGCCTCTTCCTCCAAGCCCTAGTCGCCTCCGATGATCAACTTCCACCACGTCACTGGCCGCCTCTTCCATCAAACCCTAATCGCCTCCGACAAACAACTTCCACCACGTCCCTTATCCTTCGCCGTCTTGCCATCAGTCGCTGTCGCTGCTTTCTTCTACTTCATCAATCGTCTATCTCGTCCATATCTCGGTCTTCTCATCGATTCGGAACGCAAGTTTGTTTTTTTCCTTGAATATTTTTTTGTAAAAACATTAAAGCAGTTTTTAGGTATCATTTTTATATTTTTCTAGGTATCATTTTTGTTTATTTACCACTATTTTATATTCGTTTGGTCTGTTTTTAATGTTGTATTTATTTTGTAGTTGTATTGTTGCATTATTTATGTATTACAGTCGAACTTATTTCATTATAATCAACCAAACTATGATGCAACATTTTTTGCATTAGTTTTAGTTTTAAAATAGTGCAACATTAAATTTAGTAGAAAATAATACCTAAGTTGGTATAAAAATGATACTCACTCATTATACAAAGTAAAAACTGTTACTTTCCACTATTGAAAAACTGATGTATACATGTGAAATGATCATTTATGATGCATAACATTTACATCTGATACTCATAAATCATATCATTATGTTCTATATTGTTTTTTTATTAACCAGGATGATGATTTTGTTAATCCGCGGGAAAAAGACATTAAGCTGACTGCATCTTCTCTTTTATTAGCTATGCATGAATGTACTATCATTTTTAACTATGTATTGGTACCACTTTCTTATCTGTTGTTACTTTTCAGCAATAATGTATAAATTTTAGTTGAAAAGTGGTACCATTTTCTTATTTCTAACCATCAATAAAGAATAAATTTTATATTATTATTTCTAACCATCAATATTTTCATACATACAGAGCAGACTGTGGAATATTTGTGATGATATTTATGGCATCACACAACAGATTTGAAATTACACTGAAGGTGACAGAAGAAAACATGGATAAAACAAGAGCAATGATTGTGTGTTAAATACTATCAAATCATGCTAGCTACTGGAATTTGGTTCGATTCATCATTGGATTGAGCAAAAAAAACTACAAGAAAATGAATGAATTAATGTCTAGAATAGTGTTGCATGTAACTAGATTGTGTTTGAAAACGATGATTTTTGTTTCAGTTTTATATGTAAACGGTTTAAAATGTTTTGCAAATCGGTAATGACTATTATGTATATGTTGATGTATTGAACACTAATCTTGCTTATGTATATGTTGATGGATGGAATGATTGTTATGTTGGTGGGTTGAATGACAAATTAATGATATAAAATTTTGTCAGTATTGATACTCTGAAAGTCATGCAGAAATGAATTTTTCAACAACTGATACCTAAAAGAAAGTAATATTGATACTTATAAACTGCAGAAAGTAGATAAAAGAAAACTGATACCTGCCTAATCATAAAAATTATACCTAAATACTGAGAGAGAAAAAATAGAAAAAAACTGATACCTACTATAGTATAAAAAAGATAATTAAAAACTGATACCCGTAATCTGAGAACAATAATAAAACTAAAACTGATACGTACCAAAATATGAAAGTGCTACCTAAAAGCTGCAAGCATGAAAATAACACAAAACTGATACCTACTGCAGTATAAAAATGATAATTAAAAACTGATATCAAATTTTATCAGTTTTTAATTATCATTTTTATACTGCAGTAGGTATCAGTTTTTTATCATAGAAGTTTTTAGGTATCTGTTTTATATTTTTTTAGATATCATTTTTGTTTATTTAACACTGTTTTATATTCGTTTGTTGTGTTTTAATGTTGTATTTATTTTGTAGTCGTATTGTTGCATTATCTATGTATTACAGTCAAACTAATTTCGTTATAATTAACCAAATTGTGATATAAGTAATTTTTGTGTTACTTTTTATTTAAAACATTGTAGCAGTTTTTAGGTATCATTTATAATTTTTTTTGGGTATCATTTTTACTGTATTCACTGTGCTATGTTTTTTTAGTTACTTTTGGTTGCTATATTAATTTTGTTGCTGTACTGTTGCACTAGCTTTGTAATTCAGTTGAATTTATTTCATTTTAATCAATCAAATTGTGATTCAAACATTGTCTGTATTGCTTTTGTCGTTAAAATATTAAAGCAGTTTTAAGGTATCATTTTTATATTTTTTTAGGTATCATTTTTATGGCTTTGTGTATGCAAATTATGACAAGTAGGTAGATTTGTGTTGTTTGCTTCGGTAATTGACATTTTTTGATACACAACATTAATTTTAACTAATACCCACTGATAAAAAAATAACACCCATCTAGTCAATTCAAATCTCACAAAAATAATATTTATTCTCAATAATGCTTACTGATTAAAAAAACAATAGCAATCAATTCAATTCAATTATCACAAAAATGAGATTATTCTCAATAATACACAATAATACCCACTTGTATCATATGATACCTACAACTATACATAACTGATATACTAGGATACATTGTTTTCCTACACAATATAAGTACATACAACACTGCTCCCCATTCCAAGCATGCATTCATGCATTTACATTTACTTGTACTCAATCCAGTCTTGAATTCAAGTAAATTCCAGTAGCATGCAGTATTTGCAAGAATTTCATACACAATCAAAACTTATACCAACATAATAATGTAAATTCAACTAGAAAATATAAATCTGATACCATAAAAAATATAAAAATGATACCTAAAAACTGCTATGATGTAAATTCAACTAGAAAAATATAAAAGTGATACCTATAAATATAAAAATGATACCTAAAAACTGCTATGATGTAAATTCAACTAGAAATATAAAAGTGATACCTAAAAAAATATATAAAAATGATACCTAAAAACTACTATGATGTAAATTCAACTAAAAAATATAAAACTGATACCTAAAAAAAATGTAAAAATGATACCTAAAAACTGCTATGATGTAAATTAAACTAGAAAATATAAAACTGATACCTAAAAAAATATAAAAGTGATACCTAGAAACTGCTATGATTTAAATTCAACTAGAAAAAATCAAACCAATACCTACAAAAATATAAAATTGATCCTTAAAAACTGCTTTGATATTTTAAAGAAAGACTAATTCAAAAAATGTTTGCATCCCACTTTGATTGATTAAAATGACATAATTTCGATTGAGTTGCAAAGTTAATGCAACAGTACAAGTACAAAGCTGATATAGCACCAAAATTATAAAGACAAAAGCATAACACTGTTAATTTTGGAAAACTGATAGCAAACGATTCAAAAGGAACATTAAAACCTATACCTGCTTGAAGAGGCAATAGAATCCATGAATCACAGATTGAGGAAAAAATATACCTAATCGAAATATTTAAGGTTAGACTAAATAAATTTTGATAAGAAAACAAATTCAATCGATGCAACAAAAAATAACCTAATTGATATCTGAAACCGATATGCGCGAGGAACAATTTCTGAATCCGATATGCGCGAGGAACAAATCATCGTTAATCCCGTGAATGAAATCCCAAATCGATACGCTCGAGAGTTAATTTGCAATCTGAATCAAAAGAAAAAAACGCGCTGGAGATTTTAGGGTTTTCGAGATCTGAGAGAAGCGCGATATGTGAATGATGAAGAAATAAATCAGCGTACGTGTAATAAAAAAGAATCAGTATATTGTCCTTATGAATAAAATTTTAGTGGGTTGTCCTTATGGAGAAAAAAACCCTAAAATTTGTCCTTGTGATCATTTTCCTGATTCAAAAATACATTTAAACTCATGCACCATGACCCGTCTTTGAGCGCAAATGCCTAAGACAGAAAGCAAACAAACCAGACACTTCAGCTGAAACCCTTTAAGAAGTGACAGAGGACAGACTCATCCGAAACATGAACATCAAGCTCTGATCTAGCTGTAGGCAGGGGCCGAGCTTCCTAGGCCCTAACAAGCGGCTGAGGGGTGTGGAGAACATCTCGAGGGCAACGTCGATGATGGTGGCACAAGAGGAGGTGAGACACGTCCCGGTGCACCCTTTGCGTCGTACTCAGCTCACGTGCTCAAAGGCATCTACTAGGTTGTGGTGAACCCTTTGCGGGGAGTTCTCCGTGCATGGCTTTATATCCATTAGGTTTCCTAAGACTTTAAATTTAATGTGTGCTCAACAATCTACTACTGCTTGCTTTAAATAGATGCTCGTTTCACTGCATTCTTCTAGAGCAACTTTCATAAACATTACATGGTCATGAAGCATGCCCTTACTTGTCCAACGATATACAGATTTTTTTTTCCAATGTTTTCTAGTCTAAAATAACCACAAGTCCCCATCAAAAGTTGCAGTAATTTTTAAGCTTTCTCAAAGAAGATGAATAGAAAAATAAAAATAAGATTCGTTAGAGGAAAAACTAGGGTTTTCCACTGTATGCATGAAGTATCTCCGGTGCTAGGTTCTGATAAGGCACCACATACTTCTCCAAGAAATCTTTATTACTGCCCATCAAATACTGAAATGCATGTCTCTTTTTAACCAATTGCTTCTTCACCAGTATATCGATAACATGACACCTCGGTTTGATCCTCTTCTCCAAACTATAGTTAAAAAGCACAGGGTGAAATGCTAAATAAGATGGCTCGCACTTCCTCTCATTAACCAAAAACTCCATTATCTATTTAATCTTTTTCTCCGATGTAGCCATGCACCATGGGTTTTTAGAGAATGCAGATACAGTGTCTTCCTCAGACCATCCTAGATTCTTATACAAACTTAATTTTCTCTTCCATGTAGCAGGATTTGTTCCTACAAGTAAATGAACAGCTGTACAAAATAAGGTGGAGCATGTGTTAAATCCCTTAGAAGCGACTAACTCAGCCATCTTCCTAAACCTTTTTGCAGGAAACGTTAGCCCTCTTGGATGTTTGCTGGCGAACTTTATGATTTTGGCACAAGGAACTCCGTGATCTATCAATGTTCTTGTTGGAAATAAACTTGGTTTTAAGGAAACAAATAAATTTGGTTTTAATATGAAACACTATGGAATAAAGTTAATTATTGTATTAAGGGAAAGTTAAAATATATGGTAAGAAATTTTAGATTTATCAAATGGAGAATTATACAGTTGCTTTGTTGAGGAAAGTAGAAATTAGAGAATAAAAGAAAACTCTAGAATAAGTAGACTCTAGATACTTGGCTATCTTATAAAAGAGTTGTATTCTCTCATTTGTAATCAAGTTGAATAAGGAGAAGTGAAATAATAAAAAATGTAGTCTTTCATTTATTATATGTTTTATCTCTATCCTCCTCTCTATATCCAAATTCCAACATGGTATCAGAGCCAGGTTAACGAGGGAGGATAGAGAGATCTCTAGGAAGCCAAAAAATAAATAAATAAATAAATCAGAAGGAACATTAAGAGGAAGAAGAAGAGTGAGAAGAAGATCGGAAAAAAAAACAGAAGGAAGATTAAGAGGAAGAAGATCAAAGATGAAGAAGAAGACTGAGAAGAAGATCGAAGATGACATTGTAGAAGATGTTGATGCACCAAATGAAGAGAAAGAGAACGTGGCACAAGTGGCCATGGAAGAAATTTTATTTTAGAGTTGTGGGTGAGAAAGTGCACCATGTAGAGAAAGTGCTCCAATATTAAAAATATATTTGAAGGTGATGAGAGAGTGCATCACAAATCGAAGAGAAAGTGCTTCGAATCAAGGAATCTGTTTGAAGTAATAAAACCAAGTTTAAGGGAGGATGTTGGAAATAAACTTGGTTTTAAGGAAACAAATAAATTTGGTTTTAATAGGAAACACTATGGAATAAAGTTAATTATTGTATTAAGGGAAAGTTAAAATAGTTGGTAAGAAATTTTAGATTTATCAAATGGAGAATTATACAGTTGCTTTGTTGAGGAAAGTAGAAATTAGAGAATAAAAGAAAACTCTAGAATAAGAAGACTCTAGATACTTGGCTATCTTATAAAAGAGTTGTATTCTCTCATTTGCAATCAAATTGAATAAAAAAAAGTGAACTAATAAAAAATGTAGTCTTTCATTTATTCTACGTTTTATCTCTATCCTCCTCTCTATATCCAAATTCCAACAGTTCTAAAATTGGGGAAGAAATTGGTTTCTAAGTTGCGTTGCAATAAGCAGGAGCTGGTAAAAAGAGCACGAATTAAAAGTTCCTTGGTACCGTAGAAGTCTTTGAGTAGAAGAACGTTTGGTTTTATCCGGTCTTCTAAGCTTATTCTCATCAAAAAGTGATTCGAAGAGAAGAACTTTCCGAGTTGAGTATGGGAAAACCCAGTTTCAAGCAAGAAATCCAACTTAGGTTTTATACCCTTTATCAGATCAAACGAGGGCTTAATCGGGAAACAACACAGAAAGGCAGATTCCGAACAACATTGTGTGATGTTGAACCAATTAATCAAGTGACTTTAACATTCAACATAAAGAAAGGAAAATTCTGAACAACATTGCCTGAAATATACCAGAAATTATAGTGGCATATGCCTCGCTATGATTCAACGTAACATACACTTAGTACTGAAGAGACGAAGGAGAAAGTGTTCGCAGGAACGGATGGATTTGTCGTGAACGTTATCGTTTACATTCTAAAGTGCCAACAAATAAAAGTTGAAGGCGACGTGGAGCGTGATAAAAAAATTTCACATTACCATGCTACTGTTGTCATGCTTCATTTACTTCAGAAACAACACAGGTGTCTGCTTAACATAGTTTAATAGTGTACACTTAACAGTAGAGTCTCCCTATGATCAGTTAACATGTGCAACTTTTTGTAAATGGTGAGCTGAGTTGCTTAATTAAGCAAAGCGCATGGTTTTGTTGTGCAAGTTTCTTAATGTGGTATACATTTTTTCTAAGTTTGAGGTTATAGAGTTAGCTTGTTGATCATATACAGAACGGATCCTTTACTGTGATAGGTAGTATTAAACTGGTGTTCTGCTTTTTATAAAATAAAAAGAAAAAAAGGAAAAAAAAAACTTTTCTTTCTGGATTTGACCAAAATCATATATATCAAATTAGAGAAGTAGTCGGTATTTTATTTTGCATGATCAATCTTCGTATATAGAACATTTTTGAAGGCTATAATGTGTTAAGTCTCGACTTCCCATTTGATGGTGTTTGGTTAGGAATTCTTGAGTAAGTATCAAACTTGGCCTGTGTTTTTCTCTTGCTTGATTATTTAATGTTAAACTGAACTGACTTATTTATTATTGTTGTTTAGTATATAAAATAGCTTGATTAATATTTTCTCATGCTTGATGTTTGTAGATTTCCCCCCCTTTTTTAAAGTAAAATGGGCTAATTTCTCGTATCTACTGCGGGAGGAATCCACATTTTTAATTTGTTTTCTCACCCTAAGATCATGCCTTGTGGTGGAGATTGCCTTAGTGTTTATATTCATGGAAGAAACCTCACATATTTTGAGTTGGACCGCTCTATTTGAGTTTCTACCATTCACATTTGGCATTGTTAAGTACTTGTCCTTTAAGCAACCTGTTGTATTTACTAGTATTAAGATTTGTAATATACAAGGACATTTTTTGTAGTTAAAATTTACACCAAGATGGTGTGACATCAATGGCATTACAACTATTAATAAAAGACATGAGGGTGAAAGTTTGAATCCCACCAAAATCAAAAATCAATAATTATTTTTAAAAAAATGAAACTTAAGCAAGTATACAAGTTCAAAAGCCTGTTCTACCTCATTTGGCTGGACCAGCTGTATACTGTATTTACTATATATCCAATTTGAATTTATTTTGATTTACGGGTCAAGTTGGGATGATGAAAAATGAAATAAAGACCCAATTAAATCCAAATCAAACCAACGCACTGACTTGATAAAGGACATTCAAATATATACATTTTTAATATTATTACATAATTGGATCGAACCCAACCAGATCCGATTAAACTTTCAAATTGTATAGCTTAAACCTGATAAAATTTGACCCCTATTGACCCAAGATCCATCGGATCAAGTCCAGATATATGGTTAGGTCTAAATGGCACATGTGGAACTCATGCCCCTAAATTTAAGGGCATTGTCAAAGAAACTGCACTTTTGGATGAGAAAATGAGCAAATTTAAAGGGATTCTGCTTGAAAAGAAATTGTTACGCATCTTCGGACATTCTTTTGAAAACAAAATCCGGTAAGATCCCATCAAAGAATGAAGTAAAACTCAATAGCATCTCGTTTGTCGAAGATAATTAAAATTTGATGGGGCTTAATCAAAAAATAAATCAAAATTAGGTGGAGGGCCATCCAATTATGAATGTCATTTGATAATTTAAAGCTGTGGGGACGTTTGTTACTGAGTAATCGCTTGGGGCAGATAGCCACATTTCAAAAATACATTTAAACTCATGCACCATGACCCGTCTTTGAGCGCAAATACCTCAGACAGAAAGCAAAAGAACAAAACAGACACTTCAGCTGAAACCCTTTAAGAAGTGACAGAGGACAGACTCACGCGTAACATGAACATCAAGCTCTGAGCTAGCTGTTGGCAGGGGCTAGGCTTCCTAGGCCCTAGAAAGCGGCTGAGGGATGTGGAGAACATCTCGAGGGCAACGTCGATGAGGGTGGCACAAGAGGAGGTGAGGCACGTCCCGGTGCACCCTTTGCCTCGTACTAAGCTCACGTGCTCAAAGGCATCTACTAGGTTGTGGTGAACCCTTTGCGGGGAGTTCTCCGTGCATGGCTTTATATCCATTAGGTTTCCTAAGACTTTAAATTTAATGCGTGCTCAACAATCTACTACTGCTTGCTTTAAATAGATGCTCGTTTCACTGCATTCTTATAGAGCAACTTTCTTAAACATTACATGGTCATGAAGCATGCCCTTACTTGTCCAACGATATACAGATTTTTTTTCCCAACGTTTTCTAGTCTAAAATAACCACAAGTCCCCATCAAAAGTTGCAGTAATTTTTAAGCTTTCTCAAAGAAGATGAATAGAAAAATAAAAATAAGATTCGTTAGAGGAAAAACTAGGGTTTTCCACTGTATGCATGAAGTATCTCTGGTGCTAGGTTCTGATAAGGCACCACATACTTCTCCAAGAAATCTTTATTACTGCCCATCAAATACTGAAAAGCACGTCTCTTTTTAACCAATTGCTTCTTCACCAGTATATCGATAACATGACACCTCGGTTTGATCCTCTTCTCCAAACTATAGTTAAAAAGCATAGGGTGAAATGCCAAATAAGATGGCTCGCACTTCCTCTCATTAACCAAAAACTCCATTATCTGTTTAATCTTTTTCTCCGACGCAGCCATGCACCATGGGTTTTTAGAGAATGCAGATACAGTGTCTTCCTCAGACCATCCTAGATTCTTATACAAACTTAATTTTCTCTTCCATGTACCAGGATTTGTTCCTACAAGTAAATGAACAGTTGTACAAAATAAGGTGGATTTAATTATAGATGAATGACATCAAAAGGGATAAAATAGGTGCTACTAAATAGCAGAGCCGGCCCTAAGATTTTGCTATCCAAGCCCAGTAGCTCACTTAACCCTTTATTCAACAAAATTGAAGCACAAATATTACCCCCATAAGCTTAGTAGCCCACATTTTAGTTCAGTTAACCCTTTTTTCAGCAAAATTAAAAGACAAAATATTGCCCTCATGAAACCCAGTACCCCACTTAACACCTTTTTTCAACAAAATAACCCACGCAGCCAGGTTTCTAACCTGCAACAACTTGATTTGTTGTCCTTTCCTTTCCACTCAACCGCAACTTGATTTGGATACAAATACTTCATTGGTTTATATCAAATAAAATATTTTGTTGTTGTCCCAACTCAGTGGGCTGCCCCAGCCCGAGGGCTTGGTGGGCTTCCCTCTGGGTCGGGCCTGCTAAACAAAGTTGCCTTGAAGCATGCCTTTTATATATATATATATATATATATATATATATATATATATATATATATATATATATATATATGAGATAGGATAGATTTACACCACGCATCTCCTTTTTTTTTTGGTGGGCTTCCCTCTGGGTCGGGCCTGCTAAACAAAGGTGCCTTGAAGCATGTCATATATATATATGTGTGTGTGTGTGTGTGTGTGTGTATGAGATAGGATAGATTTACACCACGCATCTCCTTTTTTTCTCGTTCAACTAACTATTTCTTACCACTAACATATTTAATTATAAATAAGTGGTCTAAAATGAAGTGCTAAAAAAAGGATGTCCTAAAGCATGCCTCAATTTGAAACACAAAATCAGACTCAATAGTTGATGCAAAAGATCCGAATCGTTTTATCTTTTTTATCTTTATATGAAATGACACAATTCTGAGGCGATTCGATGGTGAAGTTGAATTGTGTGAAAATTGTCCTAAGTAGACTCTCCTATATATATATATATATATATATATATATATATATATATATATATAATCAACAGACAAATAAGAAACTAATATGAAACAGAAAAGCATACGAAGAATTTACGATAGTTCATTAGATTCAAGATATACATCCACTTTCATCTGTTAAGTTTGCTTGTTTATATATTTTCAACTAATTATAAGCAGAAGAAGTGCAATGGAGTTTTGCTTAAATTGCAAAGTTATACTTTAGGATTTGGACCAACAAAGTCTTCCCTTCCCAAAAAGTTGATCCAACTCACCGTATCATGAGGTGTTTATAGGTCGAAGCTCTTAGTGGAATTGCAACGAGATTTTCTAGACCATACAATGCAAATTAGGAGTGGGCGCGGTTCAGTCTGGTGCGGTTAGAAGTCTAAACCGCTTCCGCACCACATCAAATGGTTGATCAAAAATAAAAACCATATTAACCATTCAAATGGTTCGGTTTTAATATAATACGGTTCGATTTTGGTTCGGTCCGGTTTGAACCCGTATTAAATATGAATTATGAGAATTACTTCCGTTAGTAATTAATTTATGATTATGTGATGCTTTGTCACTTAAAGGTTAAAACACACATTGTTATCTGGAGTTGAAAGATTAGTTTCTAAATTTATAAATACTTCAATTTTGCAATTAATGAAAAGTGAAATTGTTAAAACACTAATCAAACACCAATGTTAATCAATGCGTAAACTTTAAGTAAGAAGGCTCAAATAAGGTTATAATTAGCATTTCCAATATGGAAACTAATATACTGAAACTATAATTTTTTCTTTGTGATAACGAATACAATTAATATAACAACAGCATACGCGCTGAAAATAAAATATATATTGTTAAAATAAAGATTAGACAGAAATTAGTTATATTTTTATCATAACATTACAAGTGTAGGTATGCGGTTTGGTTCGGTTTAATACGGTTGGATCAACAGTTTAAACAGCAACCAAAGCGTATGGTTGCGAGTCGGTTCGCTTTGGAGTATTTGCCTTAGAGAGAGAATTCATTGTGGTTTTCCGCACCGTTTTTACTGTTCAGTCTGGGTGATTTCCACATTACGGTACGGTTTATGCACACCCCCAATGCAAATACATATAAAATCACTGAATAAAATTACTAAATTTAAAATTTTACGTAAGTTTATAAATTAAACCAAAAATTAGAAAAGGATTTGTAACATTTTGCTAGATAAGTGGTTGAACTTGTATAACTATTTTTTTTTTTTTTTTTTTTTTTTTTTTTTTTGGGGTGTAGTGTAACCACCTTTACAAGTTAAAAAAAGCCTATTCTAAAATATAAAATATCTATAAAAATAAACTTTAATGCATGTGCCAATAAATCGGGTTGCTATTTAGGCAGTCTTCAGAAAAGAACTTGACCGTAACATTTATTGTTGGGTCGTAAATGATCAGTTGCTAATCTGAAATTAATCTAATATGAACCATCATACAATGAAAGGGTTTCTCAAAATTCCTCACAGTAAGAGTTAATGTAAGCAATATGTTGCCTATCGGATTAACGGAAAAAAGATTGTACGTTACAAAATAAATGGTGAGAAAAAAATTCAAACGCAGTGTATCATTTCCATACATTAAACGTCAAAAAGTACTGAAAGATTTATATGATTGTATGGACGGTAATGAAATTAAGTATCGTTCAAAATTAATGTAACACTGATTGGAATTTACTTCTACAAATTGAATGAAATGCTCAAACCAAACAATTTCACAACAGTCTATCTGAATCCTTTTGGGAAATAATAATAAAACAAATATTGTAATTTTTACTACCATTATCGAATGTTCAAAAAATAATCATCTGATGTGCAAAGAAACTAAGGAAAATGTGTATAAAAGCTAACAATTGGATAAACAAACACCTCGCACAATTTCAATTTTAATAGTGCACCAACAAATGGAGCAAATACATTCAATTTTATGCTCATTTTAGATATCAAATATTAAAAGTGGAAAATATGAAATGTTACTAACGAAAATATTTGCTATGCAAATGGTTACAATGTGAATGCTTGAGCAGAAAATAGTTACACAAAAAGAAAGAGGCTCAGATCAAAATCAAGATAAAGTTAAGCTGCAAAGTCATTAGGATAGGTAAACTGTATCGAACCAAAAGGACCTAAACCGGAACAGTGGCCCATGGACCTCGAGGCTTCTCTTAAACGGGCGGGGTATTGAAAATAAAATAAAAAATACACATGAATGTGTTATGTAAATCACAGAGCTGTAAAGATGAATTACATGTGTGTGTGTACACATACACACCAGTATGAAGCCCGTGTGATGCATGGGTCGTAGGTTGTTATTGTTTTTCGTCTCGGTGTATTGATGAGGAAATTAAATAGAGTTAACTGACTGAGATACCACCCTTCACTTGAGTGGATAAATATACTGGTTGGTTCTTTTATATATATATATATATATATATATATATATATATATATATATATATATATATATATATATATATATATATTGGAAGAAACATATGTCGCGATATATCCTCCAGCACATAAAATGTTCTATAAACATCAACAAATACATCCCACTGTCGTTGCAAACAAACATCTCCAATTTTCAAAATAAAAATCTTTTGGAAGTGTTTGACTAAAAGGGGAAGAAGATATTAAGCATGCAACATATAATAGTAAACATGCAACAAACTCTTCTTTCGCGCTTGAATAATAGGTAAGCAAAATTCCAGGTCAACATGTAATAATAATCAAGTATGACTCGTCTCGGTGTATTGATGAGGAAATAGAGTTAATTTTGTTCAATTATAAATGACAACACATGGAAGTTCATGTTGTATTGCTAATCATTTATTATTTATTTTAGAAACAGTGAATTGCACAGTTGTCTAGTATGTTTTATACTATTCAATATATGTTGGAAAAATAACCGAATGTGTAAAATATATAAATGTTTAGGTAATTTTTATTCTAATCCGCGGTTTTAATAAGTTAATCCACCATTTTACTTTAATAAGTTAATCCACAACTATTTGGTAAGTTAATCCACCAGTGGATTAACTTAAAGATTTCACCCTGTTATATAGCTAATAATCGACTTTGTGCTTCTTGTTTCACAATTCTGATTTATTTCACAATTCTCATATCAGATTAATAATAATAATCCAACTAGCCTAAAATCAAGATCTCATATCAGATTAATTATATGGAAAAAAATACATATTATATCGTAATGTGACATAGATAACATATAAATCTATTGTATGCAACATGTTTCTATCAATTTTTCAAGATTTCAGAAAATAACCAACTACAATTATATGTAGTAATGGTGATATAAAAAAAATCCAATTTTGTATATAATTAATCAACTTAAAAAAAAAAAATACTTACTGTTGTTACGTTAAATTACTCCGTTTAACGCTTAAGTTTGGATTTAGATGCTAGGATTACAGAATCAAGAAGACGCACAGAAGACGACTGAGAAGAAAAGAAATTACGTACGTTTTTTTTTTAGGATACACTGATTAAAATTATAATTTTAGTAAAAGTCAACGATCCTATAAAATATGGTGCATTAACTTACTAATATTGCGGATTAGAATAAAAATTATCAAATGTTTATGATGTGGTTCGTCATAATAGAAATCAGAGTGCATAATCCAAAGACATGCCGAAAGATTTTATAACTATCAGGTTTGAAATGTTATTTTTTTTCTGCATACTCTAAAATAGCGTAGAGAGCAATAATAATACTGTAAGTGAAAATAAATATGTTGTATCGAAATGAGTACATGTATAGACAATATTGTTGATTCATATGAGAGTACATGTTCATAGAATTAAAAATTACAAATTTAAACATGATTATGCATGGTGCCTTCACCAATTATGTTATGGCATGACAATCCAATATGCTTTGGAACATCTACAATATTGCGTACCTATCTTTGGGATCTGCAACATTTTTTTTTTTTTTTTTTTTTTTTTGCATGGTTAGTAGTATAGATAGGCTTGTAGTGTATATATTTCATTTGGAACATACATGATATATAATAATAATCATAGTAAGAATTAAATGCAAAAAACTATTGATGAAATGTAATACATATATTTAATCGTAAGGGCTCTCGCTAGCACATAATATGTCCTCTTTTATCTTTCTATTGTTGTTGCAGAAGAAACTCAGGACATACAATATTCACAGTAGTGGTCTCCTCTTCTGTTTTGAAGGAGGACGGATATTCGACGAAAAGTAGTGCATTTAGAAAGGGTAACATATAGTTGTCCATGAGTGAAAACCGAGATACGTAAATCAACACTCACTGGTTGTCCCTGTGCTTTATTTATAGTCATCGAGTATGCCAACTTCCTTCTTGACATGTTTATACTTATTTCATAAGATGATGATTGAAGAGATATTCGCGGAAAAGAAAACTAAGTTTCCTGATTTATCTCTGTCAATATTTCAATTTCTATTATTCGTGACGCACAACGAATCACTATTAATCTAGTGTCATTCTAAACTGGGTGCAAAACGATAAAGATTAATGGAAAGAGAATGTGTTTTTGGATAAAATTGTTGCAGCAAAAAAGAAAGTGAATGCAAGATGAATTGGGTAGAATGCTTATGTCATGGTTCCAGCATGAAAATCGTTCATCGATTTGCTGGCCTTTCCAGTAGAATGATTAAATCCTTATTCCCTTCATCAATTTCTCCATACTGGGTCCATTCAAACATAGCAACACTCCCTTGCGTACATAAATCAAATGCAGATGCTACCTCCCTTTTCATTTGAAAGTCATAGCATTAAATTTCAAGTAGCTTAGATTCGAATTTCTATATTGCTAAAATTCTAAAAAAATCAAGTACCTGATGTTTTTTCAATTGTCATGCGTGATGTTTTTTCCATTCTGTAAAATAAATGGATTACAGTACAGATCTTGTGCAACAGAGATTATATATCCATGTTGAAGATAAATTGCCTTAACTGATTTCCATGAGCAGAGAAGTAATAGTTAATGAAAGAATAAAATGATCAAACCTAAAAATGCAGTGATTACATATATCCGAACATGTTAATTTGTACACTTATATATCTGTGAAAATTATGACTATTTTCAGCCGCATGGATGAGACGTTTATGAGCATAGAAGTAAATGTTAAGGAATCAAATGACTAATAACAAATGGAAACTATGTTTCGCACAACTTGATGCAACCTGCTTCCTAATGGCTAACATACACCGTACTACCAGCAAATAGGCAATGAAACAGACATCTATAATTTCCACAAACACACACATTAAATATATCAGTAAAAGGAACAGATTATAGTTTAACCAAAAAAAAAAAATCAATGGATCTTATCTGAAATTGAATATTAACAAACCAGTATAGAATAAATTTATAGATGCTGTTTTTATAGGAAAAGTTCTAACTTTCTTTAGACAATACTCAAGTCAAATTTACCTTTGATAAATCCGATCTCAAGTGCCTGAATACATAGTTATAGAACCAACGAACAGAGGTGCGGGTACCACGTCTAAAATTTGGATTTGTTTGGCAGATTCAACTGATAAAGTATCGAACTCTGAAGACGCATCCGTAAAACGGTTAGTTCCTGCGTTCACAGCAGAAAGACCCTTCGGACCTTCTCCGTCCTTTCGATTGAAAGTTATCCAAATGTATGAAAGGCGGAAACAAAATATGATTCAGTAAAAGATGGAGGTTGGAGGAAAAGTTAGCTCTGGGAGCAATTAGCACGAAACTGAGTGGAATAGATCGTAGAAGAAGAAATAGGGTGGAAACTGCATATTGTTATACTGGCAACGATAGTGGTCTCGTGGAAATGATAATGAAGGTGAACTGCTTTGAGGGAGTGGGAACAGATTTGGATGGTTACTTAACAGCATGAGCAAAAATTTAACGCTGCTATATTAACATCCGTCAGATGACTTTTTTTCTATTCAATCAAAACCGTCCTTTGTCTTAAGTTTGTCTTTCTATTAAACCACTGCAATCTTATTTTGCAGCAAAAAGTAAATAATACATGTATAGCGAGTATGAACAAGTTGTATATATAGCGAGTAGGGACAGGTTGCATTTATCAATAAGCCCTAACTAATATTAGAGAGGAATACCCTAAATGTTATAATAGATACAAAATCCAAGTACTCCAGAGAACAGACGACACACTAACCAAAATCAAATACTACCAAAATCAAATTAAGGAACACTAATGGTCCATTGATTGACCTTATATCATTTACGTCTGTGCATTTATCCGCAGTAGTTAGGACATATCACAACATATACCAAATCTCCAGCCAAAACTATACCAAAGTAATGCATATCACTGTAGTTATTGTTATTACATTGCATATCACTGTAGTTATATATGAAGAGTGGATGGAATGGACATAAGAATTCTTATCACTGTAGTTATTACATTACATTGCATATCACTGTAGTTATTGTTATTACATTGCATATCACTGTAGTTATAAATGTGATAAACATCAGTTCAATATGAAGAGTGGATGGAATGGACATAAGAATTCTTATTACATTGCATATCACTGTAGTTATTGTTAAGAACGATATTTACTAAATTCACTTACTTCAATAACAATCTTCGAAATAACATGATAAGCTTGGATAGGAAAGCACAGATCAGTAAGTCAAACTTGTCAACAGAGTTAGCATGAATACATAATAGTTTGAAGTTAATGTAAAAGCAATAAACAGTAAAGAAGTTTAAACAGAGGAGCCATGAGTTTAACTGTAATTACTAACAACCATAACCTGCTGTCCTTATCTGCAATATAAATTAAAATGCCGTCATCATTTTTTTTATGCCACCATCTTTAACTGATGTCCAAGCAAAGCAAACTTTATGTACAACAACAACAAACTTACTTCACTTAGCAGCAATTATTACCTTATTCACATAAATAATGAAATTTGACAGCAATATGGTAAGTCACTGCCATCATGTTTGGATTTAGGAAATGAGATTACATTTTAAAAAACAAATCATACGTACATATCAACCACAGGATGATCAACCTGTTGTGAATCATACCTTCATGCTAACTCTTTCTGTTATATAGATGGCGTGAAGCTCGTCTTTGTATGAATTATATATTTTATGTATGTCATGATGTCATATATAGAGTATGGATTCAAAACTTAATCAATCTCAAATTTTTGCATGTAAACTTAAAAACAATATAAGTTGGTTGTAAATTATAAAAGATACTTATTTTTTAAATAAGGCGAGTTTAGGAAAAAAAAAAATAAGGCTGTAAAATAATTTCAAATTTGAGCATAACTATGACACACATTTACCATTACAAAAATTCAATGAGTTGGGGACTAAGCATGCAGCACGTTGCAAATAGTCATCATGCGCTGACCATTTCATGAATAAAGAAACGTAAAATACAATTCTGCCATGCATACTATTTCATGAATATAAAAAATAAAAAATAAAAATGCAGAGGTTGAAAAATGATGAATTCAGGTGAGCTGAACTTGGTGCGCACAAAGCAGGTTTAGCTTGCATAGGTATGGAGGCCAACTGGAAAACTGGCATGTCTAAGTTCATTCAGTATGCATGCCTCTTTGAAAACATTGGGAGATCTCGGCAATCTTCAACACCACCTTTAAATTCTTCCCAAAAACAACTACAATCCAAAATGAATATAATAGGATAAACTCGGGTAGGCAAGCAAGAATCACTAACTCAAAATCATTAACAGTGTTAACGTGAACACATAATAGTTTGATAAAGAGAATTAATGTAACATGAAAGCAGCAATAAAGAAGCTCAAATAGAGAAACAGTAATTATAACTAAAAATACAATAAACAATTGTATATGTATTTGAAAAGCGGAACAGTAAAAACTAAATCAGAATAGGAGAAGATCAATACATAAATGAATGAATAGTAAGAACATGTCTTTCAGTTACTAATTAATGCTTGAAATAACCCAGTTATTCTGAAAAGTAAAAACTACAACCTAAATTCTGTTGACAATAAGACCATGAATTCATTGTTATTGTTAATTCTAACATGTCAAAAATATTCATCTATATAAGAAGTTGAAATCAACTTCTTAACGCAAAATTAAATCCCGTATAGCCTTTTGTCTCCGTTGTCAAGCCAAAGGAGATTTTTATGTAGATATTTTTTTATAGGTTGAAATATTGCATTAGAACAAACAATATTCATTTCATGTGTGTTCAGTTTTACATCCGTCCATTTAAACACCAAGCTAATCATAGTTACTGGAAATGAAAGCATTTGTCAGAACATATGATATGCATAAGTTAATAATCAGAAACTAAATAGAAGCTTATCTCTGGCAGCAAAAAGAAAGCCAGGGCCAATTTTTTGCATAGAAACATGCATGAAAAAAAGTGTGCGACATCCTTTATTGAGTATAAGAGCAAACTTTTGCATAGGTAACAACAATAAAACGATATCGAAGATCATTTTTTGTGATAGAAACGAACATATAAATTGAATAAAATCCTTCAGCCCGAAATAATCTGCATATGTGAACCGAGACTTAAAAAACAGGAGCATAATCGGGAAATTTCAAAATGTAAATGAGAGGATCGACATACCTATGACGTTGAAAATTAGTGCAATGACGTTGAAAATTATCCCTGTTTTGATATGAAGTAGCATCTCTTCCAATTGTTGTTGCTCTATAGCTAATTGGGTATCCTTCTAAATTGGATCTTGCACGATGGTGAGCATGCATACATACATCTAATGTTTGTTCAGAATTAATCCCACACAGGCAAGTCCTCACGGGACATCTATTACTCTTCCAAGAAAGTACATGAACATTTCAAGTGAACATGAAGCAAAAACGAACATCTATACCAGAACACATAAAAAGCATTCATATAATGTCAGTTCTTGCTCACAAAGAAAAATAATTTGTGATTGTACATGAACATTGCAAGTGAACATCAGCACTAATATATCAGCAGCAAAAAAAGATATAACAATACGAATATGTCAATGTAAAATATAAATAAAAGAATATATGCTTCTTCGTCATCATTCATGCTCTCCCCCCGGGACATTGATACATGGGTGTCGACTTAGCGGTTCCAGCCTTCAGTGGACATGGCGCATCTAATGATTAAACACGGAACCGGTATCAAACCCATAAATTTAAGTCTCAAAACAAAACAAAACATAATGTCTAAAAATTAGATGTTCTGAAGAGAATGAATATAATATGGTATATGGTTTAGTTTAACAGTTAATTCGGAAAAAGTTTAGTTGGAAAAAGGGATCCTCATATATGCATGTAACCGCAATGATACTCAAGATGTGCATATATCAATAAAATATGATACACTGAATGGTAATGTCAAATGTAATTGAAAAAGAAAACCCTGTAATATGCCTATTTGCAGGAAGAGATTGGGTTGTGATGCCACAACGTCTAATGCCGTTGAATAGCTTTTAAACAAAAATAGACATGTAAGTTTTTACACAAATAACTGGAAGGTAATCTTTTGAAAAACGCATGTCACATGTACCAAGTTTTGTATACCCAAATTGCCTTCAGTGAAAAGTCCAATGCAAGTTCAGGCAATGCTCTAGTATAAAGCATGGTAAAATATTATAGAACATACAAAGTACAGTAGCAAGTAGACAGGAAGATATATCAGGTTGTTGTGGATAGTTAAATGCGTAGGCATGTACGGAAAATATCTTATTTGTTATTTATTCCACATATACAAAACAGAATTACACCGACATAGCAAAACTTAAAATTAGCTAACATGCTGCGCTGACAGGTAACTGTATCGAAGGATTAACAGAGGATCTTTGTCAAAGCGGCAAAGCCATGCTTTGCGACAACATGTCTGAAAATCTATGGCCGAATAAAAGTTTGTGAAGCAATAAGATAAAGAGAAGATAAATATCATACCTGTATTTCATCGAAATTACGTGATCCTGCAGACTTGCTCGCTTCCTCGCCCTAGTTATTAGAGTTGAGCTTAGCAAAATATGAAATTATGGAGGGTGCTGAAATCGTGAAGCCTGTTAAAAATAGAAAAGGTAAAAACAGAGCCAAATAGTATCCTAATGAAACCAAGGTAAGTAGACAATAGTATCATTAGGATATAAGAGTGTAAAAGTTGGATAAATTGTGATAGCAATAAGTTAAAAGTGTACAGTAGTACGCTTCCTACTTGATAATAACATTTTAATAGCGATAAATTACATTAAGAGGTGGAGCGCAGTGGAATTAAAGAGGCCTCTCTCTTCGTCCATTTGTCTTTGTCTTGCTCTGGCGAAGTGCTCTTACATGTCCTATTTTGTTGTAGAAGTATTATTATCAACCCCAACAGCCTTGCTTTAGGAATGATACAAATAACAAATAATATAAGTTGGCAAATAACAAATAATATAAAAAGTTTTGAATATAAATCGGAAAGAAACTTGATTCAGAACTTCTGATTAAAAAAACAAATGGAAAAAACAAACACGATCATAAATAAATCGAGAAAAGAATATAAGTTGGCAAAATCACATTCTGTATCAACTATTTTTTGAAAAGAAAACTTATGTTTACAATTTATGCGTTGGAGTCACTCATTTCACAAAGAATGAATAAGTAGGGTTCTGACATGTATAAAAATAGTTTGATCCAACATGTCCTTTTACTTAGGTCAATAACAATGTTGAGAAGACGACACTACTTGCCTTAGGATTATACTGAAACTTAGTACATATCTCAAACCGAACATCTTCAAAACTAACGTTAGTAATGTAATACTTCATCATCCGTCAAAATATAGTTGTGATAAATATTAAGTCTTTGTCCACCATACTATGTTAATCGTATATTAACCAATCAAGCCTATGTAAAAATAATTTTTCTGCCCATTCGCAAAACAAAGCTCGTACGTAAAACATGGAGAAAATAATGAATTCATGTATTATCTAACAAAAAGAATGTTACTTTTGTAGTCAATGTATGTAAATCATAGTTGAAGGTTAACAAAGGTGTTTGCAATAATAATTGATGCGACAATTTTATTTTTAACATGAAAAACAGAACACATGGGAAAAAACTCACTTCACATAACTCAGCTCTATAACATATTATAAAATTTGGTAGAGATGGTCCAAGTAAACCACAAATTTTTGTTGCAATTTTCCGACGAATAACCAACTGCAACCCAAATATTTTAAAATAACAGATTCAACAATCAGAAAACAACTTCGTTTAATGATGTAACTATTAGATAAAAAATATTGTAGATGAAAATCATTTGGAGATGACTGGTTGCAATCAAGCATGAACATTTGATTGGTCCTCTTGCTACTGTAATCAACCTCTTAACAATACCAAATTCAACTAATTTATTGTTATCATTAAATGTACAGAAATTCAACAATCTCAAAGTGGAATCAAGCATGATTGTTTTACTTGTTATTGCAAGCAGTATCGTGAAAACAGTACTGAATAACAATATATTACTTTTTAAGTGACACACCAATTCAAGAGATGCTTAGTTGGCGATTCTTATTTGAGCTTTGAGAAAAGCATGATCAATAGACAAAGCTAAGAACCTACGTGAGAATAAAATGCTAAGAACCAAACCTTTCAAACCATGAAGTAAATTTTAGATCTTACTTTGCGAAATATGGTATGGACTATCGCAAGTTTTCCCTTCTTAAAAAAAAAAAAAAAAACGACTACTTCTGTAAAATTAAAATGCGGAAGAAAAAGAAATTACCGAAGAAGTGAACGAAATACAGAGGAGCAAGTTGTGGATTATCATATCTGTAGCGTCGCCAAGTCAAAACGATCTGTAATAGCAAAACGATGCTCAAAATTAAACTTCAATGCAGACAAAAGTACAATATCAACAGAATATAAATCAAGCGTAATACTGAAGTGATGAACAGAAATAGAAATCGAAGTGGAAATAGGATTGCAAACATATTGTGTATTCGTATGATGATTCGCACTGTTTTGCAGGTGGAAGGTAAACCGTAGGCGCCATAGATCTGGTGGGAACAGGTTCAGGTGACCTATGAAGCAGCGGTGCGATTGAGTGGGAGAAGCAGTAATCGAGGGTTGACATACATGTGAATTCCGCCATGAGAAAATAAAAATTCGTGGCACTGAGTTGAAAGTGGTGGAAAGGAGGAGACGTGGGTTGGAGACGTGGGCTTTTCGGTTTTGGAGTAAAATGACGTAAAGGTCGGTTGTAAGTCATGCGTGCATGAGTTTGTAAAAGGGTATATTAGGGAAACAGTAATGGATTATGCGGTGTTAAGTAATGAGAGGAGATCGTGGGAGTAGATATAGATCCATCAATAAATTGCAGCCGCTCTTTATCTATGCCAAGGATAAATCTCAGCCCTTGTTTGTCTTTCCGTAACCGACCAAGGCTTTTTGATATATATATATATATATATATATATATATATATATATATATATATATATATAAAGGTGGATACTCAGCGCCAAAGGCTCCCGTACTCAAGCGCGAGAGGACTTCCCAGGCCAGTCTAAGAAAACATTGAAATAAATGCATTTTTAGTGTTATTATCTAGTCAAGTTAGACCCAATCCGTCTAAATTTTCAAAGCGTATAGTTTAAAAATAATAAAACTCAACTCATCTAGAACGAGACCATCCAAGTAGAGTTCAAACAAATCAGTTAGGTATAATTGTCACACTCGGAAGTCATGCCTCTAAATTTAAATGCATTGTTGAAGACACTCCACTTTGGGGGAAAAAGGGGTTTTTTTTGGGGAGGGGGGGTGTGGATTTTAAGGAACCCGCCTAAAAAAGTAAACGTTATGGGTACCTATTCGAAAACAAAGTTCAGTAAGACCCCATAAAAAATGAAGTAAAACTCTGTATCACCCAATAGAAGATATACGGTCTATTTGGGGGTGTTGGGTTACCATTTATGAGAGCTTTTAAGAGTATCAATTTTGACTGATAATGATCAAAATAATTTTGATTGGTTTACATGAAGTGTTGTTATGATCGACCAATGCATGCTTGAGAGTTTAATATACAATGACTCTGAAAGTTTTTCATTAAGGTAACATCACATTGTATCTCTATATTTATTGTTTGGCTTTGTAAAAAGTAATTTTTCAATATAACTAGTGAGGGCATAATTTAAAAAAAGACAAATTTTCAAAAGACACTAGTTTTAAAAACTAATAGCACAAATAGGCTAGTTTAAAAACTAATTGAAAATATAGGCTAATTGGAAATAATGTCTGGCAGGCTAGAACTGTCCTGCAAAAACATCATTCATTTCTCCAGTTAGTGTTTTGTATTCCAATAGTAACATTACAGTAGCCTGCCAGACATGTATTTATTATCGACATTCTAGTATCTAAGCATTTAAAAATATGGTGCCAAAGTTGTACGGTAGGTGGAAACTAATATAGAGAAGACAAATTCTCTTTTTAGGATAAACAAACCGATTGGAAATAGAAAAACTAACAAATCACTGTAAGTGAATAAGTGTGAACAAGACAAAGATATTCTATAGCAAATTAGCGAATCTAATCAACAATCATATTTTCTACGCAAAGTGAAAAGATTAGACTAAAAAGAAAAACTATTTACCAACCACGAAATTGAAGAAAAATATAAAGCAGTAAATAGTCGAAGTTCCACGGTCAAAATATGAGAATTAGTACATTGCAGTTGATCCACTGTATTTTTGTTTTCTAGTTTCTCATATATTGAATAACCAACTTTCATTACAAACATAGTACGAATTTATCGTCAGTCTATATAGCACAAATCTGGACTTAAATGGATGTCGAAATGAATGATGTTTACAAAACTGGACTTAGATGGATGGGGCTAAATGGAGAAATGAATGATGCTTTTACAGTAGCTAGGGGTGAGCATTATTTGGTTAAACCAAATAAACCGACCGAACCAATTTATTTTGGTCGGTTTGGTTTGGTTTTGAAACTAGATCGGTTTGTAATCGGTTTGGAAAATTATTTAATTTGGTTATCGGTTTAACCAAATTAACCGAACTTTTATTATATTTTCAATATTTTCAATATTTAAATAAATATTTTAGGTTAGATTAGTTATCCAAGTAAATTTTAATCATCACATATGTGTCAAAATTACTTCTAAAAAGCATAAGAATTATAAACAATAATACTCTAATCATATATTTATGATATATTTCAAATTATAGTTAATTATACAAACGTAAGGTCTAAAATATTTTTAGTTTGGTTAAATCGGATAACCAACCGAACCAACCAAACTTAATTTGGTTGGTTTGGTTTGGTTTTCATTTTTATCGGTTTTAGTTTGGTTTGACAATTTCCATCATCGGATAAACCGAACCAACCAAACGCTCACCCCTAACAGTAGCTATGCAACTTTTTAAAACACCAATGGGCACACTTGTCAAGTGTGCCCGTATTAATATATGGGGGCGCACTTGGCAGGTGCTCCCAGTATTTAAAAAAAAACAAATCAAGTATTCGCTGAGTTTGCCAAAATTAACCTATATTTGCAGTTAGTTTTTGAACTAGCCTATTTGTGCCATTCGTTTTTAAACTGGTCTCTTTCGTATTTGTCCTTTAAAAAAAAAGCTATAACCCCTCAACATACCCCGATTTGATGAATCGAAAATTACCATTAAAGTTACACTACACTGCATTGGTTTTCATCGGTTTTATAACCAATGATCAACAACAATAACAAAGCCATATATCCCAAACAAGTGGGGGTTGGCTACATATGGAACCCAAAATTAAAATAAAATAAATAATGATGATAATATATATATATATATATATATATATATATATAAAGGGTTTAAAATAACCAAACAGATAAAAAGTCGTTTGAAAAAGGTTTTTTTTTAATAATAATAATAAGTAAAAATGTTCAATAAACGTGAAATAATATCAAAAAAAAAAAAAAAAAAAAAAAAAAAAAACTTACAAGCAAGTGTTATAATAACATCTGAAATACAAAACTGGTAGAACATAAGCTTCCAGCCAAAAACAGAAATTGACAATAACTTAATCAAAATAACCGACTTTCAATGAGATTTATATTTAAGAATTATAGCTGTAGGGACATTTCGTACAGGGAGGGTAATTACTTTGCTTTATAGCCACATTTAAAAATATATATTTAAACCAACAGCAACGTAACACGCATCGCTCCATGACCTGGCTTTAAACCCACGTAAGCAGGGCCGATCCTAGAAGTTTTGGTACCTAAAGCCAAAAATTAAAATAAGACCCTTATACAAATGCTAATGAGTTACATTTAAACAATTTATATTATTTAAAAATAACAAGAGAAGGTAAGAAACAATAAAAGAATTATTCGCAACAAAAATTCAAACTGTACAACAAAATTAATACAAATTACTAACGAATATTGAATAATAACACATGTTAATGATTATTATAATAACTAAACAAAAATAATAAAAATAAATTATGAATGTTTAATCTACTAGTTGTAATTTATCATAAAGGTATTCAATGATAATTTAAAGTCAAAATTCTTTATATAAAATTGATTGGCAAAAATCCTTTAACCGCATATTCCTATGAAAACATAGTTATCTATCGATAAATTGTACATACATTAACTATTTGGAATTAATCATAAATAATTATCATGAAATGTTGACTATAAATTAATCCTAAACTAAATATACAACCACAAATCTAAAATTAAAAAATAAGAGTCAAAACCGGATTTGCTACTCAAGTCTCAGATGTTGTTGTCATAACTTAATTCTATTTTACCATTCATTGACCACAGCTCAGGCTTAGCAAGTAAAACCATATACATATACACAACTAGATGTTTAAAACACAAAATCCAGTCAGACTAATAATACCCCTATTCATAGATGCTGAAGGACAACATCACATAGCCGCATAGACGTGTATAATAATAAAACAAAACCATTTATGCTGCTATAGTTTTCGAAACATATACAATTACACCATTAAAACATAAAATTCAATGATTCAAATTACTTACCAAACTCTAGCGATTTCGAGCTCAGCTGAAATAAAAATCAAGCGTCTGTCGTTTGTACCCTAATTGTTGCCATGCCTTCCTTTGCCTACTTGGAAAGTCGCAATTTGGATTGCCGTCATCTGGAGTTTTATCGTCGTTCTTCGCTCGCTGTTATGGAGAACTGTAGTCGCAGTTTTGATTTCTCTGATTTGCGGTTGAAGATCGCGGTTGTTGCTCTGCACCGATGGCCAATCTGGTGCCCTAGTTTATTTGGGGCCCTAAGTGAGTGCTTTCCTCGCTTTGGCAAAGGGCCGGGACTGCACGTAAGACGGTAAAAGTGAAAGTAAAAGAACAAACCGGACACTTTAGCTGAAACCCTTTATGAAGTCACAGAGGACGACTCATCTGTAACAGGAACAGAAAGCTCCCGACTAGCTGTCGGTCGACGGCATCCTAGCATGTCCAGACTGTCTCGAGGACAACCTTGATGAGGGTGGCATGAGAGGAGGACGTGAAACACGTGCCGGTGCACCCTTTGCCTCGTACTCAGCTCACGTGCTCAAGGGCATCTACTAGGTTGCGGTGAACAATTTGCGGGCAGTTCTCCGTGCATGGATTTATATCCACTAGGTTTCCTAAGACTTTAAATTTAATGTGTGCTCAACAATCTACGAATGCTAGCTTTTTAAAGAGACGCTCGTTTCACTGCACTCTACTAGAGCAACTTTCATAAACATTACATGGACATGAAGCATGCCCTTGCTTGTCCAACGATATACAGATTTTTTTTTCCAATGTTTTCTAGTCTAAAATAACCACAAGTACCCATCAAAAGTTGCAGTAGTTTTTAAGCTTTCTCAAAGAAGATGAATAGAAAAATAAGAATAAGATTCGTTAGAGGAAAAACTAGGGTTTTCCATTGAATGCATGAAGTATCTCCGGTGCTAGGTCCTGATAAGGCACCACATACTTCTCCAAGAAATCTTTATTACTGATCATCAAATACTGAAATGCATGGCTCTTCTTAACCAATTGCTTGTTCACCAGTATATCGATAACATGACACCTCGGTTTGATCCTCTTCTCCAAACTAAGGTTAAAAAGCACAGGATGAAATGCCAAATAAGATGGCTCACACTTCCTCTCATTAACAAAAAACTCCATTATCTGCTTAATCTTTTTCTCCGACGCAGCCATGCACCATGGACATTTAGAGAATGCAGAGACAGTGTCTTCCTCAGACCATCCTAGATTCCTGTACAAACTTATTTTTCTCTTCCATGTAGCAGGATTTGTCCCTACAAGTAAATGAATAGCGGTACAAAATAAGGTGGAGCATGTGTTAAATCCCTTGGAAGCGGCTAACTCAGCCATCTTCTTAAACTTTTTTGCAGGAAACGTTAGCCCTCTTGGATGTTTGCTGGCGAACTTTACGATTTTGGTACAAGGAACTCCGTGATCTGTCAATGTTCTCAAATTGGGGAAGAAATTGGTTTCTAAGTTGCCTTGCAATAACTTCGAGCTGGTAAAAAGAGCACGAATTAAAAGTTCCTTGGTTCCGTAGAAGTTTTTGAGTAAAAGAACGTTTGGTTTTATCCGGTCTTCTAAGCTTATTCTCATCAAAAAGTGATTCGAAGAGAAGAACTTTCCGAGTTGAGTATGCGAAAACCCAGTTTCAAGCAAGAAATCCAACTTAGGTTTTATACCCTTTATCGGATCAGACGAGGGCTTAATCGGGAAATTTGTGCAGAATTTTGCGATTTGGGGATCTGTGAATTCATATGATTTGAGAAGTTCGGTAAGTAAAGCGATTGTATATTTTGCTCTTGTCGAAGACGGAGCTTTTCTGATTCGATTTTCACAAGTTTGCGAAACTGACGAATATTTCGATTGAAATTGCCCAAGAGCATCCCTGATTATTAGGCACGAAAATGGATTTCTAGCAAAAATTCTACTGCGGAGATGGGCAAACATGTTGCAACTGACTGAAGAAAAATAGATAGCTGATGTGAGACTTACAGTGCTAGGGTTTTTGTTTGGGTTTCCGCTATCACCATTAATGAATGTACAATCAGAACTTGGGAAGAAGAAACACCATTTTCACATTTGGCTAGATCTATTCACTCATTCGCACCCCAACTATTACCTCTTCCACCCAACAATTTAAACAAAATGCATCACATTCACATCTCATATTTTGTTTTTCGCACCCCCAAAAAATACCGAAACTACCATTTAATTTATACTTAGAAAAATAACTTAATATTAATAATGGAATGAAACAAGAGATGAAATCCAAAAACAACATAATTGTAATTCGTGATTAATATATTATTTCTTTCATTGATAACATGATCCAAAAATTATATTTTCGTTTAATTAAGAAAACGATTGAACTGTAAATCAAAATCAAAACAAATAAAAAAAATCTTGAGATAAAACTCAAATTTAAATTATAATATCTTTTTCATGTAAATCATAATTGTGTTCTGCAGTCAACTTTATTATTTTCGTCTTATTTTCCCATTTCATTATGATTAAAGTGCACGATAAAATGAAATGATGAATATGTCAAGTTTAGTAACAATTGAGGGTAAACAAGTCATTTTATTTTTTAAACCTGTAGGGGGTGGGAACGGCAAAATGAATGGTGTTAATAAAATTAGTCTTTACATTATTTGGGGTCCAAGTGTTTTACGACTTTTAGGGTTCATGGCATCAAGGTGCGATAAGAAGTTGGATTTATGAAAGACAAGAAAAAAGAAACTCAGTGGAATTCAGGAATCAGGTCGGCTGTTTGAACTACCGGCCGAAAAAGAATTATTATTTATGACTTCTTTCAGTTTAGAGTCTTTTAGGTTTATACTTTTTGGCTTTTCTTCAACAAACTATGCAAGAATTTTCGAGTTAATTATTAAACAAACAGCTTTCGTATTCTCAAAATCAATAGTTCGCTTTAGAGACGGTTTTGATAAAATTCTTTTAAAATTTCAAAATTCACCAAATATTCTTATCAGAAAAGTATAAATCTGATCCATAGAATTAAATTATCGAACAATTACATAAATTTATACAATTATTCAGTAAATAACTGAAAATACTTACGTAATTATATCAAAAATTGAAGACGTTTTCATCGTTATTTAATGAAAATTTATTGAAATTTGCCAATTATTCACCAAAAATTTTACGAAGATATCCGTAATTATTCATTGAATAATTACAGATATCCATGCAGTTTTGAATATAATCGTATAAATCTGTGCAATTATTCATTGAATAATTGCATGATTGTATGCAATTATTTAATAATTGTGTTCTATGGACCTAATTCACAATCTTTTTTGTAAAGGAGTCGTCATGTATTAAGTTTGATTTTAATGATCTAAGCTTAATATTCACTTTTCGAAATAGAATTTGAACTTGTAACATTGTCGTATTTTAAAATTTCTATTCGAAGACGGATATTGTTAATTTTTTTTACAATAACATTCGAATATATAACATTTTTCCTACATGTGAGAACATTTCCATGGTTGGTCCAAATTTTTTGTCTGTATTCCAACTATTAATAAATATAGAACACAACCTTTGTTAATAAGTGATCTACTTGATTTATTTGGAATGTTCTAACCAAAAGTAATAAACATTACAGTGGAAATGGTTTTAGAATGTTGAAAACGAGTTAAGTAGTTGATTCTGATTAATTAATTTAAACAAATGAATATTTCTTGATTTATTGTATATTATATATGAAGATTCATGAATTTCAAGGCTGTGCATTAAACTATGAATAAATGTTACGAATATCAATATGAAAATAGTTTTGCAATGTTGGAAACAATTTGATTTTTTGGTTTTGATAATATCAATGAGATAATCTTATCGATGAATGAATTATATTTGGATAAAGATATGATACTAAAAAGTTATCATGGCAAACGGAAATCCAATTTACACTTATACATACCCTATCGAAAATCAATGTTTGTTGTTAGTATTTCGAAGCTTAATTACAGTTATCTATGTGTGTGTGTGTGTGTGTGTGTGTGTATGAGAAATTAATGAGTGCAGAAACAAATTTAAAGGAACATGAATTTTATATATATATATATATATATATATATATATATATATATGTATGTATGTATACATATATATATATATATGAAAGAATTTAGATCAGAGAGAAGAGAGAGATGAAACAGTAAACAATCAAAAGGCTACATTTTTATTAATATGAATTGATTCGCTATTACAATGCTAATCCCTATATTTATAGGGTCAATTAATCTCTAGAATATTCCTAGCACATTCTTTATTCTGGAGCATATTCCATGGCATATCTCTTGGCATATTCTCTAACATCAAATATAAGATAATGTATTTATTTGTCCTTATCTCAACATTAACTCATTCTTAATATCTTTCCTTAATATCTCAACATAATATCTTTCCCTAATATCTCAACACCCCCCTCAAGATGGAGCATGCGGATCACAAATGCCCATCTTGGATTGCATCACGAAAAAAATGACAGTCAGCTTCAAACTTCCATACACTATCAGCAACTCTTCACTTTTAACAAATGGTTTTTAAAGTGGACCAACCACTCAATAATGGTTTTTAAAGTGGACCAACCACTCAATAATGGTTTTTAAAGTGGGTCACACTCAATAATGGTTTTTAAAGTGGACCACACTCAATAATGGTTTTTAAAGTGGACCAACCACTCAATGGTTTTTAAAGTGGACCACACTCAATATACAGTCAATAATGGTTTTTAAAGTGGACCACACTTAATAATGGTTTTTAAAGTGGACCAACCACTATAAATAATGGTTTTTAAAGTGGACCAACCACTAGAAATAATAGTTTTTAAAGTGGACCAACCACTACAATATATTGGTTTTTAAAGTGGACCAACCACTAGAAATAATGGTTTTTAAAGTGGACCAACCACTAGAATATATTGGTTTTATGGAAGATGACTGGTAGTTATTACAGTAGATCCATCAGCAGGGCAAAAGAATACATCAGTTGAGGGGGATGAATAGCCATAACAAATGCCAAACGAAAATCACAAGATCAATGTGCCAAGGAGCAGCAAACAGAATCAAATTAACCAAGTTCATAGCCTTCAGGGATGAGCAAATACGAAGAAAAAAAATGTAGCACAACAAAACTCATCATAAATAGCCACAACAGTGAACCCTCTTTTTTTTTTTAAATAATTATACACATATCTCTTTCCTCCCTTTGACCTGCTCCGATACCATGAAAGATTTTAGATCAGAGAGAAGAGAGAGATGAAACAGTAAACAATCAAAATGCTACATTTTTATTAATATGAATTGATTCGCTATTACAATGATAATCCCTATATTTATAGAGTCAATTAATCTCTAGAATATTCCTAGCACATTCTTTATTCTGAAGCATATTCCATGGCATATCTCTTAGCATATTCTCTAACACCAAATATAAGATAATGTATTTATTTGTCCTTATCTCAAAATTAACTCATTCTTAATATCTTTCCTTAATATCTCAACATAATATCTTTCCCTAATATCTCAACAATATATGTATACATATATATATATATATATATATATATATGTATATATATAACATAATGATGATGATTGAGATCACCTTTGATGGTAACCAATTGTTAGTCTATGATAGTGAATTGTTGTTACAATTAATACTAGTGTATACAAATCTCGTAATGTATTTTTAAAAAGCCGGGTTGTAATGAAGAAAAAAGAAAATCCTGAATTTTATTAATATTCAATGTTGTATTCAGGGTGATTTTCCAAAAAATGAAGAATGACATTTCACTTACATATAAATTAAATGCGAATCCAAGCACCGTTAAACCCAATTGTTTGAATCTTCAAAAAGCAAAAACCTTCGTGTTTGATTTTGTTTCAACAAATATTAAAATTTACACTTATTATCCCAGAAAACATCTATAAACTACAAGCTCAACTATGAATTTAATGGGGGTAAAAGAAACATATAAACCGTGCATATTTTGGTTTACAATAGAGAAATTTATTACTTAGCTAATGATTTATTCAAAAAAGTCAAATGATGGTTGACTTACATCCTTTATTTTTCACTGGTTTGCCATTAGTTGTTGGCGCTAAAAGTTATTTCCATGTTTTAAAAACTGGTTTTCCTCCCATATATTTGTTTCATTTAATCATATAGAGCCAAGTAACTAATTTTTTCACACGAAATTTATAATGGACGAAGTAAGTTTTTAGACTGTGTTTTACCATTCAGTTTTCTTTCCAGTTTAAGTGACCTCGGTGGTAATATTTGTCCGTGTTCCAACTATTATTCAGTCATTCGACCCGCATAAACCGATTAACGGTTATCGTTTTGAGAAACTCCAAAATTTATATTTGCTTTCTATGATTTCAAAGTTTGAGCTTATGAAATTCATGTCTGATGGCACTTCTATTATATTATATGAAAGCACAATCTCTCCTCAAAAGGCCTTTTAGTTCCACTTTTGTCAAAAAAACGAGATGGTGCCATCTGTCCCAAGGAAAAAATCGTTCGGCCTCTGTTCCCCGTCGAGTCCCATGCATTTCTTCTTACTGTTTACACCGGCAATCACTCCCCTCCCCTTCTCACTGTATCCCCAGATCATTTTCCCCCAAATTCCCCCAACATCATCCTTTACCTCCGCTACCTCAACTCGATTCCTATGCCAGTGCCCGTTCCGCCGTTTCAACCGTCCCAGGTGCCCTCTTCACCGACATCGGCGGGTCCCGATCATCCTTTATTGATTGATTTTGCCGTCTATCGTGCTCTACCTTCGGTCGAATTCTTCGATGCAGGCCGCTATGCCGATCAGCTTCTCCTTTGCCTTGGCTACCATACTTCTCTACCCTATAAGAGGTAAAAATACTTCTTCCTTTTCAGTTTACCTGATATTGTTTGTGTTAGATCACCGAGCTTTGTGCACGCTGCGCTTCCTCCATTGTCTTCATATATGCTTAAATGATCATCCATGGCCGTTCTGAAATCGGTCTCATTTTCACCCAAAGGTTTATTAGATTAGAAAACTTTTACTACTACACAATTCTGCCTGAACAATGATAAAATACATGTCAGTTTAAATCCTAATATTGACGTAATTTTTCTGTATTGATTTATCACCCAAACTGAATCAACATAGAAGATGTGAAAATTTTACTTAGCAGGTGTGAAAAAGATGAAATCCTACTTCTACCCACCTTCTGACCTACCTTTCTGTCTGATATTCAATTATTCTTAACTACGTTTATGTATTGATTGAAAATGTACACAGCAGCAATGAAAATTTTACCATCCAACTTCTGTACTAATTAGGAAAAATCCCCACCACTGCTGCAATAGTCCTAACACAGAAGCTGCAAATAATTTTCATGGTAATACATTAGGTATTGCATTGTTGAGTCTGACACAGTATAGTTATTTATTACTTCTTATAGATAAAAATTACACTGGGAATGACTGAGTTTACTACTTAAGTTGTGGTTCCTGTGGCGAATATTCGATAGTCAATTATAGCAACACAATAAATACTGAACACCGTTGGGATGAATCAATTTACTTCCTCGAATCCAGATTCTTATGTCCGAAGAATGTTAATGGATAAAAATGATTAATTTTCACTAGGATGTAATGATATATTCTATTATAGATAGATCATAGGCCTACATATGCAGAATTATATCACAAATAGAAGGTATTTTATCTTCTCTTTTGATATCTTTAGTGTATATCTAGGAAAGGAAGCAATTAAAACATATACTTAGTAGGTTGACATGAAGCATGTTACGAGATACTACATTTTCCAGAACAACCGAATAGGTTATGCTTAAAAGACAATATATTTTGCACTTAAAAGTGGTGATTGTCCTTTGATATGGTTTACCATTTATATTACGTCAAAATAAACCCTGTTGCACCATTTTTTCATTCTACTCTCTATAAACAAGTCATGAACTTTATAATTAAAGAAACAACAATTGGTTGTAAATAGCTCTCAATTATTAACATTAAATAACACGTACAGTACAATCTATGAGTCCTTCAATTCCTGTAATAATTTTGATCCTATGAGAAAATTTGTGTATGTATCTTATGACAAACTTAAATCATAGATGCACAAGATTTATTAAAACTGATCAACTAATTTAATGGGAAATATTTGTCTTTCCAAAGAAAATTAATTTCACTTAAGCCAATTCTGGGTAAGGATTTGTACGATGTTAATATATCCTTTAGTATTACCTGCATTTTATTCATTCATTGTGTATTCCTCAAATAACCACATTATTTTCTGTTATTTCGTTTAGTTATTGGAAGAGTAAAATTTAGTGAATGTTTGCAGAAGAAAAGTTGATGACTAATCATTTGAACCTGTCATTAAAGTCAATGAGCGACTCTTTCTGAACAAATTCTTTGCTTTTTATAACATCAACTGACTTTTAAGTACGACCATATTAATAAATCACATTTTGTCAGCTTTAGTAGATGCAGTTTTTTCTACTTTATATCAATGAATAGCTTCTTTAGTTACATTAGTTCTCACAGTTGTTTCCTTAATTGTTATATTTTTGGGCACTACTTGCCTCTTTCTTGATAGGCAGCTTAATTTCTCCGTTCTTTCTTAATAGGCACTGCTATTAAGTAATATATATTATTCATGAATTCTTGATTTTATCCCTGCAAATGATAGGTTCAGCTCAGAGAACTTTGGTGGGCAGACATCTTAGCTGGAGTATCCTTTGTAGGTATGCCATTATATTCTTCTGTAAAATAATTTCGTTTCCTTCGTCGTTGTAATTAAACTTATACTTATGGACTAGATTCTTTTGGTCACCATTTTCAACCATCTATGTGGTGTACCCATGATCATTGCCATATCAAACATTGAAATCATGTGATTTCGCCCTCCCTGATTAAAAAACAAAACTGTTGTATTTCTTTTTTATTTGTTTCAAAATTTGAAGGTTCTAAAATGGAAATGTAATTGTGATATGTTAATACAAGTTTATCAAATAACATCGTGAAATTTTATATTCATATTTGCAACTTGCATTTGAATCAATTAATTGAATGTATGCGCCAAATATTTAATTTGAGAGTTGACAACATATCATATTGCACTGCCCTCACCTAATAAATGTTTAGGACTCTATTGTAAAACTATATAATTTACAATCCGTCGTGTCTGTGCTTTAAATAACCGTAGTAAGCAATAACATATTGTATATAAATAAAAATGATAATTTTGTATTGATCAACAAACATGTTCGCCTCTTAAACTAGCAAAAATCATTTTTCAGTTGTCAGTAGTTTGTAAGAATGCATTTCCAACAGTGCATGTTCGCATGTAATCTCTTACTTAGTATTGTTATTAAACTACTACAACTATGATAAGCAGCTACATTTGATGAGGTATTATAGCAATAGTGCATATTAATTACAATTATTAAACTAATTGGAGAGCACCCAATTCTGATTGAGGTGTATAATTAAGGTATACTTTTATCAATAGCTTAGACTCATAGAATGATACATAGTTATATATAACATGATTTAGCCTTATTCTATTTCCTGTGTGTAGTTACTGATTTTACTCTCCCAAAACTGAGTAACAAGGCGCCTGAGGTTAAAGTGAAGCAATGTCTCATTTCAATAAGGTATTTGAATTATCTTGCTATGTTAGCCCCCGTCTTCTAATAAACAACTATTAACCACATATTATTTTATTATTTGGCCTGTTGTATTGACAGCTTGAGATAGGTCACCTATGAATTTTGAGTTAGATTTTTTCTGATTTTCATTTTGGTTTTTTGCATAACAACTATATGATCTGTTGTCATAGAAAATACTACAAAGTTTTTGATTCTGACCAAATCCTAAGGCAAGAATTTCTATGAAGGAATATAATAATATCTGTACTTGAGATTCATATGTTCGAAAGTTTGTACTATTTTGTCACATATATTGTGGTTTTCAATTATATAATGTCATTTTTTGTACTTTCCAAGTGAGAAGTAATGTTTATATACTACACTAGATTGTTATATGATAATGATTTATCAGGGTAGACGTTTATTCGTAGAAGGACGCGCAAGTAGACATTTATATGCCATGTTTGTACAGATTTTAATTTGTTAATAGTTTCATCTTTATTAGTTATTACTATCGTACATTTTTGATAACCATTTCTGTTGCTTTTTGATTGTGTTTTGTGATACCTGTATAATTTGGCTAAATACATGAACACTAAAATAATTAGTGTTTATAAACATATTTGTAACTACCATGTGATACATGTACTTTTAAGTTAGCAGCTTAACTTACCTGTTATGCCTGCAACAAAAGCCAAAAGTTATATTTATCATACATCAATACTTTACTGCTCATTGCATTTGGAGCGCGGAAATTTTTACGAGGACTCTTGGCTGGTCATGCATTGTTCATTCTTTTTTATATGAGTGCATTGAATCAGCTCTTTAGGTGAATTATAGTAGAGCATCCATGGATTTGATGAATTTTACCATCAAATAGCTATTTCTAATGCCTCAAAGTTACTACTGTTCCTACTTGATTTTTTTTCCTTTTACAGTACGCTGTATATGTGCGTGCATGTAGTAAACAAGGAGCATTTAACTCATTATTATTCTACCAATAGGCGACAAATACTACTGTTCCTATTTGATGAATTTTACCATCAAATAGTGGACAAATAACTTTATGTTTACCATTAATTATACTCAGTTATGAGCTTGGCCTACATCATGGTCTTACTTTGTCTTATTTTCTTCTTGGCTATGTCTTCAGTGCACGGACTGGCATTATCGTATTTCAACAAAGCATGTGAGTTCATAGGTTTAGGGTATTCATGTTGCTTTAATAAGCATTGTTTGTTTTATTCATCATTTTGACTGAATTGGCATTATACCATATTTGTTTTCTTCTTTCCTTGCTATATCTTGAAGACTTTACTTGAAAATATATGTTAGTTTAATATGAAGATTTTAAGCGCTAATTTACGACATTTTGGTCATCTGTGTATGAGATAAACCAACCATTACAATTAAAATCCAGCAGTTAAAAGACCACGGGCTGGAAAAAAACCGGCACTATATTCATGCTTTGCTGTATATACTCTACATGCTTCAATAGCCATCTTTTGATTAGTTAGTTGCTGAAAAATCTCACATGTTGATTTTAGTTGCTATTGAGATTGTACATAGCTTTTACGCTAATTCACTACAAATATACCACAGAAACATTTAACTGTCTGCTAATGAGTTATGCATTTATAATTGCTTATTAAAATCATAGTTCTCCTTTCCCAAGGAAGACTTTGATAATGATTTTAAAAGGCTAGGGCTGTGAACCAAGAATCAGCATTTATTTTATCCTGTCAATGATTTTGGAAAGGAGTAGAAGTTATCTAGCAATTTTTTATTCGTCGACCAATTCTCACCTATGTTTTTTTTTTCAAAGAAAAGGCATTGAAGACTCTAAATGAAATTATATTGAAGGACTTAAAAAGATGCCAGGGTTACTGAATGTTTTAGCTATACTAAATTTTTTTCCTAAACAACTGTTGACTGACTCTCCCCAGGATTACAATGTCTTGAACAACTGAATTCTTCTCTTCTCAAAAATCCAAGTGCCTCATGTCCCAACTCAGTCTTCACCATTCGTCTTTAATTGATTAATTTAACCAATGAATTAGTGGGATGAAATCAATTGTTGTGATTGATTGAGGATAGGAGATGCATGATTTTTAGGGAGAGAGGAATTGTAGTTATGTCTTGAATTGTTTTAATAACCATTTTATACATGTTTTACAGGAACTAAAAGTTGAAATAGTGGCAGCGAGGAAGACATAAGAAACTAGGTGGCCTGATATCATTCATGTGCTTTGCTTATGCATTCGATCTCTCTAGGAGAATAAGATTCTGTTTGATATTAATAATTTCAAACATTTTATTATCATTTATATTCAATATATTTTTATCCTTTAAGGTACTGTAAATTTTGTAGGATGTTCCATCAAATGGACAAAATTATCATCTCATGGTATTATTTGTTTACCAATATGTTCTGTTTTGTTCACAGAAAGTCATTTGTCCTTTCTTTTTATTGTTCCTTCTTATGTTATTATGGCTAATACGTTCCAGTGCTTATCCCTTCCAAGCAATAATTTAACCTTTGGAATATGCTGATTTGGCTGAAAAAATTCAAGATGTTGAAGCATACAATTTGCATCGATTCTAAATCTAAGGAGATAGAAACACCTGAATCAAAAATTGGCTACGAGCTTACCTTTATAGTTCTTTTATTGGAGGCGATTACTTACGCTTCTTATTATGTTAAATGGCCAAATTATTGTTATCGGAGGCTTGATTTGAGTGATGCAGCACTAGACATACTATTACACAGTATCTCTACAATACTTGCGCTGATATTGATCCGGGAGAGGTTATCGATTTACGTTCTACAACAGTCAACAATAAAACATTTGCACGATATGCGGTCAAATATAGCATAAAGGACCATCTTCAAAATGTTTCTGCTTCACTTATCAAGTAAATCAAAGAGTACGTTGACCGATTGAAGCAAGCCATAGACAATGAAGATTTGTGTTTGTTGAATAATTCAACCGAAGGTTCTAAAGTTTTTGGGGATATGGTTCAGAGTGTAACAAGTGTCATTCTACTGACACAAAATTTGACGTAGATAAGGTTTGTAAGATTTTTCAACCTTTGCTCCCTCCTATTGTAGCCCCAAGAAATCCTGAGTTGGCAATCGTGAGAAAGCTAGTAGAGATAGTAAGCCATGCTTGTTATTTCTTGAATTCGAAGTTTTGGTCTGAAGGAGAAATCGTTGTTGCTAGACTCGGTATACAGCTGAAGAAAGATCTATTAGTGAGAGAAGGACGTGATCAAAAGAAGAAAGCAATTAAAGCACAATCAGCTTTCTCATTGTTGAGGAACTTGAGAAGTATGGACTTACAAATGAAGTTGATCCATCAACATTGCGTGAAGAACA
Organism: Allium sativum; assembly: GCA_030737875.1. Lineage (NCBI taxonomy): Eukaryota > Viridiplantae > Streptophyta > Magnoliopsida > Asparagales > Amaryllidaceae > Allium > Allium sativum. Next base: position 431,567,450 of record CM060925.1, on the reverse strand, counting down.
TGATGTCAGCATGGCTGTGGATATGACTACTATTGTTGTTGAAGCTGAAGAATCTCAAACATTGACATTGTGTAATGTTGATCTAAATAATCAAGTGACTTTAACATTCAACATAAAGAAAGGCAGATTCCGAACAACATTGCCTGAACTATACTAGAAATTATAGTGGCATATGTCTCGCTATGATTCAACGCAACATACACTTAGTACTGAAGAGACGAAGGAGAAAGTGTTCACAGGAACGGATGGATTTGTCGTGAGTGTTATCGTTTACATTCTAAAGTGCCAACCAATAAAAGTTGAAGGCGACGTGGAGCGTGATAAGAAAATTTCACATTACCCTGCTACTGTTGTCATGCTTCAGTTACTTCAGAAACAACACAGGTGTCTGCTTAACATAGTTTAATAGTGTACACTTAACAGTAGAATCTCCCTATAATCAGTTAACATGTGTAACTTTTTGTAATGGTGAGTTGAGTTGCTTAATTAAGCAAAGCGCATGGTTTTGTTGTGCAAGTTTCTTAATGTGGTATACATTTTTCTAAGTTTAAGGTTATAAAGTTAGCTTGTTGATCATATACAGAACAGATCCTTTACTGTGATAGACAGTATTAAACTGGTGTTCTGCTTTTTATAAAAAAAAAGGAAAAAAAAAAACTTTTCTTTCTGGATTTGACCAAAATCATATATATCAAATCAGCGAAGTAGTCGGTATTTTATTTTGCATGATCAATCTTCGTATATAGAACATTTTTGAAGGCTATAATGTGTTAAGTCTCGACTTCCCATTTGATGGTGTTTGGTTAGGAATTCTTGAGTAAGTATCAAACTTGGCCTTTATTTTTCTCTTGCTTGATTATTTAATGTTAAACTGAACTGACTTATTTGTTATTGTTGTTTAGTATATAAAATAACTTGATTAATATTTCATCATGCTTGATGTTTGTAGATTTTTTTTCCTTTTTTAAAGTAAAATGGACTAATTTCTCGTATCCACTGCGGGAGGAATCCACATTTTTAATTTGTTTTCTCACCCTAAGATCATGCCTTGTGGTGGAGATGCCTTAGTGTTTATATTCATGGAAGAAACCCCACATATTTTGAGTTGGATTGCTCTATTTGAATTTCTACCATTCACATTCGGCATTGTTAAGTACTTGTCCTGTTGTATTTACTAGTATTAAGATTTGTAATATACAAGGCCATTTTTTGTAGTTTAAATTTACACCAAAAAGGTGTGACATATGACATTACAACTATTAATAAAGCCATGAGGGTGAAAGTTTGAATCCCACCAAAATCAATAATTATTTAAAAAAAAATGAAATTTAAGCAAGTATACAAGTTCAAAAGCCTGTCCTACCTCATTTTTTTTTTTTTTAAAAAAAAAAAAAAAAAAAAAAAAAAAAAAAAATTCAAGCTTCAAACAATGGATTGTTAAGTCGTACATGGTCACATAAGGTTGCTAACCTGAAATTAATCTAATATACGAATCAGCATACAATCAATGGATTTCTCACAATTTCTCACAAAACAAATTAATATAATTCATACAACTCTAAATGTCGAATACTTAGGATGAAAAATATGAAATGCAACTTACGAAAACATTTGCAATGCAAATAATTACAATGTGATGTGAAGGCCTAAGCAAAAAATTGTTGCACAAAAAAAAAGATGCCCAGATCAAAATTACATAAAGTTCGGAGCTTATTTTAAACGGGTCACGGTATTGTGCGGAATGTGTTGGCTGGACCAGCTGTATACTATATTACTATATATCCAATTTGAAATTATTTTGATTTACGGGTCAAGCTGGGATGATGAAAAATGAAATAAAGACCCAATTAAACCCTTTAAGAAGTGACAGAGGACGGACTCATCCGTAACATGAACATTAAGCTCTGAGCTAGCTATTGGCAGGGGCTGGGCTTCCTAGGCCCTAGCAAGCGGCTGAGGGATGTGGAGAACATCTCGAGGGCAACGTTGATGAGGGTGGCACAAGAGGAGGTGACACACGTCCCGGTGCACCCTTTGCCTCGTACTCAGCTAACGTACTCAAAGGCATCTACTAGGTTGTGGTGAACCCTTTGCGTGGAGTTCTCCGTGCATGGCTTTATATCCATTAGGTTTCCTAAGACTTTAAATTTAATGTGTGCTCAACAATCGACTACTGCTTGCTTTAAATAGATAAATAGATGCTCGTTTCACTGCATTCTTCCAGAGCAACTTTCATAAACATTACATGGTCATGAAGCATGCCCTTACTTGTCCAACGATATACAGATTTTTTTTTTTCCCCCCCAATGTTTTCTAGTCTAAAATAACCACACGTCCCCATCAAAAGTTGCAGTAATTTTTAAGCTTTCTCAAAGAAGATGAATAGAAAAATAAAAATAAGATTCGTTAGAGGAAAAACTAGGGTTTTCCACTGTATGCATGAAGTATCTCCGGTGCTAGGTCCTGATAAGGCACCACATACTTCTCCAAGAAATCTTTATTACTGCTCATCAAATACTGAAATGCACGTCTCTTCTTAACCAATTGCTTCTTCACCAGTATATCGATAACATGACACCTCGGTTTGATCCTCTTCTCCAAACTATAGTTAAAAAGCACAGGGTGAAATGCCAAATAAGATGGCTCGCACTTCCTCTCATTAACCAAAAACTCCATTATCTGTTTAATCTTTTTCTCCGACGCAGCCATGCACCATGGGTTTTTAGAGAATGCAGATACAGTGTCTTCCTCAGACCATCCTAGATTCTTATACAAACTTAATTTTCTCTTCCATGTAGCAGGATTTGTTCCTACAAGTAAATGAACAGCTGTACAAAATAAGGTGGAGCATGTGTTAAATCCCTTAGAAGCGACTAACTCAGCCATCTTCCTAAACCTTTTTGCAGGAAACGTTAGCCCTCTTGGATGTTTGCTGGCGAACTTTATGATTTTGGCACAAGGAACTCCGTGATCTATCAATGTTCTAAAATTGGGGAAGAAATTGGTTTCTAAGTTGCGTTGCAATAAGCAGGAGCTGGTAAAAAGAGCACGAATTAAAAGTTCCTTGGTACCGTAGAAGTCTTTGAGTAGAAGAACGTTTGGTTTTATCCGGTCTTCTAAGCTTATTCTCATCAAAAAGTGATTCGAAGAGAAGAACTTTCCGAGTTGAGTATGGGAAAACCCAGTTTCAAGGAAGAAATCCAACTTAGGTTTTATACCCTTTATCGGATCAAACGAGGGCTTAATCGGGAAATTTGTGCAGAATTTTGCGATTTGGGGATCTGTGAATTCGTATGATTTGAGAAGTTCGGTAAGTAAAGCGATTGTATATTTCGCTCTTGTCGAAGACGGAGCTTTTCTGATTCGATATTCACAAGTTTGCGAAACTGACGAATATTTCGATTGAAATTGCCCAAGAGCATCCCTGATTATTAGGCACGAAAATGGATTTCTAGCAAAAATTCTACTGCGGAGATGGGCGAACATGTTGCAACTGAATGAAGAAAAATAGATAGCTGATGTGAGACTTACAGTGCTAGGGTTTTTGTTGGGTTTCTGCTATCACCATTAATGAATGTACAGTCAGAACTTGGGAAGAAGAACCACCGTTTTCACATTTGGCTGGATCTACCAACTATTACCTCTTCCACCCAACTAATTAAACAAAATTTATCAATCTTATATTTTGTTTTTCACACTCCAAAATATACCGAAAGTACTCTTTAATTTATACTTAGAAAAATAACTTAATATTAATAGTGAATTGAAAGAAAATATGAAATCCAAAAACAAAAAAATTGTAATTCATAATTATTATATTATTATTTTTCATCGATAACATGATCAAAAAATTTATATTTTGGTTTAATTAAAAAAACGACTGAACTGTAAATCAAATTCTTAAAGAAAAAAAATCTTAAGAAAAAAATCAAATCTAAAATATAATATCATTTTCCTGTAAATCATAATTGTGTTATGTAGTCAACTTTATTATTCTTGTCTTATTTCGTCATTTCATTATGATTAAAGTGCAAAGTAAAATGAAATAATGAATATGTCAAGTTTAATAACAAATGAGGATAAATAAGTCATTCTAGTTTTTAAACCTGTAGGGGGTGGGAAGGCAAAATGAAGGGTGTCAATAAAATTAGTCTTTACATTATTTGGGGTTCAAGTGTTTTACGACTTTTAGGGTTCATGGCATCAAGGTGCGATAAGAAGTTGGGCCTATGAATGACAGAAAAAATGAAAATCAGGGGAGTTCAGGAATCAGATCAGCTGTTTGAACTATCGGCTGAAAAAGAATTATCATTTTCGAGTTCTTTCAGTATAGAGACTTTTAGGTTTATATTTTTCGGCTTTTCTTCAACAAACTATGCAAATAATTTAGAGTTAACTACTAAACAAACAACTTTCGTATTCTCAAAATCAATAGTTCGCTTTAGAGACGGTTTTGATAAAGTTCTTTTTAAATTTCAAAATACACCAAATATTCTTATCAGAAAAGTATAAGTTTGATCCATAGAATTAAATTATCAGACAATTACATAAATTTATACAATTATTTAGTAAATAACTGAAAATATTTACGCAATTGTATCAAAAAATTGAAGACATTTTCATCGTTATTTAATGAAAATTTATGGAAATTTACGCAATTATTCATCAAAAAATTTACGGTGATATCTGTAATTATTCATTGAATAAATACAGATATCCAATGTAGTTTTGAATATAATCATATAAATCTGTGCAATTATTCATTGAATAAATGCATGATTGTACGCAATTATTAATAACTATATTCTATGGACCGAATTCACAATCTTTTTTGCAAAGGAGTCGTCGTGTATTAAGTTTGATTTTAATGATCTAAGCTTAATATTCATTTTTCAAAATAAAATTTGAGTTTGTAACATTGCCATATCTTAAAATTTCTATCCGAAAATAGATGTTAATTTTTTTTTTATAGTGACATTCGAATTTATAACAATTATCCTATATGTAAGAACAGTTTTAGAACTCCATGGTTGGTCCAAATTTTTTGTTCATATTCCAATTATTAATCAATATAAAACACAACCTTTGTTAATGAGAGATCTGCTTGATTTATTTGGAATATTCTAATCGGAATTAATAAACATCAGAATGGAAATGGTTTTAGAATTAGAACTTGTAACATTGTCGTATCTTAAAATTTCTATCCGAAGATAGATATTAATTTTTTTATAGTGACATTCGAATTTATAACATTTTTCCTATATGTAAGAACATTTTTAGAACTCCATGGTTGGTCCAAATTTTTTGTTCATATTCCAGCTATTAATAAATATAGAACACAACCCTTGTTAATAAGAGATCTACTCGATTTATTTGGAATGTTCTAATCGGAATTAATAAACATCAGAATGGAAATGCTTTGTGACACCCAATGTCCATTAATGTCACTCACAAAGGGAATGCATTAACTTACATGGAGCGTTTTAAGTTTGTATAGAACAGAAACTTAACAACAAGACAGATATAAAACAGTACTAAAAAATTTAAAACTTCATTTTTATTACAGCGGTAAACAAATAAGTTTGATTATATCATCAAAAACCAAAGACTAGAGTCAAGTACATAATAACCATCTTGTCTAAATCAGAGTACATAGAATGAAAGACATAACCCTAACATAAAATAGCCATAAATAAGATTGGCTAAACTTTTACTTCAGCGATCCAAGCTACTTCCAAAGAAAGAGATAAAGCTGTCCAAATCAAGCTCCACTAGTACTAGTCCCACCCTGAGCACCTTGAGGGGGGGGAGGAAGAAAAGAGGTGGAAACAAAGGGGTCAGACATAAAGTCTGGCGAGTGCAATAACTTCAACAATATAATCATTAAGTAACTAGGACCCACTTGATTTTCACATGCCACACAAGGCACCCACTTCATTTTCACATGCCACCCAAGGCATCCACCTAACCCCTCATGTCCCACCACATGTTTATCTGGTTAAGTGTTTCTTAATTCATTAACACCGTAACCTTGTAAAGACCTCCCACATTAGACTGGCATTTTTGGCAGCTGGATTTGCCGGGCGGGTCCGGACAGCCTTGCACCACAAACGAGCCTAACCTCATGTCTTTACAACTGTTACGCATTTAATTCATGCCTTCGACGTCTCGCATTAGACTGGCATTTGTGGCTGCTGGATTTGCCGGGAGGGTCCGGACAGTCTTACACCACAAATGAGTCTAAACTCATATCTTAGGCGGTTTATTATTACACATCTTTATTTAACCCCAAAGTGGATTAATATCCCTATTCAAAATTTGTAAATAAATTCCAAATATACTTATGTCCATAATTGTCTTAATTATGTCCATAAATGCCAAATTTTCCAATTAATGCATTAATTTAATTATATGCCTTTTTCAAGGCCATTATGCCAATTCTTAATATGTGTATATTCAATATTACCCCCATCGTCCCCACGTTGTTCGTCCGTTTATCATGACATATATGTATATTAGACTAACAATTAGTCTAACTCATAAAAGGGAAGAAACATCGCAAATTTGCATAACACACAAAATGGATCTAATCTTGCAAATAAGGATTACAACATCACTTGCATAAACTTGTTATTGTCATGAATCTAAACATAGGCCTAAAGGTGTGAACTTGCATACATGTAATATAGTTTTCATCCAAAACTTGCATAGGCCGTAATCACAAACTTGCATAAAACTATGTACATCATAGTTCTAAATCCAAAGGTGTAAACTTGCAAATATGTGAATCCAATTTCTACCTAAACTTGCATATAGGCACTTTATTTGATTCACATGTAAACTTGTGTACAATTCATATAGAAACTAGCATATAATCTACCCCTAAACTTGCATATAAAACGATATCAAACGTGAATCAAGTTGAACATAGGTGATTTGGCCTATGAAAAGGGATCCACAACAAAACTATCATTATGAACAACTAGCATATATTCACAAAATATCACATTTTTCCAATGTGTCACAAACATAGCCATATAACCCAATTTATAACTTAACCCAATTAACTTATTACTTATCTTATTAAATATATTGAACTCACAACTCAAAGAAGGTCTTGTGTTCTGGAATCTGAGTTCTGAAATTGATTTAGCTTGCCTTTGAAGTAGACAATTTCGTTGTTGTTTATAAATTTGAGTTGAATTGAGTTGATTAGCTTCACTTTCCCTCTAGTTGGTGGTGGCTACTCTAGGTTGCAAGGTGATAGCATGACGGCTATGGTTCTAATTTTTATTTGGTTTTAGGGTTTGAGTCTACATGTGTTTACATAGAATTTAGGATTAATTTAGGCCATCCGATCAACCTAGAATCAATCAAGACCATCCAGCCAAGATAGGGTGACACCTCAGCCCTAATGACTCAACACGGAGTCACAAAATCGTCATCTCTCATATCTGCCCGGGGGGGGGGGGCAGGTCGACACTAAGGTCGACCTGTATAGGGGAGGTCGACACTAAGGTCGACCCCCAGGTTGACCTGGCCTTGGGCGGGAAATTTCCCGCCCTGCCCAGTTCTGCATCTGAATTCGTTTTTGAATTTAAATTTGAATTTCTGGAAATTTCCGATAGCCATAACTTCTTCATACGAAGTCCAATTTACGCAAACTCGGACTCTATCTCAACTAGAATTCCGAGACGAACACAATGGCGTAACCCGCTTCCCTTGATTCTCACATTTGAAATTAAGTATTCTTTAATTTGTTAACTTTAATATTTAAATTTACGGGGTGTTACATTCTCCTCTCCTTAAAGGATTTCGCCCCCGAAATCTCCAAGTTAAGGAGAATGCATATCCTAACATCCAATCATCCATTTACTCAACCATTAAACACAGGCAACCATTGTCCTTACAAAATTTCTAATGTTGTATGAACATATGCAAGAAGTGTGTGTATATGTTCCTTACCTAATGAAAAATCAGGCGGTCTACTGATTCAGTTGACCTCCTTAATGCAAATCATGATAGTGCCATGCGTCCATTATGTATGCGAAAGAATCCTATCGATACATATTATTTCTACATGTGTGCACAACCATTCATCAAAATGCAGCATCCATTTTATGTCGCAACCATTATGCGTCCATTAACTTAAATATGCACACACATTTATATGCAACATGAAGGTGATTGAGCCGACCTAGTGTCTAAGGTGTGTGTATATGCATCCACGAGCAACCACTAGCAACCACTTGCATCCATTTGCATCCATCATACATAACAAGTCTCAAACACATGTTTCAACCATAGGGTTCTTCCTAACTAAAGATCAAAGATGTCATCGCAAAGATAATACTAAAAGATAGGACAAATATCAACAAAGCGGTAGAAAAATGAGAAATTAAAACATACCCTCAAAAAGGAAAGGGTACAACGTCCGCATCTTATCTTCCGTCTCCCAAGTCACGTCTCTTTGATCATCTCCCAACTGCACTTTGACCAACTTGACCTCTTTGTTGCGAAGCTTTTAGACCTCCGATCCGAGAATGCGTGTAGGAGCTCGTCTGATCGTGGCATTGCGCTCTACTTCCACTTCTTCGAATGTGCTCGGCTCTACCGCTTCCGCTGTATCGTGAAAACACTTACGCAAATGTGAAACGTGAAACACGTCATGAACTCCGCTGAGCTTCTCTGGTAACTTTACTCTGTATGCCATCTGCCCAATCCTCTCTGTAATTGGAAAGGGTCCTACGAACCTTGGTGCCAACCTCCCTACTGATCCAAAGCGGACTACGTTTCTTAACGGCTACCCTTAATAAAAACCAAGTCCCCAACATTGAACTCAAAATCGGTTCGTCTCTTATTCGCATATGACTTCTGTCGGTCCTGCACCGTCTTTATTCGCCGTCGAATCTGGTCTATCTTCTCCAAAGTTTTCCTAATCATGTCGTGTCCAAGAAAAACCTTATCCGTGGATTCCCACCAACATGCAGGTGATCGGCACGGTCGTCCATAAAGAGCCTCAAAAGGTGTCATGCCAATGGTAGCCTGAAAACTATTATTATAGGCGAACTCTACTAGTGGAAGGTGTTCTTCCCATGTTCCTCCAAAGCCTAGAATGCATAGCCTCAGAAGGTCTTCTAGAATCCGATTCACCCTCTCGGTCTGGCCGTCCGTCTGAGGATGATAAGCGGTACTTAAGCATAATTGCATTCCAACCGCCTCTTGTAAGCTCTTCCAAAATTCGCTTGTGAAAATAGGATCTCTATCGCTCACAATGCTGGAGGGTATGCCATGCAAACGAACTATCTCTCGAAGGTAAATAGATGCTAACCACGCGACGGTCCTTTTACTTTTGACGGGAATAAAATGGACACTTTTAGTAAGTCGGTCTACAATTACCCAAATCCCTGTATTACCCTTCCTCGATCTTGGTAACTCATCTACAAAATCCCTGGAAACGCTTTCCCATTTCCAAAGCGGAATCTCTAAGGGATGGAGCAAACCTCCGGGCTTCTTTTGCTCCGCCTTGACTTGCTGGCACACTAAGCATCTAGCAACGAACTCGGCCATGTCCTTTTTCATTTCGGCCCAAAAAAAACTCGCTTCATATCCCTATACAACTTATCACCATCGGGATGTATGGTCATCTTAGAGCGATGTGAGTCTTCAAGAATTGCCTTCTTCAAACTTTCGTCTTGTGGTACGCAAAGTCTTCCATCTCTACGTATACAACCCCTTTCATCTATAGCATATCTATTCAGATGACTCGAGGACTCCCCTCTTAAAAGCTTGCCTACTATCTCAACCAATTGTGGGTCATTCCGCTGTGCCTCTCCAACTCGACCCAAAAGTGTAGGTTGCACCTCTAATGATGCCAACAATCTGGGTACATATTCGACAGAGGGTCTGAAGTCAAAGGAAGATATATACTCCAAACTCTACCGCTCTACAAACAAAGGACTTAAAGTTAACTTCTTCCAACTTAGGGCGTCAGCTACAACGTTACCCTTGCCAGGGGTATATGCGATCTCAAAATCGTAGGATGCCAAAAAATCCATCCATCTCTGTTGCCTCAAGTTTAGGTCCTTCTGAGAAAATAAATACTTTAGCGACTTATGGTCTGTATACAACTCAAACCTCTCGCCAAGCAAATAACGACGCCACGACTTAAGCGCAAAAACTATGGTCGCCAACTTCAAGTCGTGGGTAGGGTAATTTTTCTCGTCGGTTTTCAACTGTCTTCCACCATAGCATATCACCCTTCCTTCTTGCATTAAAACTGCGCCAAGCCCTATCCCGCAAACATCGGTATACACAGTGAATGTCTTACTCTCGTCTGGCAAAACTAAAACTGGAGCGGTCGTCAAAGCTCTCTTCAGACGTTGGAAAGCATCGTCACAGTCAACGTCCTAACTAAAAGTCAAATTCTTCTTCGTTAATCGAGTGAGAGGGGATGATATCTTCGCGAAGTCCTTAATGAATTTCCTATAATAGCCAGCCATCCCTAAAAAGCTTCTTACTTCCATTGCGTTCTTAGGCGTTTTCCAATCTTGGATTGTCACTATCTTAGCGGGATCCACAGCTAACCCTTCCTTAGAGACCGCGTGTCCTAAGAACCTCACTTATTTTCTCCAAAAACGACACTTGGAGAACTTAGCTTTTAGCTGATGCGCTCGTAGGGTCTCTAAGACTTCCCTAAGATGTAGGGCATGCTCTTCTTCATTTTTAGAGAAAACCAGAATATCGTCTACAAAGACTACAACAAACTTGTTCAGAAACTCCCTAAACATTCTACTCATTAAGTCAACAAAGTATGCGGGTGCATTCGTCAAACCAAAAGGCATGACGAGACACTCGAAGAAACCGTCGGGAGTTCTAAATGCAGTCTTATCGATGCTATCTTCAGCCACCCTTAGCTGATGAAACCCTGTAGCCAAATCCAGTTGCGAGAAAACCGAAGCTCCCACCAACTGATCAAATAAATCGTCTATCCTCGGTAATGGGTGTTTGTTCTTCTTTGTTAGCTTATTCAGTTCTCTATAGTCCACGCACAATCTAAGTAAACCATCAGCTTTTGTAGCAAAAACGACTGGAGCACCCCACTCTGAAATACTTCTTCTTATGAACCCCTTCTCAAGCAATTCTTTCACTTGCTTACTGAGTTCTCTTCTCTCTCTCGGAGCCATATGGCGCACTGGTAATGCAACTGGCTTTGCATTATCTACTAAGTATATTCGAAAGTCTATCTCACGCCTCGAGGGTAAACCTCGAACTTCATCGAAGACATCTGAGTATTCACGGACCACTCTAACCGACTGCAAATCCTCAACAGACGCGTCAAGCAATTCTAGATAACTTTGCATAACAGAATTCATGGGATTACAAGATATTTCTCGAGTGTTGCCCAAGTGAGTCATAAGCCTAACCTCTCTCTTTTCACAATCTAGGACGACTCCATTTCTGGATAGCCAATCCATGCCCAAAATTAACCCATAGCCCATGAAGCCCAAAACATAAGCATCACATCTAAACCCAACGCTAAGTATAGAAATTTCCAAATCCAAACAAATCATCGACAAATAGGATGAGCCCCCAATTGGATTTGAAACAACTAAGGGATCCTATACTATACTGGTGTTTAGGTGTAGTGTCTCGACTAAAGCAGTGGATATAAAAGAGTGCGATGCGCTGGAATCAAAGAGTGTGCGAACAGGATGATCGAAAAGATAAACTAAACTTTCAACGGAAATCGTTCTACCTCGTTCTTACAGCGGTGGAACCACGAGAGCCTGGACCTGCCCCCTTGCCTGCCCTGGTGCCATGAGAGCCTGAGTCTGCCCTCCAGAGGTAGGCCCTGCCCTCTGCCCTTTCTTTGGACAGTCCTTAATAAGATGTCCTGCTTCGCCACAGTAGAAACAACCAGTCTTCTTCTTCTTCCTACAGTCTCTACTTAGATGGCTTGTTGTCCCACAGTTAAAGCATCTTTTCTTTCCCGTACCATTGTTGTCTTTACCACCCTTCTTGTTTTGCTGTTGCTGTTTCTTTTGATCCCCTTTCTTCTCAGGTGCCTTATTTGGTGCCTTTCTCCTCTTCATGCATAAGCGCCATGTCATCTAGTCTCTCAAAGGTGGCCTCCATAGGGATGTGGGTCATAGCTAACCCATGTAGCGGCTCGTTCAAACCTTTAACAAATCTCAGGGCCTTCTTTTCGGGTGTATTCACCAAGTCCAAGCCAAATCTTGCCAACTGATTGAACTTGTTGACGTATTCTTTCACTGATAGATTCCCCTATCTTAATGCCAAAAACCTTTCCATGTATAGATTCTCTTCAGCCCGTGAGAGAAACTTCGCCTCAAACCTACACCTGAAATCCGTCCATGTATCAACTGGACGCTCTCCATTAGTGACCTCCCACCGAAACGAGGCCTCATCCTTCATTAACCAGGTAGCAAACTGGACATTTCTTCCATCTTCTACCTCAAAGATTCCAAAGAGTTCTTCCACCTCCTTTAGCCAATTTCAAGCTTCAACAAACGTCTTCGACCCGTGAAAAGGTTTCCCGCCCATTGCACGAAAGTCCTTGCATATCATTGCGAAAGTGTCAACACACGGAGGAGGAGGAGGAGCATTTGCTGGGCCTGCGACATGGGCCCTAGCTTCCAGATACCTTCTAAACCATCCTAGTATCGGTATCCCCTCGGGTATCTCGGGAATTCCAGACATACTGAAAAGAAAATGAAGAGATTCAAACGAAGAATTCGAAAGAAAGACATATGGCTCTTGGGGTTATGTTTTTAAAATAAACTTTTCTCATGAAGATATTCTCCTTAAAACATACTTTTGAAAGTATTTCTTTATAAAATGCTTTTGAAAAATAGTTTTTCCAAAATATCTTATCTGTTTTGGTAACCTTCAGCTCTGATACCACGTGTGACACCCCACGTTCATTAATGTCACTCACAAAGGGAATGCATTAACTTCCATGAAGCGTTTTAAGTGTGTATAGAACAGAAACTTAACAACAAGACAGATATAAAACAATACTCAAAAATTTAAATCTTCATTTTTATTGCAGCGGTAAACAAATAAGTTTGATTACATCATCAAAAACCAAAGACTAGAGTCAAGTATATAATATCCATCTTGCCTAAATCAGCGTACATAGAATGAAAGACATAACCCCAACATAAAATAGCCATAAATAAGATTGGCTAAACTTTTACTTCAGCGATCCAAGCAACTTCCAAAGAAAGAGATAAAGCTGTCCAAATCAAGCTCCACTAGTACTAGTCCCACCCTGAGCACCTTGGGGGTGGGGGGGGGGGGAGGAAGAAAAGAGGAGGAAACAAAGGGGTCAGACATAAAGTCTGGCGAGTGCAATAACTTTAACAATATAATCATTAAGTAACTAGGACAAGGCATAAACTGGAAAATAAGGAAATGACTGTGAACCAATGGGTATGACACTGCACTACCCCAAATACCCTAAAAGCGGATCCCGCCTACATAACTCAATAATGATAATGGTAGTTTCGTGTACCCCTAGCTATCTTCATGGGTGTCGTCTGCCCCCATCTCTGCTAGGTGCACCCACTACCCCTATTCGATCGGCTCCCTAACTCGTAGATACCCGTGCTGGCCCCACAATGGGGTGTATCACTCCCCAAAGTGGCAACCCGATACCACCAAAATGCACGGCTTATACCTACAAGATGCAACAACGTCTTACCTACCAGCCCGGGCCCACACACGCATATGACCCCGTTGGACTTGCGTTGCCACCGCTAACCCGTTTTGACCTCTTACAATCAAATCCAGTACGCGTGTCCCATCCTCGACTTGGGACGAGCCCACAAAGATACTTAATGGATTACTGGTTTGAAAAGGGCCCCCATGCATGACACAAGCTTTCCACCTATGCTTGGTCCCCTCTAAGGTTTTTTCCCACTTAACCCCATTCTTATCCATGTCTTCTTACATGTTTCAATCTTGGTTAAGTGTATCTAATCGTATTTCACATGCCACCCAAGGCACCCACTTGATTTTCACATGCCACCCAAGGCACCCACCTAACCCCTCATGTCCCAACACATGTTTATCTGGTTAAGTGTTTCTTAATTCATTAACACCGTAACCTTGTAAAGACCTCCCACATTAGACTGGCATTTGTGGCAGCTGGATTTGCAGGGCGGGTCCAGGAAGTCTTACACCACAAACGAGCCTAACCTCGTGTCTTTACAACTGTTACGCATTTAATTCATTCCTTCGACCTCTCATATTAGACTGGCATTTGTGGCTGCTGGATTTGCCGAGTGGGTCCGGGCAGTCTTACACCACCAATGAGTCTAACCTCATGTCTTAGGAGGTTTATTATTACACATCTTTATTTAACCCCAAAGTGGATTAATATCCCTATTCTAAATTTTTAAATAAATTCCAAATATACTTATGTCCATAATTGTCTCAATTATGTCCACAAATGCCATTTTTTCCAATTATTGTCTTAATTTAATTATATGCCTTTTTCAAGGCCATTATGCCAATTCTTAATATGTGTATATTCAATATTACCCCCATCGTCCCCACGTTGTTCGTTCGTTTATCATGACATATATGTATATTAGACTAACAATTAGTCTAACTCATAAAAGGGAAGAAACATTGCAAATTTGCATAACACACAAAATGGATCTAATCTTGCAAATAAGGATTACAACATCACTTGCATAAACTTGTTATTGTCATGAATCTAAACATAGGCCTAAAGGTGTGAACTTGCATACATGTAATATAGTTTTCATCCAAAACTTGCATAGGCCATAATCACAAACTTGCATAAAACTATGTACATCAAATATCTAAATCCAAAGGTGTAAACTTGCAAATATGTGAATCCAATTTCTACCTAAATTTGCATATAGTCACTTTATTTGATTCACATGTAAACTTGTGTACAATTCATATAGAAACCAGCATATAATCTACACCCAAATATGCATATAAAATGATATCAAACGTGAATCAAGTTGAACATAGGTGATTTGGCATATGAAAAGGGATCCACAACAAAACTATCATTATGAACAACTAGCATATATTCACAAAATATCACATTTTTTCAATGTCTCACAAATATAGCCATATAACCTAATTTATAACTTAACCCAATTAAATTATTAATTATCTTATTAAAGATATTGAACTCACAACTCAAAGAAGGTCTTGAGTTCTGGAATCTGAGTTTTAAAATTGATTTAGCTTGTAACAACCCGAATTTTAACAACATGTGAAAACAAGAAATCAAGGTATAATTAAAAATGAAATAAAATATATAAAAATATGTTTTGATAGGTAAATAATGGTGATGCATAAGAAGAATTAATTAATATTTGGAAGAGAAGAAAAATTAGTTCGGTAACGGTGTGTGTAACGGAAAAGATAGTAAAATAAGGATAATTAATTTAAGAATCAGGAATTAGGTAAAATGGACTTCACCATTGCGTTCCTCTCGAAAAAATACGCGAAATAGAGTCCGAGTTTTCGAAAATTGGAGTCCGTATGACCAAGATATGGCCAAAACAAGTTTCAACAGACTTTCTGGCAGATAGAACCGAGTCGACCCTAGAGTCGACCTCCCCAGGCCAGGTCGACCCTAGAGTCGACCCTAGAGTCGACACCCCTTTACAGGTCGACCTGGTCGGCTTGGTTTGGCCCAGAACCCATTTTTGAAGCCCGGTATGTGTTTTGATGGTCCGGATTGATTCTGTGGTTGATCTAATGGCCTAAATGAGTTGCCTACAACTATTTAAAGACCCTAAGACCTAGCCTAAATCATACTATTTCATTTTAGCACTCATACAGCCGCCATTAAACCTAGAACTCTAAATTAAAAATACAAAGAACAAAATTAAAGAAGACGAAGGACGGTTCTTGAAGGCTACAACTAGAAGCTACAACAACTACGACGCTTTAGACAACGGAATTGGGGCTATTTGATTTGAAGTTTTTATTTGGATTGCTTGCTTCATATTGTAAGTTCTATGTCACTTTTTAGGCAAAAACGCTAAAATAACATGGACATGCTATGAATTGAAACCGGATTTAAGAACTATTATTAATCCATGTTTATATTGTTTAACTTTGAATCATAATTTGGGAATCTTGCTATGTTAATGTTGCAAGTTAAACTTATCATGATTTTGATGTTGTTATGAATCACTTGGGCTTAATCGTATGGCAAGTTGGACTAATACATGTCCATGGAATCACTATGTTTATTGAAATCTTTATGTTGATTAAACCATGCCTATGATGCTAATTAAACCATGTCTATGATGTTAATGAAACTATGCCTGTGATGTTAATATACCTATCATGTTAATGACAAATTGGGAATTGCTAGGTTATGATGAAAAGTTGGAATCATTATGTTTATAATGCTAGATGAGAATCATTATGTTAAAAATGCTAAATTGGGATCCACTATGCCTATTAGAATTACCATGCCTTTAATGTTTCATGTTTGTAATAAAATTATTATTATGCCCGCAACGATTATTATGCCTATGATGTAAAGTGAAATCATCATGTTAAACCAAGTTGGAACCATTATTATGCCAAGTTATCATCATGTTAGTATTGAAACCATGTGATATGTTATAGCCTGTTTATTATGCAAGTGATGTTGGAATTGTCACATATGCCTATCATATGTTTGGTGTTATTCCCCTTTATCTCTTGAATTGTTTATACTTGCGAACGAAGTACGTTTATATGCGTTGGGGATACGATTGGGTAGAATAGGCAAAACTTGAATTGATTATAATCATAAATCGTGAAATTTGGCATAAGTAGAACATGAAATATGGCACGGAAAACTTGACTTGAACATTCCATAACTTGACTTGAAACATGCCTTAGTTGGGCACGAAATTGACATATGAACATGCTATGAAAATAGCACGAATCAGATAAGAACATGGGCATGACTTTAGAAAACAAGAAAGTGGCCAACTCGAGGTTGGGTTGAGTTTGTAGTGTAAACCTGCCCGGAACCGCCCGGCAAATCCAGTTGCTACAAACAATAGGATCCAATGTGGTTAGTTGGTCACATCGCGCTTGAAACCCGAGGTTGGGTTGAGTTCGTAGCGTAAACCTGCCCGGAACCGTCCGGCAAATCCAGTGGCTACGAACAATATGATCCAATGTGAGTGGTTCGGTGCATTAACGAATCAATTAATGCCAATTAGGGTTAAGTCATGAACATCAAAAGACAGCTTAACCAACTTGAACACGATTTGTAGGGCTAAGTCATGAACTTGAAACGACAACACTTAGCCAACTTGACATGACACGTAAGCGGGTTAAGTCACGAATTTAAATGACATACTTAACCATCTTGACATGACTAGACTGGAAAAGGATTAAGTCACGAATTACATGACTTAATCGGTTAGGCGGGTTAGGTCACGAATTACATGACCTAATCTGTTAGGCGAAACCCTAGACATGACCCTTTTCAGCAGTAACCCTCTAGATGTATCAAGGTACCCTGGGGCTAGGTTGGGTGGGGCACGATTATTGGGCTGATTGTAAGAGGTGAACGACGGTAGTGGGGTATGCCAGTGTAGGTTCGGTGGACTACGGTCGTGCACGTATTCCGGGGCAGGCACTGGGTATCCGTAGATTTATCTGTGCATCTTGAATCGTGTCAGGGGTTGACACCCTAGGGCTGATACACCCGAAGGTGGACCCAGCACAGGTGACTACATTCGTGATTAGCCGTATGACACGGACACTTGACGAGCTAGAACTTGTAGGGAGCCGATCGACTAGATAATCGCTCCGTAGGACCCCGTACTTGGGTCAGACCCCGTTTCAGGGTCATTTCATGATATTGGGCCGTGGGATTTATTTCGTGATTAACTTGTGACATGGGCTTAGTATACTAGTACAGTCGATGCAACGAATCTCGAACATGTGATGCTTTACTTGACTTGTCTTGACTTATCCTGATTACCTTAGTCTATCTTGTTCACCTTGACACCATTCTTAAGTTAGTTCCAGTTCATACATGACAGGTTGTTTTAACCGTTTTTACACTGAAAGTCACTAGGACTTACTCAGTCTTTATGACTGACCCTTTTCCTTTCGCCTCTTTTTCTTTCGTTTCCCCCCCAGGTTCTCAGGGAGGAAACACTAGCTCTTAGCTTGGATATCACTTGCTTTGGCTCAGCATGTACGGTTTGCTATGGCTGCTTCATTTTACTGCACTTGGGGAATAAGCTATTTTTTTTTTCTGTTTTTTAGTTATTGCTTCTTTGGCTATTATTGCAAGACAGTTGTAATGAAGTTATTTGAAATGTTTGTAAAAGACATGGTTTATTTTGGAATGAAATGAAGTTCTGTTTTGCTCATAAATTCTTCCGCTGTTTACTTAATTATTTATTTATGTTATGTCTTGTGATAATTCTGTGATGTTATCTCGATAATACCTCTCCAAAACAAGTGCATTCCCTTTGTGAGAGACCCTAGCGGAGGTGGGGTGTTACACTTGGTATCAGAGCAGAAGGTTACCAAGACTGGGCAAAAGTTTTGAAAACCTTTTGAATTTTTTTTTCAAAACCATTTACAAAGAAGCACTTTTCAAGAAAAGTTGGTTTATTTTAAAAGGCTATTCCCCAAAAAGCGATTAGCACAATCTTTGTTTCCTCGTTTGAATCTTTTCCTTTTTCGTTTTCAGCTTATCATGGCCGACGATCTTAATCTTCCCGAGGGTGTCAATATACCCACTTGGTTCCGTCGTTTCCTCGAGGCTCGGGCTAATGTGATAGGCCCAGCCAATCCTCCTCCTCATCCTCCTCAACCTCCGCGAGAAACCGCTTTTTCAAAGATATGCAAGGACTTTAAGGCCATGGGCGGAAAGGATTTCCTAGGAACTGAGACTTTTGTTGAGGCACGGAATTGGTTGAAGGAAACCGAAGACTTGTTTGTTATCTTTGAGGTAGAGGATAATAGGAAAGTATAGTTGGCGGCGTGGCTCATGAAAGAGGAAGCTTCTTATTGGTGGGAAGTCACCAACGCTACTAGGCCCATTGAGATTTGGGCGGACTTTAGAGGGAGATTTGGGCTTAAGTTCTTGTCATCGGCAGAGGAGAGTCTCCAAATGGAACGGTTTCTGGCCCTTAAACAAGGAAATATGACAATTAAAGAATACGTGAACCGTTTCAATCAGCTTGCTCGCTTCGGATTGGAGTTAGTCAACACTCCTCAGAAAAAGGCGCTACGTTTTGCATGAGGCTTGAACGAGCCACTACATGGTTTGGCCATGACTCATGTGCCCATGGGGGCGACCTTTGAAAGCTTGGTGGATATGGCCCTACTGTATGAGGAAGATAAGAAGGGAAAGAAAGAGGTCAAGCCCAACGATTCTCAGAATAAGAAGGTAGACTCTGAGAAAGGAGGCAAGAACGACAACTCACGTGATAAAAGGAAATGCAATTTCTGTGGTACGGAAGGGCACATAGCCAAGGATTGTAGAAAGAGGAAGAGAAAGCAAGGTGAATGTTTTCATTGTGGGGAGACTGGACACATCAGCAAGGACTGCCCTAAGAAGCAGACCGGACTTTCCGGGGGTACATCTTTAACTTCTTTTTCTAGATGCTTTGTTTTATCTTGTTATCTCCTCGATCCTATCTTGAGAACCATAGGTAGAATCTTTTTAGATGTAAACATGTAATTGAAACATGTTATGATTGCAAAATGGTTGCAAGTGGTCGCAAGTGGTTGTTCGTGGATGCATGAATACACATTAGGCACTAGATCGGCTCAGTCACAGTTTCATACTTGCATATGCATGAGTGATTATTTTGGAAACTTGGTTGTGCTATCATTTGGTTGTTGCATATGATTGAATGTTTGTGCACTCATGTAGAAATCGTGAATTATAATAGGAAAATTTTGCATACATATTGGATTCATTTCACTAAACATATTTTGCATTTAGAAAATCAATCAGGCCTGATCATTAGCATTAGATAAGGAACATATACACACACTCTTTGCATGTGTTCATAAAACATTAGAAGTCTTTTAAGGACCATGGTTGCTTGTGGATGATGTTTTGAGTAGATGGATGATGGATGGTAGGACACATTCTTCTTAACTTGAAGATTTCGGGGACGAAATCCTTTAAGGAGGGGAGAATGTAACAACCCGAATTTTAACAACATGTGAAAACAAGAAATCAAGGTATAATTAAAAATGAAATAAAATATATAAAAATATGTTTAGATAGGTAAATAATGGTGATGCATAAGAAGAATTAATTAATATTTGGAAGAGAAGAAAAATTAGTTCGGTAACGCTGTGTGTAACGGAAAAGATAGTAAAATAAGGATAATTAATTTAAGAATCTGGAATTAGGTAAAATGGACTTCACCATTGCGTTCCTCTCGAAAAGAAACGCGAAATAGAGTCCGAGTTTTCGAAAATCGGAGTCCGTATGACCAAGATATGGCCAAAACAAGTTTCAGCAGACTTTCTGGCAGACAGAACCGAGTCGACCCTAATGTCGACCCTAGAGTCGACCCTAGAGTCGACCTCTCCAGGCCAGGTCGACCCTAGAGTCGACCCCCCCTGTACAGGTCGACCTGGTCGGCCTGGTTTGGCCCAAAACCCATTTTTGAAGCCCGGTATGTGTTTTGATGGTCCGGACTGATTCTGGGGTTGATCTAATGGCCTAAATGAGTTGCCTACAACTATTTAAAGACCCTAAGACCTAGCCTAAATCATACTATTTCATTTTAGCACTCATGCAGCCGCCACTAAACCTAGAACTCTAAATTAAAAATACAAAGAACAAAATTAAAGAAGACGAAGGACGGTTCTTGAAGGCTACAACTAGAAGCTACAACAACTACGACGCTTTAGACAACGGAATTGGGACTATTTGATTTGAAGTTTTGATTTGGATTGCTTTCTTCATAATGTAAGTTCTATGTCACTTTTTAGGCAAAAAATGCTAAAATAACATGGACATGCTATGAATTGAAACCGGATTTAAGAACTATTATTAATCCATGTTTATATTGTTTAACTTTGAATCATAATTTGGGAATCTTGCTATGTTAATGTTGCAAGTTAAACATATCATGATTTTGATGTTGTTATGAATCACTTGGGCTTAATCGTATGGCAAGTTGGACTAATACATGTCCATGGAATCACTATGTTTATTGAAATCTTTATGTTGATTAAACCATGCCTATGATGCTAATTAAACCATGTCTATGATGTTAATGAAACTATGCCTGTGATGTTAATATACCTATCATGTTAATGACAAATTGGGAATTGCTAGGTTATGATGAAAAGTTGGAATCATTATGTTTATAATGCTAGATGAGAATCATTATGTTAAAAATGCTAAATTGGAATCCACTATGCCTATTAGAATTACCATGCCTTTAATGTTTCATGTTTGTAATAAAATTATTATTATGCCCGCAATGATTATTATGCCTATGATGTAAAGTGAAATCATCATGTTAAACCAAGTTGGAACCGTTATTATGCCAAGTTATCATCATGTTAGTATTGAAACCATGTGATATGTTATAGCCTGTTTATTATGCAAGTGATGTTGGAATTGTCACATATGTCTATCACATGTTTGGTGTTATTCACCTTTATCTCTTGAATTGTTTATGCTTGCGAACGAAGTACGTTTATATGTGTTAGGGATACGATTGGGTAGAATAGGCAAAACTTGAATTGATTATAATCATAAATCGTGAAATTTGGCATAAATAGAACATGAAATATGGCAGGGAAACTTGACTTGAACATTTCATAACTTGACTTGAAACATGCCTTAGTTGGGCATGAAATTGACATATGAACATGCTATGAAAATAGCACGAATCTGATAAGAACATGGGCATGACTTTAGAAAACAAGAAAGTGGCCAACTCTAGGTTGGGTTGAGTTTGTAGTGTAAACCTGCCCGGAACCGCCCGGAAAATCCAGTTGCTACAAACAATAGGATCCAATGTGGTTAGTTGGTCACATCGCGCTTGAAACCCGAGGTTGGGTTGAGTTCGTAGCGTAAACCTGCCCGGAACCGCCCGGCAAATCCAGTGGCTACGAACAATAGGATCCAATGTGAGTGGTTCAGTGCATTAACGAATCAATTAATGCCAATTAGGGTTAAGTCATGAACATCAAAAGACAGCTTAACCAACTTGAACACGATTTGTAGGGCTAAGTCATGAACTTGAAACGACAACACTTAGCCAACATGACATGACACGTAAGCGGGTTAAGTCACGAATTTAAATGACATACTTAACCATCTTGACATGACTCGACTGGAAAAGGATTAAGTCACGAATTACATGACTTAATCGGTTAGGCGGGTTAGGTCACGAATTACATGACCTAATCTGTTAGGCGAAACCCTAGACACGACCCTTTTCAGCAGTAACCCTCTAGATGTATCAAGGTACCCTGGGGCTAGGCCGGGTGGGGCACGATTACTGGGCTGATTGTAGGAGGTGAACGACGGCAGTGGGGTATGCCAGTGTAGGTTCGGTGGACTACGGTCGTGCACGTATTCCGGGGCAGGCACTGGGTATCCGTAGATTTATCTGTGCATCTTGAATCGTGTCAAGGGTTGACACCCTAGGGCTGATACACCCGAAGGTGGACCCAGCACAGGTGACTACATTCGTGATTAGCCGTATGACACGGACACTTGACGAGCTAGAACTTGTAGGGAGCCGATCGACTAGATAATTGCTTCGTTGGACCCCGTACTTGGGTCAGACCCCGTTTCAGGGTCATTTCATGATATTGGGCCGTGGGATTTATTTCGTGATTAACTTGTGATATGGGCTTAGTATACTAGTACAGTCGATGCAACAAATCTCGAACATGTGATGCTTTACTTGACTTGTCTTGACTTATCCTGATTACCTTAGTCTATCTTGTTCACCTTGACACCATTCTTAAGTTAGTTCCAGTTCATACATGACAGGTTGTTTTAACCGTTTTTACACTGAAAGTCACTAGGACTTACTCAGTCTTTATGACTGATCCTTTTCCTTTCGCCTCTTTTTCTTTCGTTTCACCCCCCCAGGTTCTCAGGGAGGAAACACTAGCTCTTAGCTTGGATATCACTTGCTTTGGCTCAGCATGTACGGTTTGCTATGGCTGCTTCATTTTACTGCACTTGGGGAATAAGCTGTTTTTTTTCTGTTTTTAAGTTATTGCTTCTTTGGCTATTATTCCAAGACAGTTGTAATGAAGTTATTTGAAATGTTTGTAAAAGACATGGTTTATTTTGGAATGAAATGAAGTTCTGTTTTGCTCATAAATTCTTCCGCTGTTTACTTAATTATTTATTTATATTATGTCTTGTGATAATTCTGTGATGTTATCTCGATAATACCTCTCCAAAACTAGTGCATTCCCTTTGTGAGAGACCCCAGCGGAGGTGGGGTGTTACATAGCTCGCCTTTGAATAGACAATTTCGTTGTTGTTTATAAATTTGAGTTGAACTGAGTTGATTAGCTTCACTTTCCCTCTAGTTGGTGGCGGCTACTCTAGGTTGCAAGGTCATAGCATGACGGCCATGGTTCTAATTTTTATTTGGTTTTAGGGTTTGAGTCCACATGTGTTTATATAGAATTTAGGCCATCCGATCAACCTAGAATCAATCAAGATCATCCAGCCAAGATAGGGTGACACCTCAGCCCTAATGACTCAGCACTGAGTCACAAAATCGTCATCTCTCAGATCTGCCCGGGGGGCAGGTCGACCCCCAGGTCGACACTAAGGTCGACCCCCAGGTCGACCTGGCCTTAGGCGGGAAATTTCCCACCCTACCCAGTTTTGAGTCTGAATTCATTTTTGAATTTAAAATTGAATTTCTGAAAACTTCCGACAGCCATAACTTCTTCATACGAAGTCCAATTTACGCCGGACTCTATCTCAACCAGAATTCTGAAACGAACACAATGGCGTAACCCGTTTCCATTGATTCTCACATTTGAAATTAAGTACTCTTTAATTTGTTAACTTTAATCTTTAAATTTACGGGGTGTTACATTCTCCCCTCCTTAAAGGATTTCGCCCCCGAAATCTCCAAGTTAAGGAGAATGCATATCCTAACATCCAATCATCCATCTACTCAACCATCAAACATAGACATCCATTGTCCTTACAAAATTTCTAATGCTGTATGAACATATGGAAGAAGTGTGTGTATATGTTCCTTACCTAATGCAAAATCAGGCGGTCTACTGATTCAGTTGACCTCCTTAATGCAAATCATGATAGTGCCATGCGTCCATTATGTATGCGAAATAATCCTATCGATACATATTATTTCTACATGTATGGATAACCATTCATCAAAATGCAGCATCCATATGATGACACTACACCATATCCGGTTTTGAGAAATTCCAAAATCGATATCCGGTTCGCATTATTTCAAAATTTGAGCTTATGAAATTCATTGTTGCACTACACCATGTATGCTAATTGGGCTGTGTTTTTAGCCGTATCTAAATCAATTAGGCACGACAATAAGCCATATCAAAAAATGGTGCATTAAATTATTAGATATAGCTATAATCCGTATCTCACTAGAAATAACATAAGGCTCTTAGCCGTATCTAAAGTGTAATCAGACACGGCCTTTGACCATATCTAATTATATGTGATTACACACACACACACACACACACACATATATATATATATATATATAACAGAACTGGAGCACATATTTTTCATAACACAGAGCATATATACCATAATTTATACACAGGAATAACACAATTTATAATACACACACACACTCAAAGCATTACAATATTTTTCATAACACGCACACAATGTACATACAAACATATATAATAAAAGAAAACTATCAAAGATTTTCAACACATTACGAACCAACAAAAAAAGAGGTAAAAACATATCAGCGTGATATAACTCCAGTCGAGGTCGGAAAGATTGAGCGTACGTGCTGATCATGCTAATGAAGTATATGTTCGCTGTAAATCAGAGTAGTTTATTATGAGAATAAGCTAGAAGCTGATGTTGATAAAGTTTTATAACAACATAAATATTTATATATACACAGTTTAAATCAAAGCTTAAAAGGCCAACCTAATGAAGACAAATTGAGGTTCAGTTTCATCAATATAATTGTCAAGTTTCATTGATTGGTAGCAAAACTGAATTGTGATAGCCAGCCTAGGTTCTAGCAGCATAAAAGCACCAAAATCTACAGGAAAAAAGTAATTTTATGCCTGATTGCACACAAAACTAGTCGACATTGTAACTCATTGTGACTGAGATGTAAATATGAATACAGAGATAAGTGTATGTCGATCAGTGTGTTTGTGTACACCGGTAGTTGCTCAGTTGTAGTCGATCAGTGTGTTTGTGTACACCGGTAGCCGATCAGTTGTAGTCGATCGATCAGTGTGTTTGTGTACACCAGCAGTCGATCAGTTGTAGTCGATCAGTGTGTTTGTGTACACCAGTAGCCGATCAGTATATATCGATCAGTGTGTTTTTGTACACCGGTAGTCGATCAGTGTGTTTTTGTACACCAAAATACAAGAAACTAAAATAGCACTTTAAGGCCCATCCATGTGTTTGTGTAGTCAATCAGTATATGTCTCAAAGATGAATGAAATGTCAGTCGTTAAAAATGCAAACCCAAAATAAGAATCAATTGAACTGTAGTCGATCTGCAACACCGGTAGTTCGTACCCTAGCATACATAACATCCTCCTATATATACACACAAAAAGGAACAAATAAAACTATCATATGCAGAAACATACATATGGACATGGTTTTAGCAAGGCATTGTCCATGTGCACACAACATGTCCATTCAATTCTTATGTAAGATACTACATAGAGATAAGTGTAAAATAATATATATCTTCTCCAACGTCTAAAGTTATCGAATCATCATCTTTGGATGACACACATACTCGACTTTCTGATTAAGAATTTACTGGGCGATCCACCAGATGGATGCATTTTAGCTCACGCGTAGGGTCAGTAATCCATGCTTATTAGCTTTATCCAAATGTCGAATGTCGCTTCACTTAACCTTTGAAAAAAGCTGCTTTCACTTGCAACTTTCAGTTTCTTTGGAGTAGACTGTGTAGTGCAACTTACACTACAGTCTCTGCTACAAAGTAGGGGAAAGTTGTCAGTGAAAGAAGTTTTTTACTAAGATTAAGTGCAGCAGCATCCGACATTTGGATAAAGCTAATAAGCATGGATACCCGACCCTATGCGTGAGCTAAAATGCATCCACCTGGAGGATCGCCCATTAAAATATTAACTAGAAAGTCGAGTAATCATTCATCTACCAAAATTTTCAGCGAATTTGTTAATATATTTTCTGTAAACTTATTATCTCTCAAAACAGAGTAAACATGTTATTAGTGAACCCAATTTAAATTTCAAGCATAAGGAAAACAAACAGTCAAATGACGATGAAATCATGGTTAAATATTGAACTATAATTGTCCATTTGCTCAGTTTCCGCCTCATCAGGTAATATATTATGTATGTTTGTCATTTTTGACATCAAAGCTATAATTATACAACTATTCTTGGCTTGTCATTTAGTTTAAGAAATGGATAACTTTTAGTTGCTAAACAATTAAACTATCATCAAACTAGTATTTTATTACCTGTACATGGATGTGGTTACTACATTTCAGATTCAACGTGGCAAACGATCTAAAGAACATATCATCAAATGGCTATTAAATATAATCAGGTTATGGACAATTGACATTAAACATCTTAACATTAGTAAAGATTACTGCATCCTTATGACTAACTCATTGTTATTTCTTTGTTTCATGGATATACCGCAATCTAAAATTATACCATACATGTTTCCAATAGAAATTCATGTGTTTTTTACATTACCACAAAACATGATTCAAATTTGATTTCTCTGATTCTAGGGTAAAACCACAGATCCGTCCCTTACACAAAGTAGCAATTAGCTAACACATTAATACACACCAATTCAATTGAAACAGCTAACACACTAACACAAAGTAGCAATCTGCTAACACACAAAGATTTCAACTTGTTTCCTACTATCAGGCATGCATGCCACAATTCAGTGGAAACACATACCTACTGTCGAAGGAGGGCTAGGGACCAAGGGTTGCTGCGTTTCTGTCGAAGGAGAGGGTTGTTCGTCTCTGTCGGAGGTGGAGATTCCAGAGAAAGTGGAGGCAAGATTTGGTGACCGAAAACCCTAATTTGGGTTTTCGGTCACCATTTAAGTAAAACAAAGGAAAAAGGGAGCGACCAAATTTTTTATTCCGAGTGCCTAATGTGATGAGCAATATGATACACATTCGATTTGGCCCAAAGCCATATCAAATTAACTAATCAAGGGCTTCGTTGATGGACAGTTAGATTTAGGGTATTTGGGGTGGTGCGAATAGCAAAATGTAGTTTGATATGGATCTGAGCACTATCAAATATGATACGCCTTTAACCCATATTTTATCTCTGTATCCTTGTATGCCAAATTGGCAGTTATGGTGTAGTGTTGATGGCACTTTAATATTCTTAAATTGCCATTTTTACTTTCAAATAATCTAGCTTGAGCTTTTGAAGTTGCTGATTCCATTTATTTACAGATTCAATTTATATCTTATGAGATTTATGACTTAAAGCGCATCAACTTTCTCGAATTTGTCTCTTCTACATCAAAATATTTTAGCTTGAGCACCAACAGCCGCTACTCTCTTCTGTTTTAGGTTCGAGCTTCAACCTAATGAAGTTTTTTTTATTGAAAATCCTATAGTAATCATGCCCACACATTAATGAGCCACACACATATATTTCATATGCAATTTGCCTTTCCAAATTTGTTCATCCACGGTATTCAAGTCAATCTTTATATGTTTTGTTCTTGTATGGAATATAGGATTAGTT
This sequence comes from Allium sativum, assembly GCA_030737875.1. Classification (NCBI taxonomy): domain Eukaryota; kingdom Viridiplantae; phylum Streptophyta; class Magnoliopsida; order Asparagales; family Amaryllidaceae; genus Allium; species Allium sativum. The sequence goes on along the minus strand of CM060925.1, from coordinate 431,539,439 downwards.
AAAAGCGATACTTTACTTAAATTATCACACCGTATTGTCAATTTGATATTTGAATTAAATTTCAGTTGATTAAGTAGAGATTGCTTATATATAATTCTACACCAAAACTTGCTACAATACTGGATTTGGCCTTTATGTGGGATTCGGAAATTGTTGTTTGAACCTTTAAGCACCATAAGGTTGGGTTCTCTCCAATATATATGCAACATCATTATGGATTGTAATAAATCACAATGAAATAAGCATAGATTCCAATCTCGAAAAGGCGCATCGAAAATTAGACTTACTTTAAATGTTGTTCTTTGGTAAAGAAAATAGTTCAAAGCTAAAATCTACACTTTCAAAGCTTACGATGCATGAAACAAAATATAACAAAGAAACCTATACCCAAAAACTTCTCAAAACATTCAATGCATAAAATCATGTCCTAGCTGTCCAATTTCAAGTTATAACCATTATTTTAAAAAGCACACAATGGGTATAATTTGATACGGATAATAAATAAAACATTGTCCCAAGCAATCCTGTCATCTATGCATACATCTTCCCTACCTATCATGTGCTGAAATGTGGAGAAAGTCGGAATAATAAGTAACTGGTGAATAAAACCTCGAGGCCTCCTAAAATAGTACTTGGGCAGTATGATTTGAAATAATAATATGTCTTATGGAAATACAAATTAAATTCTTAATATTCCATAAGAGGTACGTTTAGACCATTTAAGGTCTTTACGGAGGCAGGTCCTTTACATTTAAGACGTCCTGTTTTTAACCTATAATTTCATATGACAAACATCTAGCAATACAAGAAATAACGCTATTAAGGAAGATAGATAGACTTCGGTCATTTATTACCTAGCATGCCCCACATCTTCTTTTCCTAGGCAGATCTACCAAATATATTTAGATGACAAATCCATCCAATCACTTAGTACCTTTTTTAGGTAGGACGAATCCTCATTCAACTACCTGGCACCTTTGTTTGAACTGAACCTTATGAGGAAATTGTTCCTGCTGCAATCCCGACCATTTAATACTTCGAGTGAGGCATGTCCTCAAAACACCCAAATAATACCTCCATAACCCATCGAAACGGTTTTTTTTATGACTTACTATACTACAAAAACTCAGATTAGTCCAACTATTCATAGGGTGCATGGCTAAATTAACTGGGCATGTTCATCCAACAAAATGCGGACTAACCTCATACTGCCATATTTCTTATTATAGGGATATTCGAATGACTTAGTCATAATTTCCTAACCTGTTTAATACAAACACACACACATCCCTTCACTCGCTCACTCACTCTCTCCCTCACTCTTCTCACCTTATAAAATCGAATTATTTTCTTATAAGGAGCCTTCCTTATTATACCATAAATAGGGGTTTCTCCCAATTACCAATTAATCAATCACCTTTATAATAGGGGGTTTAGATTAATTTAATTACTAATCTAATGAGCAAGTAATACGTTAGTTATGCTAACACACACATACACACACGCACACACACGCATATACACACACAGACATACACACAACTCTAGTTCAAAAATTCTAACATACGTAATTTCAGCCCCTTTCACGTATAAATGTCAGTTTTTCCAACTATAATTTTTTTTTCCAAATAAATGCTAGTATGTCCTCTTTATTTCTAAGAGATTAAATCGCTATTCAAATAAAATTATCAATTAATATAAGGGATCAACCATTCTTAACAATGGTTCAGTACAAAATTGCGTACAAATATCTTAATAATTATTATGTTAATTAATGCAATATATAAAATGTAAATCCAATGTAAATCCTTCAATTACATATTTAGTTCGATTCAATGTCTTCTTATCTTGGTGAAATTTACAATTTTATGTGGAACTGAAGTGCATATTGTGGATATATTTGTTCCTTACACTTAACTCCTTAACAATAAAATTTTGATTAAAAGGAATTGAAATGAAAACATAAAGTACGATCGAATTATAAAATCACATTAATCAAACCAAATTAATATAATTACAATGAAGATCTAAAAATTTGAAGTGACATTTTACACATAGGAATTTTAAAGGATTTCTTTATTTTTGTTTTGTTTGCATAAACCCAAAATTCACAAGGTTCACTTGAATCCAAATTAATAATATTCAATCACTAAAATTAAGAAAATCTAGATTTCCACTTAGAGATTATCCTTAGCTTAGAATGGATTTAAGTATCCTTACAACACTGATAATACCTCTACAAATCCTCTTCATTCATATACGCATGCAAGAATACACATCCGTAGAAAGGATTAATATGTACATACATATACACATATATGTATATGCATATGTGTATATATATACGAGTTTATATTAAGAAAATAGACGAAGAAAAAAAATTAAAATAAATAAATTCAGAGAAGGTAGAGTTTTCACCTGAATCTTTCACAATTGAAATGCACACATAAAGTATTGGGTCTAAGGTCCAATTTATAATTTTTAAAATAAACCTTGGTCATAGGATGAAAAACAAGTTAAAGACGGATGAATCCAGACCATAGAATAAAAGATTTATTCTATAGCCGCCATAACACAGGCAATCGACCTCCTTTCATAGCATTTGTCAACTGCACAATCGATCGCTAAGGGTCACAAGTGTCGACTCCCGTATTGATCTTGGGAAGAATTTGTTATTTTATTGATTTATTACTTAATTTAATTTCTTTTTCTCCATTAACGTTAATCTCTTAATATTAACGTATTACTTAACTCCTTGTTCTATACCCTAATTAATTCAAAATTATAAATATTAAAAGTACTTATCTACATTTGATTATGAAATGAAATTTGAATTTAAATTATTTTAATATTGAAATCATTATAAGCTCATAGATGTTACATACGACATGTATTTTCAATATTTTATATATGGAAATGGATCATAATCTCACCATGAACGCTGCACCATAACTTTCATGGTCAATTATGACATATTACAAAGTTTTATTTTTATCTCTACTTAAATTTAGATTTAAATTTAAATTTAACTTATTTTATTTGATCATTAATTGTGTTTGATTTTGCCAGTGTTACATGGATCTTCTATCATCTAAGTCTACAACATAGTTGTATCTAATTATGTTCAAATTCTTGCATGGTTTCATGTAAGTCTATGATCTGTAACTCGTTTATGGTTTCTCATATCCTTCTGACTGCTTTTCGACAGACTTAATTGAAACTAAATTAAATATTAGGCATGGTTATGATTACTTGTTATAGAGAACCAATTATGCTTCTATGTCGTTTATCATTGAATATTAGCTCCCCTTATGTTTGAGAAATGTTGGCGGTTTATCATAGGTGTAGGCATAGGGTTTGCACCATTGAATATTGCTTCGATGGGTAGATCTATAATATATATTTTGGCATTATATTATTTTTAAACTGGATTCTATTTTGATATCGTTTCCCAGAAAATAATTTAAATTCACAAGATCTTTAATTGAGAATTATTTGTCTAAATACTAAATGACGCTGCAGATCACTACCTCATTATCACTTATAAAAATTGTGATGGCCCAAATTTCCGGTACCTTTTGAGTTGATCGAACAACACCAATCCAACTCAAATTATACTGGAAATCCAGATGTCAATTGAACGAAATTAGAGCGTGAGGTAAGAAAGAAATATTAGAATAGAAGAAGAAGAAGGACCAACACTACACAGAGTCTCACATCGCAACAGAACAAAATATAATACATAAATAACTCTATTGAAAGCTTAAAGTCATATAATAACATACATCAGAGTACAACAGACAAATCTGGACAGTTATCATAATCTGCCCTCAAATACACTACACAGCGGAATATACTAGATAAAATCATACGTCTGAACTCATCTAGCACGCCTCCTGAACTTCGTATTATCCAATGACCAGAACCTGTACAACCCGGCCTAACCCGAGCATCAAAAACACCGGGTTAGTCTGGTGAACCAAATTGAGAAAAAAAACTCGCATAGTTTAAGGGGAATCACCCAACTTGATTTTAAAGTTCAAAATCTTTTCGAAAGAAAAGGATGATAGTAAGACCAGTCCACACATAAACACGAACGGTTTTTAACCTATTATAACCCAAACCATTTTGAAATCATATCTTAGTCTGAAATTATAATAGTGTCTAAATACAAATAAATAACAATCTAGCAGAACGCTTGCATCTCACGCTCCACATATATAGTATATAATCAAAACCGCGACGCTTATTGGAGATTGGATTCCCACTATAACAAGGTATGGAACCACCTTCCGATAGTGTATCTATAGACGTGAATACACTGGGTTCAACAAGAACGTCTTGCAAACCGGCCCACACATGACCGACCACTCATTTCGCTTGAGTGTATCGAATGTATATCACCAACGGTTGGGATCAGCAACCGTTTCCCGAAAAGGGACAGCATGGATAGATTAAAGAAGGAAAAAGAATTTCTCTAGATAGGTGATTATACACCCTAATGGGTGCGACCCACATAGCCATGCTGCTTGCCCGATTTTTGTCATTTCCCGGTTGATGAGGCTTGAGGTTATAGTCAACTTTTGGAACTTCTGGCCACCATTTGCATGGTCCATACAAGTCATCCAGGAAAAGTATGAACTGAAGGCACCCTCCTACCGCATCCAAAGGATCAGTAGCGAGAAGTCCTTGCAATCCGCAAAATCCCAACCATGATCGAATCATGTCAGAATACCATTGGTTGCAATCCCATAGAATATTCGACAAGTAATCCTTCCGCTTATGAAGATCCACGGTCTTCAATTGCTCCACAGCGATCAGCTTTTGAACATCTACAACGTTTACATATTTGCTAGTCGGAATGGTTTTCTAATATAAAATTCAATCCTGGTCTTTCCGTACAAACAATCGACTTGGTTAGATTTTGATAATCGGTGATTTAACTATCAAAATAAACAACGATCACCTATAAAAATTGAATTTATTGGTTCTGTATACAGCATCACTTGGCCTTTTTAGTTAAAGAGTTGTTATTCTTTATGGTTATATTTTCACATCATTGCAGTAATTAGTTTTAATTTTTATTAGTCAAAATAGTTTACTTGATATCTATAACACTTGTTACAAATTCTATTTTCGAAACCCTTACTTTATTTACCAATGTAAAATCATTAACAACAATATAATTTGTTGTCTCGAATTAAGTATATCGGTTCATTATAACTATCTTCTATTTCCTTAGCCATATCAGACCGACTTATCATTTATATTGAAATATTATATATTTTATTGCCATTAACTTCTTATTTAACTTCTTCGTTTAGCATTTCGAACTTCAAAATAAATCTCATCTTTGATTACTCATTCCGAACTTCGGAATAAAATATTCCGAACTTCAGAATAAACCTCACTCAATAAACATTCCAAACTTCGGAAAGAATTTAACTTCTAATTCTTCTTACATTTGGAATACTACTTTTTAAATTCTCCTTTCTGTATTACCCAACTCATAATTCTTTGAATCATATTTTATAATATCCTTTAGAAAAATACTCCTTTAATTCCCTTAATTACCCTTGTTTCTAAACTCATACCATCCTTGTATAATCATAAAGTCGTTCAAGTTGGGGTATTTTATTTAACTCTCAGACCTTGAGTCGATCACATTCTTATCTTCAGAATAAATAGAAGTTTATAAACAAATCTGAATTCCAATAACTAACCCAAAGTTCCATTCACTATAAAATCCCTTTTATTAACCACTTATTTTAGTTTGTTTTCATTATTCTCCATTTCATATCTAAAAAATTTATCTCTAAATCTTATCGTTCGATTTTCATTTTTACAATCCAATTCAATTCATTTAAGCTCCCATTCAATTTCAACTCGTATTAAACCTTGTTTAAACTTTCGTTGTTTATAAATTCCATCCAAGGAATAAATCAAAACTATAACTCTTATGAGTAAACTTATAAAAATCCCTTTTTAATTATAAACAAGGTATTACTCAATTAATTCCATTTATTACCATTTCCATTTCAACCTGGTTTCTTTCGAACATTTTTCACTTTCAAGGTTAATATTATTCTTTTTACAGAAATCTGGATTCGATATACCAAACACAACTTGGTTTCATTTGAAAACACTATTATATATTCCAATCTTGTCTATCGAGTCACTTTATGAATTCGTATTCATACTGCACTTTAAAGATCTCGTTTACAGGTCAATTGTTTAACATCCTTTTACGACAAATAGTTTACTTCATCACTTATAAAAACAGTCAATCTTCCTTTAAAGGTTATTTTAAAATAACAATTAAATTTAATAATAATTAACAATTCAATAATATTTTTTAATAATAAAATCTCGTTCAAGTAGTTGATTTAGTCACCTCAAACAAGGTTAATTCGTTAACCGTTCTAATTAGCCCTTTTATTTAAATTTATAAAAATCAAGTTAAATAATCTCTTTTAATTTAGTTAACAATTAAATTAAATAATTGCAATTAACTGTTTATTTGAAACAATTAATTAAATCCTTAACCATTCGGTAAATTTTTGTTTATTTGTTTATAAAATCCTTTAACATACAAATCTTGATTTATATACACATTTTAAAATTACTAGATAAAAACAGTTAATCATTTCCTTTAATAACTTCATTTAAAAGTAATCTATATAAAATAGAATTCAAAATCGGTCTTAAGTTATAAAAACAAATTTTATAGCTCTCTTTCTATTGATTCACCTGACGGTAAATTAAATCTTTATAAAATGATTCATTTTGGCCATCTGCCGATAATTTTCTCAACCAGTATCAATATTGGTTATCAAACAAGTGTTGAATTTGGTTTCAACAATAAACAATCAATTAGATTGATTAACAGTTCATATAAACAACATATTTGAGGAATTCGGTTGGATCCCTCCAACCTGTCCTTCCCTACATCACAATGGTTATCTCAATTTCAATATAATCATATATTTATTTATTTCGATAAACAGAAATAACCAGTTCATCCAATAACAGTCAGCAAATCATTTATAACATTCAGTCAAACATTCAATTATCATTTTTATACGTTTATATTATTATAAACGTAACCAATAAGGTAAGTTACCTCGTTTGGAATCTAATTGTTAAAATAATGATTTAATCTGATTAATTTAAACAAATACTTAATTTAATCCAAGAATATTTAAAATATTTAATATATAACAAAACCGTCATTCAATCATCAACCATTAACAACCATTGCACATAAAATAAAAACCCGGTTAATATAAAATATAAACGGGATAACTGAGTGAGTTGAACTCACCTTGGATTGATTCATCGAATATACAGTTCGATTCAGTCAAATTAAACAGGCATTTAATTTGACTAATAATTCCAGTTGTCTCTGCCACCGATCAAACCAGTTCCATACTGTCATGCTCGTTGTTACGGTTCTGACGTCATTTATTTCACCCACTTCCGTCACTGCATGACACAGTTATGCAATTAATACGATATTCTTATATAATTAACACGATATTTGGTACTTAAATTACTATTATTATAAGCTTTAATCCTAATCTATTTTATAAATTTTATTATTACTTACATTAATTAAATCCTGGCTACTTACATAAAACTTAGATTGAGCGCACTTAAAGCCCATTGGCATGTTTTCTTAAGGATTTGGGAGTCATTATTTCCAAAAGTACTCACCTGCGCTACATTCTTGCCCTCCATGCGCGAAGATCTAATCCCATGCACCAACTCCCAATCAGGCCGACTCCTTTCATTTTTTTCCTTCTTACATAAATATCACGGCCCAAGCCCATTAAGATCCCACCGCCCAACTTCATCTTCCTCCACGAAAATGTATCCTCCCTGTCCAAAACAATGACACCACCCATTCTCTTTTTTTACAGTTTCGTTGTTTCAATAACCATGCCACAAAAATTCATCCAATACCACTTCCCCTGCACGGTTCCTCACATGCATGAACTTCCTATGCACATATATATTTCTCCATTTCGTTTCCCTATGTGCCCGATCCCCTTACTCACTTTCCCACTGAACAACCCCCATACACACCTCTTCCATTCTTACTTTACTTCTACCTCCTGCTACTCCTTCACTACTGCTATCACACGCTCCTTCTCTCCCTATGTACTGTATAATTCTTTCTTCAATACTCGTGCAATACCTCCTTTAACTTTTTTCTATTCTACTTCGCATTTTCTTCCCAAACCTTTCTACAGCAAACGCTTTTCTCTCTCTTTTCCTTCCCAGTGCATGAAAAATAACACGCAACTCCTTGCTACACTCATGTCCCCTTCTGGCCTTCTTCATCATACATTTATCCCTCCCCGCTCCCAACTTCCTCTTCCTAGCTAGTTTTATCAATCCGCCACCTCTTTTCAAACTGATGCACACACCTCCCATCCGCTATGAAACATCAGCTCGTCCGCACAGCACCTTGCCTCCGACCAATCCCACATGCCGCGTGCTACAGTGTTCCTTTTATCGCTTTTTCATATTTTGTTTTTTTTTCCTTTTCGATATTATAAAGTAGTAGGCTTTCGTGATTAAGTATTTAGCAGAGAACGGTTTTTGTTAGTGAAAGAGAGGAACGACAAAAAATTAAGAAGAGAGCTATGTATAAATAGGGGGAGGTGCATGGGTCTCATGAAAATGTGGGATGCAAGGCAATGACAGCGTGGGGCGCAACTAATTAATAGTGTGGTGCGCAAGGCATTAGGCTAGGTCCAGCTGAAATATTGTAGGGAACTGTTGTGTGGGAATACCAAGAAAAACTTGGTTCACATGTAAGAGAAATTTGCCGACAAAGTAATGCAATGATTTGGGGAGCAACCAAGAAAATGAAACAGTGTGATTTCTTATATTGGCTTTAAATAATCGGTTATTATACCCATATGTCATTAAACTGTGTTTCTACGCTTCATTCATGTGCATGTCGTCCGTATTATATATTAGTTCATATAAGCTAAAATATATATTTGTTTTTCAACTATCATCGCAATGTTATTTGGCCTAATGCGACTTTGTTTCATGCCTTCCATAGGATATAAACCGTATCTTGAGTGTAAGAATAATTGCTGAGGTTTATTGGCAAATTAAATATTTTATTTAAAATAACATACCAATGGTTGTCCCATGAAATATTGAAAATACACGCTTCGCGGAGGAGTGATTGAAGAGCAATTGTCAACGTGCGTGCTGCAAAGCTCCGCATTCATGATCGCGGTTCTAAGTTAGAAGTTGAACGCTCCTCTTGAGTTACAAATCACATTTAAATTTCCCGCACCGACAAAATAACTCTAACTGACTCCAAACTGAAAATCTTGCAATAAATAACGATACACATTCCAACAAAATTCATTTCATCAAAAATGGAGATCGTTTTTAATATATTATAAATCATATATCTCCGAACTCCATTTTATAAATTAAATTCGATATAAAATCCATTATATTTCCAATATAATATATAAAACAGATTTAAATATTCCAATTTAAAGGACCAAAAAATCTAGGACATTACATTCTTCCCCTTAAAAGAATTTCGTCCCCAAAATTACAAGGCAATAAAAATTCCCCAAACTCAATTATTTTAAATTAATTATTCTTGAATTAGCACCAAATTAAATTCAAACTCTAAATATTTTCGAAAATTTTGCTAGGACTTCTCTGCACGGCTTGATCAGGACAACTACAACTGCCACTTCGGGTCTCAACTCCACCAAAAGAAAATCAAAAGCCAAATGGCTACCCAACTCAGGGGTATAAAATCAATCACTCCAATAAATTTATTAAGGTTTACTTGTTTGTCAGGGCACTCAATCTCCAATTTCGAAGCAAATCAACTAATTGATCTTCGTTTTTCCAATCTGTACTGCTAATCTTGTGTAATCAAATCATCACCACAGCCTTTGGGATTCTGTACTTAACTTCACTTATATCGCAAACAACAATTCAGGTTAAATAACTCGGTTTCCATCCAACTTCTTTATTGATCCGTTTGATGAATTTTATTCAACTAATCTAACATCCACCAACCAAATTATTTGAATTATATTCAACATGGTTAATTATTTGTTGGTATTCACTTTGGTTTAGCACATACTGATATCAATCAATTTATATCCGATTGATTTCCATTATTCATTCGATTTCCAAATTCCAAATTCATTTTATTCAATTCCATTCGATCTTAAATTAATTCACTTAACCAGTTTAACTCTTATCACCATATCCAATTAATCAATTGGTTTTTAACCAGTTCAATTCTTTCTCATAATTCGATTTGAATTCCAATCAAATAAGCATTCAAACAACCAATATTAATATAATATAGAAAATTATTTTCTTTTTCTATAAAAATATTATATGGGCAAGATTATTTTATTTACCCTCTTTATAAACAGTATTGTGTCAATCCCAGTTCAGTATGATTTCCCAACACTTGAACTGATCGATCAACGCAATACAAAATATTTTATATAAAATTTATAAGTACGTTCACTCGTATATACACTCAAACTCAATCTAGGATGTTACTAATCCTATCTTTACTGAGTTACACCACAGAGCCAAGGTTACTACTCAACCAATGGCTCTGATACCAACTGTGACGGCCCAAATTTCCAGTACCTTTTGAGTTGATCGAACAACACCAATCCAACTCAAATTATACTGGAAACCTATATGTCAATTGGAAGAAATTAGAGGTGAGGTAAGAAAGAAAGAAATATTAGAATAGAAGAAGAAGGACTAACACTACACAGAGTCTCACATCGCAGCGGGAAAAAAATTATAATACATAAATAACTTTATTGAAATCTTGAAGTAATATACTTACATACATCAGAGTACAACAGACAAATCTGGATAGTTATAACAATCTGTCCTCAAAGACACTACATATCGGAATATACTAGATAAAATCATACGTCTGAACTCCTCGAGCACGTCTCCTGAACTTCGTATTATCCAATGACCTGAACCTGTACAACCCGGTCTAACCCGAGAATCACAAACACCGGGTCAGTCTGGTGAACCAGAGTGAGAAAAAAATTCGCACAGTTTAAGGGGAATCATCCAACTTGATTTTAAAGTTCAAAATCTTTTCGAAAGAAATAGATAATAGTAAGACCAGTCCACACATAAACACGGACGGTTTTTACCTTACTATAACCTAAACCATTTTGAAATCATATCTTAGTCCGATATTATAATAATGTGTAAATACAAATAAATAACAATCTAGCAGAACGCTTGCATCTAACGCTGCACATATATAGTATATAATCAAAACTGCGGCGCTTATTGGAGATTGGATTCCCACTATAACAAGGTATGGAACCACCTTCCGATATTGTATCTCTAGAGGCGAATACACTGGGTTCAACAAGAACGTCTTGCAAACCGGCCCACACATGACCGACCACTCATTTCGCTTGAGTGTATCGAATGTATATCACCAACGGTTGGGATCAGCACCTGTTTCCCGAAAAGGGACAGCATCGATAAATTAAAAATAAAAGGAATTTCTCTAGATAGTTGATTATACACCCTAATGGGTGCGACCCACATAGCCATGCTGCCTACCCGAATTTTTTCATTTCCCGGTTGATGAGGCTTGAGGTTATAGTCGACTTTTGGAATATCTGGCCACCATTCGCATCGTCCATACAAGTCATCCAGGAAAAAGATGAATTGAAGGCACCCTCCTACCGCATCCAAAGGATCAGTAGCGAGAATTCCTTGCAATCTGCAAAATCCCAACCATGACCGAATCACGTCAGAATACCCTTGGTTGCAATCCCATAGAATATTCGACAAGTAATCCTTCCGCTTATGAAGATCCATGGTCTTCAATTGCTCTATCTCGATCAGCTTCTGAACATCTTCAACGTTTACGTATTTGCTGGTCGGAATGGTTTTCTAATATAAAATTCGATCCCGGTCTTTCCGTATCAACAATCGACTTGGCCAGATTTTGATGGTTGGTGATTCAACTATCAAAATAAACAACCATCACCCATAAAAATTTAATTTATTGTTTCAGTACACAGCATCACTTGGCCTCTTTAGTTAAAGAGTTGTTATTCTTTATGGTTATATTTTCACATCATTGTAGTAATTAGTATTACTTTTTATTAATCAAAATAGTTTACTTTCATTGTAGTAATTAGTATTACTTTTTATTAATCAAAATAGTTTACTTGATATCTGTACAAATTCTATTTTCAAAACCCTTACTTTGTTTACCAGTTTCATTTGTAAAATCATTAGCAACAATATGATTTGTTGTCTCAAATTGAGTATATCAGTTCATTATAACTATCTTCTATTTCCTTAGCCATATCAGACCGATTTATCATTTATATTGAAATATTATATATTCTAACGTCATTAACTTCTTATTTAACTTCTTCGTTTAACATTTCGAACTTCGAAATAAATCTCATCTTTGATTAATCATTACGAACTTCGGAATATCATATTCCGAACTTCAGAATAAACCTCACTCAATAAACATTCCGAACTTCGGAATACAATTTAACTTCTAAATCTTCCTACATTTGGAATACAGCTTTTTAAATTCTCCTTTCTATATTACCCAACTCATAATTCTTCGAATCATAGTTTATAATATCCTTTAGAAAAATACTCCTTTAATTCCCTTAATTACCCATTTTTCTAAACTCATACCATCCTTGGATAATCGTGAAGTCGTACAAGTTGGGGTATTTTATTTACCTCTCAGACCTTGAGTCGACCACATTCTTATCTTCAGAATAGATAGAAGTTTATAAACAAATCTGAATTCCAATAACTAACCCAAAGTTCCATTCACTATAAAATCCCTTTTATTAACCACTTATTTTAGTTTGTTTTCAATATTCTCCTTTTCATATCTAAAACATTTATCTATAAATCTTATCATTCGATTTTCATTTTTACAATCCAATTCAATTCATTTAAGCTTCCGTTCGATTTCAATTCATATTAAACCTTGTTTAAACTTTCATTGTTTATAAATTCCATCCAAGGATTAAATCAAAACTATAACTCATATGAGTAAACTTATAAAAATCCCTTTTTAATTATAAGCAAGGTTTTAGTCAATTAATTCCATTTATTACCATTTCCATTTCAACCTGGTTTCTTTCAAACATTTTTCACTTTAAAGGTTAATATTATTCTTTTTACAGAAATCTGGACTCGATATATCAAACACAACTTGGTTTCATTTGAAAACTCGATTATATATTCCAATCTTGTCTATCGAGTCGCTTTGTGAATTCGTATTCATACTGCACTTTAAAGATCTCGTTTACAGGTCAATTGTTTAACATCCTTTTATGACAAATAGTTTACTTCATCACTTATAAAAATAGTTAATCTTCCTTTAAAGGTTATTTTAAAATAATAATTAACTTTAATAATAATTAACAATTCAATAATTGTTTTTAATAATCAAATCTCGTTCAAGTAGTTGATTCAGTCACCTCAAACGAGGTTAATACGTTAACCCATCCTAATTAGTCCTTTTATTTAAATTTATAAAAATCAATTTAAATAATCTCATTTAATTTAGTTAACAATTAAATTAAATAACTGCAATTAACTATTTATTTGAAACAATTAATTAAATCAATAACCATTTGGTAAATTTTGGTTTATTTGTTTATAAAACCCTTTAACATACAAATCTTGATTTATATTCATATTTTAAAATTACTAGATAAAAGCAATTATTTATTTCCTTTAATAACTTCATTTAAAAATAATCTATATCAAATAGAATTCAAGATCAGTCTATAGTTATAAAAACAAAATTTATAACTCTCTTTCTATTGATTCAGCTGGCGGTAAAATCAATCTTTATAAAATGATTCATTTTGGCCAACCTGTCCTTCCCTACATCATAATGGTTATCTCAATTTCAATATAACCATATATTTATTTATTTCAATAAACAGAAATAACCAGTTCAACCAATAACAGTCAGCAAATCATTTATAACATCCAGTCAAACATTCAATTATCATTTTTATACGCTTATATTATTATAAACGTAACCAGCAAGGTAAGTTACCTCATTTGGAGTCTATTCGTTAAAATAACGATTTAATCTGATTAATTTAAACAAATGCTTAATTTAATACATGAATATTTAAAATATTTAATGTATAAGCAAACCGTCATTCAATCATCAACCATTAACAACCATTGCACACAAAATAAAAACTCGGTTAATATAAAATATAAACGGGATAACTGAGTGAGTTGAACTCACCTTGGATTGATTCGTCGAATAAACAGTTCGATTCAGTCGAATTAAACAGGCATTAAGTTTGACTAATAATTCCAGCTGTCTCTGTCACCGATCAAACCAGTTCCATACTGTCATGCTTGTTGTTACGGTTCTGACGTCATTTGTTTCACCCACTTCCGTTACTGTATGACACAGTTATACAATTAATACGATATTCTTATATAATTAACACGATATTTGGTATTTAAATTGCTATTATTATAAGCTTTAATCGTAATCTATTTTATAAATTTTATTATTACTTACATTAATTAAATCGTGGCTACTTACATAAAACTTAGATTAAGCGCACTTAAAGCCCATTGGCATGTTTTCAATGTCGATTTGGCACGAAGGATACCCAGGCCATGTTAAAACATATACCTAGGCAATCCGATATGTTAAATGTTTATTTTACCCTAATTATAATTAAACTACTCGGTCCTGTAACATTCATATATTGAACATGCTCTAATCCTAAATAGGCACGATAGATAGATTAGGCAGAAATGGGTTTTACTTTAAAGCAATTTTAAAACCATAAATATCGTTATATTTAACTTATGTTTTCTCAAGGATTTGGGAATCATTATTTCCAAAAGAACTCAACTGCCCTACATACTTGCCCTCCATGCGCGAAGATCTAATGCCACGCACCAACTCCCAATCAGGCCGACTCCTTACATTTTTTTTCCTCCTTACATAAATATCACGGCCCAAGCCCGTTAAGAACCCACGGCCTAACTTCATCTTCCTCCACGAAAATGTATCCTCCCTGTCCAAAACATTGACACCACCCATTCTCTTTTTCTACAGTTTCTTTGTTTCAATAACCATGCCACCAAAATTCGTTCAAGACCACTTCCCCTGCATGGTTCCTCACATGCATGAACTTCCCATGCATATATATATATATATATATATCTCCATTTCGTTTCCCAATATGCACGATCCCCTTACTCACTTTCCCATTGAACAGCACCCATACACACTTCTTCCATTCTTACTTTACTTCTACCTCCTGCTACTCCTTCACTACTGCTATCACACGCTCCTTCTCTCCCCATGTACTGTATAATTCTTTCTTCTATACTCATGCAATAACTCCTTCCACTTTCTTCTATTCTACTTCACATTTTCTTTCCAAACCTTTCTACAACAAACGCTTTTCTCTCTCTTTTCCTTCCCAGTGCATGAAAAATAACACGCAACTCCTTGCTGCACTCACGTCCCCTTATGGTCTTCTTCATCATACATTTATCCCTCCCCGCTCCCAACTTCCTCTTCCTAGCTAGTTTTATCAATCCGCCACCTCTTTTCAAACTGATGCACACACCTCCCATCCGCTATGAAACTTCAGCTCGTCCGCACAGCACCTTGCCTCCAACCAATCCCACATGTCGCGTGCTACAGTGTTCCTTTTATCGCTTTTTCATATTTTTCATTTTTTCTTTTCGATATTATAAAGTAGTTAGCTTTCGTGATTAAGTATTTAGCAGAGAACGGTTTTTGTTAGTGAATGAGAGGAATGACAAAAAATTAAGAAGAGAGCTCTGTATAAATAGGGGGAGGTGCGTGGGTCTCATGAAAACGTGGGATGCAAGGTAATGACAGCGTGGGGCGCAACTAATTAGTAGTGTGGTGCGCAAGGCATTAGGCTAGGTCCAGCTGAAATATTGCAGGGAACTGTTGTGTGCGAATACCAAGAAAAACTTGGTTCGCACGTAAGAGAAATTTGCCGACAAAGGAATGCAATGATTTGGGGAGCAGCCAAGAAAATGAAACAGTATGATGTCTTATATTGGCTTTAAATAATCGGTTATTATACCCATATGTTATTAAACTGTGTTTCTACGCTACATCCATGTGCATGCCGTCCGTATTATATATTAGTTCATATAAGCTAAAATATATATTTTTTTTCCAGCTATCATCGCAATGTTATTTCGCCTAACACGACTTTTTTTCATGCCTTCCCTAGGATATAAACCGTATCTTGAGTGTACGAATAATTTCTGAGGTTTATTGGTAAATTAAATATATTGTTTAAAATAACATACCAATGGTTGTTCCATGAAAAACTGAAAATACACACTTCGCGGAGGAGTGATTGAAGAGCAATTGTCAACATGCGTGCTGCAAAGCTCCGCATTCATGATCGCGGTTATAAGTTAGAAGTTGAATGCTCCTCTTGAGTTACAAATCACATTTAAATTTCGCGCACCGACAAAACAACTCTAACTGACTCCAAACTGAAAATCTATCAATAAATAACGATACACATTCCAACAAAATTCGTTTCGTCGAAAACGGAGATCGTTTTTAATATATTGTAAATCATATATCTCCGAACTCCATTTTATAAATTAAATTCGATATAAAATCCATTATATTTCCAATATAATATATAAAACAGATTTAAATATTCCAATTTAAAGGACCGAAAATCTGGGACGTTACAAAAATGGGATCATCAACATATATTAAAATATAAATAGAAAAATATTTTTTTATTTTAACAAAGAAAGAGTTGTACAGTTTAGTAAGACTAAAGCCTAAAATTGGTGAGGTGATTTTCATCTTATCAAAACAAACTCTAATTGCTTGTTGGAGGCTATATATGGCCTTATTCAGGTTATACACATATTTCTTGTCATTTTTTTGACCTTAAGGTTGCTCGATATAGTCTTCTTCCTGCAATTCACCATTTAGAAAAGCGTTATTATTATTATTTCATTTTTTGATGCTCTAGTTTTTTATATAATGCTATTACAAGAATAATTATAATAGTCGTTGGCCTTGCTATTGAATAAAATGTTTCAATAAAATAAAAATCATGCTGTGGTATGTATCCTTTGGCAATGTTAGTGCAAAGTTTGATCTGTACCAACATCACAAAGTCCGCAAGTCAAGCACAGAAGCAGACTCGAATGAGGGATTTAATGAGATAAAACCGAGAGGCGATGCAGTTAAGCTTGGTTATCTGCAAAGAAGGTAAAATGACAAAAATAAATAACACTAGGACTTTTCATAGTGGTTCAAGTAAAATTTCATATATCCACTAACATTTTATTTTTAGTTGTTCAGCTAAGAGACTTACTATACTTAAATTGGGCCTTCCCTATAACAATGAGTATAATGAAACCATCTGAAAGCTTCTTGCGTTTATTTGTTTTGCATCGGGATTGGGCATTTAGTCCAGTTCTAGCCCACCATTTTATTTTCTTTTATTACTGCTGCCTGTATAGATATAAATAAACGTCCATCCTCTTTACAAAACAAGTTAGTCAATAAAAGATTATTTCTCTGCTCTCAATTCTTACAAACACATTTTATATCAAAATCATTATATGGTATCAGAGCTTCACAATGCTTAACAACAATAAAGATTTTGATCATCTTTCAGTGCATTAATCTGTCTACTGACAGAGATTCGTCAGAGAAGTTTCATCACCCGAATCCCTCTCATCCGAGAAGTGTTTTTCTCATCATTTGAGAGTTGCAACTTGATATCCAAGAAAAGTTGTGCCTCGCCACGCTATTTTAACAGGCTGCAGCAACTTTTCAGAATCAAGTATTATTCAAGAAATCATTGAATCCGTGAATACTGATCAAGAAGTTCAAGAATTGAAAAATAGCTGAAGTAAAGTGCCTGTAACACCCCACGTCCGTTAAGGTCACGCACAAAGGGAATGCCTTAACTTTGATGGAGCATTTTAGTAAACAGAACAGAATATTACAAGACAGATATAAAAATAATACTTGAAAAACATTATAAGTTTATTGCAGCGGACAGAAGTCAGCTTGGTTACAACTTTACCAAAAACTCAAGTACATATATATCAGCCTTGTTCAAAAGCCATCAGAGTACAAAATATAAAATCATAATCCCCACCAAAGATGCCAGAAAAAGACAAGCCATACTTTAAGCACTTCAAGCACTCCAAGCAGGAAGAAAGATCCGGATCAAGCTAGAATATTCCCTCCTTTAAAACCTGGGTGGGGGGGGGGGGGGAACGGAAGAAAAGAGGCTAAACAACAAGGGTCAGACATAAAGTCTGGCAAGTCCAGTGACTTTCAGTTATGAACAGATAATAATGTCATGGCATATAAATAAAACTGGATGAGAGATAACAGGAATAACAGATATACTTAGATTAAACAGAAGAAACATGATGATATTACTTTTCACTTCTCTAGGTGTTACCCTAATGTCTAAACAGAAACAGAAACAGAATAATGGGCCTTTACCACCCTAACAGAACGTACAGAAACATAATGCTAATAATGGGCCTTTACCACCCAAACAGAAAGTACAAAAACAAAATGCTAGTAATGGGCCTCTACCACCCGAACAGAGACAGAAACGGAAACAGAATAATCCCTATGGAAACAGAATGTTAGAATTAGGTGTACACTAGTAAATGGGCCTTTACCTCCCGAACATACGGTACCACGCAGATAGGTGTTTCCACCCAACAGAAACAGACGGTACCAACAGAAACAGACAGAACTGAGTGTACCCTAAAATCCTACCCCAAGCGATCGGCTCCCTAAACATAAATACCCTGTGTCGGCTCCACAATAGGGTGTATCACTCCATAAAGTGACAACCAATTGGCACATGCCTATTTACAGATGTCACGGCGTCTTACATCCTCAGAGGCAGACCGGGATCCATGCACGCACATGACCCGGTTGGAACGCACCATCAACACCCCTCGCCATTATCAAAATGAACCACTTATAATTAGTTCAGTAAGCGTGCCCGGACCCTACCTACTGTTGGGTCAAAGTTTTGATACCAGAAAGGGTTACTGACTAATATGGGTCCCAAACAACAGATGACACAAGTAATTCCCCTCCTAACCTTGTGTCCCCAGACTAACAGACTCCAGATTAATTTGTTTACAAGTTCAGACATACAGAGTTCAGATCAACTAGTTCACAGATCAGACAAGTTTTCAGACTAACGGATCAGATATACGGATTTAACAGATTTACAGATTTGTCTAACTTTGTAATTGGGCCTACAGATTCACGAAACGGGTTTGTTAAATTCATTAGTCCAATTGGTTCAACCCTATCCACCCAACACGTTTTAGACATCATATTTATCCCAGATTTGCATTAATTAAATATTAATGCACAGACCTCTCACATTAGGTAGGTAGCTTGTGGCCGCTGGATATGCCGGGCGGTTCCGGGCAGACTTCTGCCACAAGCCAGACCTAACCTCGTGTCTAAGCATATTTTAGTTATGCCTACGACCTCTCACATTAGACTGACAGTTTTGCGGTCGCTGGTTAAGCCGGTTGGTTCCGGGCAGGCTTCTACTGCAAACAGAGTCTAACCTCGTGTCATAGGTAATTCATTCTAATACAGATTTTTCAGATATCCGACTAATTCTGTTTATTTAACAGATTAAACTTCCTTACAAGTTACAGCAAATTATTCGAGGTTCTATTAACAAGTTTTGCTCAATTTTAAATCGAGCCTACAGATTCACATACTTCAAATTTCAGCATTTCAGTTCCAACAGATTACGTCATTCAACAAATTAAACAGATAACAGATCTTGCAGATTAGGCTATTTATCAGATTTAGCAGATAAGGCAATTTAACATAATCAGTAGATTAGGCAATTCAATCTAATTAGCAGTTTAGGCAATATAACATAACTAGCGGATTAGGCAATATAACAGATTTAGCAGATAACATATTTAGCAGGTTATATATATATATATATATATATATATATATATATATATATATATATATATATATATCATCTTTTGGCCTAATCATAAACTTAGCCTAAACTCATTTGCCAAATTATGGTCATAATTCATAATACCACATCTTGCTCTTAATTTTTAGTTAAAGATTACAATACAGAATATTCTCCATAAATCACGATAAACAATATGAATTATGCCAAATTATAGCCTATGATGCCAGATGTCCAAAAACCTTTATTTAGGCGCATTCACACTAATATTTATCCTGTTTTTGTATAGGTCTCTACGCCTAAGTCACATATTCTTTTTTTCAAGTCATGAATTTTTACATAAAAGAATATGTCCCAAAAATCTAGATTTTTAAACTATAACATGTAGTATGTTCTCTATATGCATTATCATTCATGCATAACATGTTATAAACTATCTTTAAACTCTAACATCAGACCTTGATTTAAAACATGCATTATGCCCCCAAGTTTCAAGTTGTCCTATAATTCCCCTTCTCCCAAATCACAGATTTTCGTACCTAGTATGAACAGGCCTAGATCTAACATATGTTTATTTCTCAAATTAACTACAGATCTAGATTACAACATGTACTATGTATCTAAATTAGTTTCATGGTTAAATCTACGCCCCGAATCCTAAGTCATAAGTCCAATATATTTTATGCCTTAGTCTCAAGTCATATGTTAAATATGCCACATGTCCAATTATACGCCTCAGATTTTATGTCATGTCCTCAAGTCAGTCATGTCCAATTATGCATCATTCATATTTGTCCCAAACATTTTAGCGTTCATGCGGTAATCACTTATGAGATTTGGCTTAGGCTCGTGGTAGCCTGGCTATAGAACAGAAAGAAGAAAGAGATACAGAATAAGATAGATCTAAACAGAATAGAACAGACATAACCTCAAATTCAGGTTTACAATTCATGTCACAATCATAATTAGCGTTTATAGCGAAAAATAACTGTACTTGCCTTTCGTGGTTTAAGAAAGGAAATAAACTGTTGTTGACGCAGAAATGCTGAATTACTCCTCTTTAATTGTTGTTGTAGATCTAGACTTTGATTTGAGCTTTAATTTAGCTTTTAATTCTATTCAGGTTGGAAGAAGATGCATCAGTCCAAGTTTTGATTCCAGCAGAGTAACGACGCCATTATTTCATTTAATAAGAACGGAGGCAGAGTATAGGAATGAAATTGTGTAGCATAAGGTTAGAGAAGAATGGTGTAAAGAGAAGGGGGCTAGGGGGCTGTTTATATAGGGTTTCAAACCAATTAGAGCCGTCGATGAAGCTAGGGTTAATCAAGGCCATCCATCTCAAGAGAAACCAATCAGAAAGTGACAAGTTAGCCCTAGTGACATAGGAGAGCTCAGAAATTCGACCAGAACCCGACCAGGCCAGCCAGGGTCAAACCAGAAAGCTGTGCAGGTTTCCTCTTGGCCTGGGCGCACTTGGGAAGTGCGCCAATGTAAATTTGTACTGGCGCACTTCCCAAGTGCGCCAGTGCAAACTTTTTTTTCCTCTTTAGCCACCAAACTTTGTTCGTCCATATCTTCTTCATACGGTATCCGTTTTCCGCAAACTCGGACTCTATTTCAAGCAGGATTCCGAGACTAACGCAATGGCGTAACCCGTTTCCCTTGATTATTATTTTTGTAATTAATTATTCTCTGATTTGTTGCTTATACGTTCACAGAAAATACGGGGTGTTACATTCTCCCCTCCTTAAAGGATTTCGTCCCCGAAATCTTCAAGTTAAGAAGAATGTGTCCTACCATCCAATCATCCATCTACTCAACCATCATCCACAAGCATCCATTGTACTTAGAAGACTTCTAATGTTGTATGAACATATGCAAAAGTGTGTGTATATGTTCCTTATCTAATGCAAAGATCAGGCGGTCCACTGGTTCAGTTGACCTCCTTAATGCGAATTATGTTGGTGCCATGAGTCCAACATGTATGCAGTTTTCCTATTTGATACATATTATTCTTATATGAGTGACAACCATTCATTCATATGCAACATCCATGTGATGAGTCAATCATTTTTCATCCACAGAAATTGAAAATGCTCACACGTCCATATGCAGTATGAGAGTGTATTCGAGTCGATCTAGTGCCTAGTGTGTGTATATGCATCCACGAGCAACCACTAGCAACTACTTGCATCCTCTTGCAACCATCAAACATAACATGTCTCAAACACATGTTTACACCCATTAGTTTCTACCTAAAGTTCGAAGATTCGATCGATAGGATACAGTCGAATGATGGAAGCGAGTACAGATGAAACAAAAACTTGGTTTCCATTAGACCATGGTTGAGGGAATAATTTCCCTAAGTATTGGCCCCGAAGACCGAAACCAACATCAGATTGACACCCAGAGGATTACCCTCTTTAGACAATGTCAAAACTGGAAATCTTAACCTTACCAGAAATATTCAGATATTTACAGATTACTAGTACAGATCAGATTACCGAACTAAGCATGATAAAAACCAGAATGTATGCGTCCTACTTGACGCCTAACACATATATCTCTCAATCCCCAATCTATCACAAACAGATGAGTCCTAACCCTTAGGGGTTTGAGTCTACAGCGGAATCAGAAACAATACTAGTATTAAAGTGCAGAGTATCGATTTCAGAATCAAAATGCCAAAATCAGAAAGAGTTTTAACTCAAAAATCAGATAAGAAAATTAAACCTTATACATAAATTTTCTTATTTCTACCCTATCTACCAGTCACTTGAGCATTCGCCTGTCCTCTAGAAGTGGGTTCTGCCCTCTGCCCTTGCCCTCGTTTCTTCGGGCAGTCCCTAGTGAAGTGTCCCATCTCACCACAGTTGAAGCAAGTGCCCTTCCTTTTTCTGCAATCCTTGTTCAGATGAGTCGAGCTTCCACAAGTAAAGCACTTTTTCCCCTTCTTATCTTCAGACTTCTCATCCTTCTTTTATGTTTCCTTTTTGGGCCATGCTTTCTTATTCTGTGGTTCTTCCTTCTTTGTCTCTTTCTGGCCCTTGTCTTCCTCGTGCAGTAGTGCCATGTCCACCAATTTCTCGTAAGTCGCTCCCATGGGTACATGGGTCATGGCTAGGCTGTGTAGTGGCTCGTTCAATCCTTTAACAAAGCGGAGAGCCTTTTTATGCTGAGTGTTGACTAAATCTAGTCCGAACCTAGCCTGTTGGTTGAACTGGTTGACGTATTCCTTGACCGTCATACTTCCTTGCTTAAGAGATAAGATCTTTTCCAATTGTAGACTTCGTTCGACTTGCGAGAGGAATTTCGTCTCAAATCTTGTTCTGAAATCCATCCATGTTTCAACCGGCCTATCGGCGTTAGTGACTTCCCACCAGTAGGAAGCTTCGTCTTTAGGCAACCATACCGCCAACTGTACCTTTTGCCTATCGTCCACCTCGAAGATAATGAACAGATCCTCAGTTTCTTTAAGCCAGTTCCGCGCTTCTACGAACGATTCAGTTCCCTTGAAATCCTTTCCACCCATGGCCCTAAAGTCTTTACAGATCTTTGAGAAAGCAATTGCATGAGGACGGGGCGGAGGAGGGGGATCATTTGCTGGACCTGCGGCGGCGGTCCTAGCCTCAAGGTATTGACGAAACCAACCGGGTACATGAACACCCTCTGGTATCTCAGATGCTTCAGACATGCTGAAACGAAAAAGGAAAGATTCAATACAAAAAGGACCGAAGGAAAGATATATGGCTCTTGGGGATTATGTTTTTCAAAATAAACTTTATTTTTGAAAATACTTCCTTTTTTAAAACCTTTTTGAAAATAGTTTTCAAAAACTTTACCCAATTTGGTAACCTTCAGCTCTGATACCAAGTGTAACACCCCACGTCCGTTAAGGTCACTCACAAAGGGAATGCCTTAACTTTGATGGAGCATTTTAGTAAACAGAACAGAATATTACAAGACATATATAAAAATAATACTTGAAAAACTTTATAACTTTATTGCAGCGGACAGAAATCAGCTTGGTTACAACTTTACCAAAAACTCATACACATATATATCAGCCTTGTTCAAAAGCCATCAGAGTACAAAACTTTAAAATCATAATCCCCACTAAAGATGCCAGAAAAAGACAAGCCATACTTTAAGCACTCCAAGCAGGAAGAAAGATCCGGATCAAGCTAGAGTATTCCCTCCTTGAAAACCTGGGGGGGGGGGGGGAACGGAAGAAAAGAGGCGAAACAACAAGGGTCAGACATAAAGTCTGGCAAGTCCAGTGACTTTCAGTTATAAACAGATAATAATCTCATGGCATGCAAATAAAACTGGATGAGAGATAACAGGAAACAGGAATAACAGATATACTTAGGTTAAACAGAAGAAACATGATGATATTACTTTTCACTTCTCTGCACTAATACTAGTATAATAGGATTAGGTGTTACCCTAATGTCTAACCAAAAACAGAAACAAAATAATGGGCCTTTACCACCCTAGCAGAACGTACAGAAACATAATGCTAATAATGGGCCTTTACCACCCGAACAGAAAGTACAGAAATAGAATGCTAGTAATGGGCCTCTACCACCCGAACAGAGACAGAAACGGAAACAGAATAATCCCCACGGAAACAGAATGTTAGAATTAGGTGTGCACTAGTAAATGGGCCTTTACCTCCCGAACAGACGATACCATGCAGATAGGTGTTGCCACCCAACAGAAACAGACGGTACCAACAGAAACAAACAGAACTGAGTGTACCCTAAAATCCTACCCCAAGCGATCGGCTCCCTAAACATAAATACCCTGTGTCGGCTCTACAATAGGGTGTATCACTCCCTAAAGTGACAACCAATTGGCACAGGCCTATTTACAGTTGTCACGGCGTCTTACATCCTCAGAGGCAGACCGGGATCCATGCACGCACATGACCCGGTAGGAACGCACCATCAAAACCCCTCGCCATTATCAGAATGAACCACTTATAATTAGTTCAGTAAGCGTGCCCGGACCCTACCTACTGTTGGGTCAAAGTTTTGATACCAGAAAGGGTTATTGACTAATATGGGTCCCAAACAACAGATGACACAAGTAATTCCCCTCCTAACCTTGTGTCCCCAGACTAACAGACTCCAGATTAATTTGTTTACAAGTTCAGACATACAGAGTTCAGATCAACTAGTTCACAGATCAGACAAGTTTTCAGACTAACGGATCAGATATACGAATTTAACAGATTTACAGATTTGTCTAACTTTGTAATTGGGCCTACAGATTCACGAAACGGGTTTGTTAAATTCATTAGTCCAATTGGTTCAACCCTATCCACCCAACACGTTTTAGACATCATAATTATCCCAGATTTGCATTAATTAAATATTAATGCACAAACCTCTCACATTAGGTCGGTAGCTTGTGGCCGCTGGATATGCCGGGCGGTTCCGGGCAGACTTCTGCCACAAGCCAGACCTAACCTCGTGTCTAAGCATATTTTAGTTATGCCTACGACCTCTCACATTAGACTGACAGTTTTGCGGTCGCTGGTTAAGCCGGTTGGTTCCGGGCAGGCTTCTACCGCAAACAGAGTCAAACCTCGTGTCATAGGTAATTCATTCTAATACAGATTTTTCAGATATCCGACTAATTCTGTTTATTTAGCAGATTAAACTTCTTTACAAGTTACAGCAGATTATTCGAGGTTCTATTAACAAGTTTTGCTCAATTTTAAATCGAGCCTACAGATTCACATACTTCAAATTTCAGCATTTCAGTTCCAATAGATTACGTCATTCAACAAATTAAACAGATAACAAATCTTGCAGATTAGGCTATTTAGCAGATTTAGCAGAAAAGGAAATTTAACATAATCAGTAGATTAGGCAATTCAATCTAATTAGCAGTTTAGGCAATATAACAGAACTAGCGGATTAGGCAATATAACAGATTTAGCAGATAACAGATTTAGCAGATTATATATATATATATATCATCTTTTGGCCTAATCATAAATTTAGCCTAAACTCATTTGCCAAATCATGGTCATAATTCATAATACCACATCTTGCTCTTAATTTTTAGTTAAACATTACAGTATAGAATATTCTTCATAAATCACGATAAACAATATGAATTATGCCAAATTATAGCCTATGATGCCAGATGTCCAAAAACCCTTATTTAGGCGCATTCACACTAATAGTTATCCTGTTTTTGTATAGGTCTCTACGCCTAAGTAACATATTCTTTTTTTCAAGTCATGAATTTTTACATAAAAGAATATGTCCCGAAAATCTAGATTTTTAAACTATAACATGTAGTATGTTCTCTATATGCATCATTCATGCATAACATGTTATAAACTATCTTTAAACTCTAACATCAGACCTTGATTTAAAACATGCATTATACCCCCAAGTTTCAAGTTGTCCTATAATTCCCCTTCTCCCAAATCACAGATTTTCATACCTAGTATGAACAGGTCCAGATCTAACATATGTTTATTTCTCAAATTAACTATAGATCTAGATTACAACATGTACTATGTATCTAAATTAGTTTCATGGTTAAATCTACGCCCCGAATCCCAAGTCATAAGTCCAATATATTTTATGCCTCAGTCTCAAGTCATATGTTAAATATGCCACATGTCCGATTATATGCCTCAGATTTTATGTCATGTCCTCAAGTCAATCCTGTCCAATTATGCACCATTCATATTTGTCCCAAACATTTTAGCATTCATGCGGTAATCACTTATGAGATTTGGCTCAGGCTCGTGGTAGCCTGGCTATAGAACAGAAAGAAGAAAGAGATACAGAATAAGATAGATCTAAACAGAATAGAACAGAGATAACCTCAAATTCAGATTTACAATTCATGTCATAATCATAATTAACGTTTATGCGGAAAATAACTGTACTTGCCTTTCGTGGTTTAAGAAAGGAAATAAACTGTTGTTGACGCAGAAATGCTGAATTACTCCTCTTTAATTGTTGTTGTAGATCTAGACTTTGATTTGAGATTTGATTTAGCTTTTAATTCTATTCAGGTTGGAAGAAGATGCATCAGTCCAAGTTTTGATTCCAGCAGAGTAACGACGCCATTATTTTATTTAATAAGAACGGAGGCAGAGTATAGGAATGAAATTGTGTAGCATAAGGTTAGAGAAGAATGGTGTAAAGAGAAGGGGGCTACGGGGCTGTTTATATAGGGTTTCAAATTAATTAGAGCCGTCGATGAAGCTAGGGTTAATCAAGGCCATCCATCTCAAGAGAAACCAATCAGAAAGTGACAAGTTAGCCCTAGTGACACAGTAGAGCTCAGAAATTCGACCAGAACCCGACCAGGCCAGCCAGGGTCAAACCAGAAAGCTGTGCAGGTTTCCTCTCAGTCTGGGCGCACTTGGGAAGTGCGCCAATGTAAATTTGTACTGGCGCACTTCCCAAGTGCGCCGGTGCGAACTTTTTTTTCCTCTTTAGCCACCAAACTTTGTTCGTCCATATCTTCTTCATACGGTATCCGTTTTCGGCAAACTTGGACTCTATTTCAAGCAGGATTCTGAGACTAACGCAATGGTGTAACCCATTTCCCTTGATTCTTATTTTTGTAATTAATTATTCTCTGATTTGTTACTTATACGTTCGCAGAAAATAAGGGGTGTTACAGTGCCTTACCAGAGAGCCTTTTCAAAAAAAATTCATATAAAAGCGTCGAAATCATCATTAAAAGCTCATCAAGTTGCAACAGTACCAGCTATACAATCTTTTCAAGAACTCCTCAATTCAAAGCATCAAAGATCTGTGTTTCTCTTCTTCTTGCCAACAAGAATTCTTAACTGCTATCATCATGGTTGATGATAACAATTTCACGACAAATCCCTCTGGAAATTCATCTGCAAACCAAAGTCAAGCAACATCAGGCAATCATAATTTACTAAGTGCAGAATCACTAGTTAAGAAAGGTATAAATCCACAGACCCAATTAATTACTATTCATCTCGAAGAGAATAACTACTTGCTATGGAAATTGCAAGTAGTGACTGCTATTCAGGGTTATGGTCTTGAAGGGTACATTCTTGGTACTATTGCTATCCCACCAAAGTTTATAACAAATGCAAACAATAGGGTAGTTAGCAATGATGATTATGTTATATCATAGGCAGGACAGGTTAATTTGTGCATGGTTATTATCATCTATAAGCGAAAAGATCCTATCTCAAGTGATTGGATGTAAAACAGCAAATGATATTTGGACTTCTATAGAAAAATCTTTTAACTCCCAATCGTCAGCTAAAACAATGTTCTATAGAAATCAACTACAAACTGCCAGAAAAGAAAATATGTCAATGAGAGAGTACCTAACAAAAGTCAAAGGCATATGTGATCATCTTGAGGCAGCAGGCCAAAAAATTAGTGATTCTGAGCATATATTAGCCCTTCTAAATGGTCTTGGTGAGGAATATGAAGCTGTAGTGGCTGTTATTACATCTCAAAGAGTTACCAGTTCCATGGAGGATGTACATTCTATCCTTCTTGCTCATGAAGAAAGAATTGAAATTAAAAGGTCACAGTTAAATGAATTATCTGCAAATGTTGCTGAATCTAAAAACAAGAATCAAAATTGAGGGGATTCTTTTAATCAGAGGGGTGGTTCATCTAATAGAGGTAGAGGAAGAGGAAGATGGAACAACAGTAACAACAGACCTAAGTGTCAAATATGTGAGAAAGTGGGTCACACTGTTGTGAAGTGTTATTTCAGATTCAATAACAATTATGTTGTTGGTCAAAATCGGAATAATCAAAGAAAGTTCAACCCTACTGCAAATTTGGCTGATGTTGAAACTGACAGTCAAGGCAACAGCTCTAGAAACAGTCAAAATGAAGACATTGGTGATGACAACTGGTATCCCGACTCAGGTGCCACTAATTACATCACTAATAATCTCAACAACCTTTATCACTAATAATCACATCACTAAGTACAAAGGTATGAATTCTTTACACATGGGTAATGGGGACAGTGTAAATATTACACACATTGGCTTTGGCAGCATTAAAGGTAAAAAGCAGATATATCTCAATAATTTACTTATGGTTCCTCAAATAAAAAAGAACTTACTCAGTGTTTCACAGTTTGCTAAAGACAATAGTGTGTATTTTGAATTTCACCCCTATCATTGCTTAGTTAAAGATCTTCTAACAAATGAAACTATCTTGCAAGGTGAAACTTGTAATGGATTATATAAATTCAAGGCTGTCAACACTGCAAGAAGTGATCAGAAGAATAAGCAATTATGTTACCTATCTAAAATAAATGATAAAACTAGTGTGTTTGATATATGGCATGTAAACTTGGTCATGCTAATGTGAATGTTGTTAAAAAAGTTTTAGCTGCCAGTAACATTTCTTATAACAACATCCCTACACCATATGTTTGCACTTACTGTCAGATGAGTAAAAGTCATAAATTACCCTTCACTGATTCTTACACTACTTATACAAAACCTCTTGAACTCGTTGCTGCTGATTTGTGGGGTCCAGCACCAACAAATTCTGATTATGGTTTCAATTATTATGTCTCTTTTGTTGATTCTCACACAAGATATACATGGATATATTTTTTGAAAACCAAATCTGAAACTAGTAGAGCTGTTATTCAGTTTATTAATCAGGCAGAAAAGCAAACAGGTGAAAGCATAAAAATTCTGCAAACAGATGGAGGTACTGAATTCAAACCATTGAGTGAATTCTTTAAAAGAAAAGGTATCATTCATAGATTAACTTGTCCCTATACCTCTGAACAAAATGGCCTAGTGGAAAGGAAACATAGGCATATTGTTGAAAGTGGTCTTACGTTATTAGCTCAAAGTCATTTAACTATGAAATTCTGGCCAGATGCTCTTAGCACTTCTGTATACTTAATAAATATATTTCCAACCAGTATTTCAAATAACAAAAGTCCTCTTGAAGTATTATATAATGTTAAGCCTGATTATAAGATGCTAAAAGTCTTTGGGTGTCTATGCTATCCTTACTTAAGACCCTACAATGCTCACAAGTTAAATTTTAGATCTTCACCATGTACCTTTATTGGATATGCAAGTGATCATAAAGGTTACAAATGTCTAGATTAAAATGGAAAAATATTCATTTCTAGGCATGTTGTGTTTAATGAAAAAGTATTCCCTTTTCAAAATTCTGAAGTTACCACTACACATAAAATATACAATCCAAAGAAGTCAATTCCAGGAATACCTCTATGTACTGATAGTGCGAGTGAAGCCACTGGTGACGGTTGCTCAGAAACTCATCAAGAACCTATGCATTCGTCCAACAATGAGTCATCTGAGCCATCCAATCAGCCCACTGACAATCAGTATCAAGATGAAAGCCATTCACATGACCTAAATTCTGAAACCAGAGAAGAACAATCAAATATCAGAAATGATAGCAATGAAAGTCAAGTACAGCAAAGAGAACAACCACCTATAGGTCATCCAATGATTACAAGATCAAAAAGAGGCATTTTCAAACCCAAAGTTTATACTGCTGTTAGCAAACTTGATGAACCAGCTAATTATAAACAAGCTATCAGTAACGAACACTGGAAACAAGCCATGGATGATGAATATGAAGCATTGATTAGAAACAATACATGGACTCTCGTTAAAGCACCAAAAGACAAAAATATCATTGATAGTAAATGGACCCACAGGCTAAAGAAAAATGCAGATGGGTCTGTACAAAGATATAAAGCCAGGCCTGTAGCCAAAGGGTTCACACAGCAATATGGATTTGATTTCGAAGAAACTTTCTCTCCAGTTGTCAAACCAACTACAATAAGGATAATTCTTACTATAGCATTGCATAACGACTGGAGAATACAACAACTTGACATTAATAATGCATTTCTGAATAGTGATCTAAAAGAAGAGGTGTATATGAGTCAGCCACAAGGGTACATGAAGAACAAAGAGCTTGTGTGCAAGTTAAACAAAGCAATTTATGGGCTTAAGCAATCTCCTAGAGCCTGGTTTGATAAATTGAAATTTGTCCTGACTACATTAAAGTTTCAATCTACCAAATCAGACCACTCATTATTTGCTAAAATTACTAATGATATAACCATATTTGTTTTGATATATGTTGATGACTTAATCATTACAGGAAACAGTGAGTCAGAAGTGAAAAAACTCATTCAACTATTAGATGAGCAATTTTCCATCAAAGACTTGGGTGAACTCAACTACTTCCTTGGTGTGGAAGTGTCAAAATTTTCCAAATCGGAACTGTTCTTAAATCAGACAAAATACATAAATGAAATTCTTGCTAAAGCAAATATGGATGCGGCAAATGCTCTGCCTACACCAATGATTACTAGTCATCAACTATCCAAACGCAGGGGAGAAAATATAGACAATATAAAACAATACAGAAGTCTAGTAGGAGCATTACAATATGCTACTATCACTAGACCAGAAATTACTTACTGTGTTAACAAACTTTCTCAATTTATGCACGAGCCAAAGGAAGATCACTGGAAAGCTATGAAAAGAGTGTTAAGATACTTAAAGGGAACCAGTGACTATGGACTACACTTTAAACATTGCAATCAACTAAGCATAATTGGATACAGTGATGCAGATTGGGCTACTGATCCAGATGACAAGAGATCAACATCAGGATATTGCATCTACTTGGGAAACAATCCTATTTCATGGTGCGCAAAGAAACAACCTACCGTTTCCAGATCTAGTACTGAAGCAGAGTTCAGAAGCATTGCTAACGCAACTGCTGAAATTATGTGGGTTCAATCACTGCTTACTGAAATAAAAATCACCATACAGAAGCCACCTACACTATGGTGTGATAATTTAAGTGTTGTGTCCTTATCATCAAATCCTGTGCTACATTCTAGAACTAAGCATATGGAGATTGATCTATATTTTGTTCGTGAACAAGTTATCAAAGGAAAACTACATATAAATCACGTTCCAGCAACACATCAAGTAGCGGATATACTTACAAACCCATTATCAAGTAAGAACATTACCAGACTCAGATCTGAACTTAAAGTTGTTAGAAGACCAGACCTTTATGGAGAAACAAAGCACTTGCGTTCAGATCCAAAATCTGGAAAACCTAGATGGGAATCAAAAGCTGCAACGAAGCTCAAATCCGAAGCACAAGAGAACGACAGTAGCTTATCATCAACCACTCAAAGAGCACGAAGACAATCGGCTCCAGAATTGAGCACAAAGCATGGAGTTAAACCTACTCAAGGCATACCAGAAAGAAGAGACTCGAATCCTCACCATCAATCATCTAGTTCGGATATTTGAGGCTGATTCGAATTCATATCATAGGCTTTCAATTTTATTTTGATCGTCATGGCGGCTATCGAGTGAAACCCTAGCTTTCATTTGTGGGGGATTATAATGAAACCAACTGAAAGCTTCCTGCGTTTATTTGTTTTGCATCGGGCTTGGGCCTTTAGTCTAGTTCTAGCCCACCATTTTGTTTTCTTTTATTACTGCTGCCTGTATAGATATAAATAAACGTCCATCCTCTGTACAAAACAAGTTAGTCAATACAAGATTATTTCTCTGCTCTCAATTCTTACAAACACATTTTATATCAAAATCATTATAATGAGTTTTAAGAAAAGATCTAATGTAGGAAATTATAATATTACTTGTTCTAATTCTCCTGTGTGCTAGATGTTCCTTGTGTCATGTGACTTCCACCTATTTATAATTATTAAGCGGTGACTTTGTTGGTACGAGGCCTTCTCCTTGGATTGTTGATGTAGCGTATTAAGCAGCTATGATATGTAGTTCTTCTCATCATCTAATGCTATCATGATAGGGGTGCAAATGGTTGACTTACGTCCCGCCTATCTTCCCCCTCACATATGTGTTGTGCATTTGTTTTATGATTGTCTTGGCCGTTGATGATTGACATCTTGTTTTATTATTTTTTGGCTTTGGATTTTCCGTCATGTTGTTCTCTTCAGCCTACACTTTTATCTTTTGGGATGGGTTGGTTTTGCTCAATCCTTATATCTAGGCACTATTATTCTTGTGATGCATATAGATAGGATGCACTGGACTAGGGAAGATAATCATTGGTTTAATTGCTAATAAATTTTTCTGCAATAAAAAATCCCTCAAGTTAACTTCATATGTGAGATATAGAGTGAACTTTAAAGTAAGTGGATTTTATTTTCTCCTCTCAATCGCCTTTCGAGTTCAATTTGTTTGAAAAAGAACCGGTACTTGATTCTAAATAAACTAACTAAAATACTAAAAGGATAAATTTGAGTTTGAAAATTTGATCATCCGGTCCAAGGTTGAACCTACTTTCTCGCTACTGGGCTAAAATTAGCTTAACCACTTATGTTAAATTATAGGCACTTAACATCTTGGAAACTGGAAACTAAAATATAATTTTTTTTTTATTTTGAATCGAGAAGAAAAACCTTTGAAAACTGGGCCAATCACTTGAAGTATTCCATAATAATGGGTAAACATAATTTTTTTTGGCCTGAAAGACAAAATTTTATTTGAGATGGAGAGATCAATTTTTTTGGAAATCATGCTTGACACTTGAATCTATATTTTCTAAGTGACAAGTGGAACTATTACAATGCAGAGAGAATATTTTTGACTGAAATTTGGGTAAAACGAAGATTGAGCTTATATCTGACATTGATTGTGCTTCTTCTTAGGTTAACCATGCTTGAAGAAAGCAAGGTAGAAAGGTAGAGGAGGAGCGATTGAAGGGAGAAGATGGATTTGAAGCGAAGAGATATAGGACGTAGATGAAAGTTTAGAATCCCTTGTCGCCGTTTACAGTCACCCTAACCTAGAAGAAACTTGTATAACACAAATTTCTTCAATCCTCTCCTTTAAAACCAATTCCAACTCGAACCCTCAACATATTTCTCTTCCAAAATCTGTGTGGTGGCCCCTTCAGGCAACTACCTTCCTGATGCTCTTTCTTTTCTGTCTGTTTAGTGTATATCCACAAGTCTTATCTAGTAATGTGTTGTGTGTGGTAACCAGGCAATTCGTGCCTCATTGCCTGGTGAGTAACGTCCTGCGTTAGTCTGAACAAGTCAGGTGGCTGGTGGTGACCTAGGTGTTTGCTGAATACATAGCCGGAGGGATAGTTGGCTCATTCTTTAATTGGTGGTGTCGACTTGCAGTCATTTGGAAAATTTCAATTATCATTGAGTAGTACGTAACGCACCCTATCTCGGTATATAACTCTACATTGTCTTGGAATCCAATTTTTGGTTTGATTGTGATGGTTCTATTTGTGATTTTTGGTATTAAACGGGCGTAGAGATTTCGTCTCGTTGTGGTATCTTATTGTCTATTTTGTGGTTTGGATTTGAGTTGTGTTTTCTGGTTATCTTGGATTGTATTCAATTGTCAAATGAAGCTCATAATATCACCATGTAATGTTGGAACGTAATTTGGCAGTTCAAGTGGGGTTTTATGTGAGTCTAGTGTGTTGGTTCTCCTCTGCTTTCATTGGAAATATCAATAATATAGGTGAAGGGTCTTATGCTGTCAACATAGTTGGAATTTTCGGCCGATTAATTATTCACTCGAAAAACCTTATAATTGACACGTATTTATCATCACACATGTGTAAGCGATTCGGCCAAATATTAGTCTTCCTTTGGGCCGGCTAATACTCGCATGAACAACTACACACAAATATCAAACGTTTTCATGAACCACCAAAATATAGAGGTCACTTTGGTGACATATTATTTTAGTCAATTCACTATGTATGTAGGATATTTACGGTTATAAAGAGATGCCAAAATTATATTTGAATTTATTCTTAATATATGTACAATATATTTTGAGTGTTATAAAACACTCTTAATGCTTTAGGTCTATATGACATTTGAAAAACTTAAAAATATAATAATGACATAAGGAATTTTAGTCATAGTTGTCATAATCTGTTGCTTTAGGTATGTAGTTATATTCATGACATTTCCTTAATAAATATGATACAAGACATCATAAATAAATCACGACATCATAGATGAATGTCATGATCAATTACCACATAAAATTATATGTAAACGATATAATAAATATCATACTGAGTAACATGAATGACTGAAGTAACCATGATGTATTTCCGAAGCATAATATAACATGTGATTTTTTATACTGTCAACCGAACAAAAAAAACCTTTTTTAAAAAAAAACCCGTGAAAGTTACCGTAGTTTGACCATAATAAAGTAACCTACTGATCATCATCCTAAAACGTAGGTGAAATGGTCAAAGATTCAAACATGATAGCTAATTAGATTAAGCAACACAAATTCAAAATATTATATACCAAACCCAAAAAGGCATAAAATAAAATCATCATGACAGGTTACTGAAACATCATACACATGCCATGAAACATTATTTGCATATGACAAATAAGTTAATGTGGCATGTCCTACATCCATACAATAAGCAATAATTGTTCCAAACAGTATACATGGTATATATAAAAAAAAACTATTTTTTTAAAGCCCGTAAGGATAGCATGAGATTCGCTTAGTAGAGCTTCCGAAACTTTATGCATAAAACGGGTTCAAGACTTGGTCAAAACAAATAATATAGTATAATATATGACATCAGAAGTAACAATAGACCGGCGGCTGCTGAATGCAACCTACAACTAAACGTAATAAACATATAATTTTGATATATTTTTAAACAAAAAACCAGAACCCGTTGAATTAACAAATTGACAAATTATATTATATTAACATTATTCATGCTGAATCCACAGAACAATGAAAGAACATGAAGGAGATAATAGATCTTAATCCACATAGATCTGAAACTTAACCCAAATAATTTTTTTTTAATTATTAGCCGCAGTTATTAAACTCAACCTGTTGTGAAATGAAAACATAACATATAAACCGTATGAATTGAAAACACAATTCAACCTTTGTTCTGAAATGGCAAAACAACATGTATAAAAGAAAAAAAAAAGAAAATTTTCCCAATAGAATCAATAATGGTTGGCTTCGATACCACTTGTTAGGATTTCGATATATATATATATATATATATATATATATATATATATATATATATATATATAGACCCACACATCCAATAGCATGCATTGTAGGACTTAATGTTTTATAAATTGTAAGCTTTCTTAACTAACTTGCCTTTCCTTTATCTTATAGTAGCAGCTTTTGATGATATGCTTTTGTTAGGAGAAGTGCTTCTGAGAAAGATGTCTTCGTCTTCTTCACCTTTGACCAAAACCAATACTAAAGGGGCCATCCACAAAGAAATATAAAAAGGACATACTTATTGAAAAATCTCTTCCCTTATCAAACCTTCTAGCCTCAACCTCTTCTTCTTTGAAGGAACAACTTGATCATGCATTTAAAGTTTCCCACTCAGAGACTGAAGCTCACTTGTTTAAGATTGTAGAAAGCTCCTAAGTGGAGATAATTGGTGATAAGGATAGATTCCATAGGATGATAAGATTGGGGATGACAGATTAGCTTTGGGTATGGTTTTTCTTCATACTTTTAAATGTTTATCTCATTAGTCTTTGTTGTTACCTTTTTCTTTGTGTCTAGACAAACTTCTCCATTATAAACTCAGGGTTTATAACTTGGATAGAGAGATGGAGGTGCTAAACCTTTTAGGAAGGAAATTGTTACGGTTATAAAGGAGGCCTAATATGAAAAGGATAAGAGCCTTTGGGAACCAGGTTTTATTGAGGGAAAAGTTGCCAGGGAGGAGAAGAATAAGGAGTTAGAGTTTAAGCACAAGGTCGTAGAAGGAAGCTTGAGAGGATCAATAGGAAGGAGTCGAAATTGATATGAAAGGAGGAAGCTAACAAGGTGGCTACTACAAAGGCCATTGAAATTATCTATCATGCTTATAATTATAATAGGGAACAAGGCCTGATCATCTTTATAGGCATCAATCAAACGGTAAGTGGATTACAAAAGGATTCTCCTCAAAGTACATAGAAGTTTAGGCTTCGGGGAACGTTACTTAATTAGCTCTGATGGAAGAAGACAACCAAAGACGAAAGGTAAGTCACAAATCTGAACATTATGATTCTCCCATTCATTATGCTTGAACTTGGGTTTGTAATATTTTTTGATACATTTTCTCCATATTATGTTTTTTGGTGACTGGTTAGCCTATGACATTTGTGGGTGATGTTCACTTATGGGTGGTACTCATATATGAGTTAATTTTTTGTACTATCTTTGTCATGTTTGCACTAAAATGTTTTTCTTTTTACTATGTTCAAATAGAAGAAACCAAGTTTCATTTCTCATTATGAAGTACAATAGGAGAAGGGTCAAACTAGAATTTTGAAACTACTATCATCCATTGGTACTCTTAAAACCAAATATAAATACATTAGGTAAAGTAATGCAAAATAGTCTAATAAGGTTGTCAAGGTGTAGAAGACACACAATCAAACTTGTGCCTAGTCAATTAGGCACATAGGGATACTGGATTGACTAGCAAGACCTTAGAGCTTAAAGGTTAATTAAAACTTGCTTTAGGTGATCGAGATGAGATTTTCCAAAAAAATTCTCGACTTTCCAAACTACGTCTGAAAGAATTGTTGTTGAAGAATAAAAAGCTTTCTTCCCTTAATAATTTTCATGATCTAAGACTAATCCTAGCTTTAAAAGCTATTCCAAGTGATTAAACCACAAATCCTTCTCCTTTGACGATTACTAAAGGGATGA
The DNA here is from genome assembly GCA_030737875.1 of Allium sativum. Lineage (NCBI taxonomy): Eukaryota > Viridiplantae > Streptophyta > Magnoliopsida > Asparagales > Amaryllidaceae > Allium > Allium sativum. Next base: position 431,501,585 of record CM060925.1, on the reverse strand, counting down.
CCATCAAAAGTGAACATGTTTGGGAATATATTACCCAATATGTAGCAGAAACCTACTTTTATTTGCCTCTAGGAGATTCTTCTCCTTGGTAACTTTCAATAGCAAAAGGTAGCTAAAGGTAATATTATTTTTCTAATGAGGCAAGACTTTTGGGATCTTTGGCTGATACCAAGAGTAGCGGCCCTAAAGATTATCTTAGCTACTAAAAAATTATCCCTTAGAATCATGAACTATTTAGATACCATTTTCCTTTAAATTATACTAATCTTCTATTGAATGAAATAGAATTACTTTCAAGGTTATCAATATTGTCTAGTTTTAACTTGAATTTATCTTAGGGGGCAATCATGTCCTAAGTATCTGAGACTAGCTATAACATTCGCCGTATCGGCCCTCGAATGTCGACATAAAATACATCCACGGTATTCAAATGCCAAGCACCGTAGTGCTGGAAAGAAAGAAGGTTAGGATAAAAGAAAAGAAAAAAAAAGAAGGAAAGAAATATAGTAGAAAAGAGGAACAACAAAACAACAGATCACAATCTCACAGCCAAATGAATAAAACAAAATATATCAATACTCTTTTAAAAGAAAACTGTATACGCACACACGAATAATCAGAGTACCACACAAAAGAATCAGCCTGTACAATTATAATAACTTATCTCAGAAATGCTAGCACATACAATACATTACAACAGAGTACATTTTCTACAACATAATATGGCATATCAAAAAATAGATAGTAACATAATACAAGAATACATCTTATGCTCTAACTCCTCTCTTGAAGCTCAAAGTCGTCCAAAGCTAATCCAAAAAGTATACTTGATCTGACGTAAGCATCAAGGAAAATAATGCTAGGATCAGTCTGGAGTACCAAACAGAGAAATCTCACATCATAAAAAACTTGCTTAATTTTATATTTTTTTTAAAGAAACATATTTCGTAAGACCACATCTACACATAAATATAACACGGATTTTTACATTACTATAAAAATCATTTTATAAGAAAATTTAGTTAAAATATTATAATAACTAAGTTGAGAACATAAATATTAGTAACATATTAGAACTAAAACCACCAAGGTATGTTCCCATATGCACATATGGATTTTTGATGAAAACTTTCTCAGTAAACCGAGATGGATCTCTTATGAAAAGGATCAGAAACTACCTTCTGAGCATCCAATGTATCTAGACAAAATATAGCATAAGGTAAACACAATAGCCTTACCCAAAATAGTGAACCCTAATTACGCAGGAATTCATCATCATGACTCCTACTAGCCACTATATTGTTAAGGATAATTTAGATATGGAGTTGAGATACACCTCTAGATTGGAAAAACCCCTGGATTGTGCATACTACATTGTCTTTAGTTATTTGTCGATGTCTAGGCTTTGTTCGACATCTTTACACGAGTATACATTACTCGAATAAATCATGGATCCCCACTTGGATTTTAGCATCACCAACCACCCCACTTCCATGTGATAGAACATATATTGTAGTCACGAAGTGGTATCGTTGAGGATCTCTTCAAGACTGGAACGATTAGTCATTTAAGCCAAGATTTGATAGTCGGTGTAACATCCCAGGGTTTTGGGTATGCAAGCGTAAAAATTTCATAGTTGGTTGTGGTTTTAAAACTTGAGAAGATTATAATAAGAGATCAAGAGTCTAAGTCATATAATAAACTAATTGAGGAAATAAAGAATTTGAAATTTATAAGAAATTGTTATGTTGTAATAAATTAAATATTAAATAAAGAAATTTATCCTAATTTGTGTTTGATAAATGAACTCATGCGTGAGTGATTTATAAACCATGTTTAAAGATTTCATTTTATCAAAGTTAATAATAGGGAAATTATTTTTTAGGCAATATTAAGAGGAATATACAAATATTTTATTTTAATTTGGAAAATCAATATTTAATTATAAACATATGGTTTTAGGTTGTTTATATGAGACAACAAGTACATAATAGTTTTTTTATTTAGTAAAATAAAATTCAAAGTGATTGAAGCCGTGATGGTATAAGTTTCACTGAGTTTCTACTATGTCGTATTGTAATAAATTGCAATACATATCTACAAAGAATTTTGGTGTAAAACTATGTTTTATGAATAGATATATTCTTACGCGTATGGGGATAAAAATGTAAATATTGATGGAAATCAATATTAACGTGTCAGTTAATTTTTTTCAATATGATAATGCTAACAAATTGCGTCAAACAATAAGGTTTGCTCAACTTTTGAGATAATGTGTGTGTTTTGTTCATAAAACAATAAGATGTATAATAAGTTTGGAACTACGAAATTGTGGTGCTAGCATGTTAAAAATTATGTGTTGAATCTTGTTAGAAAAAGGTTTCTCATGTAGTGTAAATTTTATAGGCTTAAACGATGTTGAGATTGTGAAATGCAATATTAACAAGGTGACATGTGTGTATAATAATTCTATTTAGCACAAACAATTTTTGGATCAATTTTAATGGCCTAAACTAAGTGGCAACAACTCAATTAGGCTTTACGTATGTCCAGGTCCTAGAATTTTTATTGTCAAGTAAAAAAAAATATAACATTTTTTTTTTCTAAGAAAACTTCCTGCTTTCTTCTTCCTTACTTTTTCTGACTAAGAAACGAAAATGGCCACTCTCCTCCTTTCAAATTCCCGAAGTCTAAGGATTTCTCAAATTAAAAGTAGAGTAAGAAGAGAGAAAAGAGAGTTATTCATACGAGCGTAACAACACGCGCTTCGTGCGTGATCGTGGCATGCGCTTCGTGCGTGCTTATCCCTCAAATTTTGTGTATCTAATAAATATTATATAGAACTACAAAAAGCCGAAAGAATTAATAACATAAACAAATTCGAAAGTATATCTACATAAAATGTTGAAGATGGAGTTACACATATGCGTTTGTGTGTGTATTTGTACACAAATTCTTTTTTGAAGAAAAACTGGTATATTTATGGAAGATGGTTATATTCTGCATGTCAATGGGAGGAACAATGGCTCCATTTGTGAGGAGTCTTACACGAAAATTTCTAGCAAGCAGAATAAGCAACCTGGCCCCTCCTTCAAATTGTTCTGCTTCTTACTCTTATTTGCAAACTCTAGGTGCCATAGAAACCTGCAAATTGCAAACCACCGAGAAAATTAAAACTAATGAGCCTAAAGCTTTGAAATATTCCCAAAGTTTAACAACTAAATAATATGAACTAAAAATAAATGAGTAACCTGGAGTTTTCAGCGATCTGCCACAAATACGATGTTGAAAAGCATCGCGCAAATCCCAATGTCTCAGGTGATGACGGCTCTACCAAACTCATCAGTTCCGTCAGAACCAACATTAAAGCCTCTCCGGAGGTAATTTTCACATCAATTTTCTTTTAAAAAAATACGAATTAATTGTATAACGATCGTTCCCATTTAAGTTGCTTCATAAAAATACGAAGGAAAGGGTGAATGAAGAGAGAACAATGATGTTGAACAAAGAGAAGTGAAGACGAGGAGAGAAATGTGAATATAATGGAGATTTTGAATGATATTTAAAGGGGTGTATGGTTTGTTCTAGAAATGTCGCATTTGTGGGTAGAGGCTGAGAGTATTTCAGAACCAGTCAAATGCAGAAGATGCTATTTTTTTAGCTATAAATAAAACATGGTAAGATGGATGCTATTTTTTGGGCTCAGCGAAATTTTAGGGATTTACTCCAATTATTAGTACCATCTATATTTGAAATTAAATTTGATAAAAATTTCAACCTACACTGTAACACCCCACCTCCGTTAAGGTCACTCACAAAGGGAATGCCTTAACTTTGGTGGAGCATTTTAGTACACAGAACAGAAACTTACAAGACAGATAAAACAATACTTGAAAAATTTTAACTTTATTACAACGGAAACAGAAATCAATATGGTTACATCCTTTCAAATCTCAGAATACAAGTACAAAATATCAGTCTTGTACAAAATCCTTCAAAATGCATGGTTTAAAATCATAATCCCCACAGAAGAAGACAAGCCATACTTTAAACACTTCAAGCAGAAGAAATCCGGATCTAGCTAGAGTATTCCCTCCTTAAAGAACCTGGGGGGGGGGGGGGGGACGGAAGAAAAGAGGCGAAACAACAAGGGTCAGACATAAAGTCTGGAAAGTCCAGTGACTTTCAGCATATGAACAGATAATAATAATATGACATGAACATAAAACTGGATGAGAGATAACTGTAACAGGTGTAGCAGATATAACAGAAGAACAGAATGACATAAACTATTGCTTTACACTTCTCTGCACTAATACTAGTATAACAGAATTAGGTGTCACCCTAATGTCTAAACAGAAACGGGTACAGAATAATTTAACCGAAATAGATTGCTAATAATGGGCCTTTACTACCCGATCAGAGACAGACAGAAGCAGAAACAGATTAATCCTTATGGAAACAGAATGTAGAATTAGGTGTATACTAGTAATGGGCCTTTACCTCCCGAACAGACGATACCACACAGAAACAGACAGGTGTTACCACCCAACAGAAACAGACGGTACCAACAGAAACAGACAGAACTAAGTGTACCCTAAAACCCTACCCCAAGCGATCGGCTCCCTAATACATAAATACCCTGTGCCAGCCCCACAGAAGGGTGTATCATTCCCTAAAGTGGCAACCTTTGAATGACACAGACCTATTTACAGATGTCACGGCGTCTTACATCCACAGAGGCAGACCGGGATCCATGCACGCACATGACCCGGTTGGAACGCACCATCAACACCCCTCGCCATTATCAGAATGAACCACTTATAATTAGTTCAGTAAGCGTGCCCGGACCCTACCTAGTGTGGGGTCAAAGTTTTGATACCAGAACGGGTTACTGACTAATATGGGCCCCAAACAACAGATGACACAAGTATTTCCCCTCCTAACCTTGTGTCCCCAGAATAACAGATTTTAGATTAACTTGTTTACAAGTTTAGACAGAGTTCAGATTTACTAGTTCACAGATCAAATCAACAAGTTTTCAGACTAACAGATCAGATGTACATATTTAACAGATTTTCAGATTTGTCTAACTTTGTATTGGGCCTACAGATTCACGGACGGGTTTACTACACCTATTAATCCCGTTGGTTTATCCCTATTTTCCCCAATACGTTTTAGACGTCATTCTTATCTTAGATTTGCATTAATTAATTATTAATGCCCAGACCTCTCACATTAGGTTGCTAGCTTATGGCCGCTGGATGGGCCGGGCGGTTCCGGGCAGACTTCTGCCACAAGCCAGACCTAACCTCGTGTCTTAAGCAGGTTATGACTAACTTCTCACATTAGAACCTATTGTTTGCGGCCACTGGATGTGCCGGGCGGTTCCGGGCAGAATTACGCCGCAAACTCATTCTAACCTCGAGTTAGCCATGTTTATCTTTGCGGCCAATTAATTAATATTTTACCGTTTATGCGCACGCCCAATATATATATGCCAATTCAGATTATATCAATAACAGGATGATTATATCAACACAGCAGATAACAGATTTTAGCAGATAGCAGATTTTCCAGATTATATGACTTAACGGATTTAACAGATTTAGCAACTTAGCAGATTTTGGCATATAACAGGTTAGGCATCTCAACAGATAAATCTAACAGATTTGGCATTTCAATCTAATTAGCAGTCTAGGCAATATAAAACTAGCAGTTTAGGCAACTTGGCAAATTAGCAGATTTAGCAAATCTAATATTTCTAAAGGTTCTATTTACATGCCTTGCCTAGTCATAAATTAGGCCTAAATTCATATGCCTACATAATTTTCATGACGAACATATACTCCATGTTTGCATAAAGTTACATAGCACAGGATGTGGACATATAACATATGTTCCAATTTTTGTTAAACTAGCATTTTACAGCAGATTCACATATAAATTATACCAAATATAACCATTAATTTCAATGCATGCCTTATATCCAAGAATCCCTATTTAGGTGTGATCGCAATAATAGATATCCTAATTAATGTAAATCTTTACACCTAAGTTTCAATATCCTTCTTCTTTCAACTTATGAATCATTATGCAAAATATACCCAACAATCTAAACCTTTAAATTATATCTCCTAAAAATTAGATCTTGACTTTTATCTGCATTTTGTCCAAAGTCTCAAATCATAAGTAATCTTACAATGGTTCCTCTCTTCTTTTATCACAGAATATGCATAGGTTTAAAACTAGTTTACAACATATGCTTACTTTTCTAATTAATTATAGATCTAAATAACATATGTTCATTTCTCTAATTAGTTACAGATCTAGATTACAACGTACACTATGCATACAACATATATAAATTACATGTTTACAGTCAAATTCATGCATCTAATCCCAAGTCATATGTCAAGATATTTTATGCCTCGGATCTAAAGTCATATATTCAAATCAGCCTTGTCAAATTTCGCATCATTCATTATTTGTCCAAAATTTGCGTTCATACGTTAATCTCTTATGAGATTAGACACAGGCTCGTGGTAGCCTGGCTATAGAAACAGAAAGGAAGCAGAAAGGGATACAGAACAGTCACAGAAAAACAGATCTGACAGATATACAGTCTCAGATTCAGATTCACAATTCATGTCAAAATCAGAATTAACGTTTATAGCGGAAAATAACTGTAATTGCCTTGATTGGATTAAAGAAAGAACTTTAGTTGTTGCAGAATTGTTGCAGAAGCTTTTATCTCAAATTTGAATTGAATTGCTTAGGTTGATGTTGATTAGCTTCTAGTTTTGATTCTAGCAGAGTAGCGACGCCATTTTTATTTTTATTAGAACATAGGCAGAGAAGAAGCAGAATAGAATTGTGTGTAGAGGAGGCTAGGTCTTAGGATCTATTTATAGGTGTAGTTAGTTGTTTTAGGCCTTTAGATAAACCCTAAAACAGATCAGAACTGTCAGAATTCGTCACAGACTTCACCAAAACAGCCCAAAAACCCATCCAGGTGCACCCAGGCCGACCTGGCTCGACCAGGGGGGGTCGACACCCAGGTCGACTTCCCAGTCGACCTGGGGGGGGGGGGGAGGTCAACTCCCAGGTCGACTCCCCAGTCGACCTGGGCCCCAGGTCGACCCCCGGGTCGACCTGCCCAGTTCTGGGCTGACCGAAACCTTCTGAATCTTGTTTTGGCCATATCTTGGTCATACGGACTCCGATTTTCGAAAACTCGGACTCTATTTCGCGTATATTTCGAGTGGAACGCAATGGTGATGTCCATTTTACCTAATTCCTATTACTTGAATTAGTTATCCTTATTTTACTATCTTTTCCGTAACATACGCCATTATCGAACTAATTTTTCTTCTCTTCCATGTATTAATTAATTCTCCCTATGCATCACCATTATTTACGTATCCTAAGCATATTTTCATATATTTTATTTCATTTTTAATTATACCTAAAAATGCGGGGTGTTACATTCTCCCCTCCTTAAAGGATTTCGTCCCCGAAATCTTCAAGTTAAGAAGAATGTGTCCTACCATCCAATCATCCATCTACTCAATCACCAATCACAGGCATTCATTGTCCTTAAGAGATTTCTAATGCTGTATGAACATATGCAAGAAGTGTGTGTATATTTTCCTTGTCTAATGCAAAGATCAGGCGGTCCACTGATTCAGTTGACCTCCTAAATGCGAATTATGCCAGTGCCATGAGTCCAGCATGTATGCAATTTTCCTACTCGATACATATCATTTCTATATGAGTGCACAACCATTCAGTCATATGCAACATCCATGTGCTAAGTCAATCAATTTGCATCCACAAAAATTGAAAATGCTCACACATCCATATGCAGTATGAGAGTGTTTTCGAGCCGATCTAGTGCCTAGTGTGTGTATATGCGTCCACGAGCAACCACTAGCAACCACTTGCATCCACTTGCAACCATCAAACATAACATGTCTCAAACACATGTTTACACCCATTAGGATTCCTATCTATAAGTTGAACACTCGATCGATAGGACAGAGTCTAGTGATGGAAGCGAGTACAGATAGAACGAAGACTTGGTTCCCATTAGACATTGGTTGAGAAAATAATTCCCCTAAGTATCAACCCCAAAGACCGAAATCAATATCAGATTGACACTCAGAGGATTACCTTCTTTAGACAATGTCAAAACTGGAAATCAGAATTATTCAGATGTTTACAGACTACTGATACAGATCAGGTTCCCTAATGATTCTTAGGAAGCTAAGCATGATAAAATCATATCCCACAAAAACTCAGAATATATGCGTCATATTTGACGCCTAACACAGATATCCCTCAAACCTTAATCTCAAACAGATGAGCCATAACCCTTATGGGTCTGAGCCTACAGCGGAATTCAGAAATAATACTAGTATTAAAGTGCAGAGTATCGATTACAAAATCTAAATACCAGAATCAGAAAAAGTCTTAACTCCATAATCAGATAAGGAAATTAAACCTACTATAGAAATTTTCCTATTTCTATCCTAGCCACTAGCCTCAAGATTATTCTCCTGCCCTCCTTGTCCACGTCTCTTCGGGCAGTCCCTAGTGAAGTGTCCCATCTCCCCACAGTTGAAGCAAGCGCCCTTCCTTTTTCTGCAATCCTTGTTTAGATGAGTCGAGCTTCCACAAGTAAAGCACTTTTTCCGCTTCTTATCTTCAGTCTTCTCATCCTTCCTTTGTGTTTCCTTTTTGGGCCCCGCTTTCTTATTCGGTGGTTCTTCCTTCTTTGTCTCTTTCGGGCCCTTGTCTTCCTCGTGCAGTATTGCCATGTCCACCAATTTCTCGTAAGTCGCTCCCATAGGTACGTGGGTCATGGCTAAGCTGTGCAATGGCTCGTTCAATCCTTTAACAAAGCGGAGAGCCTTTTTATGTTGAGTGTTGACTAAATCCAATCCGAACCTAGCCAGTTGGTTGAACTGGTTGACGTATTCCTTGACCGTCATACTTCCTTGCTTAAGAGATAAGAACTTTTCCAGTTGTAAACTTCGTTCAGCTTGCGAGAGGAATTTTGTCTCAAACCTTGTTCTGAAATCCATCCATGTCTCGACCGGCCTCTCGGCGTTAGTGACTTCCCACCAGTAGGAAGCTTCGTCTTTGAGCAACCATATCGCCAAATGTACCTTCTGCCTATCGTCCACCTCGAAGATAACGAATAGATCCTCAGTTTCTTTGAGCCAATTCCTCGCTTCTACGAATGATTCAGTTCCTTTGAAATCCTTTCCACCCACGGCCCTAAAATCTCTACAGATCTTTGAGAAAGCAATAGCATGAGGAGGGGGTGGGGGAGGGGGATCATTTGCTGGACCTGCAGCTGCGGTCCTAGCCTCAAGATATTGATGAAACCAACCGGGTACATGGACACCCTCTGGTATCTCAGATGCTTCAGACATGCTGAAACGAAAAAGGAAAGGTTCAATACAAAAAGGACTGAAAGAAAGATATATGGCTCTTGGGGATCATGTTTTTCAAAATAAGCTTTAATTTTGAAAATACTTCCTTTTAAAACCTTTTTGAAAATAGTTTTCAAAAACTTTTATCTAATCTGGTAACCTTTAGCTCTGATACCAAGTGTAACACCCCACCTCCGTTAAGGTCACTCACAAAGGGAATGCCTTAACTTTGGTGGAGCATTTTAGTACACAGAACAGAAACTTACAAGACAGATAAAACAGCACTTGAAAAATTTTAACTTTATTACAACGGAAACAGAAATCAATATGGTTACATCCTTTCAAATCTCAGAATACAAGTACAAAATATCAGTCTTGTACAAAAGCCTTCAAAATGCATGGTTTAAAATCATAGTCCCCACAGAAGAAGACAAGCCATACTTTAAGCACTTCAAGCAGAAGAAATCCGGATCTAGCTAGAGTATTCCCTCCTTGAAGAACTTGGGGGGGGGGGGGGGAACGGAAGAAAAGATGCGAAACAACAAGGGTCAGACATAAAGTCTGGCAAGTCCAGCGACTTTCAGCATATGAACAGATAATAATAATATGACATGAACATAAAACTGGATGAGAGAAAACTGTAACAGGTGTAGTAGATATAACAGAAGAACAAAATGACATAAACTATTGCTTTACACTTCTCTGCACTAATACTAGTATAACAGAATTAGGTGCCACCCTAATGTTTAAACAGAAACGGGTACAGAATAATTTAACAGAAACAGATTGCTAATAATGGGCCTTTACTACCCGATCAGAGACAGACAGAAGCAGAAACAGATTAATCCTTATGGAAACAGAATGTAGAATTAGGTGTACACTAGTAATGGGCCTTCACCTCCCGAACAGACGTACCACACAGAAACAGACAGGTGTTACCACCCAACAGAAACAGACGGTACCAATAGAAACAGACAGAACTAAGTGTACCCTAAAACCCTACCCCAAGCGATCGGCTCCCTAATACATAAATACCCTGTTCCAGCCCCACAGAAGGGTGTATCATTCCCTAAAGTGGCAACCTTTGAATGACACAGACCTATTTACAGATGTCACGGCGTCTTACATCCACAGAGGCAGGCCGGGATCCATGCACGCACATGACCCGGTTGGAACGCACCATCAACACCCCTCGCCATTATCAGAATGAACCACTTATAATTAGTTCAATAAGCGTGCCCGGACCCTACCTAGTGTGGGGTCAAAGTTTTGATACCAGAACGGGTTACTGACTAATATGGGCCCCAAACAACAGATGACACAAGTATTTCCCCTCTTAACCTTGTGTCCCCAGAATAACAGATTTCAGATTAACTAGTTTACAAGTTCAGACAGAGTTCAGATTTACTAGTTCACAGATCAAATCAACAAGTTTTCAGACTAACAGATCAGATGTACAGATTTAACAGATTTTCAGATTTGTCTAACTTTGTATTGGGCCTACAGATTCATGGACGGGTTTACTACACCTATTAATTCCGTTGGTTTATCCCTTTTTTCTCAATACATTTTAGATGTCATTCTTATCTTAGATTTGCATTAATTAATTATTAATGCCCAGACCTCTCACATTAGGTCGCTAGCTTGTGGCCGCTGGATGGGCCGGGCGGTTCCGGGCAGACTTCTGCCACAAGCCAGACCTAACATCGTGTCTTAAGCAGGTTATGACTAACTTCTCACATTAGAACCTATTGTTTGCGGCCACTGGATGTGCCGGGCGGTTCCGGGCAGAATTACGCCGCAAACTCATTCTAACCTCGAGTTAGCCATGTTTATCTTTGCGGCCAATTAATTAATAATTTACCGTTTATGCGCACGCCCAATATATATATGCCAATTCAGATTATATCAATAACAGGATGATTATATCAACACAGCAGATAACAGATTTTAGCAGATAGCAGATTTTCCAGATTATATGACTTAACGGATTTAACAGGTTTAGCAACTTAGCAGATTTTGGCATATAACAGGTTAGGCATCTCAACAGATAAATCTAACAGATTTGGCATTTCAATCTAATTAGCAGTCTAGGCAATATAAAACTAGCAGTTTAGGCAACTTGGCAAATTAGCAAATTTAGCAAATCTAATATTTCTAAAGGTTCTATTTACATGCCTTGCCTAGTCATAAATTAGGCCTAAATTCATATGCCTACATAATTTTCATGACGAACATATACTCCATGTTTGCATAAAGTTACATAGCACAGGATGTGGACATATAACATATGTTCCAATTTTTGTTAAACTAGCATTTTACAGTAGATTCACATATAAATTATACCAAATATAACCATTAATTTCAATGCATGCCATATATCCAAGAATCCCTATTTAGGTGTGATCACAATAATAGATATCCTAATTAATGTAAATCTTTACACCTAAGTTTCCATATCCTTCTTCTTTCAACTTATGAATCATTATGCAAAATATACCCAACAATCTAAATCTTTAAATTATATCTCCTAAAAATTAGATCTTGACTTTTATCTGCATTTTGTCCAAAGTCTCAAATCATAAGTAATCTTACAATGGTTCCTCTCTTCTTTTATCACAGAATATGCATAGGTTTAAAACTAGTTTACAACATATGCTTACTTTTCTAATTAATTACAGATCTAAATAACATATGTTCATTTCTCTAATTAGTTACAGATCTAGATTACAACGTACACTATGCATACAACATATATAAATTACATGTTTACAGTCAAATTCATGCATCTAATCCCAAGTCATATGTCAATATATTTTATGCCTCGGATCTAAAGTCATATATTCAAATCAGCCTTGTCAAATTTCGCATCATTCATTATTTGTCCAAAATTTGCGTTCATACGTTAATCTCTTATGAGATTAGGCACAGGCTCGTGGTAGCCTGGCTATAGAAACAGAAAGGAAGCAGAAAGGGATACAGAACAGTCACAGAAAAACAGATCTGACAGATATACAGTCTCAGATTCAGATTCACAATTCATGTCAAAATCAGAATTAACGTTTATAGCGGAAAATAACTGTACTTGCCTTGATTGGATTAAAGAAAGAAATTAGTTGTTGCAGAATTGTTGCAGAAGCTTTTATCTCAAATTTGAATTGAAGTGCTTAGGTTGATGTTGATTAGCTTCTAGTTTTGATTCTAGTAGAGTAGCGACGCCATTTTTATTTTTATTAGAACAGAGGCAGAGAAGAAGCAGAATAAAATTGTGTGTAGAGGAGGCTAGGTCTTAGGATCTATTTATAGGTGAAGTTAGTTGTTTTAGGCCTTTAGATAAACCCTAAAACAGATCAGAACCGTCAGAATTCGTCACAGACTTCACCAAAACAGCCCAAAAACCCATCCAGGTGCACCCAGGTCGACCTGGCTCGACCGGGGGGGGGGGTCAACCCCCAGGTCGACTCCTAGTGTAACACCCCACCTCCGCTAGGGTCACTCGCAAGGGAATGCACTAGCTTTAGAGGGGTATTATTGGTAAACATGCACATAAATATTACAAGACAGAACATATATATATAAAACAGCGGAAGTAAAACAAATTTCATTACCTTATAAAATAAGGTCTAAAGCCTTTTACATCAGAATACATCAAAACCTGTCTTGCAATAATAAAGAAGCATAAAACCTTTTCATAAATTATTCCCCAAATAAAACAGTAAGGTAGCCATAGCCAAGAAAAGTCCAAGTCATGCATGATGACCTTCAAGCAGAAGAAGTCCAAACTAACAATAGGATTTCCTCCTTGTAACCTGGGGGGGGGACGGAAGACAAGAGGCGAAACAAAACGGGGTCAGTCATAAAGACCGGTAAGCCCTATCTACTATCAGTATATAAACTAGTAAAGTTAACTGGCATGAGGAACTGAGATGAACATAAGTATGATGATAAGATAGGTAAGCTAAACCAAAATAACAAGATGAACTACTGTACCAAGATACACGAGTGTGTCATGATAAACTACGGTGTCAAGATAAATCAAGGTATCGCATTGTCAGGTTTCTATCAAGTATACTATCCCAAGGTATCTATCCTGTATAACATTCCACGGTATCTATCATGTATATTTCTCCTGGTTCTAACATGTATATTTGCTCTGCACCTCTCGTACTAGTATCCCAACCCGCGTCATGTGTTAACTATGAATGTCCCTTGCCCAATGTCATGTAATGGTCCATGTCAACCTAATATATAGCATATGTAGGTTTTCCCAACTCGTATGTTTCTTTCCATGTATAAGTTCAGTCCTTTGCCGTAGGCCATACGGGCTTTCCCATGCAAACGTTTTATCCTTAAAGCTGTTTTGGACTGCTACCCTCGATCTAGTTATGTTTCCTTACCATGAACTATCGCGTGTCCACTTAGGATTTATGCCACCTAGGATCACTAGGGATTATGCTACCTAATGAACGTTTCCGTGTCTCGGTTTGGGTTCAGCCACCTAGGGCCACTAGGGATTATGCCACCCGTCAACCGCGCCCTTTATCCCACGTATGTATCGTGAATCGTTTTCCATGTCTAGATGCACATGTTCCTCAATGTGCCATCCGAGTTCTGTGCCAGGGCAAATCAAGAAATACGGAACTCGGTCGGGAGCTTTAAGTCGTCTGCTGATGCAGATATCAAGGTCTGTTTTTGTACCCGTGGCTATGGTCCCACGTGACCCCTCCCTCAACTACTGAAAGGCAATCCAAGAAAAATCATGTATGAGAACTACACTAAGGCCCATCGATGCCCACTTCCAGATAGCCAACCTCACCCATAACTTGATAGCTAGTGTATGGTCTTTTGGGAGTTCCCTGCCTTTCCGTACGTACACGATTGACTAAAGATGGTAGGTAGTCGGCGACATGCTATCCCGGGGCAAAATCAAGTATCGTCGACTCCACGCTAATCCATCCCAGTCTTTAGGTCGCTCGCATAGCAACTAAGGCGTACTCTTGGCTCTTCTACCGCAGACCTTAACCTCTGTGAGGCCGGGTTTCATGGACCACTTGCCACCTCACAGAGGGATACCAAGAGTACCCTCACGTTCCCCGAAGCTTCCGCTTCGTCACCCAGTTCGCTGGAGCTTTTATCCAAGTCAGATAACTTGCTCCTCCTCGTATACTAAGCGATGACCTACCGTACCAGGTTACTCATCTCTTTATGAACCAGTCCCATGTCCTTAGCTAAGAATTATTACTTAGTTACCCTTAACTAAGGTTTACCACTTAGCCCCTCTTTCCGCTATCCTTGTTAACTACGATTTCCAACCTAGTCCCCAGAGCTAGGGTTTAGTCAAATGGGTTAAGTGTTGTTATCCAAGTTCATGACTTAACCCGTCTACGAATCATGTCAAGTTTGGCTAAGTACTCAAGTTCAAGGCTTAGCCCTACAAGTTGGTTAAGTGTACCAAGAAGCTCGTGACGTAACCCTATCAAGTCAAATTGGTTAAGTATTTATTCGTCTTAACCCTATCAGATTATCATGTTAGATTGATTAAGCATAGATTACCTTAATCCCATCAGATTGTCGAGTCGGATTGGTTAAGTGTAGGTTAACTTAACCCCATCCACTAATCGTATTACAATGGTTAAGCCTAATTTAAAAGGTCTTGTGACTTAACCCTACCAGACCCACGTATTAGATTGGTTAAGTGTAGGTTGCTTAACCTCATCAAATCATCACGTATAATTGGTTAAGTATAAGTTGCTTAACCCCATTAAATTATCATGTTAAATTGGTTAAGTATTGGTTACTTAACCCCATTGAATTACCAAGTTTAGATTGGTTAAGTGTTTAACTTAACCCCATCGAATTCCCGTGTTTAGATTAGTTAAGTATAGGTTACTTAACCCCATCTAATTGCCGTGTTTAGATTAGTTAAGTCTTAATTACTTAACCTCATCTAATTACCATGTTTAGATTAGTTAAGTGAAGGTTACTTAACCCCATCTAATTACCAAGTCGGATTAATTAAGCGTAAATTACTTAACCCCATCCCCTAATTGTCTTGCATGGTTAAGTGTCATTAAGGAACCAAGTCCGGTTTAGCTTAACCTACCCATTCGTGTCATATCGGTTAAGTGTCATTAGTCAAATTTACTTAACCTTATCATGTGGCATTAATTTAATTAATGCACTCTCAACCTCTTGCATTAGACCTTGTTGTGGTTACTAATTAAGCCAGGCGGGTCCGGGTAGTTTTACACCACAACTTAGTCTAACCTCGGGTCTTAAGCGCGACATGACCAACTTCTCACATTGGGTCCTATTGTTTGTAGCCACTAGTTAAGCCGGGCGGGTCCGGGTAGATTTATGCTACAAACTCAATCCAACCTCGAGTTGGCCACTTTTATGTTTGTTCTAGTGTCTTATTACACTTACAACCCATACGTGTCAAGTTTTCAAGTCCCATGCTCATAGCCAAAGTTACATGTTGTCGTGTTTATACCCATTTACCCAAATCATGTTTCACGTCATTTAAGTTTTACCCATAACGTAACCCAACGCTTTTAAACTCGCATATACATTCGCAACAACGCATAATGGATTAAAAGAAGGAACTTGGCAAAGGCATGACAAAAGGGGTATAAGGCCACAAGTTAAACATGGTGGCAAATGAGGTATAAATGTGTTCATTAACTTGCATATTACATTATTAAGCCTCAAAAACATGCACAACCTCAAACTTAGCACATAGGTGAATCATGGTGATAAATGACATAGAAAGGTGGCTAGAAGTTCGCATATGGCATTACATGTAAGCTATCATAAGGGGTATGACAGTTCTCATGTTGCCAAAATGCAACATTCAACATAAAGTTCATATCTTTAAGCCCACAAGATCAAGATAATGACTTTTTAGTCATTATAGGATACATAACATGATAGCATGCAACATACTTAATGTTCAAACCCAACCTACAACATGTCACATTAAGTTTAAAGTTAATATCTAATAGTAGGAGGGGGCTTACAATGCTATGAAGGCACAAATCAATATGAAATTAAAAGATTGAGACGAAGCCACTCAAGCGACACCAAAAACCCCAAATGATAAGCTCCAAATGAAACCCTTGAGCAAATATCAATAAAAATCCTTGCTTTGAAGAAGAAAGGTTTCAACTTTGGCTTTGAATGAAGCTTATGAGCTCTCATGCAAGATCCTTGCTTTTTGGTCAAGAAAAGGTTGCAACTTTGGCTAGAATGCAACTTATGAACTCTCATACAAACATGAAATCACTCAAATGATCATAGAATCTCTCATGAATGAAGAAAAGAGGCTCCTTTACTTTGAAACTAGCTTAGAACACTTAAGCTATCATGAAGAAGAAGATGGAGGCCATGGGTTGAAGTGGAGGCCATGATGAGGAATCATTTTGGCATAGTTTAGTTGTAGGATCAATTTATGAGGGTTTTAGGAGAGGGTTAGGGGTCTTTTTATAGAAGACTACGATAGTTTTAGCCATAGGATAAACCCTAGAACCAATCCTAGCCTTTAATGCATGTCTTGGGGAAGAAGTCACATGTAGGAACCATTTAGGGCCTTTAGATTAAAGCTGAACCATGAGAACCATTCAAATGCAAAATCTGCATTCGAGCGAATCGGCCGACGGGTTGACAGCCAAACACCCTGGAATAACCCCTAGTCGACCCAGCGAGCTTGGGTCGACCTCAAAAATCGGCCGGTTCGGTTATTTCCCTCTCCCAATTCGCTGTTTTGAACATTTTTGCATATTTATTTATTAAATTTTCAATTATATATATATATATATATCAATATATATATATATATATTTCTCTGCGCAACCCATTTCACTTAATTAAGTATACTTTAATTTGTGAATTTTTATGTTCAAATTACGGGGTGTTACATTCTCCCCCTCCTTAAAGGATTTCGTCCCCGAAATCTCTAAGTCAAGAAGAACGTATCCTACCAACCAAACAACCATCTACTCAAACCATCAAGCACTGGCATCATTGTCCTTAGACGATTTCTAATGCCATATGAACATATGCGGAACGTATGTGTATATGCTCCTTAGCTAATGCTAACGATCAGGCCTGAATGATCTTTCTAATGCAAAATATGTTTAGTGCCATGAGTCCAACATGTATGCGAATAGTCCTAGCCATATAAGTACTATATGCGTGCACAAACATTCATTCATATGCAACATCTGCATGATAACACATTCAATTTCATCCATAAACAAGTATAAATACTCGTGCATATGCAACATGAAACGTGACCGCGTCAATCTAGTATCTAATGTGTATTCGCGCATCCACGAGCAACCACTTGCAACCATTTGCAACCATATCAATCATAACATGTTTCAAATACATGTTTACATCCATAGAGTTCTATCTAAGGTTCCCAAGATAAGATCGAGGAGATAAACAAGACAAACTCCTTACGGGGTTTGTAACAGAAATAGGACCGAGAGGATATCCACCAAGCGATAGCATGCAAGTAAGCTCTACAGGTGAACCAAGGATCAAAGATACACTCTTAAAAAGAGACATGATGCGCGCGTCTGAGCCGCATTTCCACGAACTTATTTCCATTGTGCCTTGACCGCCTTTGACTTCATGGTTTCGTAGCTCCTTGATTCCTATTTCCAAGGTATGAGTCAGAACTCTTTTCACTGTCGCCTCTCGTTCCACTTTCATTTATTCTTTCCCTAGTATACTTGGCTCAACCATATCTACGTACTCATGCAAGCTCTCCAAAATTCATTAGTGAATTCTGGATCTCGTTTACCAATGCCAATTTATGTTACCACGTGCACTTACTAGGGTGATTCCTATAACCCATGCTTAAGCGGAATGAACCATCCGTCTTATTGGCGGACGTTACTTGATTGGATCAGAGATTTCCGATAAATGCATCAAGAGATTCTAGGTAACTAACCATGACAGAACCTAAAAGGTTACACGAGACTTCGAAGGTATTACCAAAGCAAGCCAAGAGTCTGACTACCCTCTTTTCAAAACCGAGAATGGTATCCCTTACTGGATAACCACTTTACCCCTAGAATCCATCCATAGCTCAACAATAGAAGTATTGCTTCTAATCTCAACACTTGGCATAGACGTTCTCAAATCCAACAAGTCATGAATAAATGGACCGACTCTCCAACCAGATTTTGGGACAAAAACTGGGATCCTCTACCATGCTAGTACTAAGGTGCAGAGACTCAACTATCCAAGCAGACTTAAATGATACGATGGTCAAGACAAAGTCTGGATGGGATGATAGAAAAGAACGACTAAACCTTTACCAGAAACGGTACCATTTCTTTTAGGTACCCTAGAAATGGGAGCGTACAATTGCCCTCTCCGATGATCTTGTCCTTGTCCTCCTTGATGGACTAAGCCATAGCAACAGTTACTTATCCTTAAGCTCGCGTCCTTTATCCTTGTTCTTATTATCCCTTCTTATAACTTCAGTAACCGGTCTCTCGAGAACTTCCTCCATCGCACGGGAAAACACTTACGTAGCTAGACAAGGATTAGTCGCAGTTAAAACTACTGTGACTCCAAATGGAGGAAAGAAAGGGAAAAGAGATTCGATCAAGGGAACAAAGGATAGTGCTAATGGCTTTTGGGGAATAGCCTTTAAAAACTTTTCTTGAAAAATGCTTCTTTGTAAACGGTTTCTCAAATAGTTTTCAGAAGGTTTTTAAAAACTTTTGCCCAGTCTGGTAACCTTTTGCTCTGATACCAAATGTAACACCCCACCTCCGCTAGGGTCACTCGCAAGGGAATGCACTAGCTTTAGAGGGGTATTATTGGTAAACATGCACAGAAATATTACAAGACAGAACATATATATATATATATATATATATATATATATATATATATATATATATAAAACAGCGGAAGTAAAACAAATTTCATTACCTTATAAAATAAGGTCTAAAGCCTTTTACATCAGAATACATCAAAACCTGTCTTGCAATAATAAACAAGCATAAAACCTTTTCATAAATTATTCCCCAAATAAAACAGTAAGGTAGCCATAGCCAAGAAAAGTCCAAGTCATGCATGATGACCTTCAACCAGAAGAAGTCCAAACTAACAATAGCATTTCCTCCCTGTAACCTGGGGGGAAACGGAAGACAAGAGGCGAAACAAAACGAGGTCAGTCATAAAGACTGGTAAGCCCTATCTACTATCAGTATATAAACTAGTAAAGTTAACTGGCATGAGGAACTGAGATGAACATAAGTATGATGATAAGATAGATAAGCTAAACCAAAATAACAGGATGAACTACTGTACCAAGATACACGAGTGTGTCATGATAAACTACGGTGTCAAGATAAATCAAGGTATCGCATTGTCAGGTTTCTATCAAGTATACTATCCCAATGTATCTATCCTGTATAACATTCCACGGTATCTATCATGTATATTTCTCCTGGTTCTAACATGTATATTTGCTCTGCACCTCTCGTACTAGTATCCCAACCCGCGTCATGTGTTAACTATGAATGTCCCTTGCCCAATGTCATGTAATGGTCCATGTCAACCTAATATATAGCATATGTAGGTTTTCCCAACTCGTATGTTTCTTTCCATGTATAAGTTCAGTCCTTTGCCGTAGGCCATACGGTCTTTCCCATGCAAACGTTTTATCCTTAAAGCTATTTTGGACTGCTACCCTCGATCTAGTTATGTTTCCTTACCATGAACTATCGCGTGTCCACTTAGGATTTATGCCACCTAGGACCACTAGGGATTATGCTACCTAATGAACGTTTCCGTGTCTCGGTTTGGGTTCAGCCACCTAGGGCCACTAGGGATTATGCCACCCGTCAACCGCGCCCTTTATCCCACGTATGTATCGTGAATCGTTTTCCATGTCTAGATTCACATGTTCCTCAATGTGCCATCCGAGTTCCGTGCCAGGGCAAATCAAGAAATACGGAACTCGGTCGGGAGCTTTAAGTCGTCTGCTGATGCAGATATCAAGGTCTGTTTTTGTACCTGTGGCTATGGTCCCACGTGACTCCTCCCTCAACTACTGAAAGGCAATCCAAGAAAAATCATGTATGAGAACTACACTAAGGCCCATCGATGCCCACTTCCAGATAGCCAACCTCACCCATAACTTGATAGCTAGTGTATGGTCTTTTGGGAGTTCCCTGCCTTTCCGTACGTACACGATTGACTAAAGATGGTAGGTAGTCGGCGACATGCTATCCCGGGGCAAAATCAAGTATCGTCGACTCCACGCTAATCCATCCCAGTCTTTAGGTCGCTCGCATAGCAACCAAGGCGTACTCTTGGCTCTTCTACCGCAGACCTTAACCTCTGTGAGGCCGGGTTTCATGGACCACTTGCCACCTCACAGAGGGATACCAAGAGTACCCTCACGTTCCCCGAAGCTTCCGCTTCGTCACCCAGTTCGCTGGAGCTTTTATCCAAGTCAGATAACTTGCTCCTCCTCGTATACTAAGCGATGACCTACCGTACCAGGTTACTCATCTCTTTATGAACCAGTCCCATGTCCTTAGCTAAGAATTATTACTTAGTTACCCTTAACTAAGGTTTACCACTTAGCCCCTCTTTCCGCTATCCTTGTTAACTACGATTTCCAACCTAGTCCCCAGAGCTAGGGTTTAGTCAAATGGGTTAAGTGTTGTTATCCAAGTTCATGACTTAACCCGTCTACGAATCATGTCAAGTTTGGCTAAGTACTCAAGTTCAAGGCTTAGCCCTACAAGTTGGTTAAGTGTACCAAGAAGCTCGTGACTTAACCCTATCAAGTCAAATTGGTTAAGTATTTATTCGTCTTAACCCTATCAGATTATCATGTTAGATTGATTAAGCATAGATTACCTTAATCCCATCAGATTGTCGAGTCGGATTGGTTAAGTGTAGGTTAACTTAACCCCATCCACTAATCGTATTACAATGGTTAAGCCTAATTTAAAAGGTCTTGTGACTTAACCCTACCAGACCCACGTATTAGATTGGTTAAGTGTAGGTTGCTTAACCTCATCAAATCATCACGTATAATTGGTTAAGTATAAGTTGCTTAACCCCATTAAATTATCATGTTAAATTGGTTAAGTATTGGTTACTTAACCCCATTGAATTACCAAGTTTAGATTGGTTAAGTGTTTAACTTAACCCCATCGAATTCCCGTGTTTAGATTAGTTAAGTATAGGTTACTTAACCCCATCTAATTGCCGTGTTTAGATGAGTTAAGTCTTAATTACTTAACCTCATCTAATTACCATGTTTAGATTAGTTAAGTGAAGGTTACTTAACCCCATCTAATTACCAAGTCGGATTAATTAAGCGTAAATTACTTAACCCCATCCCCTAATTGTCTTGCATGGTTAAGTGTCATTAAGGAACCAAGTCCGGTTTAGCTTAACCTACCCATTCGTGTCATATCGGTTAAGTGTCATTAGTCAAATTTACTTAACCTTATCATGTGGCATTAATTTAATTAATGCACTCTCAACCTCTCGCATTAGACCTTGTTGTGGTTACTAATTAAGCCAGGCGGGTCCGGGTAGTTTTACACCACAACTTAGTCTAACCTCGGGTCTTAAGCGCGACATGACCAACTTCTCACATTGGGTCCTATTGTTTGTAGCCACTAGTTAAGCCGGGCGGGTCCGGGTAGATTTATGCTACAAACTCAATCCAACCTCGAGTTGGCCACTTTCATGTTTGTTATAGTGTCTTATTACACTTACAACCCATACGTGTCAAGTTTTCAAGTCCCATGCTCATAGCCAAAGTTACATGTTGTCGTGTTTATACCCATTTACCCAAATCATGTTTCACGTCATTTAAGTTTTACCCATAACGTAACCCAACGCTTTTAAACTCGCATATACATTCGCAACAACGCATAATGGATTAAAAGAAGGAACTTGGCAAAGGCATGACAAAAGGGGTATAAGGCCACAAGTTAAACATGGTGGCAAATGAGGTATAAATGTGTTCAATAACTTGCATATTACATTATTAGGCCTCAAAAACATGCACAACCTCAAACTTAGCACATAGGTGAATCATGGTGATAAATGACATAGAAAGGTGGCTAGAAGTTCGCATATGGCATTACATGTAAGCTATCATAAGGGGTATGATAGTTCTCATGTTGCCAAAATGCAACATTCAACATAAAGTTCATATCTTTAAGCCCACAAGATCAAGATAATGACTTTTTAGTCATTATAGGATACATAACATGATAGCATGCGACATACTTAATGTTCAAACCCAACCTACAACATGTCACATTAAGTTTAAAGTTAATATCTAATAGTAGGAGGGGGCTTACAATGCTATGAAGGCACAAATCAATATGAAATTAAAAGATTGAGACGAAGCCACTCAAGCGACACCAAAAACCCCAAATGATAAGCTCCAAATGAAACCCTTGAGCAAATATCATAAAAATCCTTGCTTTGAAGAAGAAAGGTTTCAACTTTGGCTTTGAATGAAGCTTATGAGCTCTCATGCAAGATCCTTGCTTTTTGGTCAAGAAAAGGTTGCAACTTTGGCTAGAATGCAACTTATGAACTCTCATACAAACATGAAATCACTCAAATGATCATAGAATCTCTCATGAATGAAGAAAAGAGGCTCCTTTACTTTGAAACTAGCTTAGAACACTTAAGCTATCATGAAGAAGAAGATGGAGGCCATGGGTTGAAGTGGAGGCCATGATGAGGAATCATTTTGGCATAGTTTAGTTGTAGGATCAATTTATGAGGGTTTTAGGAGAGGGTTAGGGGTCTTTTTATAGAAGACTAGGATAGTTTTAGCCATAGGATAAACCCTAGAACCAATCCTAGCCTTTAAAGCATGTCTTGGGGAAGAAGTCACATGTAGGAACCATTTAGGGCCTTTAGATTAAAGCTGAACCATGAGAACCATTCAAATGCAAAATCTGCATTCGAGCGAATCGGCCCACGGGTTGACAGCCAAACACCCTGGAATAACCCCTAGTCGACCCAGCGAGCTCGGGTCGACCTCAAAAATCGGCCGGTTCGGTTATTCCCCTCTCTCAATTCGCTGTTTTGAACATTTTTGCATATTTATTTATTAAATTTTCAATTATATATATATATATATATCAATATATATATATATATCTCTGCGCAACCCATTTCACTTAATTAAGTATACTTTAATTTGTGAATTTTTATGTTCAACTTACGGGGTGTTACACCCAGGTCGACCTGGTGGGTTGGGGGGGGGGGGGGAGGTCGACTCCCCAGTCGACCTGGGCCCCAGGTCGACCCCCGGGTCGACCTGCCCAGTTCTAGGCTGACCGAAACCTTCTGAATCTTGTTTTGGCCATATCTTGGTCATACGGACTCCGATTTTCGAAAACTCGGACTCTATTTCGCGTATTTTTTCGAGAGGAACGCAATGGTGATGTCCATTTTACCTAATTCCTGTTTATTGAATTAGTTATCCTTATTTTACTATCTTTTCCGTAACATACGCCATTATCGAACTAATTTTTCTTCTCTTCCATGTATTAATTAATTCTCCCTATGCATCACCATTATTTACGTATCCTAAGCATATTTTCATATATTTTATTTCCTTTTTAATTATACCTAAAAATGCGGGGTGTTACATACACAATCTAGAAAAATCAACTATCATTGATATAGTGCCAAATTTGCTTTCTAACCATACATATAAGACATTGCCATATATCCACATCAATAGGAATTTCTATATATGGAAAAGTAAATTGAATTGGTATATCTATATGCAAAATATAAGCGACCTTAGTTCTAATTTTAAACACAAATATATTTATACATATATAATAGTATCATGTATACATACAATAAAGGTTTAAAACAAAGAGTTTTGGAATGTAAAATTTTAATTGCATAATGAAAACCTGAATGGATGCCGTAAATTACGCATGGAAATTCATAGCATTAGAACCAATGAAAATGCATAAACTAAAATAAATAGCAATTAAATCAAAGAAATTGTCCTAAATTTAGCACTAAATATTGTAAAAAAATAAATTGTTATTGATATAGTGCCAAATTAATTGCTATATATCCACGTCAATATTAATTTCTATATATAAATTGAATTAGTAGATCTATATGCCAAATACAAATGATCTTTGTTCTAATTTTAAACAGAAATATGTTTATATACAGATAATAGTATCTTGTACATAATAAAGGTTTTAAGCAAACTGTTGTCGAATGTAAAATTTTAATTGCAAAATAAAAACTTGAATGGATGCAGTAAATTACGCATGGAAATTCATACCATTAGAACCAATGAAATGCATAAACTAAAATAAATAGCAACTAAAGTGAGAAGGGATTAAAATTTGAAATGAAAGCCTATTTAGAGATCCCCTTTTTGAGAGTAATTAAAAAGGCAATTTGAACTTGTTGAAAAGGTTTATTAGATCCTAATTTAAGTGACATTAAATGCCTAATTTATTGGGGATATTAGGTTAAATAATAATTTTGTATATTTAAAAGCTCATATGTAAGGGCATTTTGGGAAGTTCATGGTCAAACCAAAACTTTGTGCTCCAAAGAGAATTATTAATAAAGATAAGAAATCGGATTCCAATCAGGGTATCTATTCTTTTGTCACAAATTAGTGAGGGGAAAAACCTCAGCAGCAGGTTTCAGGCTGCACGTCAGCATTATTGCTTACTACTGGCTGTGAATGCTCAAAGATATCTTCTTGCAACCATTTTAAGCATATCTCTTAAAAACCAATCAAGGTGATTTTTTGGAAACTCATCCTTCTAGTTTACATATATTTTGTGATGAATTGCATTATATTTTTTTCATTGTAACTTGGTTTTGTTTTTTAGAGAATTTTATATTTCAAAAATAAGTTGGGTTCACATTCGAGATCCTCCCATCTTTCATTTCTTGCCGAATTCATGGTTTCTTTATCCAATTTGTAGTACGAACGTTGTAGCTCATATCTGGTAAATTTTGTGTCCAAATGTTTTTTTTATCAGTGAAGTAATGGCCTAAAGTTTGGTTCGTCAGTGACGAACCTAACTATAGTTTTTTCCGTGTTCTGCGTCGACATAGGCAGAAGCAACACGAACACATGTCGAAATGAGGTTTGCCTGCGTTGGCACAGGCACTGTGAAATGCCTTGGAGATTGACTATCTTATTATTACTTTCCTAAGTGCTTTCGTGCATGTTGTGCACATGTTTACTAACCTTGTTCCACCTAGCTGTATTCTGCACATGTATTTTGAGTTGGCTTTTTTGTATTTCCATTCAAAGGCCGGAAACTTATAGCATATCCATATTCAGATTGCATGAGTATCATGTGTATTTTTGTTGTGCTTTGTTATTTCCACTTTCAAGACAATTTTAACACCTAGTATGTTTTTTTTTAAAACGATTTCTAACATAAATTTTCTCAATATATGTATATAGCTTTGAGGAAAACATTTTCCATGTTTTTTTTAAAACAAAAATTATTTCAATGCAATAGTATAAATTTGTTTTCCATAACATACAGATTTTCAAAATAATCCAAAAAATTTCTAAATCTTTTAGTAAACTAGTTTTCTCAAAATTAATTATTTTATGTATATAAAATCACATGTTTTTGCATATTTCGATAAAGAGAAGATGTGATTTAAATGGAACATTTAACTGCATGACAGGATGCGTAGATTAATTCTATCGGTTATTTCCTTATTCGTCGGTTGAAGTTATTTTTGTTTTCTTAATGTGAAGTAGATTAACTTGTGGTAAATCGATTAGTGAAACATGTGGTACATAATATATTGCTTTCACTTTTTGAGTTACTATCTGGAAGTCCATGACACATTCTTGTGGTGCTAGTACTTGCTTCGAGGTAACGCTAGACTAAGTGGAGCCTTATACATACGTATTCTTTTGACATAAATGTTCAACTAGCACTCGATCGAGACAAGTCATTGTGAAGCTATACTTGACCGAGATGGGTTATGGAAAAGTTATACTTAACCGAGATGGGTTGTAATGAAACAATACTTGACCGGGATGGGTTGTAGTGAAGCCACACTCGACCAAGATGATTCGTATTGAGGATATACTCGACTGAGATGAGTCGTATCAAGATTACACTTAATTAAGACAAATCGTAGTGAAATGCGCTCGACCGAGACGGTCATAGTGGAATATATTAAACCGAGATGGGACAAAATAATAAATGCTGAATACATACATAGTGCTTGGAAAGATAGCTTTCTTTTGTTGATACTTGTGCATTTTGGTGTTCTAGATCCTTTTTGTGAAGTTTTGTTGATTTAGTGGCTGTTTGATGCTTTGGATCCAATTTATGATGGCTTGTTGATCTTATAACCGAAGAGACCTTTTTTGAAAATTGTTACGCTTTATTACGAAAACCAAATTAAAAACCTTCTTTATTCGCCTCATCAGAACCCTACAACCTCCCTTACCTACCTGGATGCCTTAAAAGGGAAAAAGTACATATAAATTTGGTAAAAGACAAGTACAATATTTTTTACAATGGTAATGAGAAAATAAAATACAATGAATACACGCCTATTTGGCCCAAAATGCCCAACTACTTGAAAAAATCAAACATCTTCTTCTCCACTGCCTGGTTAATCGTTGTCATTCAAATCAGAACCTTAACATTCGAGTAGCTTAGTATTCTGCATGCTTCGGGCTGTCTTGCTGCCATTGTTTCTGATCAAATAGTTATTCTCCTTCTCTATTTGAACTAATTTCATAGTGTAGTGAATGTGTTGACTCTGAGAAACTCTCCAATTTCTTTCCTTCCAAATGAAGAAATTGCAATAGTAAACACACCACAAGTTAAATCTATGATTTGGTCATTGGTTTAAATGTATAATGCAAAAACAATGCCTCGTCTTTCATAGTTGGTTGAAGATCAGGTTGAAGTAGGAGTTTCTGTTTTAAAGAACACCAAATGTAAGTGGAATACTCACATTGGAAGAAAAGAGAATGAACCGACCTTGGTTGTTTGTCACAGAGAGGACATGAAATGTTTGATACAATGTCGTATCGATGTAATCAATTTATCATGTTTAATATTCCCATGAAAGCCAAGTAGGCAACAACAGCCATGCGCTTACTATTATTCTTATGCCAAATAACCAAGAAAACATTACCAGGAATGCTATGTAATCGAACTGCCTCCCATGCTTTATGAAATGTAAATATGCCACCTTCTCCCCATTCATATATGTCATGCGAGCTGTTCAAAAAAAGTGGAATCGAACCAATCTCACTTATCAATTCTCTTGTTGGAGCGTTTAAAGAGGGATCAAGGGTACCATTTCTGATGATGGAGTTAAAAGTATGAGTGGAGTTGCCAATCACAAAAAACCTGTTCATACCCAATAGATCTACTAATAATTGATCAATGGCTTAAACCAAAGGGAAGTTTCGTTACCATTTGCAATAATTTCGTTGAAAAAAATGCTTTGAATTATTACGTAGTCTAAAAATGGATTTCCACGTGGATAAGGAGTTGTTATCTATAGCTATTGTCCAAAAATGTTTATCTTTGCAATATTTACTTTTCATCCATTTGCTCTACAAGGATGGTTTAGCTAAATAATTATAAAGTAATTTAATGCAAGCAGCTTTCTTTAAGGTCTGAGAATTTCTTTAGACCAACACTCCATTCGAAATTAGGTTTATATAAAGCATTCTAGGCAATCTTGTGTGAGGATCCCCCCTCTCGGAAAAAATCAGCTCATAGAAATTGTAATTTTTCTAAGGCATGTTCCAAAATTTGATATATAAATAGGAGTAATCACTGTGTTTGTCAATTCCGCGTGGTCAATAAAACTAAGCATTTTAGTCTCCACCCTTGAATTTACTTTGAACTCTTTGAATCAACAAGTGGTAGTCAGCATAGTGGAGGTAAGTAGATGAGAGGGGTACTCCTAAGTATTTGGTTGGCATAGCCCCCTGTTCAAAACCTACTATGTGCAGTATTACCTGTGAATTTGTTGTAGATGCACGGAAGAATACCTTAGATTTAGAAGAATTGACATTCATGCCTACGTGCATAATTAATTTATGAAATATCAAACATAATGTTGATGCATTTTGATCTGCTAATTTCCCAAAGATCGTTAAGTCATTTGCATACAGTAAATACGAGATGATAGCCTGAAATATAAAGCCAGGCTGGAAGAAGTTTAAACGTGTGGCTTCAACCATCAAATAGGTTAAATATTGCATGGCTATAGTTAATAAGTAGGGAGACAATGGATCATGTAATGACCTGAATTTTTCAGCTATTTGAGTTCGAATATTTAAATTGGTTTTAAATATTTTATTTGGTATATTAATGGATTATTAATATTGAACTTGTTATTAAACGACGGTCGAACGTTTATATTTATATTTAATATAAAACGAGCGCGTAACGACGCGGTAGTTCATAATATTGAATTTTGAACTACAATTGAATATACAAAATCCGTTATAAGTCGGAATTCTGTGAAACAAAAAACATTAGAATTAGATTGATTATAATTTTCTAAAAAAAAATTCAAGATTTCAGCTTATCTATTGGAAGTTATGTCCAAATCAAATTTTTAAATAGTCGGTATGGATTCGTAATAAACGATGACGTTTATTTAATAAATTAAGTAAGGATTTTTAATAGATTTCACATACTGTGTAACTTGAAAATATAAATATCGAGTTATAATTCCATATTGGTTTGTATTTAGAATTGTATATTATATTATTTGGATATGTTCGATGACAATAATTTACTATTGTTTAATTTAGTTATTTTGGAAATTTATATTATTTTATCGATATTATAAAAGTGTTATAAACAGCTATTTTTCCAAACAACCTCTGTTTTCGATGAAACGAATTTTATTTGAATACGTATCGTTAGTTATGGCTATATCTCCAGTTTGGAGCCAATCAGAGTAGTTTTATCGGTACGTGCAACTTAAAGATGGACCGATAAATAAAAATAACACCGTTGTCGAAACAAATTCGGTTCTCAACGAAATTAATTTTGTTGAGACCATAATGTTAGAACATAACAGTGTGTCTATTTTTGGGTGGTATTTGGATTTCGTGTGTGGTGGTACCTATACTGAATGGTTGCGGCGAAGAACAATTAGCGGTTGAAATTAAATACTACCGTATATAATATTTATCCACTGTGAAGTTAGGGTATATCGCCTACCCATCATTTCATTTGAAAACTGCATCTAACCTATTGTATGCGACAAACTGCCCTATAACAATACATACACAGCTATTGGAAAATAAATGAATCTATCAATGAGCCTTTACAACAAAACATGCACACGTAGCCTCACACATGCACAGCCTACACACAGTACACAAAATCAGACAGTCCTTTAACTATCCTTCTTCGATGGTAAGCTAACCACGTTCATGCACATGCTGCTGTCCATGTTGACCTCTCTACGCCTACAGACAATACATGAATGTGCAATTTGAAAAAACCAGTACAGAGACCTACCCCCTAATCTACTAACAAAAGCAATTTCCATGTAAATATTCATCTGTCTGTACAATACAAACCAACATCCATCCAACCAAATATATGCTACTGCACGAACTTGGGCAACAGATCCTTCCCCAGTTGATTAAGCCGAAAGATTCACTGTCCTTTCACGTGCGTGCCGATTGCTTGAGCACAAATTTACGCAAGTACCTTGCGAACCAAACAATCTAATTCCTTGCAAACCAAACAATCTAATTCCTTGCATCTCACGAAATCATGCTCTCCACGGTATCCTGTCTATAAATAGCGCTTCTTATCTTCTTTGGAGCAGCAAAATAAAAAGAACTCATGTCTGAAAAGGAAAAAGAGGAAAAAAGGACATATAAATCCTCACTATCTTTTCGCGCAACTCTCCCTCACTTCACGTCTTCTGTTTGTAGCACGGATAATCGGAGAGTTCCTGGGAAATGGATCGGCACCGGAGAAGCCGGTGACCGGTTGTACAGTCGACAGTGGTGCTCCGGTGGAGATGTAGTGTATGGATCGGCTAGTTGCGGACATGCTGAAGGAGATGGGTAGTTTTACTACAGAGAGTCTTGTCTACAACTTAACGTGGAAACATGGGAGAGTAAAAAAAGAAACAAAAGAGAAAGTTCAAGGAGGAGTTGTGAACTGAAATGGGAATGATTTGTATGGGAAGCTGCGGTAAAGCAAAGATGTGCGGCGCGATATCCAGATGAACGACAGCTGGGGAATGAAGCGGGCGGACCCCCTGTTTGGACTGTGGACGTGGAAAAGGTCATGGCTTTTGGGCCATATAAAAAAAAATACAAAATAGGAAGATGAATAAAAAAATGGAGACGCATGCTTTCATGTATGGAGGAGAATATACACTGGACATGGGTTTCAAATTAATGGGGAGGAAGTTTGGCAGCATAGTAGTTTGGTTGCAGGTTTATACATTGGGAGAAGCTTCAAGCGCATTCGGGTACGGGCGGAAGGCTGAGGGGTTCATGGACCAGTTATTTTGGTTGAGAGACTAACGGGAAATGGGAAGGTTGGAGGAAGAGAGAAGTTGGTGAGGGATACATCAGTGAATGGTAAATGACGGTGGGATAAAACTTGAAGGCGCTATCTATCTAACAGAAGCGGTGAGGCCTATCAAATTATCAAGAAAGGTATCGGTCTACTTAATGAAAATATATACATATAATTTGAATTACGGATAACCAAAATTAATTATAATAAATTGATTTATTATTTGAGTAAAAAATTGTAAACTTACAACGCAAATATCTTTGTCCTATTTTACCAGAATTCGACCAAATAAACGATGGTAGGATCATATCAGAGAATACTTCATGCTAGAGATGCTTCGATCAGAATGGATGTTACTGGAATTTTTAATAAGATTAAACGTTTGTTTAATTTTATTAAAATGAACTGTTTAATCGAAAGAGCAACCCAAGGTGAGTTAAACTCACTCAGTTTTCCCCTTATATTTATTATAAACCGGGTGTAATATTTATTGCTGTGTTCGCTAAATATTGGTTGATTTGTTGATTGTTTGGATGGTAGTTTAATATTTTATGCCTATTATTTAAATTAAACGTTGTTTAATTTAAATGAAATGACATCGTTATTTTTTAACGATGATTTCCAATGGAGGTAACTCACCTTGTTGGGTACGTTTATAATAATATAAACGTATTTAAATTTGATGCTTGAATTATTAATGGTTGGTCACCACCAGTTGAATTGATTATTTAGTTGCATGTCATCATCACATGAACTGATTTACCAATATGATTAAAGTATTGATTTGATTTTGATCGTTGAATAGGAATGCAACGTTTGTTTATCATTAACCAATGAGTGATATTGGTTGGGAATTTATAGCAGATGGCCAAAATTTGCAGTGTTTTATAGAGACTGATTTACTGTCAGGTAAATCGATATAGATGAAGTTGTAAAAATTTATTTTACAACTAAAGATCAATTTGAAAATATATTATTTTAAAAAGGAAGTTTATCAAAAGGAAATAAGCCAACCATATACATAGATATTTATCACCATTTTTGGTATCAAAGTCTATCCGTGCGCGAAGCATGTGCTTCATCTCAATAATTGAGTGATGCTTATATGTACAAGACTGATAAGCAAGTGAGCGGATATTAATGTGATTTCAATAACCGAAGTTAATTGTTTTAATTAACAAAACAAAAGGGGATTATATTGGATTGATTATTATTTTAAATAATCAAATGGGGTATTTAAATTAATTTAATTTAATGAAAAGATGAATTGAGAATTGATTAACTAGTTAATCATGTTAGAGTTGACCAAGTCAACTATGTTAACTGTAATGGATTTATTAATTTAATTTAATTTATTTAGTGGAACGGTTAAGTAAACATTTTTATAAAATGTGATTACCATAATCAAAGGGGAAATCTTGGGATTTGAAAGGAGCAATGAAGGTTTATGAAATGATAAGGTCTATTAAGAAAAAATGAGATTTTAAAGCAAAAGATATTAATGATAATATAAGTAAGTTTAAATTTAGTTTTAAAGAGTTTATTTAAGGTTCCTTTAAATTGGATTTCAAACAATCCAAGATTTTGACGAATCCGAGTTTTACTAAATATTATTGGACGAGTTATTAGAAATGATTCTTTTTGAATAAGAAATCAAACGAAAACCCAAGTTTGAATTAGAATAGTTAAACGAGTGGAGTTGTAAAGATGAAATATAGATCTGTGATTTTAAGCAAAAGATGATGTTTCATCAAGGTAGAATTATAATGGGGTTTGTGTGATATGGGAAATGAATATCGGTTTTGGGTATTGCAACTGACATCAATCTTAAGATAAGACTGTGGTTGATCAAGGTCTGAGAGGTAATTAAAATACCCCAACTTGAACAATTGCAGGATTGTCGGAGGATGATATTAGTTGTAATGGTGAAGGTGTTAAGAGTGATTTACTATGAGAAATGATAAGGTAATGTTTTGAAGAATTTGGAAATATATACTTATAAAGGGATTCGGAAATAAAAGGAATTAAAAACGAACTTGAGTGTATGAAGTGATAGTTCCATAATAAATGGGAAAAGGGGGATTTGCGGAAATATAACAATATTTTCAAAAAGTGAGAAGATGTGATTTGGAATAAGTTTATTCTAAAAAGGGAAGTGATGATTTTGACATTCAGATAACGAAACGAAGGAAATATAGTAAAAATTGTTTAAAAGGATAAGTTGAATTGGATTTCCAATTTTAGATAATGAGTAATGTTGTAACAAACGTTTTTGAAAGGATAGTTAACAAGAAATAATGGATATTATTTTAAGATATTTTTCTAAGTATATAAGTAAATGATTTGAACCCTGTGTATTCGCCTCTAGAGGTACACCATCGGCAGGTGGTCTCATACCTTGTCATAGTCGGAATCCAATCTCCAATAAGCGCCCGCGGTTTTGTTTGTGTACTATATATGTTGAGCGTGAGATGCAAGCGTTCTACTAGATTCTATTTACTTGTATTTAGACATTGTTATAATATCAAAATAAGATATTGATTTCAAAACCTTTTGGGTTATCGTAAGGTAAAAGCCATCTGTATTTATGTGTGGAGTTGGTCTAATGATTATCCGTTTCGTTCGAAAAGATCTTGGAACTTTAAAATCAAGTTGAATGGGCCCTTAAAACTTAGTGTGTTTTACTCACTTTGGTTCCCCAGACTGACCTAGTGTTTTGTAAATGCTCGGGTTAGCCCGAGTGCACATGTTCAGGTTATCGGATGATGTGAAGTCCAAAGACGAGCTGAAGGTATTCAGACGTATGATATTATCAAATATTATTCTGCTGCGTGATGTATATGAGGACAGACTATTAGAATTGTCCATATTTAGTGATGTACTCTGATGTTGTAAGTATTATTTCAAGCTCTCTATAAAAGTTATTTCTGTATTATATTTTGTTCCGCTGCGATGTGAGACTCAGTGTTGTGTTGGTTCTTCTTATTCTTCTATTTTTAACTTTCTTTCTTTCCTCACCCTCTAACTTCTTTCTTATGGCTTTCTGGGGTCTTCGGTACTTGAGTTATTGGGCACAGGATGTATTAGTGTCGTGATTCAAGTGTCGAAATTTTCCCGGGTCGCTACAGATCACCTTAGCATAAACCTCTTGAAGACATAATTGAAGCCTTTCGAAATGCCTTAGATAAGAATCGAAAATATTGCAGTGGGCATACATTCATAAATAAGATTTATAAGGTGTGTGGGGAAATTCATTAGGACATAGTATAATATATGAGTTCCCTATTAGCCATATCATATGCTTTTTGTAAATCTACTTTCACACATAATTTAGGTATTCTCTTCTTCTTAAACTCCCGAAGTAGTTCATGCACCAAAAAAATATTATCTTATATATACACACATACACACATATATATTTATCTATCTTTAATAAAGGAACACTAATTTTTGGATATGAGATGAGGCAAAAATAGCTTCAATCTGCTGCATAGAACTTTAGAAATATTTTTTGTAATACATGTTACAACATGATATTGGCCTACAATGAGGGATACTAGTAGGCCTGTCATTTTTGTGGATAAAGGTAATAAATGTATGGTTAAAATTTTCTGATAGTTTACCTGATTTGAAAATGTATGAAATATCTAGTAGTAAATCCTCCTTTAACTTCTCGTAACAAAGTTTCCTAAATTTTGCGTTTAGGTCAACAGTTCCTAGGCTAGATTCAACATGGACTGAAAATAATGCATCTTTTACTTCGATTATTGATATTTCATGCAATAGAAACTGTTGACTTTAAGTGCTATTGGTGGAAATTGGCTGAAATTTTTAAAAAGTGGTTTGCACTAAACTGTTAAACATGTTAGTAAATTAGATTATAGCTTCTTGCTCAATTTCTGAAGGCATGAAAAGTTGTTGACCAATTTTGTGAATCAAAGACATGATATGAGTAAAATATCTTCTGGTGGTCATCTTGGAATAAAAAATAATTGGAACTTGCGTCTCCCTGCTATAACCATGCTACTTTTGTCTGTTGTTTTAACCCTTCAAAACTGATTTTTCGTAATTTATGAAACTATTTTTTGGCATGTAGGTAATCATTATAAAGGTATACAATTCTGGATTCATATTTACTGCGGTTTCGACATTAAATAACTGTTATTCTGCTTGCTTCAGGTCAACTCTTTTTTATCTCTGATTTTTTTACAATTCTTCAATTCCTTTTTACATACAATTCAGGATTCATATTTACTGTTTATTTCGAGATCGAACAATTGTTGTTCTTCTTGCCAGGGCATTCTCGAATCTTTCGAGGTAGCTCTTAAGAGTTTCCTCGATACCCTGGTAGATATTCGAGATGGTCGGATGTCCTTAGGTCTAGTGACATGCATCCTGAATAGCTTAATCAACTCTCTAGCAAACTAATCAAAAGTTGATATAGTTCTCGGTAGAGGTCGAAAGAACCATAGTAGAGCCACACCTTTGATGAAAATGGGAAAGCATTTACACTTTAACGTGTTTGTTGCATGGCTAGAGTCCATATACCATTCATATCGGTTTACGAATTTATAGGAGTCAATCTTTCCTGAGTAAATCGTGAGTTATGGCATGTTGAATCTTCATACCCATTTGGCATTAAGGACAACCTTGGTGAAGGTGTTACATCTTGAAATGGATTCCCCGTCGTTGGTGATGTGCTTCCACGATTCCCTCATGATCCTGCGGACCATGTCAGTGATAATCAAAGGTTGGATCTTCGTTAGATTCTAGCGGTCATGATCCAACTCTAGGATATGCGCCCTAGGATGAATCTGATGAAGATCATCTTCATTTACTTGAGAATAATCAATTTTGACCTTCTGATTTTGTGGAGGCAGGATGGAAGCAACTAGGACCTGTGTAGTCCTTTTGAGCACCAACACCAAGTTTTGAGCAGTAGTAAGCACAGGCTACGTGGTAATGGGTTGAACACTACTTCCTGGAGCATTACCAAGGCCCAACCAAGAGCCATCAGAGTGATAGGCTCCCTCTTTGATGGTAATTGTAGCATTGTCGTTGTTGATCCTTTGTCATTGGCAATGGTCACTATTGCAAGTATTGGAAGAAGAACTTTCCAAAATGTAGAAAGCTGGTAGAGAATTTCTATTGGCTTTAAAGACATGAAATATCTCTAGGATATTTTCTCTAAGCCTTTCCGTCAAGTCAATATTCTATCTAATTTGGCCATTAAGTAGTCTTTGGGTTTCCTCCAATTTCTTAGTTACTTCGATGAATTGGGCATGAGTAACCAGAGCCTTAGGATTGGAGGAAGTAGCTATATCTGAGGTGGATGGAGCTTTAGAAGGTTGCTATTGGAGAGAGGTTTCTTGGTCAGCAGTAGAAGGTCCAAACATAGAATATTTTCCTTTCTTCACCATTTTCAATAGACTGGGTAAGTAGACTTAAGAATAATTGAATAGCACTCTAAGTATTGGTGGAAGAACAGTAGAAAAAATGAGATTTTCCTAGAATTTCTCAATGAAAGCACCAGAATGTTACTGTCCAAAAGTTGGAACAACACCCAAGAGTTCCAAGGTAATGAAACTAAATGTCCAGTAAGGATATTTTGTTAGAAAGTGCAGTTAAGTAGAATAATACGAAGTTTATAGTGGTTCAGAACTTGAGAAACTATGTCCGCTTTGAAGGTTTTTCTCTTTTACTCACTTCGTTGTCAAGTTTACAATGGTGTGAACAATAGTTCCAAGTAATTACAATGACAACAGCGGAAAACATGCCTAGAAAGGCTCAAGAAGGAGCTTCTCTTCTTCTTCCCGAAATGCGAAGGCAACCCAATAGTTCAAGTGTCCGTGGAAAAGGGTGAACTTCTTCTTGAAGTGTTTAAGTGAGCTTGAGAGTCCAAGATACAATATATTCTACCTAAGGAGTCAGTAGAGCCAAAAAACAATCCTGAATTCATATCATAATAGGGTATTTATAAGTGAGAGAAGGAGCAAGTAGGAGAAGGAAGCACATGGGCTAGAGGCCAACAAAATTCGTCTTCGACGATCGATACCTATCCCTAAAGTCTTTGTTGTTTTCTATGACTCTTGGAAGCCCTGATCCTAACACCATATGTTGACTACGTATCTTGGGATCACTTTGAAGAATATAGATCCTGCATGACTTTAAGTTTTGCACCATCCTCGATCCCCTTACAAATACCGATCTAGGGCGTTGAGCTTTTGTACTGATCCCATAACACTTGGAGGAATTCGGGATGAAAGCATGGAGTTGCACTTTGGGGATACAAGTATCCATAGGGAAATCCAGGATACAAAGTTCTGAATACCAATCCTGAAGCACTTGGAAGAATTTGCTGAGTGCTTTGGAGCATGGATATACGCACCGATCACCGATGGTACAAAATACTGGTCCTCGAACTATCAACCATTTGAGAGTAGTTATAACGATCCGAAACAAAAATACTTGTACGAAACCATCTGGGTTGATTTCTGGGTATTTGGACTACAATTATGCGATAGGCAAAACTGTATGGGCATGGACTGCTTCTGGTAGCCAGGACAAGAGTCCAAGTAGCACTCACCCTTCTAGCTTTATTTATATTTTGTGCTGAATAGAGTTATATTTTGTTTACTTTACTCGATTTTGTTTTAGAATGATTTTTGTGTTGCAAAACTAAGTTGGGTTATAATTTGAGATCCTAATCCTCTTTCTCTTCTTGGTCGATTCTTGATTTTCTTTCTCTGGCTTGTAACCTGGATATTGTAGTTCAGGTTTTTTTTGAAAAAAAAAATATCCAAATTTTTTTGTTTGGACATTGAAATAATGGCTGAAGGTGGTTCGTCAACGTCGAACGTAACCTGCATTTTCTCAATGTCCTATGTCGACATAGGTTGAACCTGTGTTGGCATAAGGCTTGCTTGTGTCGACATAGGCATTGTAAAATTCCTAAAAGATTTTCTCCTTTGTTCTTGCTATCCTGAGTGACCAACCATATTCCACCCAGTTGTCTACATCACATGTAATTTGAGTTGGGTTGTTTGTGTGGTCGTTTAAAGGCTAAAAACTTATAGCATATCTGTATTTGGATTGCATGAGTATTATGTGTATTTTCATTGGGCTTTGTTATTTCCATTTTCATGGCGATTTCCATACCAAGCACGTTTTCTTAAATGATTTCTAGGACAAATTTTCTCAATATATGTATATAGCTTTGAGACGAACATTCTTCCATGTTTTTTTAAATACCAAAAATTTTCTCAAGGTAATAGTACAAGTCACATTTTCCGTAATATACAAATTTTCAAAGAAATAATTAAAATGTTTTTAAATCATTTTGCAAACTAGTTTTCTCAAAACCAAATATTTGTGTACGTAAAATTACATGTTTTTGCACACTTCGAGAAAGAGAGGACGTGATTTAAATAGAATAGTTAATTATGTGGTATGGAATGCATAGATTAATTTTATCAATTAATTGCTTGTTCGTCAATTAAAGTTATTTTTTTCAGTGTGAAGTAGACTTGCTTGTGGTGAATAAATTAGTGAAACATGAGGTATGGACAAATTGCTTTCACTTTTCGAGTAGCTACTTATGATTGCAATACTTGCTTCAAGTGATGCTAGACTCTATGGAGTCTTATATATTCTCTTCACCAAAGCTGTCAAGTAGCACTCGACTGAGATAGGTCGTGATGAAGCTATACTCGACCGAGATGGGTCGTGCTGAAGCTATACTTGACCGAGATGGGTCGTGGTGAAGCCATGCTCGATTGAGATGGTTCGTAGTAAAAACATATGACTGAGAAAGATTGTATTAAGGCTATATTCGGCTGAGATGGGTCGTAGTAAGATTACAATCAACCAAGGCAGGTCATATTGAAATGTAGTCGATCGGGATTGGTTATAATAATAAATGATGAATACTTATATAATACTTGGCAAGATAGCTTTCTTCTGTTGATAGTTGTGGAATTTGGTGTTTTAGATTCATTTTATGAAGTTTTGTGATTTAGTGGTTATTAAATGCTTTAGATCCAATTTATGATGGCTTGTTGATCTTATAGCCTAAGAGCTATTTTGATACTTACCTATTTATATAGCGTTCACATGTAAGTTGAATAAACTCATACGAGTTTATACGTAGTTATTTGATGGAGGCCTCATGTTAATTTTTGATGTGTTATCTTTTTGTTTAGCTTTGATGCTTAACACCTTTTGTTGGGACTAAACTCTCACTTATGGTTTTGTGTTGTTTATGAGATGTACTAACTCATGAATTAATTATTGATTTGGGCATAACTTTCTCCTTTTCTGTAAAAAGGAATTCTTATACATATGATTTTTGATTGTCTATCATATTATTATTGATATGTTATGCTAGACTGATTCATGTATTCATACTCGGGTCAGACTGAGTTGTTTCCACGTTATGGTTGGCTATTGATTCGTGGTTAGCTGATCCATATTAGACTATCTCTAATTTGGAGCAAATATCTTAGATGCGTTGCCATGTATTTGTTTCATTTATATATTTACTCTTTCGAGATATGATGCATATGTATATGGTTTATACGAAACCACTCGAGTATGTAGCACATGTATATATTGTATTTTGTTGTTGTATCTATATGTATCATATTATATGGTCAGTTATCCATGATGAATTGTCATTTTTTTGAAATGATCCTGAGCCATCGTAATTTTATATTAGATATAAATTGAGTACGTAAATCTACCCGAGGTAAGAAAGAAAATTTAATGCATCCAGTCGACGCATTCGTCGCTCGTCAAATACAAGCTTGCAGATGGTAACTGCTAGCCATACCTATTCTCTGCTCTAATATATAGCATTACTACGTAATGTTCTTTATTAGGGTGGGTCTCGAGGTAGGGAGTTACAGTTGGTTGATTATCAAATAACAATCAATCAGTTAATGGAAAAGTGATGGAAACAAAGTCCTAATATTCCTTTTATGTACAAGTAACCCTTTTATTCATTGAATCTATTTTATTCGTAATAATACTTTTATCTAATAAAACTTCAATTATCAATCAAAATTTGCAATTGATTAAATTCCATTTGTATACTTGTACAAATATTCAACTAATCTTTCTAAAATATAAATAGTTGCCTTCAACCATTTCCCTTTCCATTTATAATCTTTTTAATACTTTAAAAATATAAATACTTATCCGTCCAGTATAAGTATATTCAAAAATCATTTATATGATCGGTATGTTTCACTTCATTAGAGTAAGATTTGTTATTATCTTTATACTATTCATATTAAAATATTAGTATACTCAAATTCGCTTAAGTGATATATTCAAGTATAATATACAATATATGGTTTTAAAAGCAAATGTTGCTAAAACACTACTTACGACAAACCCAAATTTTTTTGCACTTGTAATCATATTTGAACTATTGCTTTGAAATTTTAAGTATATTTAATAAGATAATATACTTCGAATTTCATTTACTAATCTATTTACTATGACATGTGTGTTATAGTTCAAACCAATTATTGGTCTTTTATAAAAACTTAACGTAATTTCAACCTATTTCTATTGAAAAATAGTTTGAAAATGCTAATATTTTGGTTTTAAGTATTATAACTTGAAAACAAGTTTAAATAAAGTTTTAAATAGAGAAATTGAAATAGATTAAAATAGGGTTTTAAATGAAGAAATTCAAATAGTTTAAAATGTAGTTTTATTTAATGTATAAAATAATGATATAAAACTAGTTTAAAAATAATAACTTGAAATTAATTTTTGAAGTATGTTTTAAATATTAACATAAAATAGGTTTAATATAGGTTTAGTTTTTAGAACTCAAAAGCATAGGTTTTAAATACAATAATATGATAATTTAAGAACTTTTTTGGTAGGACCAACCAGTTTTTGAAGTGATCCATAACACTTTATTATTATAAAAAAATAATAAGTACATGAAGGACAAGAGATATACAACACACATATCAACTACAACAATAAAACCTTCCATGTTGGGAAGAGATTGCCTCATATAGTAACAACTTACATAGCCAGTACATAATTAAAATACAAACCATACTAGTAGTACCTTAGTTATACATGGATATACCTTTTTAAAATTTACATGCAGCAAACGAAATCACTGCAACAGTAACAAAAGTGCTCGGTCATTATCAAATAGGCTCCCCACTCCTAGCACACTCTTTTTGCTCCTCGTGAGTTGTGATATAGCCACGGTGCCATCCAGATAGGGGAGAATTTGGTAAGCATTCATATAACGACCCGAACTTCCCTGGTCTCCGAAGAGAAGAGAAAGAACATATTGTCTGAGAACACGACAAATCAGAACGCAAACAGGAGAAC
This sequence comes from Allium sativum, assembly GCA_030737875.1. NCBI lineage: Eukaryota > Viridiplantae > Streptophyta > Magnoliopsida > Asparagales > Amaryllidaceae > Allium > Allium sativum. Next base: position 431,460,187 of record CM060925.1, on the reverse strand, counting down.
ATTTCATTGCTTATTACAACAATTTACATCAGAGTGTAAGAATATACAGAGTATGAACAAATAATATACATTTGATAAATATCAGAGATTTACAAATTACAATGTAACGGAAAATAATACATAACACAACTGAAAGGAATACACGGATACAGAGCTTTCCGAGTATAGCTCCAGCTGTAAACCAGGATCATGTGAATATAATATCTGCAAAACCAAAACTACTAGTTGCCCGTGTGGAAAATAGGGGCACCCATAGTATTAGCTAAAACAATAAACTCCAGGTCAGTCATGTGACTGGTGTGGGAACTAAAACAGTTATTAAATCTTTACTTTAAAAATAAAGTAAATCAAGGGACCACGCCATATAACACGGAACGAGTTTCCTCCTGAGAATATCAGTACATAAAACAAACAGCGCAATGCTTTTTGGAAAAATGAAGCTATTATAAGACCCAGGTCCCATCACACAATGCAACTTAAGCCGGAGGATAGGGTTTTCCCTTATAATAGCCAAAAATGCTTGATACATTTAAAACAAATCATTTTGATATTATTATAAGTGCATAGTGTATAAAATCACTTCAAATATAAATGTATCAATCATAGACGACATTAGCATCCCATGCCACTATGTCGCTAATAATACACAACTAAAACCGTAAAATGTCGTATTGGAAGTTGGATTTCCATCTGTGAACCAAGGCAAGGGATCGTCCTTACCGCTTCGAGACGCTCTAGCCCGTGTCTTAGGGTTAGAGCTCGAGCGACCCTTGGATCGTCAGGGACGATCCACACGAAGTGGATTAAAATGCCTGAACAATATGTTTCCCCGCCCTTTGGGGGCGTAAATGAACCAGATGACTCAATATCCATCGGCTCCGTAGTAACCGATATATCCGAGGCGCCTCGCTATCCATCAAATAATACGCGACATCCACATGAGTAAAATGTGTGGGCTCTATACCATGACACCACTCCTAGCTAGAAGGAAACGCATGTCCTCCCTGAGGTCCTCTCCTCTTTCTGGTTCACACCGGGGTATGAGGCTCGTGAATTAACGCTACACACAAAGCTATGCTATATTAAAGTCGTGCTTTCATCATCAACCACAAGACTCTACTTTTCAACAGAAGCTTTGATCATTTGCATCTTAGCATCCCACATGGGCAATTCACGCCATGCAACTGATGTCCATTAATCACACAGAATGAAGGCCAATGTCAGACACACACATCCATTTACAAGTCCATTCTGGGTCTGAACGAAACCAGAGGCACCTTATTCCTCGTCCCATATGTCCAATATAGGATAGAGATCCTCGCATATCCGGTCGATCTCCAAGTACGTATGGACGATCACCACTTATTACCTCGTCTTGGGTGTACAGCCCAATCAAGACATCAGTAATCATCCAAACGATGTGAAGGTCTGGTCTTCAACCACCGTCTTCATCGTCGACTTATTGTCGAATCAGTAGTCCAGAATGGGATAAACCCAGTCTTTCTGAATAACTCGCGTATTTTATAAACAAGTGTTATAAAAACACAACATACGCCTCATTCCAATCCAGAATATTGTTTTATTTATATATTCTTTTCACAATTTTAAACCAAATTAAGGTTTTCCAAACTAGTCGAGATTAACGAACCTTACCGAAGTAATCATTTTTTATTTTCCAATCCCAACCTATTTATCCCATGGAGCAAAACTGGTAGTACTCCATATCTAACACCCGCGGTGTTATCGGCAAAATTAATTACCATTTCTTGTTCAAATCTAATTAAATATTTAACTATCGCTTGTAGTAAAACCAGTGGTACTTCATTCTCGATCATTTCATGAATTCGATAAATTTAATTATCACATTCACCTTCCAATCTAATTAAAGATTCATTAAAACTCTAATTCAGTTTTAATCTCCAAAAATAACTACTTAATGATTATTCAAAGTTAAGAAATTAATCTTATCTTTAACTGGGTTAGAGAACTAATGTCATTTAAAACACAGTTCAAGATAAACCCAAAATCACATTCCATTAATTATGGAATCTTCACAGAAAATAGATCAACATATATAATCGATATAAACTTCCATATCTAACTGATAATATAAATGGAAAACGGCAAAGCCTTTTAAATTCCACATATAGTAACAGTCTTCCTCCACAGAAGCTCACTTCGATTATTATCAAATCGGATTCCATTCCATTCCAATTTCTTGTATTAAATTGGAAAACTTTACTTTGGAAATTTCCATTAAATCTTAATAAAAAAAAATTATAAATTCCAGATCACATTTCACTGTAAATCGGGTTAAAGAACGAATGTTGTTAAACACACATTTCACAATAAACCTAATTCACATTCCATTTTCAATTCCAATTAAATGTTAATTAATTGGTAATTCTTCTTTAAATCTTAATTAAAAGATTTATTCTTTTCACATGGGGTTTAAGAACAGTATTACTGAAGACACCGTTCAAGACAATCTAAAATCAAATTCTTTTATTCAATTCCAATTTAATATTAATTAATTGGAAAATTTCACTAAATCTTAATAAAAAAATTTATTCTCTCCTCAACTGGGTTTAAGAATAGTGTTATTTAAGACACAGTTCACGACAAACCCAAAATCTCATTTGATATTAAATACATGGCTCTGAATAAAAAATATATCGGCTTATATTCAATATCAAATTCTGCAACCAACAAATGTCGCATTGGAAATAACGATATAAATATATCTTTCAAATTTCCATTACATTATATGTATAATCACGAAATCCAACGTCGAAATATTCCGAAGATAATTTCGATTCAAATCCATTCCAATTCATATATTGGAAATTCTGGTTATTTTTAAAACCATTTCAAATCCAATTTATTTATTTAAAAATATTGGATTATAATTATAGCTCATAACTAGTTCGTTTTGATAAAAATATATTTTTTTCTTTACAAACGTGGATTTTTTCATCCAAATTCTTTCCAAATCATTTATTATGATTCTACACAAATTATTAATATTTTAAATAATTTTATCAAGGCTGTACAGTCGATTTCCATAAACGGTCATCGAACTGCATTTACAGCGATCTTTTCCAAATTTGATTTGGACATAATTCTAAATCCAACCGTTAGATTTCAAATCTCTTATATAAGCTCTTTTCGATACGAACTCAACGGTTCCGGTTTTAGGAGAATCCGACGGTCGGATCTCTCGTAATATAAATTCGATGTCAATGGTCGAAATTCGCGAACTGCAGTGGCGCGACGCGTTCTATTCGGGCCACTAAATATATACAATATATATATTTCATCGATTTCCATTTAAAATATATTTTATAAATTCGTTTTAAAACGATTCTAACTTCATTTCCAATTTTAAATCAAAATTGAATTTCCCTTATCCTTATAATATATAAATGATAATATTTTCAAAATATCAGATTTTGAAATCATTTCCTTTTCGATATTCATTATAAAAATGAACAAAATCGATATAAATATCGTTCACGTCAAAATGGCGTTAATCTAATCAACATGACTTCATATATTTAAATATATTCGTGTCCATCCCAAATCGGACATCAAAATTATTTTTTGATCCATTACTGAATATTATTTTAAAATATTCATTACTCGTCATTTTAAAATATTCTTTAATTTAAAATATTCGTTCTTTCCGAATTGGAATCAGAAACAGTCAAGTACCATATAATTTTGTTTATACGGATTTCATACACACATGTACACAACAATAATCAAACATAATCAACCATTATCCAAAGTGCATTACACAACTGCATCAGTGTTAAATATAAATAATCAACGCTTACAACAGCCTATCAACCCATCGATTGACATACAACTAAACAATTGGGATTAGTGTATGTCAAATATCATCCCAATACCTGTGTGGGGTTTCAATCAACGCACACCAATTTTATTTGTGTAGTTGGGCGATGTGTAAAATATATCATCCCAATCCATATCAGTTAAATGTGTGTACATAAATAAATCGTCCGATTTGTAAATGAATATTTATTTTATTCATATACACGTTAAAAATTATATTTTTAACTATAAAATATTTACTTCAACACATGAATATTTTATACAGTTCATTTATACAATAAAATTGATATTTTTATTGTTCTAACATTTCTAGAAAATTTCGGCAGTATAATGGCGCGATACTAGAACCGGAATAAGGTCTAGCCTTATCCCTCGCCTATTAATGGCTCGCACCATATACAAACAAAATTCTAATCAATTCAAATTATTTCCCAAACCAAATTCAACCAAATAATCCAATCAACCAAACAACCAAACAAACATGGTTTCAAACAAAGGTGTCGGGTGCTACTAAGCACTGTCTGCATCCTAGTATATATATTTAACTAGAAAATAAATTAGAGTGAGAAGTTCTCACCTTTGGGATCTACTCCTCTAGTTTTATTTCTGAATTTCTGAACCGTTTGGATTTGCCCGAAATTCCAACGCAAACTTTTCCACGCTGTTCATAGTAAAAATCACATTTTTAATATGATGTTTATAAATTAAAAATCGCATATATCGCTACATATATAAAAAAGATCACATTCTCATATCGCTATATATATAATAAAAATCATATATATATATATATATATATATATATATATATATATATATATATATTTCTATTCTCTATTATATAAAAATCATATTTTTTTCCGCTACATATATAAAAATAATATTTTTATATCCTTAAAATCAAATCTTTTCATTTATAAAAATCAAATCTTTTTATTGATAAAAAATACAGTCTTTATATTAAAAAAAATCTAATCTTTATATTTTAAAAATCACATTTAAAAACAATGCCTTGTATACATTAAAAATTAAACTAATTACTAAATAAATTAAACAGAAAAGCTTACTTTTTCTTCTTCCGAGGGAATGGAGGTTGACAGGGCGCGCAGGTGGTCGGGGGTGTTATTTGCAAAGGCGAAAATGTGTAAAAGCCGGATTTTAAAAGGGAGGGGCCCGCTGGTCGGAGCTAGGCGGCAGGGGTGGTGGCGCTGGGTATTGCAGGAGGTGGAGGAGGCACTGACGGCCGACGGTGGGGCCAGAGCAGTGGTGGCGGTGTGGGTTTTTTCTAGAAGAAGGGGGTTTCAAGTTAGAGAAGAACGGAGAGGGGGAGGGGGGGAAGGTGGCGCCGTTGCCTGGGGGAGTTGGGACCGACGGAGGTAGCGGTGGTCGTGGGAGGCGGCGCGGCGGAGAAGTGGGCTGGAGCGACGGTGGAAAAAGGGGTGACGGGTTTTGAAAGTAACGACTCCTGATTTGGGCATTAGGGTTTAAATGGAAAGGGGGAGGGGTATTATATATATATATATATATATATATATATATATATATATATATATATATATATACTTTATTATTATTTTTACCGAAAGTGTTGACTTTATCCCCGAATTCCAAACGAGATCCAATAAGTGTCGCCCATAGCCAATTACCACCATTATGGACACAATGGGATACGTCCCGTAAGCCAATTTGACTGTCTCAATCAGTTTTTGTCAAAATTAAAATATAAATTAATATAACGTTCAAAATCGAACTTGGAGACCGTTTTGAAAAACGGTCATTTCCCAGTCGATTAAATTCAAACTAGATTGACCAAACACGTTTAAATCCTCCACGCTCACATATTGATTCCAAAAATTATGAAAATTGGAATCTAGTAATAATTTGACATTTTAGATCCAACAAAAGTGGTTTCATCGAAAATGGAGGTCGTTTGCAAAATCACTATTTTTAAGGGCTATATATTATATAAAATTCCACAACGACTATTCTGAATTTTCAACTGGACATAACTTTTTATTCCCGCTATGAAATCTGGATTTTTCACATTCGTTGGAAATATATTTTCAAACAGATTCAAATATTTTTGGTTTTACTAAAATCCGGTATATTTTGAATCCTGTACATTCGTTTGAAATTTGAAATCGAATTTTCAAACTACCGCGCCATTTCCAATTCCTTTTATAATTAAAATAAATATTTATATTCTAACTTTGATTTAAATAAATTTATAAATTCTAATTCTATTCAAAATAAATTTCTAGTCGTTATTATTTAAAACAAATCATTTTAAATATTTAAAATTCATTAAAATAGCCCAAAATAAAAATAAAAAAATTGGTTCCGATTTTCCGGATTGTTACAATTCATAGCTGCCAGTAGGGCGTGGTTGGAGGCGGGAGGCTTTCTAGGCCGCTAAAGAAACTAGGTGAGCATCGGGGTGTAGTTGTTTTCTTTTTAGCTTCTTCTTCGTAAAACTGGTTTCTAACTCCTTTACGTTGGTTTTGGCATTGTGTTACATTTTTGGAGGTCTTCACATTGGAAAGAAGACCAGGCTCTTTGCTCAATCTGGCTGGAGGGGCTTGCTTATTCAAGAAACTTGGTTTGAACTGCATGGAGGTTGGTGACTGTTAGTTCTAAGGCTCATTTACTAAATTCTGCATATTCATGAAACTGTCAGGTTTTGAAACATCTCTAGCTACAACGCTACCTTCAAACAATATGTCTTGTTGCATGGCAGCGCCATTACCACTGCTTCTAACCCCACTAGCTACATACAAAATCCATGAGTCACTAGCTCCAGCAAGGTTTCCAGATATGTTTGAGAAAACATTAGAAAGAATTTCTCCTATTTTCCTAATTTCTCCCTCTTCGAACTCACATTCATTGTCAGCACTTTCATGTTCAACTACATTAAGAGATAATGCATTGAATCTGTTGGCTTCAGAACCACCTGATTTTACCTTAACAGGTTTAACAACAGTATCTTTACCTACTCCTACACTAGAGACATTAGTCCTTTTGCTGTGTGGCACACAACTCTTGTTGGTTTCTTGTTTACTGCTTTCTTCCAAGAATAGTTCCTTTTGGAAAAAGGAATAGGTCTTACTTTTTTATTTGTAGTATTCGGCTTAGGATCAGAAGCTACACTCTTACCAATGTCAACCTGCACAGTACCTTCACCGTCATCAACACTCACACTCAGACACTTATCACCTAAATGTTTAAAGGATTTGCATTTCACACATATCTCCAACTTCCATGGGTACTCCACTTGATTTATTTGTTCTATGCCATCAGTTGGTTTAACAGGGAAAGTAGTAGGAAACCCACAACCCGGTGTAACTTCCACCATGTGTTTCGCAAACTGAAGCAGATCAAGTGTTTCTATCGCAGCATCCATACATAAGAAACGACCTATCTTAGTTGCAAGCCAACTAGTTCCCAACATAGACCACGCTTACAGTGGTAACATAGAGAATTTAAACCATGCAGGCACACATTTAACACTATTGCTTCCAATTCGTGTGTCCCGTGGTTTAATGACAAATACTTTACTTCTTATGATAACAAGATTGATAGAGTACCCTATTCCTATCCTCAACATTAGAAAATAAGAAGAAGAATATCTTACCCGCGGATTTATTTCTGATGCACGGAAGGCTTCCAGATCCTTTTTAGGTGCTTGATGACTGTCGTATAAGATAATGGCCGATTGAAGGAAAAACTAACTAAGTACCACTCTTCTCGCCCAGCAGTGTAAATTTCTTTGGTTGGCAATAGGGCATCGCCCGAGAATTGCATTGAAAAAGACAGTGGTGAGAAGACATCAACGTTTTTGGTTTAACAGCAAAGGGCTCAGACCATCTTCCCTTATCTTTGGGGGGATGGGAAAGGGGGCTCGAGTTCAATTTTGGGAGATGGGCGGCGGATCAGGGGTAGGCAGATTGTCTGGAGTGGAAGATCTAATGGAAGAGAAGTGTGAGTGATTAATTGAGAAAGGGAGTTGCTGGAGTTCAATTTTGGGAGAGGTAAGACAATCCCAACGCGGGGTGGGTCATGGAGCACCCCACGGCATCACCACGTCGTGTTCAAGTTGCTTTGGCAACCCCGAAGGTTGCCAAAACAACTTAGTCGGTTGCTTTGTAAAACAACCTTATCCGATTTTTTTAAAGCCGGATAAGGGAATCCGGTTTTAAATAAGTCGGATAAAATGGAAAAGTTTGCACCTTATCCGGCTTTAAAAACGGATAATCGTGTGGTGTGGATTTAATTGCACACCACACCACGGATTGCAATCCGACGATTGGAGATTACGATCTATGTGATCACTTTATCCAGCTTAAAAAAAGCCGGATAAAGTAATAAAAGCAACTCCCTGCTTTGCGGTGAGTTGCTTTGCTGATACGATGGATGAGACATTCCCCAACCCATTGCGGTTGGGGATGCTCTAAGGGATTCGACAATGAGGACATTTTTGGTAAAGAATAAAAAAGTGACTGATAACTTATTTTTTTTTCAAAGATAGGTTTAAACTTACATAAAGAAAGAGTTTAGTTTTAAATATATTTTAGATAAAATAGGTTTTAACTTAAAAGTAAGATAAAATGGGTTTTAAATTAAAGTATGTTTAAAACGAGTTCTAAATATTTTAACTTAAAAATAGCAATTTTATAAATACCAAAAACAATATAAAAATGCATTTTATAGTTTAAAACCATTCTATAACTTTTAAACTTAATTATTTTTCCTTATGGAAAAACATTGCGTATGGAATATTAATTATGGGTTTCTTTGTCTTTTGACAAATTGTCATATATAAATTATGAATGAATGGCCAATAGCCAGTAATGCTTAACCTATATTGTTTATTTATTAGTACCACGTCATGGTTTAAATTTACCATATGCAAATGTCAAATATCGATCATCGTCTAAAATAAAGTTTTACATTAAGTAGTTCATTTGTGAATAATATGAATACAAAAAAACGTAACAATCGAATTGTGTAATCCTGTTATTCCATCCAACCTGCCCCCTTGCACAAAAACTCATTTATTAGCCTATATATGCATAATAAATCATATAATGTAATCTAATTCATATATGATGAATCTCCCACTAATAAGCAAGTAGTGTCAAAGATCATCCGCTCCATGGACAGGAATATAAACCCAAACCAGTTGGTAAAATAGTAAATAATCCAATCAATCAAAAATTAAGTATGTTATCAATAGTTAATATCACTGTATGGTACAACAATACTTCAAAGAGTGTGAGTTTTAACTCACCATCCATCATACAAATAAGCTTTCACGTTGTTTTATCTAATTTCAATCTGGAATTTAAAATTAAATTAGATTCCAAATAGCTCAAAAACATCCAATCCAACCAGCATAGGTAGATTTCACTGATTTGAACCCAATGATGAAGAAATCACCTCAAACGGACCTCGTATGGCATAATTACGTGTGTTATAATTTTTATATGAAATTAATTAATTTAACGTCACTAACTAAATTAATTAATCATATAATTTACCTTAATTATGTTTAACCCTTTGTTCTCCAAATTTAAATCATCGAACCTACCCAAAACCATTCTCGTGTGCGCCACCTTGACAATACGAAGCCCTACTCCGCTAGTTTTAATGTTGTCTTCTCTGTTGGTCCCCTCTCCGCGTGCTCGATGCTTTGACCCCTTCCACTAATGGCTCACATCCCTGAGGAAAATTGGTTTGTAGCTGGCTTTCCAACAATATCAAGGTGGCCTTTTTTGTCTCTGACAAGCCAAACGAAATCCGACACCATCGTTCAACTCTTATCCCCACCACAAATCCACCAATGTCCTTGATTTCAACTCTAGCCTTGTGAATAAAATCTGACTATGCCCTAAACTTCATTTCAAGGTGGTGAATTTTGCCTTCGTACACTAGAGGTCCATTTAATGATGACAAACCGTGTGCATCCTCAATAAAAACCCCATGACAATAATGCTCGGACCTAATCCCCTCCAATGACCTCCAAATCCATGCCCTATTCGTTACTGTTCCAAATTGGTCATCCCAAAACACTCATGCACACGAATATAAGCATATAAATTTGAAGCACTTGAGTTCGTGAGTCCAATAAGTCAAATGACATCCGATGTAATTAAGTATTATTCATGAGTTAATTGTTTTAAAGATTTAAAGAGTGGAAGCTTGATTTATTTTTGCTGGAGATAGAAAAGAAGACAGGAGAATTAGGTTAGAGACAAAAATGTTTTTATAGGCAATGAGTTTTCATTATTTTATTTATTTGTTTTTACATCGAACGTTTAAAGCTCGCACGATTACATGATAAATCCGATCTCTATGAAATTTGAAATCTTACAACAATTTTCTATTTTAGATATGGTGGAACTTATTTCATCGAAATCTGAGATTGTAAAATGGTTATTTTTATGAGTTAATTAAATCAAATAATTTATTAATTGATTTCAAATCGCTTCTAGTTTGGAATAATAGTTTATTATTTCTATTCTTACTCGATTAAAATTGTAAATAAATTTCAAATTAGGTAATTTCATTTAAACCACGATTCACAAATTTTAGTTATTCTATTATTTAGGTACTTACATAAATTTAATTTAGGTAATTTAATTTCTAAATCAAATGATTTTATATTTAAATCAATTATATAATTAAGTGTCGAAAGTCTTGGTTTTTACATTAACCCTTCCTTAAAGGGATTTCGTTCCAAAGTCACAAGTTAAGAAGAATGATACTGAACCTATTAACTTTTCTCAAAACACTTTCCAAATTTTTGTTAAATTTCATTTAAAATTGTGGAAAATTTCTACAGTACCTCCTTTGCGTAGTTAGGTCCAGAAAAAATCAATCAAAATACCAATATATGCTGATTTCAGAGACCTTCTATATCTGGGGACAGCAACAGCATATATTACATATTTGTACTTGTACAATGCATATGTCATATAGCATACACACCTGTTAAGCGTAAATGCATATCATTTTTTCAGGAAAACAATCTTTACTAACGAAAGCAAAAGCCATAAGCAAGCTTTTGATGCCATATACCAGTATATAGCTACATAACGCAAAAGACAGTTAAGAAAATAGACAAGCAATAACATATATATAAATAACCATAGCAATCATATGTAGCAACCTATTATGATGCAACTGGCAATAATGATGCAAACAACATGAACTGAATATAACGTCAATGTAATCAGAAGCAACAATCACATAACAACGTAACATAGTGTCATATTCACTAATAATTATAACTTATGATGAAATCGAGTTCAGAGATCCCATCATTGTACAAGAATGACAAATAATTTAACAAATGTTACCTTTCACTCAGTAGCCTCAGGTTATTACTAAACTGACGATTCATGCTATCTCAAACAATTCAAAGATTCAAATCTCGAATTTACCACAAGTCATTATGCTAAGCATGTATATTTATTCATGAGAATTCATATTTTACATTTTCTTAGAATCTTCCATTCCAATTAACTTTATAGTTTGCTTGATGAACTACCAAATCATGGATTTTTTTTGAAAAATTATTTTTGAAATATCTCAAAATTTACATGAAATTTAGATTTTTTTCGCTCTCTTTCATTTGAAATTATATTCCAGTAGGTCCAGAAGATTCTTGTTTTATAGAATTCCAAATTATATTAGATCTGATATATTAGTTCAAACTTTAAATTAAAAAAATTATGAACTACCATTATGCGAGGAACTTGATCTTATTAGATTTAATTCATTCATTCTAATTTCACTTAATTTATACATTATAAATACAATCTCTTATGTTTTTTTTATAAACTTTATACGTATTCAAATTTAACTTGGCAATACCAACTATCTAAAACCATCAAATACTCCATTAATATTTATTCTTGTTTCATTTCATATTAAACAATTTCATTCAGGTTATGTATTAACCAACATTTTTATCGAGCGCCTCATAGTACAATAGTGAAATCAATTCACTAGGTGTTTATTTACAATGTTCTTATAGTTATATATCTACCCAACCCAATAAAGAAAATGATAATATTACTCTTATCAAAGCAAAGTAGGCAATGCCCATAAATTTGATAGAAAAAACTATGAAATCAACCAACAATAATCAACCCTTGGAAGCGGAAAAGTATGACCAACCAATAAATGATAGTAATTAAATATTATCAATACTTAACAAATAATCATCCATAAAAAATTTAGTTATCAAAATTCTCTTACATGTAAAATATATGAAATCTTGGTAAAACGATTTCATTCACCATATTATGAAACAATATTATTGTTGATGCCAAAAAGTGGCATAACTCCCAAATAGAAAATATGTAGAGAAATTAATGAATAATAATATATGAAAACAAAGAAAAATCAAATACACACAAATTTATAATGTTTCGGCATTAGTGAGCATATGTCCATTTTATATTTCTCTTATTACCACGAGAAAATTGATAACAATGGTGAAATTCTCTCAAACTTGAGTACAATGCAGTTATAAAGAGTATAAAGAAGATAAAAATGCAAAAAGTCCCTTTTTCGTAGCTTTGGAGGGCTATTTATATGTAGGTACGGCTCCTAGTTCAATCGGCCCACATGGAGGCTGATCCGGTAGATGTGAAGGTCGCGGAGGCAGTGTCAACATGGTTGAATGCTTCTTTAGGGAAATACCCTCTTTGGTTCGATCTTGTTCGATTTGTATAGTACAAGTGGCAAAAAATCCAAAATTTAGGGAAGTAATGGAACCGGTCTCTTCGGGGGTGAAACATTCCTTTAGGAGGTATACCTGGTGGGTTCGACATTCCTAGCTCGACAATGTCAGATCAAAATGTATCGATTCGAAGTCTTCTTCATACCCGATTTGTTGAGCTTAAACTATGCCAAGCGGTAAAGACTTTGTACCCCAAAGTATGTTGCATCGTAGATGGAATGTGATTTGAATCTATTGAGTTGCATTTCTTTGGGATATCTTTTATTCTTGAGAAATTATATTTTTTTGGTGCAAGTCAAGTGCATGGTCGAGTCAGACCATCAGTCATATACAAGTCAGTATGGAGTCACTAACTGAATTAAGAAAGAGATGAGTCTGGATACACCTTCTTCTTCTCCGTGAATTCTGATTGCACACCAAACTGAACTTTGGTTCAATGCTATTGAATAAGTCTACATCAGGTCAAGGTATTCAAGTCGAATTGTTCGAGTCGGGTTAAATCAAATCATGCTGAGTTAGCATGTCCCTCGATGGGAAGCTGAAGAGTCTTCTCTTTCTTATATAAATACAGGATCCATAACATATTTTTCCTTTTTCCCCTTTAGTACCTTTGAATCGAAACTTCCAACTATTGCAAAATCCTAATTCGATTTATTTTCAATCTTTAATCGCTCTAACTAAGATCTCTTTATCTTCAATTATAGTTTGAGTTGGATATGTTTCGACCAATTTTACCCATAATTTCATGTGAATTGGGTCTTACACTCATGTCAAGTGTTCTTGGGTTCACTATCGTCACTGGCGGTGTCGAAGTCACCATCGATGGTGGTGCTAACACCGCGACAGCATCATGAAGCCATATATGATGGTCGTAAAGGATTCTCAAGGCGAGGCAATGTTGAACTGAGCCACATAGTAATATTTATGGATGGTTAAGGTTTTAGATAGTTGAGGAAGATGATGGGATCAGTTTGGAGGAGTAGAATGAGGGACCTATGAATGCAGTAGGGACGAAGGCTTTGAGATTGGAAGGATTTTGTGTCTTCATCGAACTGATGCTGACCAATCAAGCCGGACCTCATCGAACCGAGATCCAAACTTCAGTGCTATAACTAAATAATCACCACAATCCTGAGTGACAATGAACCAACTATAATATCTGAACAATTAGGATAGTGCATATTAGAACAAGCATACGAACTCGGCATCATATATGATTTTGATAGTCTGGACTCTAGGACATAACTCCTCACAATAACAAGATATAAGATTAGTGACAAATGAGATTCTATTAGATGGTTGGGCATAATGGTCTTCTAAGTTGAATTGTTTCATATTTCTAATGCTTTGGTTTACTTGTTGCGCTAGTCCAGCATCACCTCCATTATACGCAGGGCACTAGTACACAAATAAAGAGTATAGGTTCTTTATTATAACCATTGATGTTTCTTGGATAGCACAGTGAATATGTCAGGAGGATATAATGCCAGATCAACTGAGCTAGAGAAGGAAAAGGTCATCACAAGTCCCAAAAGAACAAGAGCATTCCAATTCTGAGACTGAGTTAGGCAATGATGACTCGCAGTTTATAGTATAAACTCGTGACGAAGAAACAAGTACTTCTGCTGCTTTGATAAAAGAACAAGTAGGAGGAGTAGGTGAGGAAGGAGCTCCCAAAACATTTCCTGGAGCTGTTTTTTTCTAAATAATCCGTTCGATTCCTGGCCCTCCACCATGGATGAAGGGAAATTGAGAAGATTAAGTGCAAAACACAGGATTCCTTGGGCCGATATCTGGAACCCTATGTAGGAAGAGTCTACCCACAATCCGCCAGAGGGTTTCATGGCTATAAGTGGTAGATGTGCACGGTTGGATGTATACCTCCATTCAGTTTATTCATTATTAACTTCCTCCACCGCATGATGCTAGCGCCGATGTAGCTACATCCAACAGCGTATTCATGTATGTTCTCCTTGTATATAGTGTATAGGGAGCATTTAGGTCAGATGCCAACCTTTGACGATGTCATATTTTTGTACAACATCAAGCATCGCCGAACTGTGACTCCTTTTCTCTATTTCGAGTCAACCCAAGACAAGAAAATTATTAAGGATTCAGTAAATTACGAGACATAAGACTTGAATGGTTTTATGTTCCTTTACAAGAGTGTTTCGCTAGTAGATGGATCCATTGTAGTAAGTGTCAAACCTTAGCTTGCCCTTCTCAACCTTACTAGGAAATTTCTAACTTGTCTTGCCCTTTGCAAGTGTCACTCCAGCCAAGCGTATGGGCAAGTATATCGTGATCACATTGTCACTTTACAAAATACTCCTAAGAGCAGTCGAAGCATCAGTAGATGTATCTATGGTAAGTTCTATCACTGTTTCCAGTTACTGAGCCCTAATTGTTCTATAGAAGTGGTGAGGCTCAAGCTCCTGCTATGTCACAAGTAATCGTGCCCCCGATCGGGGAGCTAGTAGCAGGGGCCATGCAATCTTAAGTCCAGGAGAGCGAGCTTCTAAGAAGAGAAGTGCCCCCTGGCCATGTCAGGACCCATTGAAAATGCAAGGATAAAAAAAAGTCCTCAGAGATAGTGATTGAAGAATCCCAAAGTCCTTATACTAAGATTTCATCTCCTCGCAAATCTCTCGCTCTCATTATCCAATCATAGGGTCTCAGGTCGCCGTTTCAGGACTTAGGCAATTTGCCTCTGCCGGAAACCATATATTCTTCTCAAGACTCGGACCTTGCTGAGGCTAAACTACTACTAAATGCATGACTCTGAAAAAGAGACCACTCGCTTTATGGATAGACCACTGCTACAAGCCTTACTCCGAGCTCTGGTCAAATAGAGGGCATTAGGACACACACGACACAAGCGCTCCACATCACATATCCTTTTTCTTTTATGTATGCTGAGTGCTAACTTTTATTCTTTTCTCGAATCACAGGTTCCATGATGAAAGGGAGGAAATACAATAGCCAGTTTGGCGCTAGCTTGCACAGGAGTAGTACCTAAAGTCTGACTTCTTCATAAAAAAAAATGAAACCACGAACTTGAAGAGTGGTGAGCCCGTGAAAGGGAAGAGAGAGCGCGAACGAAAAAGGCAAGACTAGGAGGATCAAGAGAAAAAGGAAGATGAACTCGGAAGGAGAAGGAGTGTAAGAAAAAAATTCCATTCCGCTCCTCGCTCTCACTACAATACCTCCCGAGTGTAGGAGAAGACAAAAAGCTGTCAGCACAAGCCTCCCAACGATCCATCTAAATTATCAAAGTCGGTCATTTCTAAGGGTAGAGATCCAAACATTCCTGATGAACATATAGAAAAAGAACCTCAACTAATTATTCCTCATGGGCAGAAGGTGACTCCAGAAGAAAGAGAAAAGGAGCTGGAGAAGGCATTCCCTCAGTTTTACTTTTCTTGATTGGTATTCATGAATAACCTACAATCGATTCTAGAGTCATTTGATGACCAGGTTAGTGCAGAAACAAATCTTATCCTTTCTCAGTATGAGTGAAATGTTGACATACTCAAAGCTACGGTCTAAAGTCATTCATGGTTTAGAGATCGAGATTGAGAATATGAACCAGGAATGAGCTTGTAGCAAACACATTCTTGAGCTTACAAAGAATGAATTAGCGGAGAGTGAAACTCAGCTCGCAGCCACTAGGAAATTATATGATACTACCAAAGAGGAGTTTGATAGTTACCAGGTGAGACTCGATATCGAGCTCAGCCACTAGTCGCTTATAACTAAGTTTGTCAAGGATGATCTGCTGCTAATAGGAAAACAGAACAAGTCTCTTAATGCCGAGAACAAGTTTCTATGGAGGTAGAAAGTGTTGCTATCCAAAGAGAATGCATAACATAAAGTCCATCTAGTAGCCTCTAAGGAAGTAAAAAAGAAAGTGCAGGAGAATGACCTTGCTGCACTTGAGTCTTCCTCGAACTCCAAAATTCAACATGACATAGAAACCTATGAGCTGAAGACGAAAGTGGAAGAACTTGAGAAGATGCAAGATTAAATCAACACCCACGTGTTGTCATTTTATGCCAGCATTCTTTGATACTGGGATTTGTCATGGGTCATTAAGTACCCACAAACATTGGCCGACACTTGGGAATTATTCATGGATGAAGAGGAAAGGACTTCTGTAGAGAGTGCGGTGGATGTGGAGGAGTTGAGAATCCTATTATTATGAGGTGATGGTTCTTATTTAGGGTAGGCACCTTTTGAAGGAAGAGTAGGAAGCAGAGCGATTCGTCTTAAGGGCAAAAAAATTATCGAGGAAGAGCCCGACGTGGGTAAGGGAGAAGCAATTTCCACGTAATCAATCAGTCAACCTACCTGTGCCGTGAGTTCACCTATTAAAGGAGAAATCGTTCTGTCTCCTCCACCTAAATCTTTAGAGAAAGTGGAGGAGTGCAATCTTGATGAACCAGAAGGTTTGCGGCAGAAGCTAATAACTCTTATTCCTTAGGTCAAGACTCCCTCTACTCCTGGGATGCTTCAGCCGAAGATATTTCTCTTGTCTCTCCTCAACTTCAAAAAGTAACCATGGCATGTTGCTTAACAGCCAAGCTTCCAATTGGGAGAACCGTTATTCGACCAGGACTAATTATTGCTCTTCCTTCTTTAGGTACACCTCTGGCCAAAACCACTTCTAGAGAAGAAACAATGGAAGTTGAAGAGCATCGTACCCCTGGTGATGGCGTGGGAAAGGAGGAGGATATGATAGACACACTCAAGAATTAGGATGGTAAAGAGACTTCGGACGAATGTAATAATGATATTGTATTGTCGATGAGCCAGGTATGAATGTGCCTTAAGCATCGGGGAATTGAAGGCATTAGATGAAGGGAAGCTTGCCTATCTCAAATGGGAGACAATCTATAGACCTCTTGCCATCAAATTGCTAAAGTAATTCTTCCTCCCAACACAGGCACATTGGACCAGCAAACCAAGCCACAATCTCTGAGCAAGCGCCACATGAAGAAACATGACAAGTCCACGTCAAGGGCCGAGGAGTCCTCAACTGAGAAGTCCCGAAAGCGCATTCTCACCGAGGCAGAGCTAGCAAAGAAGAAGGAGAAGAAGTTGAAGATAGATGATAAGCCACCAAAGGCTTAGTAGACCCATTTTTGTTTTGTCTTTAGGCCCTTTATCGTGGTTGTGAGTGCAGTCCTCGTATTTTTGCCTTGTAATCATGTACGAAAACTGCAATATAAATAAAGCATTTATTTTTGTTTGAAAGTCTATGTCACTTTCCAATCAATGTAGTTGCGACTTTAATTTTGCTAAGTCAAGTTTTAAGTCAAAAGCAATTCTAACTTGAAATAATGTTTGGCCTTGAGTTGTTTCGCTTAAAAATAAGCCATCTCGCTTATAAATACATTAAGTGCTAAGGCGTCTCGCTTAGAAACTTAACTCATAAGCGGTCTCGCTTATAATGATTAAGTGTCGTAGTTCGAAGGTATAGTGTATATGCCCTCAATTAACTTTGAAACACGAGTCTTTGAAACACGAGTCGCATCCAAGCCATGTTCGAAGTTAATTTATAAGTCTACACCCATTCCTCTAACGTCGATAAGGTTCGACCTAAGTCGATTGGACATCCGATCCTTAACTCTTTATACTCCTGTCCCTAGTTGGAGGGCGATGGAGTTAGTGCAGATGTCGTAGAATCTTCCTTTATACTCTCCCATTAGTCGATCTGGATTAAAGTTGTGGGTTAAGCGGTCTTAAGTTGTGGTGCACCATTCATGCCTACCTTAGTCGTTTTATACTCTTTCTCTAATAATGAGAATCAGAGTAAATTTAGTGACCAGTCGTATTACATTTGTTTTGGCATCGTTCCTACACTTTAGTTCTTAAATTGAGGATCGCCATATCGAGCGTTGATGTCAAGCACAAATTTATTTAACTTATATCCAACTAGTTACGGGGTTGAGTCAGCTCGTCGAAACGTGAGCAAATAAACATTGTTTAGGGAGTCAGTCATTCCCTTCGTTCAAGTCTTGGTATAGATCAGTCGAATCAAAACATAGCCAAATTCTAAGACACAATCGTTGAGCATGGAAAACAACTTTTGTTTATAAGTGGCGAGTCATGCCTTTTTGCATCATTGGAAAATGAAATAACAATTACAAGATTGAAGAAATAAAAGCCTAAGTCAAATAAGGCCACAAGTGCTCAACACTCCATGCACTTTGGAGGTCATCGCCATCAATAGTCGTTAGCCTGAAAGTTCCATTATCAACGTTCTATTGAATGACGTAAGGTCCATTCCACTTTAAGCCCATGTGAATTGGAGCCAAGAAGACACACTTTAGAACGAGGTCGCCAGGCTCAAAGGTTCTTGGTCGAAACTTCTTGTTGTAACGTCGAATGATCCAATGTCCATGTGCTAAAGCAAGAAGTTAGCATCCTCTCTGTATTTTCATCAATCATGTCAAGTGATTCTAGGAGAAGTGCCTTGTTAGTTAAAGGATCATAGTATATCGTTCTATGGGAAGGGACTTTGATCTCCACTGGTATCACCACCTCAGATCCATAGGACAATCCGAATGGAGTGTGGCCGGACACAGACTTATGGGTTGTATGATACGCCCATAGGGCTGACGGTAGTAGTTTATCGAACTATTTACCTTTAGCCTGCTCTAGTTACTTCTTCAGGATGGAGTTTATAATCTTATTCACAACATCGACCTGTCCATTTGATTGCTGGTGTGCAACTATAATGTATTTCTTCTCCATGCAATGTCGTCGACAGGAATATTTAAACTTTGTACTATCAAATTAGGTACCATTATCAGTAATGATAGTCTTGGGAAATCAAAATCTACAAGCGATGTTTCTAACGATGAAATTGATCATTCTCTTTGTCGAGATCGTGGTCAGAGGTTCAACTTTGGTCCACTTCGTAAAGTAATCAACTACCACAATCACATATTTCTCCCCGTCTTTCGACATCGAAGGGCTTCTAATGATGTCCACTCCCCAAACTGCAAATGGCCAAGGACTAACCGTCTGGGTGAGTTGAGTTGGTGAAGCTCTCAAAGTCTTTGCAAGCCTATGGCATTTGTTGCAGGCTGTTTTTAGTCAGCCACATATCGATTCATCGTAAACCACAAGTAGCTGTACGTGAACATCTTCTTCGCCAAAATTTGCCCCTCGGTTTGGTCTCCATATTCAACCTCATGCACTTCTCGCAACACGCACTTGGCGTCGTCATTAGAGATACACCATAATTAAGGAATTGAGGATCCTTTGCAATACAAAGTGTCTTTGTGAATGATGTATCTTGAAGCTTTATGCATGACAGCATGCCTTACAATTTTTCGCTCACGAAGGGCTCGGTTAAGGAGGAAGTATTTGGTAGGAGTCATCCATTTCCCTTTCAGGATTAGTGTCTAGCACCATATCATTTTCCATCTAATTTAAGCTGGGATTTATCAGCATTTCTATCGGGATCGACTCCATATACACTGGGTTGTCCGAACTGGCTAATTTGGCAAACAAGTAGGCCTTTTGGCACTACTCCCTTGGAACATAGGAGATGTTATAATAGTTAAACCATCCTAGCAATTGTCCACTTGACCAAGATAAGCAGTAAGTCATTCCCCTTTGGTCTTGAACTCCTTTTTGACTTGGCACATAACAAATTTTGAGCCATAAAATATGTCATTAGCTTGTACACATAAATCCTTGGAGAGTTTCAATCAGGGCTTCATACTCAGCGTCATTATTGGCTGCTAGAAAGTCCAGTTTTGATGCATAGCACACCGATCATCCCTCAAGACTTAATAAAAACACCCCGACGCTGGAACATTAGTTAATTAGGGCCCTATTAGTGAGTGGTTTCCATGTGGCAGTTGGCGTGTCAATGCTAGCATCTACTTCGCCCTTCGAAGCAGTGAATTTAGCTATGAAGTCAGCCACACTTATCCTTGGATAGCCTGTCGGGGAAGGTAAGTAATATCAAATCGGCTCAGCTTGATGTTCCATTTGAGCAACGTTCCAAGTGCCTTAGGTCGTTGAAGGACATGTCGTAGCAACTGACCAATATAGGGTGAGCCTGAAAATAGTGGCGGACCTTCCTCCAAGCTATCAACAAACTGTAAGCAAGCTTTTCAATCTTCGGGTAATTGCACTTTGTGCCCTTCAACATTTTGCTCACATAATATACTTGTGGCTGAACTCGGTCGTCTTCGTGGTCTAATGCTGAGTTGATGGCGTATAGGGATACTTCCAAATATACGGATAAGTCTTCTTGATCTACTGACTTTGACAGGATATGAGGCCTCTCCAATTGATCCAACAAATTCTGGAATGCTTTGACATAGTCAGGCATCCAAGCAAAATTGTGTTTTTTGAGCTTAATCAAGTCAAAGAAAGGGATGCACTTATCAGTAACCCTGGAAACGAATCTACCTAAAGCTTCCACCTCCCCAACTGAACTTTGCACATCGTTGATCTTTCGAGGTTCCCAGGTACATATTATAGCTTCATTTTGCTTGGAGTTAATCTCAATCCCCCGTGAACTGACGATGAAGCACAAAAATTTCGCTGATACAATGCAGAAAGAGCATTTTACAGGGATGAGATTCATCCCATACTGTTGGAGAATGCCAAACATCTTTGCTAAGTCTTTGACATGGTTGGATGATTGCTTCAATTTCACAAGCATGTTGTCCATATAAATGTCCATTGATCTCCTAATTTGATTTTGGAACATACGGTTGACTAACCGCTTGCACCGACATTCTTTAGTCTGAATGGCATGACCACAAAGCAGTACGACCAGATCCATTGTAAAGCTGGTATGTTCATGACTGGGAACATTCATCGAGATCTGGTTGTATCCAAAGTAAGCCTCCTTAAAAGAAAGAAGTTCATGTCTAGTCGTTGAGTCGAAGAGATGGTCAATCTAGGGAAAGCAGGAAGTTGTCTTTAGGGCATGTCTTGTTTAAGTCTGAAAAATCAATGCATGTTTGACACTTCCCATTGGCCTTCTTCACTAGAACTGGGTTCGATATGTAACACCCCACCTCCGTTAAGGTCACTCACAAAGGGAATGCCTTAACTTTGGTGGAGCATTTTAGTAAACAGAACAGAAACTTACAAGACAGATAAAACAGTACTTGAAAAATTTTAAATTTATTACAGCGGAAACAGAAATTAATATGGTTACATCCTTTCAATTTCAGAATTCAAGTACAAAATATCAGTCTTGTACAAAAGCCTTCAAAATGCATGGTTTAAAATCATAATCCCCATGGAACGGAAGCTATACAGAGCCAAGCCATACTTTAAGCACTTCAAGCAAAGAGAAATCCGGATCAAGCTAAAGTATTTCCCTCCTTGGATAACCTGGGGGGGAAACGGAAGAAAGGAGGCGAAACACCAAGGGTCAGACAAAAAGTCCGGCAAGTCCAGTGACTTTCAGCATATGAACAGATAATAATAATATGATATGAACATAAAACTGGATGTGAGATAACTGTAACAGGTGTAGCAGATATAACAGAAAAACAGAATGATATAAACTATTGTTTTACACTTCTCTGCACTAATACTAGTATAGCAGAATTAGGTGTTACCCTAATGTCTAAATTGAAGCAGGAACGGGTACAGAATACTTTAACAGAAACAGAATGCTAATAATGGGCCTTTACTACCCGATCAGAAACAGACAGAAGCAGAAACAGATTTATCCCTACGGAAACAGAATGTAGAATTAGGTGTACACTAGTAATGGGCCTTTACCACCCGAACAGACGGTACCACACAGAAACAGACAGGTGTTACCACCCAACAGAAACAGACGGTACCAACAGAAACAGACAGAACTAAGCGTACCCTAAAACCCTACCCCAAGCGATCGGCTCCCTAATACATAAATATCCTGTGTCGGCCCCACAGTAGGGTGTATCACTCCCTAAAGTGACAACCAATTGGCATAGACCTATTTACAGATGTCACGGCGTCTTACATCCTCAGAGGCAGACCGGGATCCATGCACGCACATGACCCGGTTGGAACGCACCATCAACACCCCTCGCCATTATCAGAATGAACCACTTATAATTAGTTCAGTAAGCGTGCCCGGACCCTACCTACTGTTGGGTCAAAGTTTTGATACCAGAAAGGGTTACTGACTAATATGGGTCCCAAACAACAGATGACACAAGTAATTCCCCTCCTAACCTTGTGTCCCCAGACTAACAGATCTCAGATTAACTTGTTTACAAGTTCAGACATACAGAATTCAGATTTACTAGTTCACATATTAAGTTAACAAGTTTTCAGACTAACAGATCAGATGTACAGATTTTTCAGATTTGTCTAACTTTGTATTGGGCCTACAGATTCATGGACGGGTTTACTACACCTATTAATCCAGTTGGTTTAACCCTATTTTCCCCCAATACATTTTAGACGTCATTCTTATCTTAGATTTGCATTAATTAATTATTAATGCCCAGACCTCTCACATTAGGTCGCTAGCTTGTGGCCGCTGGATGGGCCGGGCGGTTCCGGGCAGATTTCTGCCACAAGCCAGACCTAACCTCGTGTCTTAAGCAGGTTATGACTAACTTCTCACATTAGAACCTATTGTTTGCGGCCACTGGATGTGCCGGGCGGTTCCGGGCAGAATTACGCCGCAAACTCATTCTAACCTCGAGTTAGTCACGTTTATCTTTGCGGCCAATTAATTAATAATTTACCGTTTATGCGCACGCCCAATATATATGCCAATTCAGATTATATCAATAACAGGATGATTATATCAACACAGCAGATAACAGATTTTAGCAGATAACAGATTTTATATGACTTAACGGATTTAATAGATTTAGCAACTTAGCAGATTTTGGCATATAACAGGTTAGGCATTTCAACCGACAAATTTAACAGATTAGGCATTTCAATCTAATTAGCAGTCTAGGCAATATAACAAAACTAGCAGTTTAGGCAACTTGGCAAATTAGCAGATTTAGCAAATTTAATATTTCTAAAGGTTCTATTTACATGCCTTGCCTAATCATAAATTGGCCTAAATTCATATGCCTACATAATTGTCATGATTCACAACATATACTCCATGTTTGCATAAGCGCAGAATATGGACATAATTTGCCATATAACATATGTTCCAATTTTTGTTAAACTAGCATTTTACAGCAGATTCACATATAAATTATACCAAATATAACCATTAATTTCAATGCATGCCATATATCCAAAAATCCCTATTTAGGTGTAATCACAATAATAGATATCCTAATTAATGTAAATCTTTACACCTAAGTTTCCATATCTTCTTCTTTTTAAGTCATGAATCATTATGCAAACTATACCCAACAATCTAAATCTTTAAATCATATCTTCTAAAAATCAGATCTTGACTTTTATATGCATTTTGTCCAAAGTCTCAAATCATAAGTAATCTTACAGTGGTTCCTCTTCTTCTTTTATCACAGAATATGCATAGGTCTAAAACTAGTTTATAACATATGCTTATTTTTCTAATTAATTACAGATCTAAATAACATATGTTCATTTCTCTAATTAGTTACAGATCTAGATTACAACGTACACTATGCATACAACATATATAAATTATATGTTTACAGTCAAATTCATGCATCCAATCCCAAGTCATATGTCAATATATTTTATGCCTCAGATCTAAAGTCATATGTTCAATTCAGTCTCGTCAAATTTCGCATCATTCATTATTTATCCCAAAATTTGCGTTCATACGTTAATCTCTTTTGAGATTAGGCACAGGCTCGTAGTAGTCTGGCTATAGAAACAGAAAGGAAGCAGAAAAGGATACAGAACAGTCACAGAAAAACAGATCTGACAGATATACAATCTCAGATTCAGATTTAAAAGCATATCAGAATTATAATTAATGTTTATAGCAGAAAATAACTGTACTTGCCTTGATTGGATTAAAGAAAGAACTTTAGTTGTTACAGAATTGTTGCAGAAGCTTTTATCTCAAATTTGAATTTAGGATGATGTTGATTGACTTCTAGTTTTGATTCTAGCAGAGTAGCGACGCCATTTTTATTTTTAATTAGAAGAAGAGAGCAATGGAGGCTAGAGAATTGTGTAAGATACTTAGGTTTAGGTTAGGGATGTATTTATAGGAGGATAGGGTGATTTAGAGCCTTCAGATCAGTCCAGAAGTCATCAGAATCGCACAGCTCGAATACACATCATCCAGCCACTCAAAAGAAGACACGTCACCTCAGAACACTCCAGAATTCGGTGCTGGATTTGTATGGGCGCACTTGGCAGGTGCGCCAGTGTATTTTTGTACTGGCGCACTTCACAAGTGCGCCAGTGTATTCTGGCCTGTTTCCGGTTTTTCTACCTAACTTCGTTCGTCCATATCTTCTTCATACGGACTCCGATTTATGCAAATTCGGACTCTATTTCGCGTATTTTTCCGAGACGAACACAGTGGCGCAACCCGTTTCCCTTATTTCTTCTCCTAAAAATTAATTATACCTTGATTGTTAACTCTTATGTTTACAGAAAATACGGGGTGTTACACGATATCCACTTAGAGTATGTCGAATGTCGAATAAATCCATTGTTCTTTAGGTTTTCAACCTCTTCCTTTAGAGCTGTGACCTTTTTGGGTGAATCTTATACATCTTCTACTTTACTGCGACGTATTTTGGGTCGATATTGAGCAAATGGCTCATGATCGATGGAAATATCCCATACATGTCAACAAAGTTCTATGTGAGCACGTCAATGTTCAAACGAATAAAACCAATCAACCCCTTGTTTGGAGGGGTCTAAGTGGGATCCAATCTTCAAGACCTTATTCGGATCGTCATTATCGATCGGGGTCTCTACTATAGTTTCATTAGGAGTCGCCCTTATGCACCCGGGCTCTTTATCCTCTCTTGGAGTTATATCCTCAAATTAGCGACTGGACGGGCTAAACTAGGTTGTTTTCTCTGCTTTCTATGCATCCGCCTCCTTGACGGAAGGATGGACATCTTTAAGCTCTCCACTTTCTTTGGCGCGGGATTCTTTCCATTTCGCTAAATAGCATGCTCGTCCTGCTATTTGGTCTCCTCATACGACTCTAACTCCCCCTTCCGTTGGAAACTTCAACATCAGGCACCAAAAAGCTATGCATGCTCGAAACTTATCTAGGACCATAGGCCAAAAAAATGCATTATACGGAGAGTTTATATCCATCAAAAGAAAGAAGAGGTCCACACTCTTCTATGGTCCTCCTCTCCCAACTCCAACGATAATTAAACCATTCCTACTAGTTCATTAGTTGTGCCTTTTGAAGCCACTATCATGTCGTTTCATGGCTTCAAGTCTCTCGCCTCTAACCTTATGTGGTCGTGGGATCTCTTAATTTTTTTTTACGGAACTCCTGCAGTCAATAAGGACTTTCCATACTGTTGTCGGGCCAATGATTGTTGGAATAACTAATGTATTAATGCTTGGTGTCTCTACCCCTTCAGCCTCTCTATCACGGACGACGATGACGTCCGCCATCGTCCTTCTCTATTTTAATGGAACAAATTCTTCGGGAGTGCTGGACTCCCCAATATCCAAATGTTTCACAGCATTCACATTCTGCCCCATCATTCTCGCACTAAAACCTATTGAAAGTGGTCCTGCGACAACTATATTGATAACATTACGTCAAAAATTGCAGATTGCAACAACAAAGAAGTGATGCAGAAAGTGCCAAAAAATGTTACAATAGGCAAAAAATGATCTGTGACAACACTTTCTCGGTGTTGCATTTTGCTGCGTTGCCTTAGAGTCAAAGACAATATCTTTGCGACCCAATGGTGACATTTTCATGGTATTGCCACAAACGCTAATTTACTTAAAAGTGGGCCCCACATTATCTATAGTAACACTTTTGCCATCTAATGGCAACACTTTTACATTTTAAAAATGTTGCTATAGATATTTCATCTCAAACAGGATTAAAAATTTATTTAATAAAATACTACTGCACAGATTTTGAATTCAAATAGTGTTTTATAAAAAAAATATTTTATTTCAACAACTGGAATATTACAAATTTCTGACTCCAACTATTTACAACTCAATGATTTACTACAACGCTAATTATTTACATATACAGATATTCCTCACTACATCACTCAGTTCACTCATTACATATGCAGTTTTAGTTTATACAAACACTGACAAATATATGCCGAGCCGAAGGTGAGCCGAGAAGCGAATCCAGGTGCAACGCCGGTGGGGGTTCACGACCCCACAGTCTCGGTGGCGATCGACCTAGTTAATCATCACCCAATTCCTTAAACAACGACAACAAACAATAAACTTCAAAACTTCCACTTCTGTAACTTCAAGGATAGGAAGCAGGAACACTGGTTAATCTAGCAACAAATACTGCAGCATTAGCTATAACAGATGGAAATAATTATGTAATCATTCCAACAAATACTCCGATATATATCCACTTGCATGTCAAAAAAAATTAAAAGGAGAAACATTGATGCATAAGTAAAATGATCGATGAGATTAATAGTTACATCTAGTTCCAAATGAGAATAACAACTTTTTGTTTATTCTATTCATATGAACTGGGAAGTAAAAAAATCAATGGAGAAGATACCTTAGAGGTGCCTATAACAAGTTGAAGGAAATAAGCTTTGTCTCCTTTGCTGAAGCCATTAACTACCACCCAGACCCATTGAATTACAGGAGACACACTAGTATAACCAGAATATTCTGTTTTTTCTTTCAAGTCATCCAGTGCAATTAATATGATAACGTAAAATTAAGATTCAACAATGATACTAAACAACCCAATATTTTTAATACATACATGTACCCTGACAATTAAGAACTTAAACGACTCGATCTTTCTAATTCATTCTATTTTGTTAGATAAGTGATACATCATAGTGTTTTACAAGTACTTTAAACTCATAGTCAATTTCTGAAAGCCCACTAAACAACAATTCTAACTCTTTCTTATTATATGATTTTACCTTCATGCATTTGAACCATCATCACAGGCAACTGAAAATAACACAAAAAACATGTCAATCTCCATTCCAATTCATTCAAAACCAACATCAAATCTATAGTCAAAATCGAAATTTGATCAAATAAAAAGGTAAGAAATAATTTATCAATTCAAAACCCTATAAATTCACATGAATTCATCACAGGCAAAGGTGGGATTAAAATCGAACAACCAAACAATAATCAAAAGTAAAAAGGGGCACTAATTTCAGAGATCGATTTCATCTCAACAAGGCAAGGGTCGAAGATTATTGGAGCACCAACAGCATTTGAGAAATCGACAACGAGAGGAGTAGTTGTAATTCGAAGAAATCAGAGGATCATCTCGAATTAAAGAAGCTAAAGCCGTGATTTGTTTAAGAGGTCAAAACCCTAGTTTTCGATCTGCCATTAAATGGAAGCCGGCTGTATTTTTTCTCAAGTGAAAATAGCGTGAATTTTGTTCCTATAGGGAAATGAAAATTTGGGGCAAAGCAGCTGAATCAGTGAAGGAAAATCAGATTGACGTGGATCGATAACGTGGACTGTTGGATCGTGTTGATGCGGATTGATAAATTTATTCATGCGGCTAGTGCAACATATGGTTGATATCTATGCTAACGCCTTGAAGCGTATGTTGCTATAGACAAAAATCAGCATACATATCGTTATATTGTAGCTAGCAACACATTGTTTTTTCGTTGTAGTAGGCCATCTGTGGCGTAGTGTAATATTGACCTTTCTTTTACCCTTTTATTAGGCAGTAGCTCTAAGAGCCATCTGACCTTGTCTAGGACCCGAAGTGTCCTACCCTATATCACTCGGGGCCACTTTATACTCGTTAAGTTTTCCTTCTCTAATCATCTTTACAACAATATCTCTAAGATGACTATGCTTATTTGTCAAGTTGCTGTATATCTTATGGAACATGCAAAACTTTCACATTTGTACTCCTTCTTAGTCGACTCTTGCGGAGGTGGCTTCTTATATTGCATTGTACTGCACTTTTAAGGTAAATGTTCTCCGATATATCTTTCAACATTGTACGGGTATCAAATATCTGAAACCAGGGTCGTTTCTTACCATTCCCTTTTTATTATAGCCTCCTCCATTTTCATTCCTACACTGATTACCATTCTTCCTATTACAATTTCCAACATTCACTTCCACATTCTCAGAATTATCTCCATATTGTTTCACTACCACGTTACTATAAACTCCCTCATTCGTCATTTCGCTAGCTCTCCTCTTCCGATTCTTCCGTGCCTCTTTAATTTGCAAGTACACATTAGCCTTCTTATAAAACACACTAGGTTTGTGGGAGGCTTTCCAATGAAATACTTTCCAAGTTCGATCTCAGAATTGCGGTTAGTAAATTTAGTAGTAGGCGTACTGAAATGGTCGATATAATCCTATAGCAACTCCCCTCGAGCTTGATTTATTTAGGGGAGGGACATTACATTCTTAGACTTGACAACATGAAGGAGAAGCTGATTCAGAGATTTTCTATTTAAATCATCAAAATTAGGCATCGACCTCCAAAGCATCCGAGTGTACCACATATGCGCAACCCCTTCCAGTTAATTAGGAAAGCCTTACATTTAATGGCTCCGAGGCTACCGCCGCATTCATGAACCAGGTATATCTCACCGAACACTGGCTTAGACTAGTTCTTCCTGAGTAGTTGTTCATCTATGGAAAATTAACATTCTGAGGAACTCAACTTCTAGAATATCATTAGTGAACGGGGTGTGGCTATGCTCCAATCCACAATCTACATTGGTATACCCATTGCTATCATTCATGTTCTATTTGACCATCGCCGCTACCTTGGCATTAGTAAGAATACGTTTAGGTTCTAAACTCTCAGCCCATTGAGTTCTCCTTGCTCCTGCATTCGGCAATGTCGTATGGGCTGCCGTCTAAGTGGTACTTCCTTAACCGCTATTGCCTTAGTCAATCACAGGATGCAAAGGAGGAACCATGGGAACACATGTGTCTATGGAAGCATTAGGTTTTCTTGGGGAAGGAGCTCGGTTGATATAGAGAGTCCTTGGTTTGACATTTTTGGTTCGACCAGAGTCGGTTTGACATTATTGAAGTGGGATGGTTCGGTAGGTCGAGCCAGCATGGTACCGAACTGGAGCTCTTGCTCGTGATGACATAGTTGTCGCGACTTCTCTTCACTCCTTCCAAAGAACAATAAGTCCATTGCGGGTTAGTGATTTTGTGTAGAAGGAGTACTTTGCCTCCTAAATTCCTCCTATGCTTAGCCATCCCGTCCATGTCTTGTCTCATTGTCGCTTTCTCATGCCTTTGAGAGTTTAGCACCGAAGTTTCCTCATCCAATCTATTCAAAAGCAATATGAAGTCTTCTCGAGTGGGGAAGGCGGTAGTAGGAACCCGATCAGTTGGAGCATTGGAGCATTGGAGGTGGTAGCGCCACCCTAGGCTTTGTTTGATGTCATACCCAAGCTAGAGGTACCTGATTCACATCTTACTAAGGTCGCTATGTGAAGGCCTGGAGGAAGCCCTCGTCTCTTGAGCTCTTGCGGACACCATTTTTTGTTGGAGTTACTAAAAACGTAGGAAATATTGAAAGTATGGTTTTCTCTTTGAACCTGGATATTCAGAAAGTAGATTAAAAAATCCTTTAACATTAAGAAAGCAAGATTCTCACTGAAAGCATCAAAGTGTTAATGCCAAAAAGTTGCACAAACATCCAAAAAGAAAATATGTACAAAAATAAATGAAAATATCAAATAAAAGCGAAGAAAAACAACACACATGAATTTATAGTGGCTAAGCATTAACGGGCCCATGTTCACTTTATATTTTCCTTACTAACTTGAGAAATTGATTACAATAGTGGAAATCATGTCAAACTCGATTACAATGCAGTTACAAAGATTATAAAGAAGATTAAAAAATGCTAAATATCCCATTTTTGTAGCTTTGGAGGGTTACTAACAGGTAGATGCAGCTTCCGGTTTGATCAGTCCATGTGGAGGCCGATCCGTATATGTGGAAGTCGCAGAGGCAGTGTCAATGTTGCTGGAATTCTTCTTTAAGGAAATATATTCTTTGGTTCGATCTTGTTCTGTTCGGTATAATACATATGGCAAACAATCTGAAATTTGGGGAAATAGTGGAAGCGATCTCTTTAGACGTGAAGGATTTATTTAGGACGTATATCTTGTGGGTTCAACATGCCCGGCTGGACAATGTCGAAATAAAACGTATTGATCTGAAGCCTTTTTTGTATCTAATTTGTTGATCTTAGAACATGCCGAGCCAAGAACAAGTCGACCCGAACTTTGGTCGTGCCGGCAATTACACCATGCTGCAATTGCCTTGCTGGATCTCATGAGTACTCAAGTGTGTCCTGCTCGAGTCCATAGCTTTGTCAACATTTGTGATCTTGATGGCCTTGTCAAAAGGCAGGTCAAAAATTATGTCGAAGGACTTGTTCAAGAGTTCGGAATCCATATAAAAATGAGGGCCAGTTAATGGACTCGAATCCAAAATTTGGACTTACCAAATTTAACAACTAAATATAAACATTCATTGGAACACCATTCCATTTCCAACCATTATAAGACTTAAATTCAAACTCGTGCAATGCTCCACTAAATCCAAATAGTATATACAAAATTTATATTCTTATATTTAGATTATTAAAATTCAAAGTTAACTTATAATCATCATTATCCATTGGGCTAGGTAAGTAACCAGGAAGAGCTGGACTCTAATATCCAAACTCATAACTAGAGTTTACTTTCCTTAGACAACCCAATGTAAATACATATATTAGTTGGCTCAACAACATCGGTTGTTCTAACTAACCAGTATATTTAATCAAATAATATCCTATTAGATTTCTACTATCTTTTAATTTTGAGACTTATAAAATTCAACTTCTTTTTATAACTTCACTGCAAGTTTAGTTTAATTCCTTATCTAGATTTAGAAGTTAAAAAGTCTGAATTCGAATTAATGCAAAACAGAACTATTATAAGACTAAGTTACATGCATCCATAAAATATCTTAATCAAAAATTTAAGAATTAAACATTAGGTTTTATTTCAATCATTTGAAAAAGTAATATTTATATGTTTATCTTTCGTACAAGGTCATGTTTTTATATAGAAATTTGCTTTATTTAAACAACCTTGTGGCGAAGTACCACGGTAGCATCCCCAACTTTAAAACTCGAAAATGAATGTCGATGATGCATCAGTCATCACCTAAATTATTTTTCAGCAATAAGATGAGTTCAATAGTTATAAATTATGCTATTCAGACTAAACCAAAATCATTTAAAGCCGTATCAAATACCCAGGTAGTATTACTAAGTACCACGATATCACTTTGACAAATATTTACTTTCTAATAATGCCATAACTTTTTATTAGAAAAAATCTTAAAAAGTCAATTTCAAAAACACCAGGAATTTGGTCCTTAAATTCTAACTTAGAATCACTTATATTTATAAGTATATTTATAAATTATATTTATATAAACTGATTTCTTATATAAAATTTACTAATAAAGTGGTTATCTTTAGAATTCTTACATGTAAGCAAAAAATAACGGTAATTGCTCAAAAAAGTGGAACACAACAATTCAAACAGTAAATGATATAATCAAATATTATTCTAACAAACAAATATATCATAATTAATATCTGAAAATTATTCTTTTTACATATAAAATATAATCCAAGGTAAAATTTTCTCATTTACTAATTTTAAATTGGTACTATGTCGAATTATTGTATTTAAGCATTTAGAGATCCCTATCAATAATGTTAGTAAGACTTATTGATTAGAATCCATAAACCACTCAATAAACCTACCAATATAATACGAAAGATTTATTATAACACTAAAAAAATATGCTCTCTATATTTAATACGCTCAAACTCATTCTAGAGTATTACAAACTCTATCTCTAGTGAGCCATACCCAACCAAAACTTTGGTGTTCGCTAGACCTAAAGCCGTGATACTAAGCTATAACATTCGCTTTTTCAATCCTTGAATGTCCAAAAAAAAATACATCCATGGTGTTCAAGTGCCAAGCACTTAAGTGTTAGGAAGACAAAATTTTAGGGTAAAAGAAAAGAAAGAAAAATAACAGAAAAAAGGAATAACAAAACAACAGATCAGAATCTCACAACATAATGAATAAAATAAAATATATCAATATTATTTTAAAAAGAGCAAACCGTATACACACTTGAATAATCATAGTACGAAACAAATTAGTCATGCTGGACAATCAAAATAACTTGCTTTGAATTGCTAACGCATATAACACATCACAACAGAATATATACACCATAACATAATATAGCACATCGGAAAATTAGATAATAATAGAATACACAAATACTTATGCTTAAGCTCCTCCCGTGAAGCTCAAAGCCATCCAAGGCTAATTTGTAAAATATACTCGATCTGACTCAAGCAATAACGAAAATAATGCTCGAATATGTCTAGAGTAACAAAGTGATAAAAATCACTTAACAAATAACTTGCTTAATTTTAAGAATTCTTTTAAAAGAAAGATATCTTGTAATACCATGACTTTACATAAATATGGCACTGGTTTACAATAACCAAATCGTTTTATCAGAAAATTTAGTTATATTATTATAATGTCTATGTTGAGAATATCAATATTAATCATAGATGAAATTCTTGTATCTCACATTCTAACATATTAAGTATACAACTAAAATAGCAATGGTACATTTGCATATGAATTTTCCACGAAGAGAATTTGATAAACTAACACTGATTCCTATGAAAAGGATCAGAAACAACCTTCTGATCATGTTATATTTCTATATAAAATAGTGCATAAGGTAAATACAATGACCCCATTATGACCAAAGGAGAGACCAACAATCACGTGGAAACATAGCATCACAATTCCTACCGGCTAATATACATATAAGCATATTGTAGATATGGATTTAAGATACACCTCTAGGTTTGTAAAATCCCTGGATTGTGCATCCTACTCTATAACAACCTAAAATTTAATAAACAAATTTAAATGAAAGAATAAAATAATAAATATTAATAAAAAAAATAGGGTAATGGGAAATATGGGTTGCGCCTTTGACTCGACTACGAAATTCTGGCTAAGATAGACTTTTGGTTTGCTAAAATCGGACTTAAAACCAAAAAGATAAGAAAGAAGTTTAAAATTAAAATTTTGAAAAAGGAATAAAGTTTGAATTAAAACAAAAATTAATACAACTCTAATAACGATAATATGAGCGACCCAGCTAATAGCTGGGTTGATCCGGGGTTCGACCCACCTATTGGATGGGTCGACCCATCTGGGCAGCATGTGCATCCTGGTGTGCTCGTTATTGATTGTTTGGCTGGCTTTTAGGGTGTATTTTCTTAGAACATTCTTTAATCTGATGGCCTATGTTTTTAATCTAAAATCCAGTGAACCTAAATCGTTTGGCTCTATTATAAATATGCTCCAAACCTAACCTATCTCTCACTACTTTATTGTCTACCTCCACCTAAAACAATTGTCTACTCAAATATATTTCTAATGTAATATTAGGGCCCGGGTTTGCATATATTTTAAGAGAAAATTCATAGATAAAGATTTCCTATTAGGGCTTAATTGGATTTGCTTTAATACCGGGAGTAATTTTAGTAATTGCAAGAATCAGTATAAATTGAGATTTTTCTTGACAGTATAATAAGTTGTCGATTCCTTCTAATTTCTATTTTCTTTTTCTATTAGTAATCTATGTGATCTATTTACTGTTCAGTCCTTTCTTCTTTCCATTCAATAATCTATTCTATTACTGTAGTTTTATTCATTTCATATATACCCTTTATCTTCGTAATTTCATTACAATTCAATTTCATCCCTATTTTATTTCATATTTGTTCTTGTTCATCTGAACCTAGGTCATGCAAGAGCCTAGGCCACTGTCCTTTTTACTTTTACATTGTATTTAGGCCTTCAAGACCCTAAACCATTTATTTCTTCTTGTTTATGCAATGTTTTGGTTAAAAATATGAAATTGCAATAAGAGTGCAATTGAGGAACAATAAGAAATATGAACAAAAATGATAAATTGGGTTTACTGAAATTATGCAATAAATATATTTGAACGTAACTTTGATAAATTAAATAAATGATATTCGGATAGATGCTAAAATGGCGGGGGTTGGGTTGTACAATGAAATTAAACAGAAATGATATTTATAGACAATCTGTAAATTGAAGTCTATGGTATGACAAAAGTTACATAAAGAAGATAGACTTTTAAATAAAATAAAATTGTCGTTAAGTATAAAATAAACAATTAATAACCATGTGTAGTAGAGGACCGTTCTAGTAGCGATGGCCGATTAGGGAAAATAAAGGGGCTCGTAGTATTGGTTTATTCTAGCAGTAAGGGTTGGCTGATTAGGGAAAATAATAGGCCATTTAAAATAATTATTCGGGACTAAGTCTAGGGATGACTTATGTCAATGTTCATTTTCGGTTAGGGATCCGTATCAATCAGTATTCCTTTTTATTATACTATACCAAGGGCTAACAAGGAGTCGGAGGCACACTTATACCACACTGTGTCAATGTTCACTATCATTACATGTAATATTCCACGTTATACTTATTTCCAATTTGGCACTGAGGTGGATTTTTATTATGGTACTCTGATATGTAAGTTGGTGTTTGATGTAATGGTACTTTTTATTCTACTCCAAATGAAATATTTAGTTTTTCGCTATTTTTTTATACTGTCTTGTGAATTTTTTTCTCTTGACGCTATCTTATACCTAAAATGCTTCATAATTCTCAGTGGAACCCTTATATGGGTGATGTTAAGAAATATGGGGAGTTACACTTGGTATAAAAGCTTGAGGTTACAAGATCAGTAAAAAAATGTTTTTAAAAGGAAAATTCTTTTAAAGAAAAGTGTTTTCAAAATAAAAAGGTTGTTTTTGAAAAATATCCCCTTAAGTCAATTACAATGTTTCCTTGGTTCCGTTCCTAAATCCTTCTCTTTTCTATGTTTACAACATGTCTGAGGCTCCCAATTTTTTGGAGGGTATTCCCATTCCGATTCAGTTTTGTAGGTAAGCTATGGTGCCAATCGAAGTGCAGGAGAATGCCAGGTTCCCGCTCCAGCTATGGTGGCTCCTCCTAGCCCACAATGAGCATTTGATTTGTCTAAGTTTTGCATGGATTTCGCTGCTCTTGGCGGCATGACTTTTCTTAGTTCAATTACTTTTGTTGAGGTCGTGCTTGTCTTAGGACACCGAGCGCATATTTGGACTTTTGGAGTAGGATGATAGGAGGAAAGTTCAATTGGCTACATGACAATTAAAGGGTGAAGTTTCATTTTGGTGGGAGACGGCCAAGGCAAAGTGTGGTTTTGAGAATTGGGATTACTTTATGGTGAGGTTTGGAAGAAAGTTTCTATCTTAGGTGAAAGAAGGCATGCAATTGGAGAAATTTCTAGTTTTAAGGCAGGGTGATAATTCGATGAAAGAGTACGTTAATCAGTTCAATGAACTTTCTATATTTGGAATGGATTTGGTGAATACAGCTCATAAAAATGTTGTTAGGTTTGCTAAGGGTTTGAATCAATCTCTACTTGGACTAAATGTTACTTATATTCCGATGGGTGCCACATTTGAGAATCTTGTTGAGATGGGTCTTATGCATGAGGATGTGAAAAGTGATCTTGTGGAAAGTATAGTTGAGGTAGCTAAGGATAATTTTAGGAAGAAGAAACAGTGGCCCAATAAAGTTGAAAAGAAGCTAGAAAAAGCAAAAGATTAAGAAAGATGTTAAATTCCATGAATGCAGTATGACAGGCCATTTTGTGAAGGGTTGCAAGAAGAATATTAAGAAAGGAAGATGCTTTAGTTGTACATAGCAGGGTCGTTACAATAAGCCGTGTCGTCAGAAGCAAGGCCAAGGAGCTGATTCATCTGGAGCATGGATGCACTCATTAGAGGCGAATCAGGCTAGTGTTGGTCAAGATAAGGGCAGGAAGGTCGCAGTCGAAGGTTGGTTCTCTCTTTATGACTTTCCAGTTGGGCCTTATTTGATTCTGCCGCTTCACATTCGTTCATTTCTACTTCATTAGTCGGTTGTCTGCACCTTACTATATCTCTTGTTTCTGATCTGGTAGTAGTTTCAAACCCTATAGGAGGTTCGAACCATTTATATATGATGTGTAACGATTTGATACTTTCTATACTAGGCATTGAGTTTGGTTATGACACCTACGTATTGGGGTTTTCGGCATACAGTATTATTCTGGGAATGGATTGGTTGGCCATGTATGGTGCCATTCTTGACTGCGAGAGGATCATAGTGAGATTGATGACTTGTCATGTTAGAGGCTTGAGATATGTTGTGACCCGCGAGGGTCAGTCATGTTGAGCTTCTTGGAGTCCCTAGATACTTTTATCGATGATCTTGGATTGGTGCCCGTGGTGAGATACTTTCCAAATGTATTTGAGGAGTGAGAGGACAACCTCTGAGGCAAGAGATCGACATCCAGATTTATTTGACAGAGAATGCTAAGCCTATTGCATTGGTTGTACGCCATATGGCTCCGAGGTAAAGGTAAGAGCTGAGTATGCAGGTGGGTGAGCTGTTAGAGAAAGGCTTTTTTAGATGGAGTATATCTGAGTTGGGAGCACCAGTAATATTTACTACTAAGGCAGATGGCTCTCTCCGTATATGTATGGATTATAAAGAATTAAACAAGCACACAAAGAAGAACCGCCACTCACTCCCTCTGAAGGACAATTTGTTTAATCAATTAATGGGTGCATCTATTTTCTAACAATTAGATCTGGCGGTTGGGTTTTATCATCTTCGAGTTGCAGATGATGGTGTGGATAAGACATCTATTAGGACCCCAGATGAGTTTTTCGAGTGGCTGGTTATTCCCTTTGTGCTAACCAGCACACAAGAATGTTTTGTTGATTTGATGAGCCAAGTATTTAGCGAGCTCCTAAATAAGTTTGTGGCAGTTTTTGTGGACGACATCTTAATATTCTCAAGCAATGAGGATGAGCATGCATTGCATTTGGAAGGGGTTTATCATAATTTTTGTGCCCATCAATTAAAGATGAAGTTCTCAAAGTGCCACTTTTTTGGCGTAAGGAGCTGAGATTCTTTAGGCATGTAGTTTCGGGAAATGGTATAGAGGTGGATCCCGCTAAAGTGGCTGTTGTTCAAGATTGGAAGTTCTCCAAGAATGCGATTGAGGTGAGGAGCTTTTTAGGTTTGGCGGAGTTTTATCGAAAATTTATTAAGAATTTTGCATGAATGTCAGCTCTGCTTGCCTGCCTTACTAAGAAGAACTTTGTATTCTCATGGGCTATGGATTGCGAGGATTCCTCTATGAGACTGGAAAATGCTATCATGACTATTGTAGTGTTGAAGATGGAGCTAAGATGTTTACAGTGCATACAGATGTTTGTAGTACAAGATTGGACGTAGTCCTAATGTAGGAGGGTAGGGTTGTTTGCAATGGGAGCAGACAGCTAAGGGTGCATGAGAAGAATTATCTTGCATATGATTTAGAGCTAGCAGCTATAGTTTTTGCCCTTAAGTCTTGGAGGCATTACTTGTTGGGCAAGAGGCTAGAGTTATATATGGATCATAAGTCTCTCAAGTATCTATTCTCGCAAATTGATCTTAACTTAAGCCAACAGTGTTGGATGGAGTTTCAAGGATCCTACAATTACGAGATTTATTATACCCTAGAGAAATGGAATGTAATAGCAGACGCTCTGAGTAGGTAACAGATGAATTTGATTCTATTGTTCGTAGAGTGGCAGACTTTAGAGTTTATCTCATCCTTTGATTTTAGACCATCCACGGATTATACACTAGGATTATTAGGATCGTTTGAGGTGCAACCTACTCTATTGGTATGGATTGGATCCAGCCAGCGTGATGATCAACAGCTAGTCGATATTCTGGATCGATTAGATGGAGGCGAGACCTCTAGGCACCCTTTAGATACTCAATTGATAAGAGAGGATGGCTATGCCATGATGGCAGGCTATGTGTAGCCAACACGGGAGATGTGACGACTGCGGTACAGTTGGAGGCTCATCACTCTTAGATGACTATCCATCTAGGAAGAGATAAGATGTATAAGGATATGAAGAAGGCCTTCTATGGGAAAGCGATGAAAAGAGACGTGACATACTTTGTAACAAGATGCATATCATGTCAAAGAGTTAAGGCTGAGCAAATGAAACTGATAAATTATTTCATCACATAGATATCCCACAGTGGAAGTGGAAGAGCGTCTCGATGGATTTTATAGATGATTTGCCTAGGTCGAGGAAAGGTAATACAAACATTTAGGTGACCATGGATAAATTAATGAAGAGCGCTCATTTCATCATAGTCAGGAGTAAGAGGACCACAACTAGGTTTGCTTCGATATATTTGAGGGACATCATCAGGGATCATAGATTCCCCACGAGTATCACTAGCGATAAAGACCCCTTCTTTACCAGCAAGTTTTAGAGAAGGCGTTAGGGATATAGGTGAGACTTAATACTGCATACCACCCTTAGACAGATGGACAGACCAAGAGGGTTACTCTGATTATTGAGGATTTATTGCTGTTTTACATTTTAGACTTCGGAAAGAGTTGGGAGAAGAACCTTCTCTTGGTCGAGTTTTCTTAAAACAATAGCTACCAGGAAAGTACTAGTACAACGCCTTTCGAAGCTTTGTACGGACGACCCCGCATATCACCATCTTGTTGATTGGGGACTACCGATAGGTTTCTTCTTCGAACGCGGATGATCCGAGAGACCTCAGATATGATCGACTTAATTCGAGAAGGGATGAAGGTGGCTCAAGGCAGGTAGAAATATTATACGGATAGGAGGCGGTTGGAACTTGAGTTTAATGTAAGGACAAGGTTTTCATTAAAGTATCTCACCTTAGAAACGTGATGCAGTTTGGTTCAGTTGGGAAATTAGCATCGAGGTTTGTAGAACCATTTCCGATAGTAAAGATGATAGGCCAGATGGCCTATAGAGTTCAGCTACTTGAGAGACTGTCCGCGATTCACGATGTATTTCACGTCTCGCATATAAGGAAATGCTTACATGATTCTTCGGTGGTAGTAGAGCCGAGCACTTTAGAGGAGGTTGAAATCGAGAAGGAGGCTTATGTCATAAGAGTACTTACAAGGATTTTGGATTCCAAAATAAAGAAATTAAGAAACAAGGAGATCAGACTCGTCGAGGTTCAGTGGTGAGAGCACAACAGTGAAGCACATAGAAAGCAGAGAAGAATATTCGTGCACCTTTTCCATTCCTTTTTGATAGTATACTCTCAATCCTTTCTTTGTTTTGAATTTCAACCTTATCAATTTTCTATCTTTTGAATTTGTGAGTCTTAGAAAATCCTATGGATTGTAGGACATGGTTTAAACATGTTATTAGGACATGTTATGATTGATAGATTCAAGTCGACGTAAGTGTTTTCTAGTGGATGCAATGGATGCATGTACACACAGATGAAACAAAGTAGTGATTGTCAAATAAGACACAAACATAATTGCATATGGATGTGTGTGTACTTTTAACTCATTTTTAATTTATGGATGAAAATTGGATGATTATCATATAAATGCCACATTTTGGTGATGGTGGTTGTAGCGCACATATAAAACCTTATGTACTATTAGGATTCTCTTGCATATATTTTGGACACATAGCACTGACATAAATTACATAAAAGGAGGTCGACTGAATCAGTGGGCTACCAAATTTCTTGCATTAGTTAGAAACTTATGCACTACACGATTTCATATGTTCGTGAAATGCATTAGAAATCCTAAGGATAATGGATGCATGTGATCGGTGAATGAGTAGATGGATGTAGATGATGGTGTGATAATATTTATGACATTCTTCTGGCCTTTGATATTTCGAGGACAAAATTCTTTAAGGATGGGAGAATGTAACAAAACAAAATTTAATAAACCAATTAAAATAAAAGATTAAAATAATAAATATTAAAAAAAATATTAGGACATACGCAATAGGGGTTGCACCATTGAGTCCATTATGAAATTATGGTTAAGAAAGACTTTTGGCTTGCTAAATTCGGACATAAAATGAAGAAAATAAGAAAGAAAGAAATTTGAAATTCAAATTTTGAAAATGGAACAAATGTTGAATTGAATTGGAAATTAATACAGCTCTAATCACGATTAGATGGGCAACCCAACCAATAGCTAGGTCGACCCAGACCCCAAGCAGGTCGACCTAGGGTCGACCCACCTATTGGATGGGCTGACCCATCTGGGCAATGAGTGCGTCCTGTTGCGCATGTTATCAACCGTTTTGCCTGGCTTTTAAGGTGCGTCTTTTTGGAACATTCTTTAAAATAATGGCTTAAATTTTTAACCTAAAATACAACGAACCTAATCCCCTAACTCTATTATAAATATGCTCCAAACCCAACTTATTTCTCACTATCCATTCTCTGCCTCCACCTAAATCAACCTTCTTCTAAAAAATATTTCTAATGGAGTACTGAGGCTTGGGTTTGCATATATTTTTGGAGAATATTTATAGATAGAGATTTCCTAGAGGAGCTAAATTGGATTTGCTTCAAAATTGTGAGTATTTTCAGTAATTGCAAGATTCAGTATAAATCCAGGTTTTTCTTGACAGTATAATACATTGTAGATTCTTTCTGACTTCTATTTTCTTCTCTGTCAATATTCTATGTAATCTAATTACTTTTCTATTCTTTCTTCTTCCTGATTCAGTAGTCTAGTCTATTACTGTAGTTTTTATTCAATTCCTCTGTACCCCTTTTCTTTATATGTAATTTCGTTACAGTTCTGTTTCATCCCTATTTTATTTTAGATTTTTCCTTATTTATATGAGCCTAGGCCATTCAGGAGCCTAAGCCATTGTCCTTTTTATTTTTACATTGAGTTGAGGCCTTCAAGACTCCAAACCATTTAAATCTTCTTGTTTATGCGCTATTTGGGTTAAAATTATGAAAATTGACAATAAAAAGCAATTGGGAAAAAAAATAAGAAATATGCATAAAAAAGAAAAATTGGACTTACTGAAATTATGCAATAATTAAAATGTAACTTTGATAAACAGAATAAATTATATTTGATATACACTAAGATGGTATGGGTTGGGTTGTACAATGAAATTAAAGAAAAATGATGTTTGTATACGACCTATAAATTGAATTTTATGATATGAAAATTTTTACATAAATAAGTTGGGCTTGTTAATAAACTTAAGATTGACTTTAAGTTAAAAAAAACAAATTAAAAAGCATGTTTAGTCGAGGTCCGTTCCAGCAATGACGGCTGATTGGGAAAATAAGGGGCTCGTAGTATTGGTATGTTTCCGGCCGTAAGGGTGGGCTGATTTGGGAAAATAAGAGGCCAATCAAAATAATTAATTATCGGGGACTAAGTCTAGGGTGACTTATGTCAATTCGCATTTTTAGTTGGAGATATGTATCAGTCAGTATTCCTTTTTATCACACTACACTGAGGTCTCACGAGGAGGCGGAGGCATCACTACAACAAAACTAGTCTTTAGCGACGCAGAGAGGTGACTTAAAACCAAAACTAGTCTTTAGCGACGCAGAGGAGTACTTAGTCGGTAAAGGGGCGTTACGGTGGGGCGGTGAGCATGCATCACACCGATTAGGGAAGATAAGACATCGTGACATCTGTGATTTATGCTATGTCCTTAGAGCTGATGGATCGGGTCAGATAACCCGGGGCTATAGTCAGCATAGGGGATCACAATTAGGAGCCGATCAATGGGTAGAATTATATCCTAATTTATAAGTTGTAATAATTGGTTTAGAAATCGAATGATTTGACAATCGACTATATTCAAAAAAGTGTATTATTGATCTTATTTTCTGTGTTGACTTCAAATTATTATCCTGTCTGGAATTTCCCTTTTATCACTCATGCTAGTTATTACTGAACTCATCAGGCTTTATGTCTGAATAGCTTTTTCTCTTCTTCCTTCCTTCCCCCCATATTCTCAGGGCGGAGAATAAAGTGCTTGAGAGATCTTTGTCCTAACTTAGTCCATTAGAGATTTTCATTTGTCCTGTTCTCTATCTTTGCATGTACTATTCCAAGTTCTACTTGTTTTTGTATTTGGCATTGAGGAGGATTTTTATTATGGTACTCTAATATTGTAGTTTTTATGAGATAACTATGGCTTTATTTTGCTTTAAATGAAATTTTAAGTTTTCTACTGCATTTTTTATGTTGCCTTGTGAATTTTAGTCTCTGTGATTCTATCTTATACCTAAAATGCTTCATAATTCTTAATGGAATCCTTATACCGGTAATATTAAGAAATATGGGGTGTTGCGTACTATGTCTTAGTCGTTTCCCTGTGTCAAAGCTATGCTCAGCATCTTCATATCAATATACATTACTTGAATAAATAATGAATTACCAATTGGAATCTAGCATCACCAACAACTCCACTTCCAAGAGATAGAACACATATCATAGTCAAGAAGTAGTATCGATAAGTAAAACACTTACCAATTCTGGGCTCTCCATGACTAGATAAATTAATCATTAAGGCCAAGATTTGATAGTAGATTATTTAAATATCAGATGACAAGCAACCAGTGAATGGTCAAGTAATGGAAAAAACGTCCCAATATTATTTGTAAATTCAAGTAACCCTTCTATTTATCAAATCTCTTTTGATGGTAAAAATAACTTCATTGATAAAACTTCAATTATTAATCAAATCTTCCAACTGATCAAATTTCATTTATATACTTGTATAAATTTTCAGTTATTCTTTATAAAATATAAAAATTGGTCTTATACCATTTCCTTGTTCCTTCTTGACTTTTTAAAACCTTAACAAGTATAAATTCTTATTCCTCCTGTATCGGTAAATTTACAGATCATTTACTTGATTTGAATATTTCACTTCTTTAGAATAATACTCGTTATTATCTTTAAGATTTTCGTTTTGAAGATATAACTATATTAAAATTCTTTTAGGTGATATATATTCAAGTTTACAATATATTTTTAGTGTTTAAAAGCAAATGTTGTTAAAACACTACTTATGACGAACCTGCTTATAAACATATATAAACATTCTCTTTGAAAAAAATGGATATAAGAATCAAAAATGATAAATCAGTGGCGTCTTCAACAAGTTTTCATGGTGGATCATGTTTAAATTACAAGATTTCTCCTTAAATACCCACTTTCTAGGATGTTTTATTCAAAAATCATGGCATGGTTTTGAGCAGATGAAATCTTTTTCTAGAAAAAGAAAACTTACACGGAATCATTGCAAAATGTTAAATTAAGAAAATGACATTTCAAAGTGGTATATCAGTTTATTGGATAAAAGTTTGTAGAAATCAGATTATTTGTTTCAAGTGCAACAAAATTGATCATAAAGAATTTGCTTGTAATTCCTCTTCAACTAAAAAAACCGCCCTACGTAAAAGAAAGGTGGTTAAAAAAGAAGAGATTATTACTTTGTTTGTCTCTGATGATGATCTATGAAGGATCGGCTCATGAATGACAGTCTCGATCATCAGGGGAGCGCTTAAGATTTATCAAATCGAGTAGATCTTAATGTCAGAGT
Organism: Allium sativum; assembly: GCA_030737875.1. Lineage (NCBI taxonomy): Eukaryota > Viridiplantae > Streptophyta > Magnoliopsida > Asparagales > Amaryllidaceae > Allium > Allium sativum. Next base: position 431,415,839 of record CM060925.1, on the reverse strand, counting down.
ATAAGAAATTGTAATTGGATCTGGGATGTAAATTGCTTTGACAATGATGATTTCCTGGCCAAGCATTCGTAAGATTACTTATCCAAGGATTCCGTTGGCCTAGTTATCTTTGTAAGGGGATTCTTAGTTTTCGTGGATGGAATCTTGATTTCGAATCTTTTTGACTGAAAAAATGGCAGACGATATGGATTACTATGAAAAATCTTTCTCTCGTTTTCAAAATCTTAAATGATAAGGGGCCTCTTGGAAAAGTTGGTAAAGTTAAAAGAGCTCGGGATGATATTTAGGAGATTGTTTATTTTACTTCACTTTGGGTATAGATTGAAGTTTCTTCACCGATTTATCTTCCTTTGGTATTGAAGTTATATACAAAAGATTTTTTACCGTGAAGTTTCGATCAGTAGATTCAATGGAGATCGTAATTTCAGACCGAACTCCGAGGAATTCAAGAATGTAGCATTTCTGAAAGGCTTGGATGGGAAATTGAAGATACAGTGTTTCAAAAGATATCTGAATGTTGATGTGTTGGTTTCGCAAAGGAGTATGATGGAGGTTCTTCTAATCTGGTCATAGTTTCGTCTAATGATGTACATTCAATTGATGGTGTAATGGGCTTGGAGAGTAGTGCGGACATTGATGATGTTGGACTAAAGGGTTTTAGGTATCACGGTCTACCTGAGGATGTTGATGAGCAAGAGAAACAAACTAACTTGGAGCAAGAGGAGGCAGTTGTTAGCACTTGGTTCGCATCAAGGAAAGGGAAAAAAATGTTATAAATGCTTTTGGAGTCGCATCGTTGCAGAGGAGTGCTAGTAGCATAGCTACTGACCATCCACTGAAACGTAGTGTTTTCATGCCTTCTTTTTTAAATAGTCGTCCACACGATCAGTTAATTGACTTAGCTAATAGCACTAGTTTTATTTCGAGTAATATTGATGTTGATGAATTTAGGAGGAAAGAATAAGAGAGAATTAACTCTATTAAATAATAATGTCATGGAATGTTAAATGTTTAGGCAAACCTCAAAAATGCCTTAGAAATAATTTTTTTGCTATACCCGGAACCTAACATAGTCTTTATTCAGGAGTCTAAAATTTATAGTATTATGATAAATTTTTATTCTTTATTTCGAGAAGAATTTTTCTAGATAAATGGAGTTCTCTGGATGCAAATGGAAGTGCTGGTGGTTTTTTGTTGGTTGGAATAGTGCAAGTGAGAATTGAACCAAGAAATTAAAGATGTTTGCTGCCTACATATGACTTTATGTTGTAAAAGTACTGGACTTATTTTTATTTTTACTAATGTGTATAGTACACATAGCAGAGAGGAGAGAAGGATTTTATGGAATGAACGCATGCAGTTTGAGAGTTTAATTCGAAGGTCGTGATTAATTGGTGGTGGTTTCAATGTCACAAAATATTCTTATGAGACAAATATATGAGTTGAGGAGTATGGAGAGGATACTAATGATTTTAGGGAATTTTTTCGAAGTTGCAACATGATTTACTGTCCCCGTACCAATAGAAATTATACACGGAGTAAAGGAAAAAAAGATCCTACTCTGGCTAAGCTTAATAGATTTTTTTTATAAATCCGGAGTTTAAGGACATGCACCCTTTATCATCTCAAAAAGATTTGCTTCTATCATTTTGACCATTGTCCTATTATTTTTTATTCTTGAGATTGTTCGGTTAAGTAAGCTATCTTTAGATTTGAAAAAATGTAGTGTTTAGAGGATGGTTTTGAAGACTTATTGAAACTGAAAATGGTTTGAATGTAGAAATTTAAAGGATGTTTTTAGCAATGCTAACCGATTTTTATAGTGGTCATGATAACTTCCATTATAAAAAATAATGGATACTTGAAAAATAGGAGTAAAACAATTTGTCTAATTGCTACAAGGATGGAAAATGTGCCAGCACAAAAAAAATAAAAACAGGAGTGAAGCATAACGCTTCAGCTACTATCAAGACTAACACGGCTAATCCCCAACAAAGGAGGAATAACTGGAGTCGTCACCACCTATAACATTGACATACTCCAAGAAAAGTACAAGGTTAGGTATATAACAGGGGTCAGCACTACGAGACTCGTACTCCATGATCCCAAGTAGAATAAGGTAACCAAGACATGTTCATCTCACCAACCTCACCCGTCTCAATGAGCTCAAAACCATCTCCTAATACCTGATATAACAAAAATCATCCTCAGTGTCAGTGACATATTTATAATACATATTTTCAAAAGTATCATATCTAATTCCAGAAAAATAACAGACTCACGAGCGGTCATCCGAGAAACAATAGACACCATCACAATCTGATTTCACAACTGAAGAAACATCTTCATTTTCCAAAAGATCATCATCACAAGGAGCCAACTTATTATCAACAATAGGAGCAAATGTCGACGAGACATCATGCTGCACATTTTTGGTAGCAAAGACTGTCGAGTTTCGCAACCCACTTAACGACAGGAGGCCAAGTCAGTGGTACACGATCAGCTAGGGGAACTGGGACAAAAACTGATACAAATGGTTTCCAAGAACAAGAGTGTACATGTCCAAAAGAATGTACATGTCCAAAAGAATGACATTTGGTACATATAACTGGCGTCCAACCATACAAACTCCTACCTCTGTCACAAGATCATCTGCTATTCTAACCTTTATCGTGCCTGGGAGAGTTTTATTTGAGGATATTTCAATCAGGGCTTTAGCGTAGAAAAGTTTGTCTCTAGCTACAATGTTTGCATCAACACACTTAATTTTCCTATGGAGTTGGATAGTCAGTTGAGACCAATCAGCGATTGCAAGACCGAGGGAATATGAGAGAAATACGTCTATATTGGAATAGAGAATACTTGCTCTCTAGTTTAATCAAAAGTAGGACACCACGTCGTAATGATAAATGACTTCCCCCTAATGATAGTAGGTTCCGCACTATAAACACGAAGACGCTCCTCCGGAAGTGAAAAATTCATAAAGAACATTTAACGATCCAATCAAACTTGAAGACTACTACTTAGTTGCCACACCTTTCCACAGTTCTCTTTGATGATCGAATACGGAGGTGGAGTATCAAGGAAAAACCCGACCAAACAAGCAGTCCAAAAATCAGCTACATTATCAATTACCTCAATTGGTAGTGCACTAATTCCATCGGTCACTGTATATGTTCAAAATATCATGGTATATAAGTACCCATATTTCGTGGCGAGCTCTCAAAGAGTGATGACCATTTGATTGATCTATAATCATCCCCGATAGGCACATCACACTCACTAGTGTCTTTACTTAAATTCTTAGCCTCAAGCACTAGAGGATTCCTTGTAGTCTTGTAGATGCAAGTACGTTCTCAGTCTCAGTAGGCTCTGTAACATGAATTGGATTTGAAGCATGAGCTGTAGAGTCTATTGCCACTATTTCATTAGGCATAACAACAGCCTTCTGGGCAACATTATCACAGGCAGCTTCAGTGCAATCAGTGATAGTTTGGAGTAAGGAGACAACTATAGGATTGGGTCGTTCAAAATCATTTCCACTGTTCACTTTGACACCGTTCATCTTCTTAGTAGTACGCATCAATTTTACAGTGTCACCAACCAAACCAGTATCAGTATCAGGAGTAGGAAATTTACCTACTGCAGTCTGCGTACTAACAGCACCAAAGGCTTTCGAGTTTTCATCGCAATTAGTTCCAAGATCTTTCAAGTTATCATCTGTAGACCAGCGCTCATTAATGGAAGGACCATAAACAACATAGACAATAGTTGGCGACCCAAAATGCTTTTCAATACCCGATAGGGGCTTTTCTAGCAAAGTTGTTATCTCGTTAGCGAAGGACAACGACCTCGAGGGATTAATAGAAGCATCTGGCGATTTAAGGATCCAGTCACTAGCCACTGTTGTAGAGGATGAAGAATATATTTTTCCAGATCTGGTGGTACAGTTGTTGTATCTTACTTTTGTTTTACAGTTTTTTGCTATCTGAGGAACGGAGGAAGGTTAGATAAAGGCTAGGGCTGTTACGGTTGGACTTTCAAGGCCAAACCGTATCAACCGTATACACGGTTACCGTCTACTACGGTAACGGTGACGGTAACGGTTGTGGAATTTGATAACCGCGGTAAACCATACCGACCGCACATGATTTTTTGTAGTATTTCATACAAAGATATGTGTTTTTTTATAACTTAAGGTAGAAAAATAACATGTGTATAAATTATTTACGCTTTAATTTATAAACAACGTGCACATGGATGGTTTGTTTCATTGATAAACAAACTAATTCTTAAGAAAATGGTTAGAATTTGAATTATTTATAGATAACAATGTAAATTTACGGTAATGGTTGCGGTAACGGTTAGATGGTTACGGTAATGGTTATAAATTTTTTTAACCGTCAACTACGGTTGCGGTTATGGTTAGAGCTAAAAGTGACGGTTGCCGTAACCGTAACACCCCTAATCAAGGCAAGGCAGAAAGCATGCAGAGAGTAGGACGAGGTGATTAATGGAGAGAAGGTTAGTGTCAGAGAAGAAAAGAAGTTTTACAGAGAAGGCCATTAACTTGTAATTGATATGTACGTCAAAGTAGGAAAATGAAGTAATTGAGGAAATATTCGAGGAACCCAGTGTGCTGAGTAGCCCCAAAATTTAAAAAAATCAATATATCTCTAATTTTGCTGAATAGCCCCCCGCTAGTTTAAAAAAAAACCAAAAATATCCTTCCACGTAAGAAAACCGCGTGGTTTTATTGTTTACCTCGTAGTAGCCCTCCGTGGTTCCTTAGAGTACCACGTGGTTGCTCTACGGGGTACACTAAGAAACCACGTAGGGCTACTACGAGGTACACTAACAAACCACATGGGGCAAGTACGGAGTGTGCCGAAAACTGGAAAAAAAAATATAATAGAGAAAGAGTATAAAATAGGGGTTACTCAATATTTTTTTGGGTTGTAATAGAATTAGCCACTATTTGATGAAGTGAAATAAAGAGATTCTCGAGAGTATTAAAAAGGAGGAGTTACTTGAAATTGAGTGCTTAATCTGAATATATTTGGAAAAAAAATACACTTTGTTTTGATCACAAACGCTCTTTGTTGGCAAAGGAAAAAGAATTGTTGACGGTGATTGATAAAGAGGAAATATATTAGGAGCAGAGGTCTAGAGAACAATGGATAAAAGAAGGTGATAAGAATACAAGTTATTTTTATTGGATTGCCAATGGTAGAAGAAGATCTAACATGATTTGTAGAGTGATGCAAGAAGATGTGGATTTCGGTAATCAGGTAGACATGAATAATATTATCACTAGATCTCGATGGCTTCCTAAATTTCTTTATTAAGAAATATTGGTGTTGGATGAAAAAGGATAATTTAAGAATTTTAAAGGAGTTGGAGAGTGACTCTTTAAATTTTGAGAAGATTAGTTATGCCAATATAGTCCTTATTCCTAAAAAAGAAATTTGTTTGTCTCCATTTGACTTTGGACCTATTAGTATATTAAGTAGGGCTGGAATCGGTTCGGTACCGCGTTCATGGGAAAGAAACCATTACCAACCACTAATGATGCGGTAAATAAAAATGAAAACCAGTACCAACCAAAATATTCGGTAAAATCTTATTCGGTTTACCAATAAATGCGGTCGGTAGTGGTCGGTAATGGGCCATTGTTATACAACGTTTAAGCCCAGCAATTCATGGAATAATGATTTCCTTTAAGACACATGAATAGCTCAGGATTGCTAGTTTCCACAAAATGACGCGTCACAGGGGGTATTACATGTTACTGCTGGTGCATGAAATACAAAAGTGAACTATGTATGCATAATACAGCCAAGAATCCACATATAAATGTTCCAAAGTCTAGAGCAATGAAAACATATGTACAAGACAGACTACATGACTAATTCCTATCATAAAAATACATGGCAAAACAGTAAACTAAACACAACAGTAGCCCCAAACAATTCACCCAAAAGTCTCAACTAGTTGCAAATGATACAAAACTAGTCTTCATTTCAGCAGCCTTTACACCTCTTTAACTATTAGACAATCCAACAGCAGTGCAAGCAACCGAGCAACCTTAACTGCAAGAAAAACACAGCTTCCACAATTAGACAATCCACCATTTTCAGCAAAACTAGAGAAAGCAAAATCCATCAAAAAGCAAATTGACTACAGAGTAGGATGGGCAGAAGTGAGTCATGTCATCTAGCTTGTTTTATAACATAGAGAACTAGCTGAATTTATATCCCTGAACCTAGCTGAATTTATTTTGAGTTATAGCGCTGATACCATCAGTGGTAGTTGTGACATTGTTTGGATCTAGTCATTGCGCAAGAGTAATACCTCAAGTCACAAAAATGCGGTGATCTGTCAAATCCGGATGATTTTCTGCTTATTTCATTACAAGAATGAGTCATGTTCAATAACATTTATGCACAAGTCTGGTATTTGCCTGAACAATTCCTGATCATCAGTGCACTATATATGAACTCTTTGTCTATTATCTCTATCACTCAACAGATTTGGGAGAAAGAATGGATAGGAATTAGGAAATCTAAAGGGATATACCTTTATTAAGAATCTATGACGGCAATCTACAGCAACCAGATCTATATCTAATAATATATTACAGCAACCGAAGACATCAAACAAGCAACCGAAGACATATCAGATACCCACATTAATCACTCAAAAAATAAAAATTCAACTCAACAAATTTAAATTAACATACCTAGCTAATCATGAGGTCATAACCTTTTTAAAAGGATACCATGATTGCACCCTTTCGTATATATTCTACTCTACAACATACAAGCTAGAGGACATGAATAAAGCTATATATTATGGTTTCATTCTCCTTCTTCACTTATTTAAGTCACTTTTAACGTACTTTCTGAACCAACAGCAAAGTTAAACTGTTGACCTAGGATTTAAAAAGATGGAACAGAGGACAAATACCAATCATCTGCAGTTCATAAGAAAACGACAATGAAATAGCAATTCCTAATTACGAACACATAAGAAAATGACATCAAACAAGAAATTAACATAACAAGTTAATGCAAATGATTCACTGTTTTATATTTGTGTTATTTTCCAAAATGGTGGGGATATCAATAAACATAGATTTAGCACTTACCAGAGAACAAATACCATAAATTGCCTTCATGCAACTGTCCATTATAGAATCTCCTAATTAATCTCAGTTGGTTCCAGAAACTCCCCTGCAATCAAAGAACATCGATTTACCTCTTATCAGCGAGCATAACAAGCAAAAGCTTAAATTTGAATACCATTCAGACCATCATAGTTATAAAAACAACTTAACATCAGTTCCAGTTATCCAATAATAAAATAGGTGTTTTTAAATTATACTTGAATATAAATATAAGCTCTTCTCATGAAACAAATTAGACTATAAATAAAATAAAATAAAAAACTTACTTTTAAATCATATATAACTATACTAGAAAACAACAATAAATTAAATATAAAGAAATCACAAGGTTAACTCAATTCACTTTCCTGTTCTACTGGTACATGCATGTCTATTGGTGTTGACTGCATTTGTAGGTGATGTCCACAAATTGCAAGTATTATTGTTTTTCAATTCTCAACATGTCAATAATTAGCCATATGCAGTATGGATGTGTTTAATTTTTAGGAAACTAAATAGCATATCATAATCAAGAGTACACTAATTTGCAGGTATGTTGGATGAACTTATTTCTGACAGCAAGAAAGTAGACGATAAAGAGATTTCAAATCTAATCAAGGGCTAATGATGCAGCTAGTCAAGCTAGATACACCACTGCCCGTAGCGATTTACAGCTGCAAAGACTAATTGCATATAAAAATATAAATTAGTACCTTTTTCAATTTCCTCAACAGACGTATAAAACTCAAGCTCCTCTTCGGTAGGTTCTTTATATAAGTTCACCTCCTCACCCTTCAACCAATCACTCGTGCAAACAAGTGCCTCTACCATATTGGGCGTTAGAGATGCTCTAAAAGGATCTACCACCCTTGATCCCAAACTAAATGCGTTTTCCGAAGCAACAGTCGAACAAGGAATAGCTAAAATATCTTTGGCTAGTTTAGCCAAAACTGGATACGTGTTGACATTCTGCCTCCACCAAGCTGCAATGTCAAATTCTTCAAGATATAACCCAACATATTTATCAGACAAATACTGCTCCACTTCATTTTGTATGTTGCCACTCTGATCCACTATCCTCTCTTGCATAATCGCTCTCATAATTCTACTCTTTCCATTAAACATAGGCAGATTCTGCTCTAAGTGTATGCTATTGTTTTGTTCTGCAGTCTCATTTGTTTCTTTGTATTCCTGATACATCCTAAACAAAACCCCCTTCACTTCATGGCAGATCTGATCAATTCTATCTTGAGTGAACCCTAACTCACATAAACCTATTGTTACACACTGCAATTTGTACCTAGGATCTAATATATTGGCAATGATCATAATTTGGTTCATTCCTTCAAAGTCTCCCCAATATTTGTTGAATTTTTTCTTCATTGACATTGCAGCCTTCCGCATAATTACATCATTAGAAAACATCTTGGAGTCGATCTCACATTGAAGTTCCATCATTTCTCCAAACACAATATTTGCTGTCACGGTTTTCCAAGCTGAAAGTTTGATAGTTGCATCATAGAACTTTTTTAAAAATGATACAAAAGCTTCTGCATTCCTCCAATCTTGATCCTCAGGTGGTCCTTCTCTCTTGTGCCCTGATCTATCAGCTTCTTCAAAATAAGCCTTAAAAGCTTGGCCTTCTTCGGCCAATCTAAAAAATACATTTTCATATTTAATAGCCGCCTCAAGCATCAAATAAGTACTATTCCACCTAGTCACTACATCAAGTGGAATATTGGCATTTTCTCTCAAATTTTCTAGAGCGCAATACTCTCTAAACTTGGCCAATCGTTGAGCGCTACTTCTTATGTATTTCACACAATTCCAAATTTTATGTATCTCCTCTTCTAACTCTTTAATACCATCTTTGACAATCAAGTTAATAATATGACATACACATCTACAGTGAAAGAATTCCCCTTCAAACATCAATGTTTTGTAACTTCTCAATCTTTTCTTTAAGTATGCTACAGCAACATCATTAGCTGTGGCATTGTCAACTGTTATGGTAAAAACATTGATGATGTTCCACTGTCTCAAGCAGCTATCTACCAATCTTTCTATGTCATCTCCTTTATGAGAGGTAATCACACAAGAGTTAATAATCCTTTTGTGTAATTTGAAGTCATTATCCAAAAAGTGAGCAGTTAGGACTAGGTAATTGATGTTTTGTAATGATGTCCAACAGTCAGTGGTCAGTGAGATCTTAGTCCTATTTGAGCTAAACAAACTCATTAACTTTGCTTTTTCCAATTGATATTTGGCTAGAATCCCTTTTGCAACTGTTTTTCTTCCCGGTACTTTATACCTAGGCTGTAATTCCTGTAAAAAGCTCTTAAAACCTTCATTTTCTACGAACCGGAAAGATAATTCATCCCTTACTATCATCTCAAAACACTTCTCATCCGAATTTTTCTGATTGAAAATATGTGTTGCTCCTGTAACATTGTCTTTGTTGATTATTTTTTGCTTTGAATCCTCTTGCACATGTAATGGGGATAATTTGCATCCCCTAGAATGATTCCAAAGAGATGATGTGCCATTTTTTCTACTATGAGAAGGAACTTTCTCTTTGCAATATATACAAATGGAGAAGTTTTTGCATATTTCACCATTTGGCAGCTTTATCTTGCTGAAATGTTTCCATATGTCACTGGTGGGTCTTCTTCTTTTTTCACCACAATGAAGGGCTTGATTTTCTAATGCATTTGACTGATTTTCTGCATTATTTTGCACACAAGACGGGGTAGGCTGAGAATTTTCCATAGTAAAGAATTGAGGATTGGTTGTTGGCGTAGTTTCCATCTGCTTGTAATACACAAAATAAAATATTTCAGTCCAACGTCAAAATCAAATGAAATCACAAAGTAAAATTTGATACATGTCAAAATTGAAAATCGAGGATATGAAAGGCAGCGTAGAGGATAGTGTTGTCAATAGCGAATAGCGCAAGGCCTGCGCTATGCGCTATTTTGCGCTATAGCGCGCTATAATGTTTTTTTTTTTTTTTTTTTTTTTTTTTTTGCTTACAGAAAAGAAGATCTTTAAAAAAACACAGGAAAAAGGCACAAAAGGAAAAAACTGTATGTTTAAAATCTCCAAAAAGGAAAAAAAAACGAAAACGCATGTTCAAAAAAGAAAAAGCAAAATAGCGCGCTATGATAAAATAGCGCGCTATTTTTGCGCTACACGGGACCCCTGCGCTATAAGAACCAAAATAGCGCAACCTGTGCGCTATGCGCTATAGCGCTCGCTATGACAACTATGGTAGAGGAATAACCATATTCTTTTAAAATTGATTGGCATTAACATTGTTTAATTCAAATACTGATAAAAAGAATGGTACATAATTTAACTTACTGCTGATAGATAACATATAACAAACAACAAAACTGAAATGTCCAATTCTAAGTAAGACCGTAAGAGTAATGTCTGCACACTGGGGAAAACAAAGAAATTTGTGCAAACTAGTAAACTACATAGACAATCAAAATCAGTATTCATTATTCTTACTCTTACAATATATATATAGAGTCACATTACAAAGATAAAACAAATTAAGTTTAGTTAGACAAGAATTTCATGACAATCAAAAAATACCTCTTGGATGGACAAAAATAATTTGAAGTTTGAACTGAGGTGTATAAACTATTAAGAATAAAAAATATGAGGTAAATCTTGTTAATTCATAGAATTACAGCCCCTTAGTTTCCATATTTTAGTAGATAAAACATACCATGTTTATATCAGCAAGAATTGAAAAAAGAACGGTTATGCTTACAATTAACGATGATGAACAGTTGAACACAGATATCAGATCCGATAAACCAAAAAAAAAATTGCTTTCACATACTATAATTTTAGAAATCAAATTCAAATCTCTACCCAATCCAGAAATTTATTGCTCTCGTATTCGATCTAAAACCCCTAATTTTCACGTAATAAAAATCATCAAACTCAGTGTACACACTATCCAAGATCTGGAGCAGAATCAGGTACAAATTTTCCTTTAATTGATCAGCAACCACATAGCAAATTCATGAGTGTTTTACATAGTAATAAATGTGAATTATCGACGCTAATCTAAGAACAAAATATGAAATAGTGCCTTCTTTCATGCCAAATCGATTTTAATTGAAGAGTTTTTTGCTGTTTTTTTTTCTACCTCGATGTTGCTTGCTTGTAAGAAAGTAGAATTACTGATTAAAGAAGATCGAGGATGGAGATTTGTGTTTTGCTGTTTAGGGTTTGCAAGTAGATCTGAAATTGCAGGCTGGTAGGCTTTATGGGCTTTGACGTCGTTTCAGACTATTTTTATAAAATTTTGGTCGGTTCGGTAATAATAGGTATATAAAGTTTTATACCAATACCATCCCGTTTTCGTACAGTCGGCTCGGAAAACCGCAAAACCAAATTTGGTACCAAAAATTGCGGTACCATTGTGAGCGGTAGCGACTGGTAAACGGTTTTTATTGGTATGTTGGCAAAAAGTTCCAGCCCTAATATTAAGCTTTATTTATAAGGTAATAACTAAAGTACTTGCTAATAGATTAAAAATGTGATGGGATATCTTGATTGATACGGCTTAAGAAACTTTTACAAAGGGAAGATACATTTTAGATGGAGCTGCTATGGTGCAAGACTTTGCCACTTTTTGTAGTATTTTTTTTATCCCTTGTGCTATTCTAAAATTGGACTTTGAAAAAGCATTCAATATAGTTGGTTGGAAATTTATTGTGGATATGATGAGAGCCAATGGCTTTAGCAAGAAGTGGAATTGCTGGATTAAGGGGATGTTCTTAGCTAGTAAAATAATATTTTTATAAATGGAATTGCTGGCAAAACTATATGCTCTGAAAGAGGATTGAGGCAAGGAGATCCTTTATCACCTCTGTTGTTTGACTTTGCAATTGATGTTTTTAGTCAAATTTTAAGAGTCGAGCGCAATAATGGTATCTTGAGGGGTTTTGGAGAGAATTTGTGATGGAAGGAATTACTTCTTTGCACTATGCTAATGACGCAATCATTTCTAGCAACCCTGATTGTAAGTTCATTGCTGCTCTTAAATTTATTTTGTATGCCTTTGAAAGTTTGCTTGTTTTACAAATAAATTTTCATAAGTATTCAATTCTGATTATTGGATATGATTTTGGGGTAGAGAATAAAATTGCTGACATGTTGAGGTGTACAGTTGGCACATTTCCATTGAATTATTTGGGTCTATATTTTAGTCTTGGGAAATTGTTGAAGGATGATTGGTTTTGAGGTATTAATGAATTTGACATTAAGTTGACCACATGGTGCGACAATTCTTTATCTAAAGCTAGAAAATTGATTACGATTGACTTTGTTCTTTCTATTATCCACTTATATTGGCTATCTTTTTATAAATTTCTTGATTGGATGAGTGGGAAAATTGATGGAATTAGGAGTTTTCTTCGGTCTGGAAAAAAGACATCAAGTGCTACTATTTGTTTGATATTGTGGAATCAAGTTTGTAGATATAAAGAACAAATAGGTTTGAGAGTTCTTCTATTGAAGTAGATGAATTCGGCTCTTTTATGAAAATGGTTATGGAATATTGCCATACATAAAGATGCTTATTATAATGGTTCTTTCTCACTTTATGATAGCACTAGTCATTGTTTATATTTTTGGAAAGGTGTTTAAGCAACTTGATCGACGCTTTCCTAAAAACTAGAAAAGCGCGATTTATGAAATAATTACTGCAAGCGCACAGATTGTGTAGTATGCAGGTCGAATCACAGGGAGGTAAATTAAATTAAATTAAATTATCTATATAATTTCTTAGGCGAGTTAGACAAATCTTCGAGGTTGTTTTTGATAGCAAACGAAATTGAAACTACAATTAAACTATTATTGAACTGAATCAGATCTGAATCTAATCAAATCTGTATTCAATCCAACTGACCTAAGGAAGCAGTAAAAAGAACAGAAATTGAAATTGTAGAAATTAAAATACCAAACAGGAAACAAAATTAGGGTTACCGCTGAATCTAATCAGACGGTCAATCACTAATGAAAATAATTGCAAAATACAAATAGTGTTCTACCAAATCTAATTGTGTAGACAACACTAATTGCTAAGAAAATAAGAAAAATGCAGAAAAGAGAAGAAGAAGATAACTTTATTAATTCCAGGATCATCTTTACAATGAGAATACAAGGGCATTTATAGGATAGATAGCCAACTCTAACCCAAATACAATGACAAATGGGTCATAGGGAATTCACAAAAGAGTTTACAATGAGAATTACAAATGGGTCTTAGTGAAATCTAGTAAATTTGGGCCTTTCCTCTTTTCCTCTTGCTCCTTTGATAATTCTTCATTGATTTGTGATATATATATATATGGCTTTTCTATTAGTTATTTTCTTGTCCAAAAAGAAACTAGATGTGAGATCTTCATCAGTAAGTCCTCAAATGTAAATATGCAGCAATTTGATCTCTATTTTTCATTTTTTTGACTGTATCAACATATCTATAAAAATGACAAAACAATACCCAAGTAATATTTACTTATATACAAAAGATAAAATATAAGAACATAAAATAAACACATTTCTATGTTAATCAAATACCCCCACACTTATCTTTTACTCGTCCTCGAGTAAAACAAAAAAATGAAAAACTACACTGGATAGGTCACACTTTCGTAGGAAACACGATTGCATTGAGCGTATGCAACAAGCCATTAAACCTCTAGGTGTCCCTAGTAGGACGAGTGGTGTCTCGTGAGGGTTTTCAGCGGATACTACCCACAAAATCAAAATGCAGTATGCTATGATTCTAATGTAACAACATGCATGCAAAGGACGTATGCAGATGAAAATAAAAATGAAAACACGACTTATTTCAAAAAAGTGGTACAACAAATTAAGTCGCCAATTTCTAGTCAGTTGATTTTATTTTAGATACATCAAATCGTCACAAATTTTCAACACAATTCAAGTTTTCAAATCTTAAATTCCAGTTTGGCCAGTTGGTTTGGTTGATAACATAGTGCATCCATGAAATAAATTCTTAGTTTGCTTGTCACAGTTCGCAAAGTGGTATTCTAAATTCCTTGTGTATGACTAGCCAAATCAATAAGGTCAAGAAATGTTTGGACATCATCGCTTATTCTCTATCTCTATAAAAGTTAAAATTTATGATTAATTACATACACCTAACTTAAAAGACCAAGGTATACCACCCATACACTGCCTTGCGGACTGACGGAGAGTTAGGACAGAGTTTGGCGGATTGTGCAGATCGACACTGACTTTGTCAACAACATATCAGTAATCCTTAGATGTCCAATCTCATAAAATGAGACCAAGATATTCCAACGCTGACTTTGTCAACAACATGTCGGATAGAGCTTGGCGGGTTTGCACACCAACGCTCGATATACAAGCAACGTTGGATACCCTTGGATTGCTTTTATTATTATTATTGAAAATATAAGAACAAAAGAGAGTTATGCGTATTCAGCTTAACACAACTTAGTTTTAAAGATTCGAAAAGCCAATATAAGTATTTTAATTCCTCCACTTATTTAAACAAAAACTACAATATAGAATAGATTTCATGGCCGTCACCTAAGAATATTCCTATGTACCGGTTACACTTTTATCCCTCAAAATTAAACTTTTCAATATATTTCTTATTCGATCTAAGTTAAGAGAAAAAAATACTATCAATTGACTAACAATTGTTAACTTATTTTGTTGTATCAATATAAAATGAGTCGTATTTCCAAAAAAAAATGGCATGTTACTACAATCTAAAATGCATGATGGTCCTATTTAAATGGCTGAAAATGAAAAGAAAGAAAAATAAAGAAAAAACAAAAATGAATGAAATGCCGACTCCCCCCACACTTGGACAAAACAGTGTCCGCACTGTAAACACGTTTCCTAAATGTGAAAGATAGAACCCAAAGATGAATTAAATGTAAAATGATTTGTAAAACGAAATGCAATTTAACTATATGTAAGAATGGATCATATGTACAGTGATATATGTGTTTGCGATGCATGCGACGCAAAGAATGCCACCAATTTCCCCCCCCCCCCCCCCACACTTGGTTCTAGCCCAATGAATCTCATTCTACTATGTCTAGGCATGTTTTCTAATAAGCAAAGGGTTTTGAAAACCATCTCTTCTTTATACCTAGATTTATAGTCCAGTAGATAAATGTCCAGGGTCATCCTAACATGAAGTTTTTCAACCAAGCCAGCATTCCAAAAATAATTCATGTGTTCCACAAATTTATTAGTGTAATTGTTCAAAAATTTGTGATCGTATATAAACTCAGTTGCAATCATGAAATTTAAATTCTGAATGTTGTTCAAGACTATGTGATCACATTTCTTAATTTCATTAATTGACAACGTATTTTCGACACTAACAATTTCAAGTTCTTTGTAAGTTTTCTTAAAATTAAGATTTTTGAACTTGTGATTTGAATCCACTTCATCCTCATTTGGCAACTCATCCTCATACAATCCAAAAAATTCATATTCATTAAAATCCTTTTCCACCTGTGAGTTTTTGAAAAATTCAACATTTTCATTTTGTTCAATTTCAAAAATTTCAAGTTTCTCGCAGTCTGAAAGAGAAAGATCAAAATCCAAGCTTAAATCTATTTTTTGAAAAGAATCGAAATCCAAATCATTTGTTGAATTTTGAATAACTTCATTTAGATCGTTATTCTCAATTTCCAAAGTTGTTATTCGAAAATTTTCACTATCAGTAAAGAATGAATTATTTTCTGATTCATCGCATGTTTGAATTTGATTTTGTTGCTCAGTTGTTCTTTAAAAGACGTCATTAAACAAAGAAGTTCATCAAACTGTCTATCTTTTTCATTAAGCTGTCTGTCTTGCCTTTCTACCCTCTCTCTAAGAATGTTAAGATGATATTCTTCAGAATCGTTGATTTGAGAGCTCTCGTTTTGGATTTCTTGATTCCCAAAATTATAGTCCACATCAATTTCACAATTAATATTATTTCTAATGTGGTGGTTGTTTGAATTTTGTAACGGTCCGCAAATCCGTACTATCTGATCTGAGTTGACTAATAACACCACACGTCCAACCCAAATTGCACAGAAATACGAATCATTATTAGAAATAAGTTAGAGGATGAGAAATAAAAAGAAAGAAATGTTTGAATAGAAGAAAACAAAGAAGACAAATCTCACAGCGGAACGAATAAAATATATTATATAACATAACTTTTGAAATACAAATTAGTAACTTTATATACATACCATCATCAGAGCACAACAGTTATTCCTGGAACAGTTATAGACACTTGTTTCCAGATACCACATAGTACACAACGGAAATATGATAGTCTATAGCTAACAGGTGAAGCCTCCTGTTTCAAGCTCTTCCAAGTGAATCTGTAAAATCCCGACTACTTGACTGCCCGTACAAATATGGGCACCCAAGAGTTTAGGGAAAACAAAACAAAATAACTCTGAGTCAATCATGGGACCGGTGTGAGTAAACTCCAACCATTTGTTTAATTTTCAAAATCCTTTCGAAAGAAAGGATAATAGTAAGACCTGCCCATACATAAACATGGACGGTTTTTACCTTACTATAACCCAAAACACTTTGATACAAAAATCCAATGATATTATAATAGTGTCTAAATCAAATAAATAGAATCTAGTGGAACGCTTGCATCTCACGCTCCATATATAATATAAAATCGAAAACTGCATGGTGCTTATTGGAGATTGGATTTCCATCATGACAAGGTATGGAACCACCTTCCGATAGTGTATCTCTAGAGAGGAATACACTGGGTTCAACAAGAACATCTTGCAACCCGACCCACACATGACCGACCACTCATTTCGCTTGAGTGTATCGAATGTATATCACCAACGGTTGGGATCAGCAACCGTTTCCCGAAAAGGGACAGCATCAATAGATTAAAGAAGTAAAAGGAATTTCTCTAGATAGCTGATTATACACCCTAATGGGAGCGACCCACATAGTCATGCTGCCTGCCCGATTTTTGTCATTTCCCGGTTGTTGAGGCCTGAGGCTACGATTACTTATCATTCATTAATAGCACAATCACTTTGAATGCCACATTGTCAGATCCGTTAATCATTAATTGATTTGCATAAATATATTCTGGATATTATGCTAAGAGAATAAATTCTCCGCCACCATACATATTTATACAGACCAACATATGCGACCATTGGAAATACTTCGTCAGATATTCGTCCATATACGTTCGTTCTGGGACTGAACGAAACCGAAGGCACCATTTCTATTAATAGAAAAAGTCCTTGCACTTTACTCCGTCTTCGATTATCTTCATGTAATCTGATTCGCAACGCTACTGCCAATATGAAGTGGTTCTCGGATAATAATCCAACCGGTCTTTCCATATTGACAATGATATTGGCAAATACTTCGATAGTCGGTTATTTAACTATCGAATAAAAATAAACAAACATTCCAACAATCAAACAAATCACTGGGCCTCTTAATTTATATTTCATTTACTAAATCACTTCTTCATTTCCTTACCAATATTTGTTAACCAAATATTTTCAACAATTATCTTGGCCCTTTTCGTTATTTGGAAAACATTTCCATATATCGCCTCCTTCTATTTTCTATACGTAGAAAACATCTTTTATTTATAATTGTAAAACATTCCAATTACTTATCTCTTTCACGCCCGTTCATTTCTACGCTCAGGAAATATTTATTTATTTTATATTTCCAAAATTCCACTTTCTTGGGTTAAAACGAAAGTTGTGTAAAACATTGTTACAACAACCCAAAATACTGCATTCAACTAATTCTTATTTAACATTTCTCTTTGAGACTGGATCTTGCTATTTATCGGTTAAAAATGAAATCAATCAAGTTGGGGTATAACTACCTCTCAGACCTTGACTGAAAACATTCTTAACTTCAAAACGGACAAGACCACTACCTCGAATAATCAACATCATAAAAACCATTATTAATTTTTAAAACACGTATATGCTTCTCTTTCTATTTTTACCAAATTTAATTATAGATTTTCTTTTTGTTTATAATATTCTATTTTTAAGTTCATTTCCTTATCGAATTCTATATATATATATCGATACACTGATTTCTAACTATCAATTTTTTTAAAAAATATTCTAACTCCTTAAATTTCCGGAAAATTTCGCCATAACCTCCTTTGTACCGGCAAATAGTTCAAACCTCAACTCGCCTCTCTAGGCCCTTTCCATTCAAAAAGAAAATCAAAAATCCAAGTGGCTTGCTGATTCGGCGCATAAAACCTCATATGGAATTTAAACATGTACCTTTTTGTTGGGCACTAAATCTATAATCTTCATATACTTCATATACTTCATTCCATACCTGTCTAACACATATGTGTCCATTTCTAATTTATTTCAACTCAATCCGGCCATTTTTAACTCAACTCGTTAATTTATACTTTAGTTGACTCTTTTGCCTATTTCCCTTTTCAGCTGAACATATCATGTCCATATATATTTTTTTAATTTGCTTATAAACTGATCCAAAGCAATTTCCAATTCAAGTTTCTTACTCGATTTTGAATATAAATTCACCAATTCAATTTCACTTAACCAAATCCCAATTTTGATTCAAATCCATTAACTAATTGTTCTTTACATTAGTTAATTTTATTCAACAATTAAAAATCTGATTTTTGTTTCAAAAATCAGTTCACTTACTCCACTTGAGTTCATACTTATTTTCCATCTCAAGTCTGGATTTTTCTAACGGAAATTCGGATTTTATTTACTTCAAATCCTTTTATTTATTTAAATAAACCGTTATGGTTTTATAATGGTTATGGCGCTGTTTTTCTGAAAATTTGATTTTGACATAACTCAAAATCTATAAGACAAAATTCATATTTTTCTCTTCCATTAGAAAACTATTATTCAAACGGTCCTGACGATTCTTATTTCAAAGAATTCCGACTTAAATTGAGTCATGTATACTCAATTGAAGTTCGAAACGCCAATTTACGAACTGTAGTGCTGCGGCGAGTTTGTTTTAATTATATTTATATATATATAAACGTTTAAACTTCGTTTATAATAAATTCAACTCCATTCTGATATATTTTTAATATATATCAAATCAGTTTCCCAATTCAATATAATATTTTCAATTATCTATAATTATCGATTTTTCCTTACCCGGTTATACATTTATTTATACTCGATTTGTTATTTTAAATCCCAATTCCTTTTTTTAAATAAATTATTTATAAAATTCGATATAATTGAATTTCAATTATAAACCCGTTGAATTTTTCTCAATTCAGCTTATATTCCGAATTCCGAAATATAATCAATCGTTTTGTTTCAAAACACTTCTCAATTTAATATTAAATTCCTATTTGAATTTAAACAGTTTAAATTATCCAAATGATAATTTATTTTGCCAGATTTATAACTTATTTATAAATTCAACTTCCTTGTTTCATATATTTAAACAAGTTCCCTTTTCAAATTTCTATTTGAAACTTCACCCCTTTGATATTCCGAATTGCGGAATAAAAATAGTTGTTCCCTTTCGAATGATTTCAAATTCTATTTTTAAATTCATATTTGAATTTAAATATTCAAATTATATCTTGATAATTAATTCATTATATTTATAAACATCATTTTATAAATTTCCTTGTTTCACATATTTAAACAAGTCTATTTCAAAATTTATTTAAAACCAAAATCTTATTTTGGAACTTTCTATTTATTATAACTTATAACCCCCAATTTATTTTCATATTCAATTTAACTTCTATATAAATAAATTCGAATTAATTGAATTCAAATCATAAATCCTTACGGATTTATTTTAGTTCAATTTATATTCTAAACATCAGAATAAACTCCATCGTCTACTTCTTTAAAATGATATCCCCATTTCTATTTTTGAATTCACATTTGAATTTAAATATTCAAATTATCCAATGATATTTTTTCCATTTTATTTATAAACACTGTTTATAAATTCATTTTAATTCTCTACATTATTTAATTTTTAAACAACCTTTATAATTTCACTTAAAATCTCACATTATTAATTGATAAACAACATTTATAAATTCACTACTTGTTTTATATATTCAAAACAAGTTAATATATTTATAGCCCAATTGAAATTCGATTTCTATTTTAGATAAATAGATTTTTCCTTTTAAATTGCAAATATCCTTTTCCGTGATATTTATATATCAACATTTTGGCCCCAATGATATTTAAACAATCAAACAACCCAATTTTCAATAAATACATTATATATGATAATATATGTGAAAACAGACAATAATAAAATTTGAGGAATCCAGTTGGATCCCTCTAATCTGTTTTCCTGCATCCACAGACGTTAGTCAACAGAAATAATACCCATCCTGCTCCGTGGCAGGATAGCGCGGTATAGAAGGTCATCCACTATCATAGCGTGGGGCGTATAGGGTCATCCGCTAATGATACTACATGCATCCACTAATCGTACTGCGGGAATCCAACCAATCACCAATATATATATAATAGCCACAAACACAAATCCTATATAACTAATATATATTTAATAACCACAATAATATTTTAATGCAACCAAACAACCATCTATTATTTTTCATGACTAAAAAAAATTCCAAATAAATAAATTGAGTGAGATTTACTCACCAGGGATTTTAATTCATTCTATCCATTGCAGTTCCTATTCCTTAACAATGGCTTTTCAGCTTCAAATCCCCATGCCTTGATTTGATCAATTCAACCTTGAAAATTTATTTATTCCCTTTATTAATTCACGATCAAATATACGTAATTAATTACGTAACTGTAATTTGATTTTTTGTAACGATATTCGTAAACGAATTATGTATCTTAAAATAATTATATACCTTAACTCGTTTAGCACTTCTATCCTTTCTATGAAAAACTGTCAAGCACCAAGTCTGATCGAGAATAGCCTTGTCACCGCCACATCCACTAACCCGCCTTAGCATCACTAACCAACCTTGTTCATCACATATTCTATCAGCAGTCTCCATAACACCAACTTGTACCCAAATGGACATTTACTCAAAATTTGAAACCATATGACCATCATCCCTAAACTTCCTCCATCAACATGATCAGACCCGAACTCTCCCCTTACAGTCCTTGACAACTCTAAAGACATTGTTATTTCCTCCTTTTTCTCAAACAGTTCGAACGCCCTTTCCAAACTCAACTACGAAACAAATAACCCAGTTCGTCATTCCAGTCTTCCTTTCAATCACGCACTTCCATCCATAATATCAACCACTTCCCAAAATTGAAAATCCTGTTCATCACCGATGAATCCAACGTCATTATTTACAGTGTCTTCTCCAAATCAACATTAGTAAAATCGCATAATTCCTTTCTGCATAAAATCGAACAACCATTGCGTTGACCTTCCTGAAACCCGTCGTACTTCTCATCCCATCGCACTTCTCAACTTCTCGAACTCCAGAAAACATCGCGATCATATAATTAATTCGCTCCTGATTTGAGTCGACTGGAGCTTCGCTGCTCCACTTCTGACCACCCACGATGCCACGCTCGACCTCTTCGTTCTCGCAACCCTAACTCGATGTGCCCATACTCGATTGCACCACGTCTTCAACGATGACGACATCGCTCCGTTCAGCCTACAAAAATCGTAGAGCTTTACTTCGTACAAAGGTTTGATTTTCTAAGGATTAGAATATTCAATTTCAGAATTTTCCCCCATTGATTACCATTGAAATCGATTTTTTGGAAGTGGAAGGAGTGAACCGCATTTTAAAAGGAGGAGTTCGATTGATTTCGAATAGGAGAGGCTCGCGGTTTCTCTTCGAATTTAGGGAGGGCCATTTTTCTTTGGATTTGTTGAGGCTTTGGATTTGAATTTCTTTTAGTGAAATGGGGAATGAAAAATAGAACAGAGGAGTCGGGTTTATTTATAAAGGCTAATGCTTAAGCACTAAGGAAATGTGGTACACTTATTTTAATGTCATTTGATTTTAGAAAGATTTTGTTTGTTTATAAATAGATATCGATTTGATTTTCGATTCGATTTCAATCTTATCCATTATAAATATCTCGGGGTTCACAATTAAAAATCGTAAACCACTATTTTAGTGTACTGACCATCGTTCCAATGTAATAACGTTATTCTGAATTGAACAATATATATATATATATTCTGAAATTTAATTTGAACGTATATACCATACTAAATTAATATAATATAATTAAAATTCAGAACTAACCACTTTCTCGGTAGTAAATTATTATTATTATCTATTATATTCACATAGAATTTATATTTATTATCTGAATTGTTTTTTTGACTCAGTTTAAATCTCAAATTGAATTATTTTTCGTATTACGATGATTTAATATATTCGATATTAAATCGAAATCGATTATTAAATCGATAACTCAATATAAAAATCCATTTATATTATCAACTCAATATTTAAAACCATATTAAATATTTAAAATAAATTATTCAAAAATCCGGGTCGTTACAAATTTTCAAAAAAATGACAATGATATTGGAAATCATTTTGATTATATAAATTATATTCATAACCAAAACTGTTAAAATTCAAGGGAAAATTGCAATTTTGGTTATTTTCAAGATGTTGATATGGGCTATATCTTTGAAAATTTTGGTTTACAACTCCATATTGATGTTGATCAAAGCTATAATGGGATTCAAAGCTGTTTTGATGAGGATGTGGCTCATAATCGAAATTATTGAAGTTTGAATTGAAATCGCAATTTCGATCATATCTATGATTTTGAAAATGTTGGTCATTTGGAAAAATTTGGAAATTGTTGATATTGGGTCCACGAAATTTTGGAAAATCTTGCCTCATGAATTGTAATTCATACTCATTCTCTTCAAGAGGACGTCTACTCCGATTATTATCCCACATTTCTCTCAATGATTTTCTTGAATCAGACATTTTAAAGTAGTCACGACAAGAGAAAAATTATTCTCACTTCAAAATAGTATAAAATACTAAGCTGCGCTCTATTAATTAACTGACTCAATTAGAAGGGGGAAGATGGCCTTATTGTCGTTCACGTATAGTATAATACAAAGGGATTCGACCAATGTTTTATGGGTAGTATGCAACCTCTTTTGCTAATAGTTCAATAAATTGAACTACTATATATCCGCGATCCAATTATATGAGACAATCAACTTCACAACACACCACTTTTCAATTATATTATTTTGCAATGTCTTTTTTTTTGTTGAAAAATTATGAGAATGAAGATTTCAGTTATGGAAATATCTGTCAATAACAACAATCAGACAATAATAACTGCAGGAGATTAAAATATTGTACAAGCAAGCCACTGCCCATGAAGAAGATTTTTACAAGCAATTTCTATATTTTTCAAGCAGCTGTAGAATCTGTAGAGTTTAGAAAATTTTACAGAGTGGGGTATGGCTGTCCAAAATGATTGGAAAGCACTGACAATTCAAATCAATTGTTTGTAGATCGATTGACTTTTGTATTCCTTGTTCGCTTGCTTGAATTTTTTTTCTTGCTTCCGAATTTGACTTTTTTTTTGGGAAATGAGAAGCAAAACAAAAAGGAAAAGTAGAAGAAAAAAATAAATAAATAGGAGTTGAAAGGAAAAAAAACTAAACTAAAAACATAAACTAAACTAGAAATGGAAATCAAAAGAAGTAAGCTCAACAGAATGAAAAATGGGCTCAATAACAAATCTGCACAACTCAAGCCATTAACTCAAGCAATTAAATAGGCCTAGTCAACCCAAATTTTACTCCACCGTGTTAAAAACACAAAGCGCACAAACTAATTAGTCAAACCAAACATGTATTTAAAGAAAATCGCAACTCAAATGTATGTTTCTCAATTCGAAACCAGGAAAAGCAGAATACCACATGCGCAAAATCAACTCAATTAAAAATGTTGACACCCTCTTCTAAATCAACACAGACAAACATCTACTTCTTTCCCAAAAACCGAAAGATAAAATCGACAATAAAGTCGCGCCCCTTTTTTTCTGGAATTGAGTATTGCAAGATTTTATTTATTTTTCTTCCGAATTATATTCAATTCGAATCGAATTGAGGTATGAACAGGAGGTCTTCGAACTGGATTTGGGGTTTTTATTCTTGGTTTGCGCGTGGTGTTGCGATTTGGTTTTTGGGGAGGACGCTGGAATGCGTGATGTTCAGATTCGAATTGGTTTGGTGGACTGGTTACGATTTTGTGGTGGTTTATTTGGGTACGTGATGTACAGGATTTGTGATGATGTATGGTGGAGAGGAGATCTGTGGAGTAAGCATGAGTGTTAATGGGGAGTAATGTGGATTTGTATGATTTCTAGTGGTGAATCAGAAAATGGTCTGCGGAGATGGCAAGTAGTATGGTGTTTGCATGAAGACGAGGGTAGGGATTTGTTTTGTGAGAGGTTGGTGACGTGAAGAAGGTGATGGGAAGAACTGAGTTTGTTTGTGAAGGGTGTTTATAGGAAATTGATGGTCGGTTTCAGGTTGATTGAAGAAGAGGGAATGAGAAGATGATATTAGATGGAGGTGGACGTTGATTAAGTAATCCAAGTGTAACAGAGAAGATAAGGGCAAAGAAATTGGGAAGATAAAGGGAAAGAAATTTGTAACCTTTTTTTATTTAACCTTGAAAGGAAATCTAAATGTAAAAGATGTAAAAGGGGAAGAAGAGAAATGGAAGGGAGTAGAAAAAGAGGTAGAGAATAAACAAAAATGGGAAGGTTTTTTTTCTTTTTCTTTTATTGTTGAAAAAGGGAAAGAGTTGTAAAAGGAAAAAAAACTTGAAAAATGGTATGATTTGAAAGTTGGAAAGAAATTGATTGAAAAGCAACAAAAATTTTTTTTTAATGTTGTAAAAGTAGAAAGAAATGCAAAAGAAAAATGAAAAGGGGAAAGAAGTAAATTGAAAAACAAAGGAAAGAATTCTGTGAAAACAATTGGTAACAAACAAAAGGAATAGATGGAAACAAATTAAAGAAAAAATGACATTTTTTTTGTTGTTTGAAAGTAGAAGAGGAAAAAAAATGTAAAAGGAAAAAAAAACTGAAAAGGGAGAAAGAAATAAAAAAAATCAAGAAAATTTGACAAGTTTTTTAATATATACAAGAAAACAAAAAGAAAAAAATAAAAGAAAAACTAATACGAATCAAAAATTAAATAAATAATAAAATTCAATCGTTACCTCCCCGGCAACGGCGCCAAAAACTTGATCGATGCTTTCCTAAGAACTATAAAAGCGTGATTTATGAAATAATTACTGCAAGCGCACAGATCGTGTAGTATGCAAGTCGAATCATAGGGAGGTAAATTAAATTAAATCATCTATCTAATTTCTTCGGAGAGTTAGACAAATCTTCGAGGTTGTTTTTGAAAGCAAACGAAATTGAAACTACAATTAAACTATTATTGAATTGAATCAGATCTGAATCTAATCAAATCTGTATTCAATCCAATTGACCTAAGGAAGCAGTAAAAAGAACAGAAATTGAAATTGCAGAAATTAAAATACCAAACAGGAAATAAAATTAGGGTTACCGCTAAATCTAATCAGACGGTCAATCACTAATGAAAATAATTGCAAAATACAAATAGTGTTCTACCAAATCTAATTGTGTAGACAACACTAATTGCTAAGAAAATAAGAAAAATGCAGAAAAGAGAAGAAGAAGATAACTTTATTAATTCCAGGATCATCTTTACAATGAGAATACAAGGGTATTTATAGGATAGATAGCCAACCCTAACCCTAACCCTAATACAATGACAAATGGGCCTTAGGGAATTCACAAAAGAGTTTACAATGAGAATTACAAATGGGCCATAGTGAAATCTAGTAAATTTGGGCCTATCCTCTTTTCCTCTTGCTCCTTTGATAATTCTTCATTGATTTGTGATATATATATATATGGCCTTTCTACTAGTTATTTTCTTGTCCGAAAAGCAACTGGATGTGAGGTCTTCGTCAGTAAGTCTTCAAATGTAAATATGCAGCAATTTGATCTCTATTTTCCATTTTTCTAACTGTATCGGCATATCTGTAAAAATGACAAAACAATACCCAAGTAATATTTACTTATATACAAAAGATAAGATATAAGAGCATAAAATAAACACATTTCTATGTTAATCACAACTCTCATAATTTTAGAGTTAATATTAGTGTGAGGGTTCACAATGGATGGTGGTGCTCTTTTTGGTTTGAAAGTTGGCTTCTTCCTGTTTCTTTGGCTGTTGGATTTAATCTCCTACTTCAAATTTCTGGGACAAGAAAGCATTATCTCCTCATGTTTAAGATTCTTGTGGCTTTAGCTCAAAATGGAAACTGAATTTTAATAGAATCATTGAATGGAGAGCTTTGTTTCAACTTTTGAGACCTTTTAAGTTGCTGGAAGTTGTGTCTCTTGATGACTCGAGTGATATAATTTGGCGGTGTGGGTCTTAATGCAATTTCACTGTTAGTAGCTGCTACAAGTTTTTAACTTTGCTAGAAGAAAGTTTATTGGTTATTCTCATATGTGGGGTTACAAGGAGGTACCTATGAAACTTAGACTGTATATGTGGAATGTAAGGCATGGGAAGTTAAATACTATGACTTTTTTGAGGAAGAAAATTTTGTATATTATTGAAAAATGTATGTTATTTACATTTTCTTTGTGATTATGATGTGGCTTTCTATGTTTGGACAAAATGTTTGGTTCAACTAAATATACATTTGATTTTGAGTAGGATATTAGTGGCCAATTTGGTTTTTGGGAGAATAACTCATTTAATAGTCTAGCAATCTTAAACTTCCCATTTTGCTTGGTTATATAACACAAAAGAATTTTTTGATCTTTCAAAAACATAGCTAAATCTTCTAATACAATTCTATTTCAAGTTTTTAATTTTTTTCTATAAACAGGTAGGAATTGATGGCTGGAGTTTCACTAATATGCTATGGGATAACATTAGTAAAGAAGAAGGAATTCGGGTTGATACAGCTCTTTTATATTTCGGTTATATGTCCTTTATGTATATAGACTTTCTGTTTGTCCTTTAGTTTCCTGTATGTCTTTTACATTGCTTTTGCGTGAGCCTTTTTGGGATGTTTTCTGTTTGTGAACCTATATGAGCCTTTTTGTCGGGTTGTTTACTTTTGTGCTCCTGCATGAGCTTTGGGACCTGCTTTTTCCTTTATGTTGTGGCTGGGATGTTGTTACTTTTATGTTATTGTATTAATGGTATTAATGGAATGTGTGGAACTCAGTTTGGGGTTACTTTTGCTTCAAAAAAAAAACATTTGCTTTGAAATTCTAAGTATATTTTACAAGGAAATATACTTCTAATTTCTTTTATGAGTCCATTTATTATAACATGTGTGTTATAGTTCGAAACCTTATGTTAGTCTCTTGTAAAGATTCAACATATTTCCAAACCAAAATCTATTGATAAATAGTTTGAAAATAATAATAGTTTAGTTTCAAGTATTGTAACTTGAAAATAAGTTTAAATAGGGCTTTAAACAAAGAACTTGGAATAGCATAAAATAGGATTTTAAATAAAAATATTAAATAGTTTAAATATGGTTTTATTTACTATATAAAATAATGAAATAAAATAGGCTTAAAAATATCAAATTTTGAAATAGGTTTCAAATATTAAGATAAAATAGGTTTTAACATAGGTTCAATTATTATAACTCAAAAGCATATGTTTTAAACAGTTATAATATGATAACTTAAGAATTTGTTGGAAATAGGTTTTAATTTAAATAAAGAAACATATTTGTTTTAACTTAGAATTTAGATAAAATGGTTTTTAAATTAAAAGTGGGATTAAATGGGTTTTAAATTAAAATAAGGTAAAAATGAGTTTTAAATATTTTATCTTAAAAATCTTTATTTTATAAATAATAAAATAATATAAAAACACATTTTATAGTTTAAAACCATGTTATAATTTTCAAACTTATTTCTTTTGCCTTGTGGAAAAACATTATATATGAAATACCAATTATGGGTTTCTTTGTCTTATGACAAAACATATATAAAATACGATTAAATGACCAATAGCCACCAGCACTTAGCAAATATAGTTTATAGTGGCACATCATGGTTTAAATTTAACATATGCAAATGTCAAGTAGTGATCATCTAAAATCAAGTTTTATGTTAAACGGTTCATATGTGAATAATATGAATACAAATAACGTAACAATCATACTAAGGAATCTTGTTGGATCCTTCCAACTTGTTCCCCTTTGTCACAGCTCATATATAAGAACATATATGCGTAATAAATCATATAACGTAATCTAATTTATACATGATGAATCTTCCACAAGAAAGTTGGTAGTGTTAAAGGTCATATGCTCTATGGACAGAAATATAAACCCAAACCTACTGTTAAAATAGTAAATAATCCAATCAAGTAATCAAACAATTAGATAGGCAATTAATAATGAATATAATTATGTGGTACAACAATATTCCGGAGAGTTAGGTTTTAACTAACTATCCATCGTCCGAATAAGATTTCAAGTCGTTTTATCTAATTTTAAACAGGAGTCTGAAATTAAATAAAATTACAAATAACTTGAAAAGCATCTAATCCAGTTCATACATGTAGACTTCGCAGATATGAATCCAATGACAATCACGTCACCTCAACTGGACCTCGTACGCTGTGTAGTTAAAGCGCTTAGCAGATCTAATGCAACATAGGTCCAAAGAGTCATAATAGGGATAAAGCGAGGAAATAGAAGAATATAGCGGATGACTCTAAAATAGCACATGTAACTCATTTGTAATGTTTGTACGAATGTAAAAATGATAATAAAATAAAAACTACCACTCAGTTTAACTATATTTGGTACATTCTTAATTTTTAGACCAAAATATTTGTAAATATATGTAAATTGCAATTTATCTTAATTGAATTTTATACAGTATAAAGTATTTTTTTCCTAAAAATATAGATTAAAAAATTCAATTTAAAAACGTAAATTTATAAATTTTATAATGCATATATATTATTTTTAGTTCGTTTCCTTCATCAAAGATATAACAGGAGTAATAAAATATAACAGAAGTAACTGGATAAATCGGGAATAGCGGAATACAGCAGAGCTTAAAGCAGAGAGGTTATATCAAAGGATATTTGGAAATAGCATAGCAGTGATAATACACTATGGGATAAAGCGGGGCCATAACGCGGTAATAACGAGACATGAACTGCATTGCTCGTATGATATAAATACATGTGTTACAAGTTTGATATGAATTAAAATAGTTAACATCATTAACTAATTTATTAATCTGTAACGTCCCGGAAATTTGCAATCTTTGGTCATCGACATAAAACCCACGTCGATTATCCAAACATCGAAAATACCGGTAGTTAATGAAAGAAATTAGAGGGTGAGAATAGATAAGATAGAAACTTAGAATAGAAGAAGAAGAAGAACATACAACATCAGAGTAAACACGAATCTCACAGCGGAACGAATAAATATATTTCATAACATAACTTTGAAATAAAACAGTATCTATATACAATACCATTATTAGAGTATAACACTTACAACACAGCGGAAATAACAATAGCTATATAATCCTGAAGCCTCCTACTACAACTCTTCAAGTATCTGTAAATCCCGACTACTTGACTGCCCGTACAAAATTGGGCACCCATGAGTTTAAGGAAAACAAAACAAAATAAAGTCTGGGTCAGTCATGTGACTGGTGTGAGTAAACTCAAATCATTTGATTTAACTTTCAAAATCCTTTTGAAACAAAGGATAATCATAAGACCGGTCCACACATAAACACAGATAGCTTTTACCTTACGATAACCCAAAATATTTCTAAAACGATACTTGTCTGATATTATAATAATGTCTAGATCAAGTAAATAGAAATCTAGCAGAAACGCTTGCATCTAACATTATATATATATAATATACAATCAAAACTACGGTCTCTTATTTGGGGAATGGATTCCAACTATAACAAGGTATGAATCCACCTTCCGCTCAGTTTACTCTAGAAGCGATACATTGGAGTTCAACAAGAACATCTTGTAACTCGGCCACAAATGACCGACCATTCATTTCTCTTGAAAGTATCGAATAAATTGTCACCTACGGTTGGTATACGAACATAACCGTTCCCGGGAGATACAGAATTGAAAGAAGTAACAAATGAATGTTCTCTAGATGATGACAGTATACCCTAATTGGGTGCGGCCCACTTAGCCATGTTGCCTACCTGATTTCTGTCATTTCCCAGTAGATAAGGCTTGAGGTTATAACGTATCTCTATACAGATCACGTCTTCATTTACTTTGAATGCCACATCATCATACCCGTCAAAACACAAATTGATTTCCCCAAAAATACCACGGTTATAAGCTAAGAGAAACGAATTCCTCTGCCACCAACGTAAATACGTTTGAAACGATCAACTTACGCGATCTACCAAATATACTCTGTCAGACATTCGTCCATTCAAGTTGTCCTGGGACTGGACAAACCAAAGGCACTATTCAGTACATCCGTCTTAGGCAATCTCTACCTAAGATTTATACAATAGCCCTTGCACTTTACTCCGTCTTCAATATATTCAGCATACTTGGTTTGCAATGCTTATGCCAATACGGAGTGGTACTTCGGATAATAATCCAACGGGTCTCTCCATATTAACAACGTAAAAATTGTCAGAAACTTTAATAGTCGGTGATTTAACTATCAAATAAAAGCATGTGTGCAAACAACAATCTTATTTCCAATTGGAATTTCTATTGATCAATCATCAATATCATATATATATATATATATATATATATATTCATATTTCCTTATTTTCTATATTCAGAAAATATATGTTATGAACATTGGAAAAAATTCCCATTGCTTATTTACTTATCACTATTCTGCCACATCTACCAGTCTCTGACTGTAAACTAGTATGATAACAATTCCCTAAGTATCAATCCCGAAGGTCAAAACCAACATCAGATAGACACTTAGAAAACCATTCAACTTAACTAATCTCCTGTCAGTTTCTAATTTCGCTTAACTCCATTTCTTAATTCCTTATAAATAAAACATTCCATTTTCTATGTTTAGAAAATATCTCTGATTCTATATTTGGATAACGTTTCCAAAACTCATTTATATGGATTTCAAACTAACGTTGTATAAAACATCGTTATGACCGCTCCATCCATAAATCGCTTATTACTTAACTGTATTTCTAACCAACTCTCGCCCTCGAACCTCAACTATTTCTTAGTTAAATAAGGAAGTCAATCAAGTTGGGGTATAATTACCTCTCAGACCTTAACTAAACAACGTTCTTAACCTTGCAATAGACAAAGCTCACTGCACCAATTTCTACACTCATTTGCTTATGCAAATTCTCGGTTTCAGATTATGAATCCACTTCTTTTATGAAAACATTTATTATAACGCTATCGTTAGAAATCCTACTTTTGAAATATCTAACATAGAAATCTAATTTAAATTCTTATTTTGAATAAATAAGCCAACAACTAATTTATTTATAAATAAACAAATCTTGATTAAAAACCGGAAAGTAAATAATACTTTCCCGAATTCGATATAATCGAATTCGATGTATAACTCTCTTCCGAGTAATCTCTGTTCGATTAACTCCTTCGAATAACTAATATTCGATTATCTCACTTCGAATAACTTATATTCGATTATCTCACTTCGAATAACTTATATTCGATTATCGCACTTCGAATAACTAATATTCGATAATTCTATTCGAATAAACTATATTCGATCACTCCTTTCTTCGAATAACTATATTTGATTAACTCCTTTCGAATAAACTAATATTTGATTAGCTCCTTTCAAATAAACTATATTCGATAACCTTCTTTCGAAGAAACTATATTCGATAACCTTCTTTCGAATAAACTATATTCGAATACCTCTAAACCGACTAACTCTAATTCAATTAACTCTAACTCGATTAACTCTAATCGATTAACTCTAATTCCATATTCAGTTTCAAATATCGATGTTGAAATCGATTCTTACTTCTTTACATAAGTCCTGACTTATATATGCCATTTATCCAATGATAAATATTTTATTTTATTTATAAAATATTATTTATAAATTAATCTTCTCAATCTATTGGTTAGAACAGATTCTATTTAAAATCTTTGCTTTAAATACATATCATGTTATACCCATTTGCGAAGCACGAGTCTAAACCTTTCAAATATAAAATACACTTTTATACTATTCTATTCATTTTTCAAGTATTTCCTTTTATAATATCATATCTATTTTCCAACTATCTCCTTTTCTATTTTATTTGTTTCACAAATATTTCCTTTTCTATTTGTTTTACAAATATTTCCTTTTCTATTTTGTTTTTACAAACATTTCGTTTTCTATTTGTTTTACAAATATTTCCTTTTCTATTCTATTTATTTGACAAATAAATATTCCTTTTCTATTTGTTTTATAACTCCTTTGATTTTATAATTATTTTCTTTTATAAAATCCTTTTCCTTTTATATAAAAAATCCATTTATTTTATATGAATAATTTATTTTCAAAATACACTTTGAAAATCCCCTTTTCTATATCCCAGTATTTCTTACGGTATTTAAAATACCAAATAACAATGGTCGATATCATTCAAACACATATAATCAACAACAGATTATATATCACATCATATATTACAATATATGAACAGAACAGTATTATAAATATTGAGGAATCTATATTCAATATGAAGTATTCTGATCAATAGAATCAATATTTGATTAACGATTTGTATATATATATCGTTATCTATATTCTCAACCAAGTAAATTAACAGTTAATCCAAACAGTAAACACACAGAAATCAACCAACATTTAACAGTTCTAAAAATACGTTATAAAAATATAAACTGATGAGAGTTGGTGAGTTTTACTCACTTTTTCGTGTTAACCGTTAAATAACGATTTGCGTCTGTTGATTCGGACGGACAGTTTATTTCCCTATAAATTGTAACGAGCTCCAATCCACTCCCAGTCAGTTTCATTGGGTAGTGTCTGTCCCTACGATCCCGACGGATCCTATTTTCGTTGGATTCCGATAATGGATGCAAAAGTTATAGCAGTTATAATGTTAAATGAGTGTATATATATTATTTACACTCTTTTATTTTATCACCTTGGGCTCACCTTCACAACATCGGTCCAAGCCCACTTCTAACCCGCAACCCGTCAGGCCCAATCATCGGACCCTTCTTCCCCGATTGCTGAAATCGCTGCTCCAAACATAATTCACCATTTCCGATCTTCTGTTCCTCCTAACTCCTCCTACGTTCCCTTAAAAACCACACAGACAACTCCATTTGACTGCTCTTCCAAAACTCTCCTTCCCCTTGATGATCTGATCAACTGCACACGCCACCATCTAAGTGCGACTCCGCACTCACATTATCCACCAAAGTGAAAACCACATCACAAAATTTCACCGAACATACCGAAAATCATCCCAACTTGAGCTATATCCTACCACGATCTCAGAACAAAACTCCATACCGAAGTTCGTTGCTTAAATCACTCCAGAATCCCAACCCTAGCTCGATCATACGCGTGTTGGAAATTTCTGAGCGAATCCAATGGCCACCGAATGCCATGAAACTACTACCAGATTGAAGAGCTTCCTCCTAGGATTCGAAATATATATAAATATCAATTTATAGAAGTTGTTTTGATTTCCATTTGATTTTTAAAACTCACGAATTTTGCTATGTTCTTATTTTGTGGAGGCGCAAATGCTTCGTTGACTAGAGGGAGTTAGAAATTAGGTTTAGAAAAGTTATAGGGGTATTTATAGGAAATATATAATAATTTGTTTAATTGAATATTATATTGAATTTTAAGCAAACGCTATTTTTATTTATCCACTAAAATTCCTGTAATTACACATGACATCCAAAAATCACGAAACTGGATATGCAGCTACAGTTCAACATTACAGACCCAACTAAACTGGTCTCGTCGAATTCCGACTCCATTTGCTCACAAAGTGTATTTTTAACCAACAAAACATCGACTGTTTTCACATTAAAAATCCGTACGGCCACACATTGACTCTAAAAATCACGAAACTGGAACTCTAATAATAATTTAATGTTACGGATCCAAGAAAATTAGTTTCGTCGAAAACGGAGGTCGTTTGCAAAACTGGCTATTTTTAAAGCTCTAAATAAACCCATTTGAATATTAATATATTTAAAAATAATTAAATTAAATATTTATAAATAAATATTATCGTATATATTCACAATAGAATATCATACAGCTCCAATTGGATTTATAACTCGAAATTTGAAAGTTTCCAGTGACATCGATATTCAATTTATATTAAATTCCTTTTATAATTAAAATAAATCGATATAAATTATAAACGAATTCCACAGCGACTTTTCTAAAATTTGATTTGGACATAAATCAAAATCTACACAATGAAATCTCGATTTTTCTCTTCCATTAGAAAAATATCATTCAATAGATTCAAACGTTTCTTGTTTCACAGAAATCCGATTTAAAACGGATTCTGTATATTCAATTAAAGTTCGAATCGCAAAATTATGAACTGCCGCGCTATTTCAAGCTCGATTATAATTATAATATAATTATACGTTCAACTGTCGCTCAAATAATATATTCGTTATTCTAGTTCAATTCTAAACTGAATTAAATATCATAAATGATCCAATTCACCCAATATTGTGAATTTAGTTATTTTCGACTAACTCGGAATTATAATATATTTTTCTATTATTTATATTAATTAAATATAAATATTATTTAACTCAAGTTATCGATATCACCAAATCGATATTTTATAATTAAATAAATTAATTATTATACCGTAAAAATATGGGACATTACATTCTTCCCCCTTAAAATAATTTCGTCCTCGAAATTGCTAAGGTAGAAAACAAACCCTATTAACTGGTTAAAAATTATTTTTATTTCTTTAACTTCAGTTTCACTGTACCAATTAATTTCAACTAAATTATTAATTTATTCCTACTAACGAAAATTTCCATAAACTCTGAAAATTTTCTAATACCTTATCTTTTCGAAAAATTTCTCCAGCACCTCCTTTGTACTGGTCAATACTCAAACTCCAACTCGCCTCTCTGGGCTATCTCCCATCCAAAAGAAAATCAAACAGCCAAGCGGCTTGCCAATTTGGCTCATCAAAATCTCAAACCCATATATAATATAAACTGGTACCTTTTTGTCGGGCATATCAATATATCCTTTCCATGTGTTACCAACTCAACATATACCAGTATCATTCCAATCAAACTGCAATCAATTCATCCTTAACATAATCATATGTTTAAACCAAAGTCAAATTCAATTCAAACTCCAATCTCAAATTCCAAACTCTTAGCTTATCAACTCAATTCCATTCAAGATCATTCTCTAATCAAATTCGGTTTTATTTAACTTAGTTCAAGTTAAATTATTAAATTTTTTTACCATCTCAATATATTTAACTTCATAAGTTAAATTTAAATTCTAGAATTTAAATTCCTGGGTTTATTTCAAATCACTTTGAAATCAAAATACCAATTCAAAACCTTTGAATTTCTAAACAACTTGTTTTCTCAAAACGATTCAAAAACAAAATCTTTGGTAGTAATCTGCCACTTAGCAACTCAAAAATAAACACTAATGATGTCGCGATTCATCATCAGGGTTATTTCCCGGCTATCGAAGTGAGTTCAATACTATATCACTTTTCAAAACTCATTCTAAACGCTTCCATTTTAAAATACATTTCAAAATATCATTCACAATGTTTGTAAAACAATTTAAAATCTCCCAGGATTTTAAAATTCTCATATATTAATTCCAAATCCATTTACAAACACCTTTCCAAATCTCCAGGGTTTTAATTTCAATTCTGATTTTCATTTCAGATTTAATTCATCTTGATTTTATATATTACATTCAAATGAATTCTAATTGGTTATTTGCATAACCATTTAATTTATAATCTTACTCAGTTATAATTACAACCAATATATCCAATATATTATAATCATTCCAATATAAATCCTTTATATCAAAATAAAATTTGGGTAAAATTATTTCGTTTACCCTCTTTCAAAACATATCGTGTCAGTTCATCGTATTCAAGTGTTTAGAAACTCCTACCGATACAGTGGATCAAACTGATCGACCAGAATCCATGAACAACTCAACCAATAAATATCCACAATATAAAACATTTTTTATAAAATCTACAAATACGTTCACTCGTATATATACACTCAACTCAATCTAGGGTATTGCTAACCCCATCTTTACAGAGTCACGCCACAGAGCCAAGGTAATTACTTAACCTTAAGCTCTGATACCAACTGTAACGTCCCGGAAATTTGCGATCTTTGGTCATCGACATAAAACCCACGTCGATTATTCAAACATCAAAAATACCGGTAGTTAATGAAAGAAATTATAAGGTGAGAATAGATAAATAGAAACTTAGAATAGAAGAAGAAGAAGAACATACAACATCAGAGTAAACACGAATCTCACAGCGGAACGAATAAATATATTTCATAACATAACTTTGAAATAAAATTGTATATGTATACAATACCATTATTAGAGTATAACACTTACAACACACCGGAAATAACAATAGCTATATAATCCTGAAGCCTCCTTCTCCAGCTCTTCAAGTATCTGTAAATCCCGACTACTTGATTGCCCGTACAAAATTGGGCATCCAACAGTTTAGGGAAAACAAAATAAACTCTGGGTCAGTCATGTGACTGGTGTGAGTAAACTCAAATCATTTGATTTAACTTTCAAAATCCTTTTGAAACATAATCATAAGACCGATCCACATATAAACACGGATGGCTTTTACCTTACGATAACCCAAAATATTTCTAAAACGATACTTGTCTGATATTATAATAATGTCTAGATCAAGTAAATAGAAATCTAGCAGAAACGCTTGCATCTAACGTTCTACATATATAATATACAATCAAAACCGCAGGCTCTTATTTGGGGAATGGATTCCAATTATGACAAGGTATGGATCCACCTTCTGCTCAGTGTACTCTAGAAGCGATACATTGGAGTTCAACAAGAACATCTTGTAACTCGGCCATACATGACCGACCATTCATTTCTCTTAAATGTATTGAATATATTGTCACCTACAGTTGGTATACCAACATAACCATTCCCGGGAGATACAGAATTGAAAGAAGTAACAAAGAATATTCTCTAGATGATGACAATATACCCTAATTGGGTGCGGCCCACTTAGCCATGCTGCCTGCGCGATTTTGTCATTTCCCAGTTGATGAGGCTTGAGGTTATAACGTATCTCTATACAAATCACGTCTTCATTTACTTTGAATGCCACATCATCATACCCGTCAAATCACAAATTGATTTCCCCAAAAATACCATGGGTATAAGCTAAGAGAAACAAATTCCTCCGCCACCAACGTAAATACGTTTGAAACGATCAACTTACGCGATCTACCAGATATACTCTATCAGACATTCGTCCATTCAAGTTGTCCTGGGACTGGAAAAACCAAAGGCACTATTCAGTACATCCATCTTAGGCAATCTCTGCCTAAGATTTATACAATCGCCCTTGCACTTTACTCCGTCTTCAATATATTCAGCGTACTTGGTTTGCAACGCTTATGCCAATACGGAGTGGTTCTTCGGATAATAATCCAATCGGTCTCTCCATATTAACAACATAAAAATGGTCAGAAACTTTGATAGTCGGTGATTTAACTATCAAATGAAAGCACGTGTGCAAACAACAATCTTATTTCCAATTGGAATTTCTATTAATCAATCATCATCATCATACATATATATATATATATATATATATATATATATATTTATATATATTCATATTTCCTTATTTTCTATATTCAGAAAATATATGTTATGAACATTGGAAAACATTCCCATTGCTTATTTACTTATCACTATTCTGCCACATCTATCAGACTTTGACTGTAAACTAGTATGAGAACAATTCCCTAAGTATCAATCCCGAAGGTCAAAACCAACATCAGATAGACACTTAGAAAACCATTCAACTTAACTAATCTCCAGTCAGTTTCTAATTTAGCTTAACTCCATTTCTTAATTCCTTATAAA
Organism: Allium sativum; assembly: GCA_030737875.1. Classification (NCBI taxonomy): domain Eukaryota; kingdom Viridiplantae; phylum Streptophyta; class Magnoliopsida; order Asparagales; family Amaryllidaceae; genus Allium; species Allium sativum. The sequence continues at coordinate 431,377,356 of CM060925.1, read as the reverse complement.
TAAAACATTCCATTTTCTATGTTTAGAAAATATCTCTGATTCTATATTTGGAAAACGTTTCCAAAACCCATTTATACGGATTTCAAACTAATGTTGTATAAAACATCATTACGACCGCTCCATCCATAAATCGCTTATTACTTAACTATATTTCTAACTAACTCTCGCCCTCGAACCTCAACTATTTCTTAGTTAAATAAGGAAGTCAATCAAGTTGGGGTATAATTACCTCTCGGACCTTAACTGAACAACGTTCTTAACCTTGCAATAGACAAAGCTCACCGCACCAATTTCTACACTCATTTGCTTACGCAAATTCTCGGATTCAGATTATGAATCCACTTCTTTTATGAAAACATTTATTATAACACTATCGTTATAAATCCTACTTTTGAAATATCTAACTTAGAAATCTTACTTAAATTCTTATTTTGAATAAATAAGCCAACAACTAATTTATTTATAAATAAAAAAATCTTGATTAAAAACCAAAAAGTAAATAATACTTTCCCGAATTCGATATAATCGAATTCGACGTATAACTCTCTTTCGAGTAATCTCTGTTCGATTAACTCCTTCGAATAACTTATATTCGATTATCTCTGTAACGACCCGTATTTTCAGCTATATAATAATTAATTTATTTAATTATTTATATAGTGATTTAGGGGATTTAATGGTCGTTAATTAAATTATGTTGAATATTTAATTAAAATTAATAATTAAATAATATATTTAATTTCTGATTATAATCAGAAATAGTGAATTGACATTTTAATGTGAACTGGGCGATTTAAAATATATAATTCAGTTTGGAATTGAATTCGAATAACGAATATATTATTTGAACGACAGTTGAACGTATAATTTTAATATTATTAAAATCGAGCTCGAAATGGTGCTGCAGTTCGTAGTTTGCCGATTCGAACTTCAACCGAATGTATAGGATTCGTTTTAAATCGAATTTCTGTGAAACGAGAAACGTTAGAAGCTAATGAAGTATATATTTCTAGTGGAAGAGAAAAATCAGGATTTTGTCGTGTAGATTTTGATATATGTCCAAATCAAATTTTAGAAAAGTCGCCATGGAATTTTTTTATAATTTTTATCGTTTTATTTATATTTTTAAATGGATTTTTAAATATAAATCGAATATCGATGTAACACTGGATTTGAAATATCGAGTTATAAATCCCATTGGAGCTGTATGATAATCTATTGTGAATATATACGATAATATTTGTTTTTATTAAATTTAATTATTTTTAAATGTATTTATATATTTAAAAGGGTTACTTAGAGTTTTAAAAATAACCAGTTTTGCAAACGACCTCAGAATTCAACGAAACTAATTTTGTTGGATCCGCAATATTAAATTATTGTTATATTTCAATTTCCGTGATTTTTGAAGTCAGTATGTGGCCGTACGGGATTTTAATGTGAAAAACAGACGATAATTTGATTTTAAAAATACCCTGTGTGAGCATACGAAGTCGGAATTCGACGAAACCAGTTTCGTTGGGTTCGTAACGTCAAACTGTAGTTGCATGTCAATTTTCATGATTTTTTGGTATCGTATGTGGTCATAGGAATTTTAGAGGACATAGAAGAACAACGTTTGCTTATAATTTAATATAATAATCGAATATTAAATTATTAAAAATACACTATAAAATACCCTTAACCTCTTCTAAAACCTAATTTAATCTGTCCACATTCAAACTAGCGCCGCTTTCTTTTTTTCTCTTCTTCATCGTGAACGTAAGGCTTTAGAAATTGAAATCAACTCAAATACAAACCCAGAAATCATGTAACAATTATATTTATGATCCTTGCGAGTTGCTCTACACATCTATATGGGTTTCTGAGGGTTCGAATCACTTTTCGTCCGCTGAAAAATCTGAACAGTGGGTTGTCGCGAGCTAGATTTGGCTAATCTGAGTGGTTGAAGCTTCGATTCTTGGTTTGAGCATAATATTTTGGTTTAGGAGGTTGAGTTGGGTGTGCTGGGCAAATTTGAGGGTATTCAAGAAAAAAAACTGTCGCCCGACTGTAGTACAGGCGCAGGAAACCTCGTCGACGCGTTCTGTTCCCTGAGTGCGAGCTCGGAGTTTGTGTGAGGAGTGAGGAGAGCAAGCCAAAGGTATATTTGGATCCGAATACGGTGAAGTGAAAAGGGAGGACGAGGTGTTTAAAAGTGCGGAAATGGTGAACTAAAGAGGAGCAGGTCGCGATAAGTATTTGGGGGAGAAGAAGGATGCGTGGGTGGGCCTTTGTCGGTGATGGGCTAAAGTTTAAACTTGTGTGAGGCCCATTTAAATATAAGTGTTGAATTAATTTAACTTAAATAGGATGTTTACTTTAAATTATCGTATCTTCTTCGTATGTTATCATAATTTGACAAAACAAGATCCTTTGGGATCGTATGGACGGACAATACACAATGGAACTGACTGGAAGTCCATTAGAGCTCGTTACAATTTATGGTGAAATAAATTGTCTTATCAGAATCAACTAATGCAAATCGTTATTTAACGGTTAACACGAAAGGTGAGTAAAACTCACTAACTCTTCTCAATTATATTTTTATAACGTACTTTTATAACTGATAAATACTGGTTGTTTGCTGTGTGTTGGCTGTTTGGTTGAACTACTAATCAGTTGATTGAAAATATAGATAACGATATAAATATAAATCGTTAATCAAATATTGAGTCTGTTTAGCAGAATATTTCATAGTAAAATGAAATTGATGTTAATTTTATTGTTTAACATATGTGGATGCAGGGAAACAGGTCGGAGGGACCCAACTGGGTTCCTCAACATTTATTTTACTGTTTTTCATATATTGTGTTATATGATGTGATATGAAATATGTTGTTGATTTTGTATGTTTGAATGATACTGATCATTGTTGTATGGTACGTTAAATACCATAAGGAATACTGGAGTGTTAAAAAGGAAATTTTCAATGTCATATTGAAAAAGAAATATTTATAAAATCAAAAGCTTTTATAAAAAGAAAATATTTATTTATAAAATAAATAGATTTAAAAGGAATATTTATTTGTTAATCAAATAGGCATAATTGAAGGGAAATATTTGTAAAACATTTACCGATAGAATTGAAAAAAAGAAATATTTGTAAACTATTTACAAATAGAATTGTAAAGGGATATTTATCTGAAAATAAATAGAATAGAAAGAGGAAATATGTGTAAAATAAATAGAAAGGGAATAGTTAGATTATAAAAGGAATTACTTATAAAATCAATAGATTTTATAAATTGAAATATTTTATAGAATAAATAGAATTATCAAAAAGTGATTTATTTTGTAAATAAATTGATTTTAAAAGGAAATACTTGAAAAGTGACTAGAATTGTATAAAAGGAGAATTTTACATTTAAAAGATTTAAACTCGTGCTTCGCACATGGGTATACATGATACGGATTTAAAGCAAAGATTTTAAATAGAATCTATTTTAACCGATAGATGGAGAAGATAAAATTAAATAATATTTTATAAATCAAATAAAATGTTTATCATTGGACAAATAGAATATATAAGTCAAGAGTTATATAGAGAAGTAAGAATCGATTTCAACATCGATATTTGAAACTGAATAATCAGTAGGAGTTAATCAGTTAGAGTAAATCGATTAGAGTTAGAATTAATCGAATTAGAGTTAATGGAACATAGTTAATCGAATTATGATTAATTAAATATTAGTTATTCAATTAGAGTTGATCGAATATAGTTATTTGAGATAGAGTTAGTCAAACGTAGTTATTTAGGATATGTTGCCATTTCGTACGACTGCTAGCGTAATTCGTAGGGCTGTAGATAGCCTACGGCGGTCGGATGTTTACTGAGTGAATCAGGCATAACCATTGTGATCGCTGCGATCTAGAGTCAAGCGAATGGAGTTAAACTGAATATTAGCCATTCGAAATAAAGTTAAAACAGACATAGTTATTCGAATATAAATTAATCGAATATTAGTTATTAGATAGGAGTTAAATAAGTGGAGTTAATTAAGTGGAGTTAAATAAGTTGAATTAATCAAGTAAGTTAATCAAGTTGAGTTAATTGAGTTGAGTTAGTCAAGATGAGTTAATCAAACCGAGTTAATCCAAATGAGTTAATCCAAAGGAGTTATTCGAAATAGTTTATTCGAATAAAATTAAAGGAGTTAATCGAATATAGTTTATTCCGAAGGAGACTAATCGAATGTAAATCATTCGTAGAAAGTTAATCGAATGTAAATCATTCAAAGAGAGATTATCGAATATAGTTATTCGACGAAAGAGTTATAGAATATAGTTTATTCGAAAAGGATCTATCTAATAGAGATTATTCGAAAAAGAAGAATTATACCTTGAATTCGATTATATCGAATTCGGGAAAGTAATATTTACTTTCCGGTTTAATCAAGATTTACTTATTTATTAATAGATTAGTGGTTTAGTTATTTAGATAAATTGATGAATGAAAGTTACATTTTGAAGTGGGATATTTAAGAAGAAAGGAATTATAACACTATAGTTAAAATCAATGTTTCAAAATAAAGAAGGGGGTTCATAAATAGAATCCGAGTTACGTAAGGAAGTTGTTAAAGGATTAAAAGGTGAATTTTGTCTATTTCGAGGTTAGAAATGTTGTGCAGTTAAGGTCTGAGAGGTAATTATACCCCAACTTGATTGACTTCTTTTTTAACTAAGGGATGGGTAAGGTTCGATAGTGAAGATTGGTTAAGTGAATTTATTTAATGAGTGTAATGCTTTGAATTGGCTTAGTGATGTTTTATTTAAACATCTGTTTAAATCAAATGAAGGAATTTTGGAAATATTTTCCAAATAAGAATCAGAAATATTTTCTAATATAGAAAATAAGGAATGGAGCAAATATGGGAATGTTTTCCAATAATTAATAAAGTATATTTTCTAAATTTAGAAAATAAGAATTTACAAGTATATAGAAATGGGAAAATGGATAAATTAAAGATAATTTAATATAAAGAGATAAATGTTGATTGACGATTGATCGATATAATTTCAATCTAGAAATAATATCATTGTTTGCACACCTATTTTTCTTTGATAGTTAAATCACCGACTATCGAAGTTTTTGACCATTTTTCCGTCGTCAATACGGAGAAACCGGGATCAGATTTTTTATCTGAAAACCATTTTGTATGGACGTTAGCGTTGTGATCAAATATGATGAAGATAATTGAAGACGGAGTTATGCAAGGGCTATCCTGTTTACAGAATAGTGCCTTCGGTTTGTCCAGTCCCAGGGCAACGTAAATGGACGAATGTCTGACAGAGTATATCTAACGGATCGCGTAAGTTGATCTCTTCAAAAGTACTTACGTTTGGTGGTGGAGGAATTCATTTCTCTTAGCTTTATACCCGTGGTATTTTTGAGGAAATCAATTTGTGATTTGGCGGGTATGACGATGTGGCATTCAAAGTATATGAATGTATGATCTGTCAAAAGATACGTTATGACCTTAAGCCTCATCAACCGGGAAATGACAGAAATCGGGCAGGCAGCATGGCTAAGTGGGTCGCTCCCATTAGGGTGTATATCACCTATCTAGAGAAAATCCATTTAATTCTTTTATCTATGTTCGATGTTGTCCCTTTTTGGGAAATGGTGGGTAGCTCCCAACCGTTGGTAGTATACATTCGATACACTCAAGCGAAATGAGTGGTCGGTCATGTGTGGGCCGGGTTGCAAGACGTTCTTGTTGAACCCAGTGTATTCGTCTCTAGAGATACACTATCGGCAGGTGGTCCCATACCTTGTCATAGTTGGAATCCAATCTGCAATAAGTGCCAACGATTTTGTTTGTATACTATATATGTGGAACGTGAGATGCAAGCATTCTGCTAGATTGTTAATTACTTGTGATTAGACATTATTATAATATCAGAAAAGTATTGGTTTCCAAACTGTTTTGGGTTATCGTAAGGTAAAAACCGTCCGTGTTTATGTGTGGATTGGTCTTACGATTATCTTTTCTTTTGAAAAGGATTTTGAAAAGTTAAACCGATGATTTGAGTTTACTCACACCGGTCCCATGACTGATCCAGAGTTTATTTTGTTTTGTTTTCCCTAAACTCTTGGGTGCCCAAAATTTGTACGGGCAGTCAAGTAGTTCAGGTCTTTACAGATATACTTGGAGGAGCTTGAAGCAAGATGCTTCAGGACTATATAGCTATTGTTATTTCCGCTGTGTGTAAGTGTTGTACTCTGATAATGTTATTGTATATATATACTGTTTTATTTCAAAGTTATGTTATAATATATTTTATTCGTTCCGCTGTGAGATTCGTATTTCACTCTAATTGTGTTCTTCTTCTTCTTCTATTCTAATTTTCTATCTTATCTATTCTCACCCTCTAACTTCTTTCTATTAATGATCTGGATTGTTCGATACCTGAATAATTAACATGGGTTTTATGTTGATTTTCTGGGTCGAAAATCCCAGTTCGTTACAGTGGTATCAGAGCTGAAGGTTAAGTGATTACCTTGCCTCTGTGGCGTGACTCAGTAGAGATGGTGTTAGTAATGCCTTAGATTGAGTTTGAGTGTATATATACGAGTGAACGTATTTGTAGATTTTATAAAAATTGTTTTATATTGTGGAGATTTATTGATTGAGTTGTTTATGAATTTTGGTCGATCAGTTTGATCCACTGTATCGATAGGAATTTCTAAACACTCAAGTACGATAAACCAACACAGTGTGTTTTGAAAGAGGGTAAATGAAATAATTTTACCCAAAATATATTTTGATATAAAAGAAAGGTATATCTTGGAATTATTATCATATATTGGATGTGTTGGTTGGTTATAATTGAAATGGTTATATAAATAACCAAACATAATTCGTATAAGTGTAATATATAAAAGCAGATTAATTAAATCTGAATTAAATTAGAATTGGAATTAAAATTCTGAAAACTGGGAAAGTGTTCGTAAATGGATTTGAGTTAAATATAAGAAAATTTTAAGATCCTGGGAGATTTTAAATTGTTTACAAGTATCGTGAATGATATTTTGAAAATGAATTTCAAAAGGGAAGTGTTTAGATATGGTTTTGAAAGTTATATAGTATTGAACTCACTTCGATAGCTGGAAAATAACTCTGATGATACTGGCCACATCATCAGTGTTCAATTTCGAGTTGTAAATGACGGATTACTACCAAAGAGATTGTTTTTGAATTGTTTTGAGAAAAAGGAGGTTGTTTTGAATCCTGAAAAAGGAATATTTGATTTCTGAAAGAGATAAACTGTTTAAAATCCCTAGGAAGATAGTATGAATTAAAGACAGATTAAAGAAATTCGTGAAAGCAAATATGCATTGAATTGAAACCAATTAACTGGAAATTTAATTGGAATATAATATATGAAGTAAAATCAGATTTTGAATTGTGAGATAGAATCTGAAATGGTATTGGATTGATGAGTTAGGAGTTGGAATCAAAAATGAAACTTTGGCTTGAAATGGAATTTGCCTTGGATATAAGCGAATAGTTGTGTTGAGATTTGATTGATTGAAATTGATTGGAAATCGACTGGTATAGATGGATATATGATCAGCAGGTATTGAGTAGAAGCAAGTGCAAGGATATAATGATATGCCCGACAAAAAGGTACACGTTTATTTTTATAGATTTGGTGATTTATGGGCCGATTTGGCAAGCCGCTTGGCTATTTGTTTTTCTTTTGGATTGGAGAAGGCCTGGAGAGGCGAGTTGGGGTTTGAACTATTGACCGGTACAAAGGAGGTACTGGCGAAATTTTCCAGAAATTTAGAGTGTTAGAAAGTTTTCAGGATTCTAGAAAAGTATCGTTGATAAGAATTAATTAATGTTTTAATTGAAATTAAATTGGTTCAGTTGAAAATAAGGTTGGTAAGTAAACAAATAAATTTGTACTAGTCAATAGGGTTTGTTCTCTACCTTAGCAATTTCTAGGACGAAATTATTTTAAGGGAGGAAGAATGTAAGGACCCGTATTTTCAGCTATATAATAATTAATTTATTTAATTATTTATATAGTGATTTAGGGGATTTAATGGTCGTTAATTAAATTATGTTGAATATTTAATTAAAATTAATAATTAAATAATATATTTAATTTCTGAATATAATCAGAAATAGTGAATTGACATTTTAATGTGAACTGGGCGATTTAAAATATATAATTCAGTTTGGAATCGAATTCGAATAATGAATATATTATTTGAACGACAGTTGAACGTATAATTATAATATAATTAAAATCGAGCTCAAAATGGCGCTGCAGTTCGTAATTTGGCGATTTGAACTTCAACTGAATGTACATGATTCGTTTTAAATCGGATTTCTGTGAAACGAGAAACGTTAGGAGCTAGTGAAGTATATTTTTCTAGTGGAAGAGAAAAACCAGGATTTCATCGTGTAGATTTTGATATATGTCCAAATCAAATTTTAGAAAAGTCGCTATGGAATTCCTTTATAATTTATATCGATTTATTTATATTTTTAAATGGATTTTTAAATATAAATCGAATATCGATGTAACACTGGATTTGAAATATCGAGTTGTAAATCCCATTGGAGCTGTATGATACTCTATTGTGAATATATATGATAATATTTATTTATTTTTTATTAAATTTAATTATTTTTAAATATATTTATATATTTAAAATGGTTATTTAGGGCTTTAAAAATAACCAGTTTTGCAAACGACCTCAGAATTCAACGAAACTAATTTTGTTGGATCCGCAATATTAAATTATTGCTAGATTTCAATTTCCGTGATTTTCGAAGTCAGTATGTGGTTGTGACGGCCCGCCCCGCACCAACCGACATTTACTCCAAAAGTGCGCTGTACACATGTCCAGTTAGCACGGGACGGTCGTCAGAAGGAAAGGAAAGAAGGAAATGAACTAACAAGGAACCTGTAGAATGTCTCACAGCGCATGGAACAAAATATAATAACAACATACTTGACATAAAACAGGTGAGACAGTGCATAAGCTGAAAACAAACTAACATAGCAGCGGAAAATCCAAGTACAGCTTATGATCCAAAGCCAACATTATTACAACTTTTCAAACTATCTCAAAAAGCAAAAGCAAGATAAGGGAGGTACACTACTAATGCCCATGTAGCGACCACCATTGACATAGGGAGAATATCTATATATCATACGTGGAAGCCTCCTGCTGGCCTCCGAATCAACTACTCGTGCATCACCAGCTAACCTGTCTCTAGTCTGCTCGGGTGAGCATCCAGAGTAATAAGAGGAGACATAAAACTCTGGGTCACACAAAAAGTCTGGTATGAGTGATAAGCATCTAAACAGAACAATAACAGGTATACTAAATCATACCTGAACCTGGACCTGCATCCAAAGAGTTAGCACTACATACTGTACAACACTCTAAGGTGCCGTTTCAAATGGTGTAAAGATAACGGGGGTGGGGGTGTGCATGTCATAGTGATGGCAAACAATCAAGCATAACAACCATCCTCACATCTCTCACTCAGTGCGTAAAGCATACGATATCCACCACTTCGATCACCCAATATACTTTGCTATGATCACTTTATCCCCATGAAGTCACAATGACTTCACTGCACTGATCCATAGCCGCTTGTCCTTCGCTATGTCCACTTTGCTCCACGGAGTCGCAATGACCCCACTGCACTGGCTCATAGCCTTACTAATCCTTTACTATGTCCACTCTGCCCCATGGAGTCACAATGGCCCCACTGCACTGGCTCATAGTCTTACTACGATCACTTTGCCCCTCGAGTCATAATGACTCTACTGCACTGATACGTAGTCCTGCTACGATCACTTTGCCCCTCGAGTCATAATGACTCCACTGCACTGATACGTAGCCCATCATTCCTTTCAGTGGTGAATCGAAGTTATGAACGTCGACAACTCCTTAGCACACGTCCCGCAGTAAAGCCCAACCATGAAGTGAACTCATTGGTTCCCAACTGGATCCTGAGCTCTAACTTCCATTTGGACTACCTTTGCATCTCGGGTTATTGGTCATCATCGGATCGGTTAGGATCTCCAACACAAGCCTTACCTTCTGCTCCGGATCGGATCGAGGTCTACATTCCCTGGCAAGCTTCTTCGGATTGGATCGGAAAGTGCATCGGTTCGGGTTGGAGCACAGGCTTCCCCTTTTTCTTCCTACGTCGGATCGGATCGGAATTCCTCACAAGATGCTGGATCGGATCGGTCTCCTTCATAGCACACCGGTTTGGGTCGGAGTCTCCAAGTCGCGTTGCCATACAATACTACGAATCGGATCGGAGTTTCTTTATACGATAAAGGGTCGGAGCTTCTGAACTCGCATGGGAGGTGGTTCGGATCGGGTCCTTTCCTCCGTTCCGATCCGGATCGGCCAATTTTCTGCACTTTCTCCAACAAGCAGTTTACGCCACTCGACGGCGTTTTCGACCATTCCAACTATTCTAATCAATCACAAAGCATACCATACAGTAATAGCAACATGTATAATCAACCCCAAACACCAAAACAACAATATGATAGGTTAAAATGGATCAAACATAGCCAAAACCCCATATTTTCCCTTAAACATGTTTAGGTGAAACTAATGATATGATTAGCGAAACTTAACCAAATTAACCCAAATCCATATCAGAGGTCTAAAACATCATTTCGAATTTTATAAATATTTTTCCAGAATTTTATCATGTTTAAATTCGCTAATTAACACTAATTACCCTTAATTAGCCATAATTAGTGAGGAACTATGCAAATCACTCACTTTAGCCACAAATTAACCTTAAATCTGAAATACATCTCTGATTTGGCGCGAATACTAATGTTAAACAGCAGCTCTAATCTTGATTTGGTCAAGATCTCCCTTGATTTGATGTTGCTAAGCTTAATCCTTGATTAAAAGGTGATTTGGAGATTGGAGGCCATTTTTAGGGTTTCTAAGAGGTAAGTGGAGGCTAGAAAACTGAAATAGAATGAAAACCTAACTCATTTCAGCCTCCCCTTAACCCTAATCCCGAAATGGGTTATGGGCCCATTTGCTAATCACCTCATTTGGCCCGGTTAAGCTGTTTTTCACCTTCCAAAACTTATTTCAGCCATATCTCCCAAACGGTAAGTCCGTTTTTCGCATGTGACCACTCTACGGAAAGGTAAACCATCAAACGAGTCTAATGGAAGTGGTTTCAGGTCAAAATTCCTTTCCAATCAAAAGTTATGGCCGAAACAAGATCAGCTAGAGGCAAAACGGTCATTTAAAAATCGACAAAAATCATGAACATGGGAAATGACTCTAATGGTTGTTTCCCAAAGTTACATAACCATACGTCTTCATATGGGAAAGAAATAAATATTCTACGATCCTCCAATGCATAGGATGCGGGTTGTTACATTCTTCCCCCCTTAAGAAATTTCGCCCCCGAAATTTCCTAATCAAAACGCACACAAGGGTCCCGTATGCCTATCAGTCATAAAACAACAATCAAACATGCAAAACAAGCAAAACAAGTCTATCCTAGCATGCAGAATAACTAAATTACAAAGTAAATCTTACCCGGCAAAGAGTTCTGGATACGTCTTCTTAATACTCTCCTCTGTCTCCCAAGTACAGCTATTCTCGTTCTCGCCCCACTGAACCTTGACTAGCTTCACCGCCTTCCTTCGAAGTTGCTTCGTATCGTGCTCGACAATACGAATCGGCTTGCGGTTCCCAACTTCCTCGGGTTCCACTTCGAAGTCCTCTAACTGATCAGGTGACATAGTCATATCTGGGTCGTGTACGAACTTCCTTAGTTGGAAAACATGAAATACGTTGTGAACTCCCGCCATCTTTTCGGGTAAGCCAAATCTATATGCCAAATTCCCAACTAGTTCAAGAACTGGGAATGGGCCAACAAATCTTGGTGACAATTTGCCACTCCTGCCAAATCGTATCACGCTCTTCAACGGAGAAATCTTGACAAACACCAAGTCACCAACGGAGAATTTTAAGTCTCTTCTCCTCTTATCAGCATAACTCTTCTGCTTATCCTGGGCAGTCTTCATTCTTTGTTGAATGATCTTAATCTTGTCCGAGGTTTCTCTTACCATATCCGGTCCAAGCATAAACTTCTCACCAGTCTCTATCCAACATGATGGTGAGCTGCACGGTCTTCCGTACAAAGCTTCATATGGAGCCATACCGATACTGGATTGGTAGCTATTATTATATGCAAACTCTACTAGATGCAAATGGTCATCCCATGATCCACCAAAATCCAAAATACAAGCACTCAAGAGATCTTCCAATATATGATTCACCCTCTCCGTCTGACCGTCGGTCTGAGGATGATATGAGGTACTGAGATGTAATTCTGACCCTAGAGCCTCTTGTAAGCTCTTCCAAAACCCACTAGTAAACAACGGGTCTCGGTCACTTACAATGCTTTTAGGTACTCCATGAAATCTCACTACCCACTTCATATACAATTCTGCTAACTTAGCTGCCGTTCTGGTCGATTTGACTGGTATAAATCTTGCACTCTTAGTCAATCGATCCACAATTACCCAAATGCTATCATGTCCCGATCTAGTCCTTGGTAAACCATCAATGAAATCCATCGAGACTTGCTCCCATTTCCATTCGGGAATTTCTAATGGTTGCAACAAACCACTAGGCTTCTTTTGCTCGGTTTTAACTAGCTGGCAATTCATGCATTTGGATATAAACTTCCCAACATCTCTTTTCATCCCTTCCCAGTAGTAAGTATGTTTCATATCTCGATACATGTTATCACCACCGGGGTGTATAGTCATTTTTGAGTGATGACATTCTCTAAGAACTTCATCTCTCAAACCATTCACGTTGGGTACAACTAGTCTTCCATTCTTTCGAAGCCATCCTTCTCGATCAAGCCCATACAAATTCATCTCCTCACCGTCGATATTCATCTCTAACTTGGAGATGATCTCCAATAGATTAGGATCGTCCCTCTGACTGGAACCAATCCGCTCAATCAAAGTGGGTCTGATCGTCAAACTAGCTAACATCCCTGGATCCAATTCGCACTTTGGTCTGAAATCATACCCAGCGATGTACTTCAGTTGCTTCCATTCTAGAAACATAGCCCCTAAACTGGCATGCCTTCTACTCAAGGCATCGGCTACCGCATTGCCTTTCCCAGGTGTATATGCGATATCAAAATCATACGAAGCCAAGAACTCTAACCATCTCTGTTGATGGAGATTCAGATCTTTCTGAGAGAAGAGATACTTTAACGATTTATGATCGGTAAATAACTCAAATCTCTCTCCCAAGAGATAATGTCTCCACATCTTCAGCGCAAACACGATCGCTGCTAGTTCCAAATCATGGGTAGGGTACCTTTTCTCATGTGGCTTTAGTTGCCGACTAGCATAAGCTACAACCCTACCTCCTTGCATCAATACAGCACCTAGTCCGGTACCACAAGCATCCGTGTATACCATCATTTCTTCATTCCCTTTAGGAATGACTAGCACTGGCGCATGCGTCAACTTTTCTTTTAGACTTTTGAATGCATTCTCACACACTCCGTCCCAGACGAAGGCCTGATTCTTCTTAGTCAACTTAGTCAACGGTGTTGCTATCTTGGAGAAGTCCTGGATAAACTTACGATAATATCCAGCTAACCCCAAGAAACTTCTTACGTCTGTTGCATTCTTGGGCGTAGGCCAATCCTGTACCGTAGCCACCTTTGCAGGGTCCACGGCAATACCATTCTCTGAAACAACATGGCCCAAGAATCTCACTTCCCTTCTCTAGAAATGACACTTAGAGAATTTCGCTTTCAATTGGTGTTTCCTCAACACCTCCATCACTATCCTCAAGTGTCCCTTGTGTTCCTCCCATGTCCTCGAGTAAACACGGATGTCGTCTACGAACACAAGAACAAACTTATTCAACTGATCTCTGAATACTCGATTCATAAGATCCACAAAGTAGGCTGGTGCATTGGTCAACCCAAATGGCATAACCAACCACTCATAGAATCCAGACGGCGTCCTAAATGCCATTTTCGAAACACTCTCATCTGCTACTCGGAGCTAATGAAATCCTGTCGCGAGGTCCAACTGGGAGAACACTCTTCCTCCTTCCAGTTGATCAAACAAATCATCCATCCACGGTAGAGGATATTTATTCTTCCTCGTCACCTTATTCAACTCGCGATAGTACACACACAAGCGAAGGGAACCATCTGCCTTAGTGGCAAACACAACTGGTGCTCCCCACTCGGAGACACTTCTTCTAATAAACCCCTTCTTCAAAAGATCGCTTACTTGCACCCTGAGCTATCGCTTCTCTCTTGGTGCCATACGACGAAGTGGCATCACTATAGGTCTGGCATCTTTCACTAAATCAATACGGAACTCAATCTCTAGTTGTGGTGGAAGTCCGGTCACTTCCTCGAAGACGTCCGGATACTGGCCAACCACGGGCACATCTGACAACTCATCATGCGGGATGTCGAGGGAATTTATAAAACTAGCCATTACCCCATCACTAGGTAGACTACCAAACACTACCCTCCGCCCATCATCCGCCCTAACTGTCACACAAAAGCCCTCACAGTCTAACACTACCCTGTATCTTTGGAGCCAATCGACCCCCATTATAATGTCATACCCAGTAAAGCCCAAAACAAAGCAATCACAAACAAACATACATCCATGACTCGATAAGACCAAATTTCGGCAAATCATACTAAGGTTAGTCGAATCACCAATCGGGTTCGTCACAACCAACGGTCTATCGACTATCTCGGGTTCTAGTCCCAACCTATCCACCAGGTCACTAGATATGAAGGAACGGGAAGCCCCAGTATCAAACAAAACTCGAACTGGCACATCATAAATAGAAAGCATACCTTGAATGACGACATTCTTTCCTTTCTCCGCCGCAGTTGTGGCATTCGACGAAGAAGGAACAACATCAATAGCATATGCTTTCACAATCTGCTTCTCTTTAAGAGGTTGTGGACACTTATCCTTATGATGTCCCACTTGGCCACAGTTGTAGCACTTCCTATCCGCTAGCTTGGCCCGACATTCTTTAGCATAATGGCCCTTCTTACCACAGCTGAAGCACTCAACATCTTTCTTGCTCTTTTTCTGGCCATCCTTAGATTGGTTCTGTTTCCTCTTATTTTGAGAGTTATTCTTGCCTCCACCGCCCGCTTGCGGTTTCAGCCCTTCTGCAGATGCAGCCTCATTCTTTGGCTTAGGGTAAAGACTCTCTGATCTCAAAGCTTTCCCCACAATCGATTCAAAAGTCTCATCGATGTGGTTGATAAGCCTTTCCCCCAAGTATCCATCCAACCCAGTAATGAACTTCTCATTCTTCTTCTCAGGAGTATCGATAAGAGATAGTCCATACTTCGATAAAGTGTCGAACTCAGCAATATAGTCAGAGACTGCCCTACCATTCTGCTTGAGTTCCAAGAATCTCTTAAACAACACTGACTTCTGGGCAGCTGGAATGAACTTCTCGCTAAAGCGAGCCTTGAACTGATCCCAAGTAACCTGATCTTCTGGAGTAACTGTTCTAATGGCATTCCACCAATTCATCGCTCGCCCTTGCAGCTGATGAGACGCTAGCCTTCTCTTCATCGCATCCTCAATACCCAAGTCGTCGAAGATACGATCACAGCTATCCAACCCATCCTGAACATCTGTGGCCGACTCCGTTCCGTGGAACGGCTTCCCACCAAGGTTAGTGTAATCCTTGCACAATTTGGCGAAATCGACCCTAGGCGCCTGCACTACTGGACCACCACCATTTCCGGGATTGGGAACTGCTCCCTGAACATCCCTAAGCATCCCTCTCATGAAGTCAATGAACATCGTCCTCATGTCAGGAGCATTCCCATTATTGGTCCCTCTACCAGCACCCCTCATGTCTCGACTCATCGTTCAATCTGTAAAGAGAAAACGATTAACGACCCCATAGTGGTGCTAGTGCAGTACGACTTCATTCTTATACTACTAATAGTATATATATAGCTTTTGAAAACCAAAGTAATCACAAATACGCGCTCTCATATACGTACTATCTCTCCCTAGTGCCTTTCCCTAGGTTAACTACGCAACCTAGAGCTCTGATACCAAATGTGACGGCCCACCCCGCACCAACCGACATTTACTCCAAAAGTGCGTTGTACACATGTCCAGTTAGCACGGGACGGTCGTCAGAAGGAAAGGAAAGAAGGAAATGAACTAACAAGGAACCTGTAGAATGTCTCACAGCGCATGGAACAAAATATAATAACAACATACTTGACATAAAACAGGTGAGACAGTGCATAAGCTGAAAACAAACTAACATAGCAGCGGAAAATCCAAGTACAGCTTATGATCCAAAGCCAACATTATTACAACTTTTCAAACTGTCTCAAAAAGCAAAAGCAAGATAAGGGAGGTACACTACTAATGCCCAAGTAGCGACCACCAACGACACAGGAAGAATATTTATATATCATACGTGGAAGCCTCCTGCTCGCCTCCGAATCAACTACTCGCGCATCACCAGCTAACGTGTCTCTAGTCTACTCGTGTGAGCACCCAAAGTAATAAGAGGAGACATAAAACTCTGGGTCAGACAATAAGGCCGATATGAGCGATAAGCATATAAACAGAACAATAACAGGTATACTAAACCATACCTGAACCTGGACCTGCAACCAAAGAGTTAGCACTACATACTGCACAACACTATAAGGTGCCATTTCAAATGGTGTAAAGATAACGAGGGTGGGGGTGTGCATGTCATAGTGATGGAAAACAATCAAGCATAACAACCATCCTCACATCTCTCACTCAGTGCCTAAAGCATACGATATCCACCACTTCGATCACCCAATATACTTTGCTATGATCACTTTGCCCCCCATGAAGTCACAATGACTTCACTGCACTGATCCATAGCCGCTAGTCCTTCGTTATGTCAACTTTGCCCCATGGAGTCGCAATAACCCCACTGCATTGGCTCATAGCCTTACTAATCATTTACTATGTCCACTCTGCCCCATGGAGTCACTATGGCCCCACTGCACTGGCTCATAGTCTTACTACGATCACTTTGCCCCTCGAGTCATAATGACTCTGCTGCACTGATATGTAGTCCCATCACATATATAGCCTTCCCCTCTAAGTACAAACTATCTCTAAATTTGTGAAAATTTTATTCATACTTAAATGGTTGTGGTGACCAAATATTTAACCTGATCATTTTTCGCTACCTTTGTTTTAAGTTACTCATCTAGAGTTTTAAAGGGCAAAACCATAAAATCTAAGGTTCTAAAATAATCCAACATAAAATATAATAATTTAAGACAATTTAAACCGTACCAAATACTATAACTAAGGATTCTAACATTTTTAACTTTTCTGTTTATGTGTAGGTATTGTTAGATAAATGAGCCTAATAATTGTTTCTATATTTATTTACTATGAAATCAGTATATGTAAACCTTTTTAGCATTTTTACAATGTTTATTAAAAACAAAACAGGGCATATAAACTATCTCTAAATTTGTGAAATTTTTTGTTCATAGTTAAATGGGTGTGGTGACCAAATATTTAACTTGATCATTACATCTTAAACTTGATTATATCGCAGAGAACTTAATTATATATATATATTTGATACCCATATGGTTGAGAACTCAATTATTTTCTGGCTTACCATCTTAAATGCGTCCTAAATATGTATGTATTCAATCTTATTCAATTTTTAGAAGACAATTAGTCTCCAAATTAAAAAAAAACTAAAAATACAAAGTTCGCTTAAATCGAAAGCATTAAAATTGAAATGTTAGTTGCGATGAAATAATGAGATATATATATCTTCAAAAGCGACAGAATAAATATATTTAACCAAATTTTATTTAAACTTTCTATTCAAATTATTATTTAGCAATTTAAAAGCATGACAGAAGACCCCATATAAGATCAAAAACTGTCCTCAACCTAGCCTCCACTTAAGCCTGTTATGGAAATCTGAGGTAATCAATCGGGAATCGGCTTGATTTTATGTCTATAATATAATATCAAAACCATAAAATAAAATTCAATGTGGAATTAAGTGATTTTCATCAGTAACGATTTCTGATATGTTTATAATTAATTCCCAATTCTGAATCTTTCACTTTTTATATGGTTGACATAGGCGTTACTTTTCATATAGTGAATACAGAGATTAACCTATATCTATTCAATTATAAGCATATACCAATATACCACATCTTATCCAAAGTGTTAATATAAGTAATCCTACGATATTTAAAATAAAGAACGAAGGTAAATAAGCTAAAGGATATAACGAAACATCGAAGAGTAAGAAAACAACTTGCCTTTAACGGGATTGCAACAATTCTCTCTGTAGATTGGCCAAAAGCAGGTAATAGTTCATTTACGTTATAAACTGGATGAGCCAATTGAAAATGATGGAGTCTGCAAGATTGGAAGATTGTAAGGTTGATGTACAGATGGACGCAAGCCTTCAAGTCGAAGGAAATGAGGCAAACTAAAATTGTTTGAACCAAAAATTCATAATACGAAAAAAATTGTGCACACCGTTAGTCTAGTGGTATGGACATAGTTCAAAACGGACCAAACTAAAAAAATTAATTATAAATAGGCATACATGTAGCATGTTGACCCATCATGGTACTCTTGCTTAACAAAAAAAGGCATACCATTTTAGTACATTTTAGAACATATGACAAACGCGATCGTCAGTGCATGCTGATAAAGTAGCAAAAATCATGCAACTTTTGTGAAATCAATACAGTTAAATGTAGTCTGAATTAAAACAAAACATTCAGAATTTAAAGGTCAGAAGCACTTGTTTGAAAATACGGTGTAGAGAACTAACTATGTAACTTAGAACATAATATTGTTTTATTGACTTAACATAGAAAAGTTAAAATTAGAAAATACAGAAATTTCTTTGTTGATTAAATGCACACAATTCTCACAAAATCTAACATAGCACTATTTGCTTCATAATATTACCATCAGTGATCAACCAAAATAAAATAAATGAGAACTAAAGGAATTATATAATGATTAAAGTGGCTTACATATGAAAATAAGAATTCAACAACTGCCTAACATAAATTCACATATGATGTTAAGTCCAATGTCGATGCAAATACTCAAACCTGTACTGTGTATAATAGTGTTCACAGATGTGGTCCTCTTCCTTG
This sequence comes from Allium sativum, assembly GCA_030737875.1. Taxonomy (NCBI): domain Eukaryota; kingdom Viridiplantae; phylum Streptophyta; class Magnoliopsida; order Asparagales; family Amaryllidaceae; genus Allium; species Allium sativum. The sequence goes on along the minus strand of CM060925.1, from coordinate 431,358,073 downwards.
TCTTCCAACATTTAATGCCAATGAAACAATCATTCTAGTATGCCACAGTAAATAAGCCAGTCAATAAATTCAGTAAACAAACTAAATGGTATAGGAGTTCAAATGTTCAATTATCTCACGCTAACAGAAACTCCATCAAAAAACGGCCTAAGAGTATCATCATACTATATGAATTCCATATCAGAAACATGTTGAACTAAAGTAGAACTGAATGAGGGGTATTTCTTAAACTGCTAATTGTCATTTAAAATTGCATCATGAAAGCAGCAGACAAACCAAAATTTATTGTTTTCTTTTTTATTTATTTCTTGTATTCAATCCCAGCAACTCAGTGATACCGCCACATGGAAATTACTGGAAAAAAAATCAACTCAATGGACTATGATCATCAAATAGGATATTACTATTTGTAGAACATTAATTTTAATCCATCATAATTTTCATTATGTGGACCTTCTCAGCCAAATAAACTCATTTTAGTAACAAAAAAGTTAAAAATAGTTGGCAGAAACGAAAATAACTGGAGCATGCAGAAATATAATAGAGAGATCACCTGTAGGCGATGACTTGTTGACGCCTTTGGGGCAAATCGATTGGCGTTTGGGAAACAGGCATAGCCCTAAGTCACCATCGACGAAAAAGAGAGAAAAGCAGTGGAGCGAGGGTTAGTTAGGAGCAAAACTGATCACCTTCGATTTAGGTTAGGTTGTAGATGGGGTATATGGAAGAAAGTAACGAAGGAAAGCTCCAGGAAAAGGAAAAGAAGGATTTTTTTTCGATTATTTAACGGAAGGAAGAGACATACATTTTTCAGAGGCAATACCTTTTCGCAATTTATTTATTGGGAGACTGTTGAGATTTAAATTTTGAGAATGGCTGTGAGCGCTCGAATGCAAACTCAGTAATTATAATATAGTATAGTTTTTCACATTTCTAATTAAGTTTGCAAATTCCAAAATTTCAGTTATGATTCAGGTTAATAATATATTTTTTATCTATTAATATATGCTAATAGGCTGTACGTATTTTACATGAAAAGCGTAAATATAATAACAAGAAACTTGACATAAAATAGGTGAGACAGTGCATAAGCTGAAGACAAACTAACATAGCAGCGGAAAATCCAAGTACAGCTTATGATCCAAAGCCAACATTATTACAACTTTTCAAACTGTCTCAAAAAAAAAAGCAAGATAAGGGAGGTACACTACTAATGCCCAAGTAGCGACCACCAACGACACAGGGAGAATATCTATATATATATATATATATATATATATATATATATATATATATATCATATGTGGAAGCCTCCTGCTCGCCTTCGGATCAGCTACTCGCACATCACCAGCTAACCTGTCTCTAGTCTGCTCGCATATCATAGTTCTGGTCGGAGTCTCCAAGTCGCGGTGCCATACAATACTACGGATCGGATCGGAGTTTCTTCATACGATAAAGGGTCGGAGCTTCTGAACTCGCATGGGAGGTTGTTCGGATCGGGTCCTTTCCTCTGTTCCGATTCGGATCGGCCAATTTTCTACACTTTCTCCAGCAAGCAGTTTACGCCACTCGACGGCGTTTTCGACCATTACAACTATTCTAATCAATCACAAAGCATACCATACAGTCATAGCAACATGTATAATCAACCCCAAACACCAAAACAACAATATGATAGGTTAAAATGGATCAAACATAGCCAAAACCCCATATTTTCCCTTAAACATGTTTAGGTGAAACTAATGATATGATTAGCGAAACTTAACCAAATTAACCCAAATCCATATCAGAGGTCTAAAACATCATTTCAAATTTTATAAATATTTTTCCAGAATTTTAGCACCTGTAAAATAACTAACAAGGAAACTTCGATCACCCAATATACTTTGCTATGATCACTTTGCCCCATGAAGTCACAATGACTTCACTGCACTGATCCATAGCCGCTAATCCTTCGCTATGTCCACTTTGCCCCATGGAGTTGCAATGACCCCACTGCACTGGCTCATAGCCTTACTAATCCTTTACTATGTCCACTCTGCCCCATGGAGTCACAATAACCCCACTGCCCTGGCTCATAGTCTTACTACGATCACTTTGCCCCTCGAGTCATAATGATTCTACTGCATTGATACGTAGCCCATCATTCCTTTCAGTGGTGAATCGAAGTTATGAACGTCGACAACTCCTTAGCACACGTCCCGCAGCAAAGCCCAACCATGAAGTGAACTCATTGGTTCCCAACTGGATCCTGAGCTCTAACTTCCATTTGGACTACCTTTGCATCTCGGGTTATTGGTCATCACCGGATCGGTTAGGATCTCCCCCTAATCATCAGTTCGGTTCGGATCGGAATGCTCCTTCTTCACTGGATCGGATCGGCAGACATCACCCTTGGTGGATCGGGTCGGGTTCTTCAAGTCCAATCACCATGCGTCGGTTCGGTTCGGAGGTGGCCATATTTTGATAAGGGAACCAATAACTTTTGATTGTTAGTTATTATGTTTTGGCCATAACTTTTGATTGGAAAGGGGTTTGATTTGAAACCACTTCTATTGGATTCGGATGATGGTTTACAATTCCGTAGAGTGGTCACATTAGCCAAACGGACTCACCGTTTGGGAGATATGGCTGAAACAAGTTTTAGATGGTGAAAAATAGCTTAATTGGGCTTAACCGGGTGATTAACAACTAGGTCCAAAGGGGAATTTCGGGATTAGGAGTTTAAAAGGGCTGTTAGGGTTTGGAGAATACCTTTTCTCATTTTTCAGCCGTCACTATTCATTCCTCTTAACCTAGCCATGACCTCTAACATCTAAAACATCCCCAAACCACTTTCTAATTGAAGATTAGCCTAATCAACATCAAATTAAGGAGGAATAGCACCAAAGCAAGGTTAGAGCTGCTGTGTTGCATTGGGAACAACGCCAAACAGATAGTCATTTCAGATTTGGTATTTCATTTGTGGCCAAGGTGAGTGATTTGCATAGTTTTGCACTAATTACGGTTGATTAAGGGTAATTAGTGAAGATTAACGAAATTAGACATGATAAAATTTTGGAAAAATATTTATAAATTCGATAATAATGTTTTAGACCTCTGTTAGAAACTTGGTTTGATTTAATTAAGTTTTACTAATCATATCATTAGATTTTTCCTAAACATGTTTAAGGGAAAATATGGAGTTTTGGGTATGTTTGATCCATTTTACATGCTATGGTGGTTGTCTTGCTGTTTTTGGATGATTATACATGTTGCTATGACTGTATAGTATGCTTTGTGGTTGTCTAGAAATGTTAGATTGGTCGAAAACGCCGTCGAATGGCGTAAACAGTCGTTGGAAGAAGTTGTAGGAAAATATGCAGGGTCGGATCGGATCGCCCCTACCCGAACCGACCCGATCGTGGAGTATCTTCTCCGAACCGATCCGCTTGTGGTGATGAAACCCGACCTGAACCGCCTAGAAGCTCGTGAACTGATGGCCATGGAGGATCACAAACCGGAGTGCCCTACCCGAACCGAACCGCTCACACCATCCGACTCGATCCGCCCTCGTGAGCATGAGCTACCCCGACCCGAGCCACTCAAGGGGGCGCGATCCGAGCCGCTTAGTGGACTCCGAACCAATGGCGTTGCATCACGAGTAGGACCTGACGATGAGTCACGAGCTGGAGGAGCACGACCCGACCCGTATGGGGTATTCCGATCCGTACCGAGGAGCTGGTGACCACGACCTGAAGCAGAAAAGTGAAGAAATGAAGACCGATCCGGAGAAGAAGGTGACGATCAAAACCTGAGATGCAAAGGTAGTCCAAGTGGGAAATTTGTACTCAGGATCCAGCTAGGAACCAAAGAGTCAACTTCATGAGTTGGGCTTTGCTGCGGGACGTGTGCTAAGGGGTTGTCGATGTCTGTAACTTCGGATCACTATGTGTAGGGGGTACGTGAATGGATTCAGGGCCACAGTGCCCTAGGTACGACTAAAGAGCTATAGACCAATGAAGTGGGGTCATTTGTAAAGACTGGGTCATGACTCCATGGGGAAAGCTTGGTAGTAGCAATAGTTGTATAAATCGAACTTCGTCACTACTTCGATGGGTCTAGTGATTGACAGTGGTGGACATCGTATGCTTTACGCACTGAGTGAGAGATGTGAGGATGGTTGCTATGATTGACTTGTTTGTCATCACTATGACATGTACACCCCCACCCCCGTTATCTTTACACCATTTGAAATGGCACCTTAGAGTGTTGTACAGTATGTAGTGCTAACTCTTTGGTTGCAGGTCCAGGTTCAGGTATGGTTTAGTATACCTGTTATTGTTTTGTTTAGATGCTTACCGCTCATACCAGACTTTTTGTCTGACCCAGAGTTTTATGTCTCTTCTTATTACTCTGGGTGCTCACACGAGCGGACTAGAGACAGGTTAGCTGGTGATGCGCGAGTAGCTGATTTGGAGGCGAGCAGGAGGCTTCCACGTATGATATATAGATATTCTCCCTCTGTCCTTGGTGGTCGCTACTTGGGCATTAGTAGTGTACCTCCCTTATCTTGCTTTTTCTTTTTGAGACAGTTTGAAAAGTTGTAATAATGTTGGCTTTGGATCATAAGCTGTACTTGGATTTTCCGCTGCTATGTTAGTTTGTTTTCAGCTTATGCACTATCTCACCTGTTTTATGTCAAGTATGCTGTTATTATATTTTGTTCCATGCGCTGTGAGACATTCTACAGGTTCCTTGTTAGTTCATTTCCTTCTTTCCTTTCCTTCTGACGACCGTCCCGTGCTAACTGGACATGTGTACAGCGCACTTTTGGAGTAAATGTCGGTTGGTGCGGGGTGGGCCGTCACATTTGGTATTAGAGCTCTAGGTTGCATAGTTAACCTAGGGAAAGACACTAGGGAGAGATAGTACGTATATGAGAGCGCGTATTTGTGATTACTTTGGTTTTCAAAAGCTATATATATACTATTAGTAGTATATGAATGAAGTCGTACTGCACTAGCACCACTATGGGGTCGTTAATCGTTTTCTCTTTACAGATTGAACGATGAGCCGATATGCAAGGGGTACTGGTAGAGGAGCCAATAATGGGAATGCTGCTGATATGAGGACGATGTTTACTGACCTCATGAGCGAGATGCTTAGGGATGTGCAGAGGGCAGCTCCCAATGCTGGTAATGGTGGTGGTCCAATAGTGCAGGCGCCTAGGGACGATTTCGCCAAGCTGAACAAGGATTGTACTAGTCTTGGTGGGAAGCCGTTCCACAGAACAGAGTCGGCTACGGATGTTCAGGGTTGGTTGGATAGCTGCGAGCGTATCTTCGAAGATTTGGGTATCGAGGATGCGATGAAGAGAAGGCTAACATCCTGTCAGCTGCAAGGACGGGCAATGAATTGGTGGAATGCTATAAAGGCAGCTACTCCCGAGAATCAGATTACTTGGGATCAGTTTAAGGTTCGCTTTAGTGATAAGTCTATTCAAGCTGCTCAGAAAATAGTGCAGTTTAAGAAATTCTTGGAACTCAAGCAGAATGGCAGAGCTGTCTCGGAGTATATTGCCGAATTCGACACTTTGTCGAAATATGGGTTATCCCTAATAGATACTGCTGAGAAGAAGAACGAGAAGTTCATAACTGGCTTGGATCAGTACTTGGGGGAAAGGCTTATTAACCACATCGATGAGACGTTTGAATCGATTATGGGGAAAGCATTGAGGTCAGAGAGTCTTTACCCTAAGCCGAAGACTGAGGTTGCATCTGCAGAGGATTCAAAGCCACAAGCAAGTGGTGGAGGCTAGAATGGTTCTCAAAATAAGAGGAAGCAGAACCAGAATAAGGATGGCCAGAAGAAGAAAGATGTTGAGTGCTTTAGCTGTGGTAAGAAGGGCCATTATGCTAGTAATTGTCGGGCCAAGCCAGCGGATAGGAAGTGCTTCAACTGTGGCCAAGTGGGACATCACAAGGACAAGTGTCTACAACCCCCTAAAGAAAAGCAGATGGTGAAAGCATATGCCCTTAATGCTATTCCTTCTTCGTCGAATGCCCCAACTGGGGCGGAGAAGGGAAAGAATGTCGTTATTCAAGGTATGCTTTCTGTTTATGATGTTCCTATTAGAATTTTGTTTGATACCGGAGCTTCCAGTTCTTTCATATCTAGTGACCTGGTAGATAGGTTGGGATTGGAGCCCGAAATTGTCGATAGACCTTTAGTAGTGACGAACCCGATTGGTGGTTCGACTAACCTTAGCATGATCTGTCGTAATGTGGTCATATCGAGTCATGGATGCATGTTTGTTTGTGATTGCTTTGTTTTGGGCTTTACTGGGTTTGGCATTATTTTGGGAGTCGATTGGCTCCAAAGATACGGGGTGGTGGTAGACTGTGAGAGCTTTTTGGTGACAGCTAGAGCGAATGATAGGCGGAGGGTAGTGTTTGGTGGTCTACCTAGTGATGGGGTAATGGCTAGTTTTCTAAATTCCCTCGACATCCCGCATAGTGAGTTGTCAGGTTTTCCCGTGGTTGGCCAGTATCCGGACGTCTTCGAAGAAGTGACCGGGCTTCCACCACACCGAGAGATTGAGTTCCGTATTGATTTAGTGAAAGATGCCAGACCTATAGTGATGTCACTTCGTCGTATGGCACCAAGGGATCAGCGAGAGCTCGGGGTGCAAGTCAGCGATCTTTTGAACAAGGGATTTATCAGGAGGAGTGTTTCTGAATGGGGAGCACCAGTTGTGTTTGCTACCAATGCGGATGGTTCCCTTCGTTTGTGTGTAGACTACCGCGAGTTGAATAAAGTGACGAGGAAGAACAAGTATCCTCTACCGCGGATAGATGATTTGTTTGATCAGGTGAGTGACGCGAGGGTATTCTCTCAGTTGGATCCCACGACATGTTTTCATCAGCTTAGAGTGGAAGTTGAGACTATAGATAAAACGGCATTTCGGACGCCGTTTGGATTTTATGAATGGTTGGTCATGCCATTTGGGTTGACCAATGCACCAGCATATTTTGTGGATCTTATGAATAGAGTATTCAGAGATCAGTTGAATAAGTTTGTTCTTGTGTTCGTGGACGAGACACTTGTTTATTCAAGGACAGAGGAAGAACACAAGGAACATTTAAGAATAGTGATGGAGGTGTTGAGAAAACACCGATTGAAAGCGAAATTCTCTAAGTGTCACTTCTGAAGAAGGGAAGTGAGATTCTTGGGCCATGTTGTTTCAGAGAATGGTATTGCCGTGGACCCTGCAAAGGTGGCTACGGTACAGGATTGGCCTACGACCAAGAATGCAACAGACGTAAGAAGTTTCTTGGGGTTAGCTGGATATTATCGTAAGTTTATCCAGGACTTCTCCAAGATAGCAACACCGTTGACTCAGTTGACTAAGAAGAATCAGGCCTTCGTCTGGGACGGAGTGTGTGAGAATGCATTCAAGAGTCTAAAAGAAAAGTTGACGCGTGCGCCAGTGTTAGTCATTCCTAAAGAGAATGAAGAAATGACAGTATACACATATGCTTGTGGTACCGGACTAGGTGTTGTATTGATGCAAGGAGGTAGGGTTGTAGCTTATGCTAGTCGGCAACTAAAGCCACATGAGAAAAAGTAAACTACCCATGATTTGGAACTAGCAGCGATCGTGTTTGCGCTGAAGATGTGGAGACATTATCTCTTGGGAGAGAGATTTGAGTTGTTTACCGATCATAAATCGTTAAAGTATCTCTTCTCTCAAAAAGATCTGAATCTTCGTCAGCAGAGATGGTTAGAGTTCTTGGCTTCGTATGATTTTGATATCGCATACACACCTTGGAAAGGTAATGCGGTAGCTGATGCATTGAGTAGAAGACATGCCAGTTTAGGGGCTATGTTTCTTGAATGGAAGCAACTGGAGTACATCACTGGGTATGATTTCAGACCAAAGTGCGAGTTGGATCCAGAAATGTTAGCAAGTTTGATGATCAGACCCACTTTGATTGAGCAGATTGGTTCCAGTCAGAGGGACGATCCTAACCTATTGGAAATCATCTCAAAGTTAGAGATGGGAATCGACGGAGAGATTAACAAGTATGGTCTTGATCGATATGGATGGATTAGAAAGAATGGAAGACTAGTTGTACCCAATGTCAATGGATTGAGAGATGAAGTGCTTAGGGAATGTCATCGCTCAAAACTGACTATACATCCCAGTGTTAACAAGATGTACTGAGTCATAAAGCAGACCTTCTACTGGGAACGAATGAAAAGAGACGTTGGGAAGTTTATATCCAAATACATGAATTGCCAGCTAGTTGAAGCTGAGCAAAAGAAGCCTAGTGGTTTGTTGCAACCATTAGAAATTCCAGAGTGGAAATGAGAACAAGTCTCAATGGATTTCATTGATGGGTTACCAAGAACTAGGTCGGGCCATGATAACATTTGGGTGATTGTGGACCGATTGACTAAGAGTGCAAGGTTTACACTCGTCAAGTCAAACAGGACAGCAGCTAAGTTAGCTGAACTATATGTAAAGTGGGTAGTGAGATTTCATGGAATACCCAAAAGGCATTGTAAGTGACTGAGATCCGTTGTTCACTAGTGGATTTTGGAAAAGCTTACAAGAGGCGTTAGGATCAAAATTACATCTCAGTACCGCGTATCATCCTCAAACCGACGGACAGACAGAGAGGGTGAATCGAGTATTGGAGGACCTCTTGAGAGCTTGCATATTAGACTTTGGTGGATCATGGGATGACCATTTGCATCTAGTAGAGTTTGCATATAATAATAGTTATCAATCCAGTATTGGTATGTCTCCATTTGAAGCTTTGTACGGAAGACCGTGCAACTCACCGTCTTGTTGGTTAGAGACCGGTGAGAAATATGTGCTTGGACCAGAAGTAATAAGAGAAACATCAGACAAGATCAAGGTTATCCAACAGCGAATGAAGGCTGCCCAAGATAGGCAGAAAAGTTATGCTGATAAGAGGAGAAGAGAATTAAAGTTCTCCATTGGCGACTTGGTGTTTGTCAAGATATCTCCGTTGAAGAGCGTGATACGATTTGGCAGAAGAGGCAAGTTAGCACCAAGATTTATTGGTCCATTCCCAGTTCTTGAGCAAATTGGGAATTTGGCATACAAAGTTGAATTACCAGAAAAGATGGCAGGATTTCACGATGTATTTCATGTTTCCCAGCTAAGGAAGTTCGTACACGACCCAGATGTGACTATTTCACCTGAGAAGTTGGATGATATCGAAGTTGAACCCGAGGCGGTTGGGAACCGCAAGCCTGTGCGTATTGTTGGGAACGATACGAAGCAACTTCGAAGGAAAGCAGTGAATCTAGTCAAAGTCCAGTGGGGCTAGACACTACACCAAAACAGGTGATTCCCAACGAGTATAACCGTCGCAAACAATTTCAGCAACGCTTATTAGTGTTGCTATGGAGGGGTGGCAAATTAGTACCAACGCTTATAAGCGTTGGTAGATTTTCTGTACCAACGCTTATAAGCGTTGGTAAATTTTCAGTCGCAACGCTTATAAGCGTTGGTAGATTTTCTTTAGCAACGCTTATAAGCGTTGGTAGATTTTCTTTAACAACGCTTGTAAGCGTTGTAAGATTTTTGTTTGCAACGCTTATACATGTTGCAATACATTTGTTTGTAACGCCTATACATGTTACAAAATTTTAATTCACAACAAATATAAATTTTAATAATAACAGAAATATGTATTAACAACTCGCATATTCTAACATTAATATTCAATTAATAACCAACATAATGATAATATAGACGATATTTAATATGAATCAAAAACTAATATTAAACGCAATGCATACTAATAGATAACATTCATAACATAACGACATAGAATATCAGTTAACAATAAACAAACACAATACATAATTAAAATGTCAAATTCAATAATACATAATTAGTTTGCTAAATTCAATACATAAATAAGATTCTACAAATAACGAATACGAAACTCTGGCCATATAACGAAGCCTCCATCTGAAAATTCACATAACTTGTACATTCCATTTTGAGGACCATCATAAATTGGTGCATCCGGTTCAAGAACTTCAACAACCCAAATTACTTTCTCAATATTCGGTACCACTTTCCTAAAATGACAAACTGTTTGTGTTCCAAGATAACCTTTTGCTACCTCCTCCTCTAAATCATTTGACAATAGCATTACGTATTTCTTTTCCATTGTAGATGAATGAAGATCATTAAGTGACACATTTGGAGTAACGGTTACATTATTACTTATAGGAGAATCCCTTAAATTTGAAGCACCTTCTGTACGAGGAGTGGAAGGACTTGCAACAAGTTTTTCTTGCATATTAGGTATAAATTTCATAAAAGTTGAAGTAATTGAATTGATGGCGTTATTAACTTGAGTAGCTACTTGCCTTTCTATCTCAAATTTCCAAACGGACAAATCCACGGCTTGTTTTTTATCAGCTACAGCTTTTACAGCTCGAGCCACCTTTACTTGTTTTATAGAAGAAGTAGAACTAATTGCTCGACAATAATTTTTCTTCGTGTCGGAACCAAAAACTTCTGCAATTGGATCATTATCAAGATCATCTACTGCGCCACTAGAACTACCATCCAATTTTCTCTTTTCTTCCGCTGCCTCTAGAAGTGCCTGCATTCATTGAATATCACATTAAATTGAAAATTTCAGTTTCTTGTTAAAAATAGAAAAACATCTCGCACGAAATACCGAATTCACAAAAGTCAAAACAGAAAAACATCTTGCAAACTAGGTAAGGCTCGGCTCAGCAGTTGCTGAGCCAAAAGGCTCAGCATTTGCTGAGCCAAAAGGCTCAGCATTTGCTGAGTTTTGGCTCAGCAAATGCCGAGTTTTGGCTCAGCAAATGCTGAGCCACAGCTGAGCAGCATTTGCTGAGCCTGCGGCTCAGCAGCATTTGCTGAGCCTCAGGCTCAGCATTTGCTGAGCCTGTGCTGAGCCTCAGGCTCAGCATTTGCTGAGCCAAAACTCAGCAAATGCTGAGCCTATGGCTCAGCAAAGCTGAGCGGTAAGGCTCAGCAGTTGCTGAGCCAAAGCTCAGCAAATGCTGAGCCTCAGGCTCAGCATTTGCTGAGCAAATGCTCAGCAAATGCTGAGCCACGGCTCAGCCTGTGGGTCAGCATTTGCTGAGCCGTGGGCTCAGCATTTGCTGAGCCAAAACTCAGCAAATGCTGAGCCTGTGGCTCAGCAAAGCCGAGCGGTAAGGCTCAGCAGTTGCTGAGCCAAAGCTCAGCAAATGCTGAGCCACGGCTCAGCCTGTGGGTCAGCTTTGCTGAGCCGTGGGCTCAGCATTTGCTGAGCCAAAACTCAGCAAATGCTGAGTCCACGGCTCAGCAAAGCTGAGTGGTAAGGCTCAGCAGTTGCTGGGCAAAAGCTCAGCATTTGCTGGGCAAAAGCTCAGTAAATGCTGAGCCACGGCTCAGCCTGTGGGTCAGCTTTGCTGAGCCGTGGCCTCAGCATTTGCTGAGCCAAAACTCAGCAAATGCTGAGCCTTACGGCTCAGCTTCGCTGAGCGGCAAGGCTCAGCTAGCTGAGCCTGTGGCTCAGCAAAGCTGAGCGGTAAGGCTCAGCAAAGCTGAGCGGTAAGGCTCAACAAAGCTGTATATGTTTTCAGTATTTGTAGAAACCCAACTTTATGTACTCAACATTGTTCAGGCAAAACATCATGAGTTCAGGCAAATAATGATCAATTAAAATAATTTACTGAGCTTAACAACATATATGCAAACCTACATATGTTTCTGCGGCACATGGTAGTACTTCTCCCGATTTTCTTTTATGTCCAACCTTCCAAATCGTCGTTCGTGAAATATTTGCTTCTGCATTGGATAAGACCTACAAGAAATATCAAAGTTGACAACACATAATTAATATAACATTCTACAAACAACCATTTACATAAGATAATTTTATTACCATTTCATGGTGCACTCTATGGTAAGGTTTCCTTCCTAGAGTATGAGTAATTTGGTTTTTCGCTTTGTTTTTTGCATTTTTTTTACATTGCTCCGTCTTTTCATTCATATACTCAATATCAAGGAACTTTTCCCACCACACTCTATCTATATCATCTGGACATCTGTCAATGGCAACACGTTTAGGAATCATAGTGTCATCAACTTTAAGAAGACTTTTTCTTAATGTTGACTTCATTGATCTATAGTACGGTGGGAAATGTTTCTCTAATAACGGTCGAGCTATGCTAGGGTCTACATCCATGTCAAATTCTTCCTATCACGAGAAAAGAAACAAAATAAACGAAATCATGAAACAATCAAATATATCATAATTTAAACTTGATGATGAAATTGATATGAGTGAAAATACCAAAAGCCCTTCCCATAGTTTATCCTTGTAGAAGCTATCTACGGCCCTCCATTCTTTGTAGCCAACGGGTATATGACAACGAATTAACTCACCACTACGTGTACTCCATTTAGCTGAATCTTCCCCAACTGCACCCTCAACCCCAACCGTTATAAAGTACTTTTTACCTTTGGGTGGTTGAGGTTCAATAGTCTGTATTGTACTTAAATTTGCATTTGCGCTATTGTTTGTCATTTTAATGAAAAATCTACATTAAAAAACAAACAAAATGTAAAGTTAACATAACACGTAAAAGATACTTACAAGACATGAATTAACATAACAAATTGGCAATAGTTTCAAAAGACATCAATAAAAGAAAATCATACATTTCAAAACACAACATAATTGTACAATTGCATGATCAAAACAAGCAAAATACATGCAAAATATTTTCAATCAACATGTTGATTTCGATTGAATACATTTCAATAATGGTTCTAAATTTGGTTGTTCTTTCAAAATAGATTGATATGTTGTTGGTACTTCATAATCATCTATGTAATCCATTATGTGTTTAGGAGAGCGTCGAACAATTGACCAGTCGGAATTGATATGTGTATTTATGATGTAAAATACTTGACTTGCTTCGGACACAAGAATAGCAGGCTCATCATATTATCCATCGGTATTCTTGAGCTTCTTTAAGTTTACCGTTAACAAATTTGTATCCGGGCAAACTTTACAACCATTTGTCTTATCTGCAACATTCACCCAATCACAATAGAATACCACATGTTGAAAATCATAGTAATCAACTTCCATTATCTCTCTAATAACACCATACCAAGTAGTATCGTCATCCGTAGGATTTAAATCTTTTGAACTTGCAACAAATGTAGTGATCGCATCCATACAGACACCACTATCTTGCGTTGAAATGCTATCGTCATAATGTTGAGGAGAGAATGTATAGCCGTTCAATCTATACTTAAGAAAAGTTCTGACTTCCCACTTTGGACCATTGACATACAACCATAACATTGTGTTCATGCATTTTTCGTCCACTAACTGTTAAGAATTAACAAAATTAATAGAATAACATTAGTTAAAAAGAAATATATTGCTCTTAAGTAAATTTAGCACACCTTATTGTATAACCAATCAACAAATTTAGATTGGACTACTACTTCTGCTTTTGTGATAGTTTTCCTTTTACCACGAAGACCGTCTTCTAAAGATAAGCGGTATGCACTACAAATTCAATATTGTGATAAATATATATATATATATATATATATATATATATATTCTTGACTAAATGTGATACATATTGAAAAAGGTGAAAATGTATGACCTGTAGTATTCATCTTGTTCCGGTATATCTATTCTAAATAGTAACCATCGTCGAATCTGTGATCGTTGCACTCTAGATAATTTTAACGGTTTACCTTCAACGATGGAACGCTCATATATATCATCACTATTCTCATCTAAAAAGGATGCTTGTTTAGAGCTATGATTTCCATCACTTGGATTTGGCATATATTCCATTGTGTATCGAATTGTTTCTGAAACAAGGTATGCTTCAGAAATTGATCCTTCTATATACCTTTTGTTACTAGGTATGTTTTTGCAATCTTTCATAGCCCTAGCACACAAAAATTAATATGCATACTTACAGTTAGTTATTTCATAACCCTTAGGTAAAATAATTTGAATGCAAAAACAATATTTACCTTTCAAATGGATACATCCATATATAATTCGATGGTCCACAAAGCAGAGCTTGATCTGCTAAATGTACCATCAAATGGATGCTTATATCAAAAAAATCCGTTGAAACATAGTGTGCCAATACACATAATGCTTCAGCAATCATATCTTTAGCCGCTTGCACATGTTCTCGAACAAGAACTTTTGAACATATTATGTTGAAGTACAAGCTTACTTGTAAAAGCGCTCGTCTTAACTCACGACACTTTGGATATGCATGTTGAACCATGATAGGAAGCAAGTATTGGATGAGAATATGATAATCATATGTCTTTTTAATTTGCAAACCGGGTGGTTGAAGACATATAAGACCATTTAACTTAGTTGCAAGACATGATGGAAGTTTTGCATCTTTAAGAACTTGACAACATTGCAACTTGTGATCCTTATCAAATGCAAGTTTAGAAGATTGCTTTCCTTTGTTAAACATAAAATTGATGAGATGTTCAACAACATTTTTTTCAGTATGCATCACATCAATAGTATGACAAACTTTATGATTGCTCCAATAATCCAAGTCAAACAAAATTGACTTCTTATACCATGTCGGCCTTCCTTCCTCATCGACAAGACAATCTACATTATCATAAGCTTCAGAAATCAATCTCTTTTTGCTTGGTGGTATTTTGCCACGAATATATTTGATACGCTCAAGCTTTTCTAAAAGAGGCGAGCCTCTTAGCCGAGTTGGAGGCTCTTTATATTCAACATCCCTATACCATCCGTGTTTTAATGCTCTATATGGATGATCATTCTTCAAAAATCTTCTATATTTTGAATAGATGATCTTGTTGCCGATGTACTCTGATTCTGTCTCGGTAGCACAGACAGGACACGCTTTATAACCATGAGTCACACAGCCAGATAAGTTACCAAAAGCTGGTAAATCATGAATTCCCCATAGTAATATTGCTTTCATATTGAAAAATTCTTGCTTGTCTGTGTCAAAAACAGACGCTCCTTCGTCCCAAAGATGTTTTAATTCATCGACAAGAGGTTCCAAGTATACATCAATGTCCTGACTTGGTGCTCTTGGTCCAGGAATTAAAATACTCAACATTTGAAATTGTGATTTCATACACAACGAAGGGGGTAGGTTATAAGGTATCATATAAACAGGCCAACAACTATAACTATTGGAGAGAACACCATTTGGATTAAACCCATCCATAGAAATACCAAGCCAAACATTGCGTCCTTCAATAGCAAATTCTGGCCACCGACTTTTGACTGATCTCCATTCAGCTGAATCTATAGGATGTCGCATGGAATTCCAAGATGGTGTAGCTTTCTTATGCCATTGCATTTTACGAGCTATCCATGGTATAGTGTACAATCTACTTAATCTTGGACTTATAGGAAAGTATCTTAAAACTTTTCTTGGTTCTTTCGTTAATTTAACCTCCCCAAACACTGTTTTTTTTGTTTTGTACCTTGTTTTATGGCACACAGGACATTCTTTCGCATCAACATTTTCTTTCCAAAATAATATACAATCATTGACACAAGCATGTATATGCTTCACCTCCATTCCCAAATCCTTTATTATTTTCTTCATCGTGGGATACTTGTCAGGTAAATTATTTTCTTTTGGAAGCCAACGTTTTAATCGCTTCAACAACTCAGTCACACTATTTCCCGACCAGTTAAATTCTTTTTTAAGGTTCTGAAGCTCAACAATTACACCTAACGTAGAAAAGCATTAGACTTACATTAACGCATTTAATATATGTATTCAATTGATCTCCACAGACAACAAAGATGAACATGAATTATACTACAGACTTTTGGATAGTGAACTGGCTTGTGCAACGATGGTGAGTATGGTTATCGTGCCAACAAAGAGGAAGTCTTGTCCGCTCCTGATTGGGACAGATCCATCATTTTCTTACTTTGATGTCCTCGCTGTTTCCCTGAGATTATTGGTTGGTTCAGCCATTGTGCTGGGATTTAGTTCGCCTTACCCTTTTGAGGCTCAGCATTGGATTTCTTTGTATTTTGCCTCGACGTTATATCTTGTTGGTGTCATCTGATTTTATTAGTTATGCTATGTTTTAGTTTACTATACTGTCGGACTGTCGAGCCTGTTGGCAGCTATTTTGCGATACAGGCCTCATGGCCTAGATCACACGCGCACACGCACACGCACGCGCATGTGCGCGCACACACACACATATACATAGTATGGCTGTAAAATCCTTGGATCGTACATCCTATGTCAAAAAAAAATATCGTCTCACCACTAAGCACAACCGCCAAATTTATTTTAGCATATTTTAAATTAATTTTTTCATCCAAAATGTGCATGTACAGTAACCTTTATTATCGCTCACAACTTTCTTGTAATACCAACAAATAATATACTATGGGAATCTCTCTTAAATTCTTATTTTTTATTAATGGAGTAAATACGACTTAATTTTTCAAAAGAATTTTCAGATCAATTTCTTTGGTATTAAGTAGATCGAAAAACTAATATATTGATAAGCATATCCCAATATTGTATTAACGCTAGGATGGAAGGCGGGAGATCCAAGGATCAACCCATAGCTAAGTAACTTTAGTTTTTAAACCATGATTTGAACTATGCATTAAATACGTGCTTTACTGAACACATCACTTAGATGACATGCTATATCTTCGTAAAACACATCTTACAAATATATTATGATTAATGGTCATTTGTTAAGTGGGTCTAGGCTTCTAGCATAGAATCCCTGGCTAGTGAAAAATGAGTTGATAAACGGACATTATCTGAATGAACGGTCGATTGGCAAAAAATGCGTTGCTTGCTCCAGATATTTTCAGCTAATGGCGCAGCAGTTATAAGTAAGATATTCACATAACAATAGCACATGTAAATACGGAACTAAAGGATCTTAGGACTTCATACACCCAAACTATATTTCATCACAAATGCGACAACCTTGATGCAAATTCTCTTTGTGTTTTATTTGGTCTGAAGCTGAAAAAGGAAAATAGTAAAAACATAGATCGAATTTTTTGCCCTTTTATTTCTATGCACAACACAATAAAAATTGTTGATCTTGTTTATTAATTATATGTTATTATCATGCTTATTTATTCAAAATTAAAATGACTGTGATACCTACACCACGACGTATTTATTAATTATCGCATGCTTTCATTGTATAATCCTTTATTTTGCCATATAATGTCTTGGAATCAAGCCTTCTTACCAGAACTTATTTTTTTGAAAAAAAACTTGCATACATATGTTATTATCATATGCAAGTGCTTGTCATTTTAGTAGGCTGATTTGATATTAGAAAATATCGAGGTTTCAAGGAATCAATACACACAACATAAAAGCTCTGATTTCCAAAAGGAAATGACAAAATGCAAGGGAAAGCCAGATTTCTTTGCCACTCATTTTGTTCGTTTTCTTGCATGAGTTGTAGAAAGTGATGGATGGTGACTATACTTTATATAAAGGTAAAGATGAATCTTTAGACGTTTGAGGTCAAGAAAATTTGGTTTTTGCTCAAATGTTTCTATCTAACAATTTTACAGGTCAAAACCAGTTCACGTAGATTGAAAACACAACTAAAATATCCAACAAGTAAACATCAAAGAGAGATAATGCACTAGCAGTAGCAAATACCATTTTAATGAAATATTAGCAAAACATGCCAATTTTATGCATAACAGAAAGTATTAGCAAAACATGCCGATGGACATAGTGGAACTTATATTCAACGCAGTTGGTGTGGCAACAGCAGCTTCAAGCTGCTGTGGCAACAGCAGCTTCAAGCTGCTATGGCACAACAGCTTCAAGCTGTTGTATATCATGGACGGTCACATCAGAATTACATTTGTATTTTATTCTTTGTGCACGAACTATATAATAACCAATATGGTTCCTTCTACAACGCAAGCTTATACCAAAAGACCTTTTTCAAGTTTAGTATCTAATGGTTTGATATTTCATTTCTATGATGTTTTTATTTCATTAAATTTACATACATAAACTTATGATGGTTGCTTTACAATTTTATTTAGATCGTGTACACTTGGGTTCTTCAAATTTACGTGATTCAAAATAACATATTTCTTAATTTCATTATGAATATTCTACTATTATTATTTAGATCACCTGCAACAAAACTAAAATCATTCTGAAATTTCAAATTCTTGAAAAGTATGGTTCAATATGCATAATTAGAACCAGCCACACTAACAATTATTTAAATGACAATTTGATGGACATAGAAATTTCAAAATGATTTCAGTATTTTACATGATTTAAATTAGAATAAGAAAATACGTACAAAAGGCCGATACGTTTTGGATTGTAGTTATATAAAAAATATAGGAGGAAGTTTGCTCTTTTTAGTGAAGATACAAATATTTTTCCTGTATGAGTTTATGGAATGAGTAGTTGCACAGTGCCTTACACACCGATTCTAATGAAGTTTTATACTCACTATTTAGTCTGTCAAATTTATTTTGAATTTTATTTAATTTGACTCCATAAAAGTCAACTATACATAATTCTTTTAATGTTTAGCAATACACATTATGATTCAAGAGTAATCTAAAGGATATGCAGCTAAGTTTCTTATGATTTGGATTAAAAATGTCATATTGTCACAGAACAATCATTTCGCAACTATGTAATGGCAATACAAAGTGTTGGAATGGTGTGAAAAGACAAACAGATCCACATTGTAATTCAAAGTTCAAATTTTATATGAAGCTAAATGTAAATCGTGAATCATAGATACAAGTAATTCTAACGTGTATGGTATAAAATATTCGCTATAGATATCAAAGGTAACATACCTGAAACTCCAATTAATTTTTCTTTCCTTGGCACTAACTTAGTAACTTATATTTGAACTTGGTTTATATTGTTGGGTTTCTAGTTCTAAACTTAAATCTTGATTTTAAATGTTGTTCCATTTAATATTATTTTGCAAACATAGAATTTTGTAAAGTAGATTTGAGCAAGTAACTTAATATTTTTATTTCAACACTCATTTTCTCAACGTCAATTTGAATTAAGTCGAAAACCAAAATTAGAGTATCACGCCACAAAAAAACAAGGATTTAATTTGAAATGACGTTGAGAATTAAAATTTCTCTAATGACATAATTAATGAGTCATACAAGGCTATACAGTGCTAAAATTTTATAAATCAGTGGATGGACGTTTATATCTGTTAGACTTTGGTGATCTAATATTCCATATTTGAATATATTTTGAATATATTTGAGTAAATGTAAAATCCTGGCTCAACGATATTGCTACTTTTATGGATTTGGAAGATTTTATAGAGTAATTAGTTGTCTCTTTTATTACATTTAAATCAACAATAAATTATCTACATAAGGATGTTTTACTGTAAAAGGTGGAAGTAATCAAACAAAGCTATTTTGCGAATGCCATTATAAATAGTGTGATGCTAAGAGTACCCCAAAATACTAATACTCTAACTAAAAAAATAAAACTTATTAAATTTTGTATACTTCTTAATACCACATTACCTTTCCTTTCTATTCTCTCACTCAACCAATATATGTCGAACTAATCATGTACTCAGCCCTAATCTGAAAACCCTAATCTCTTTCTTCTTCACATTTCTCGCGGCAAAATTCAAATTCTACGGTAATCTCTCATTCTTTTACTTCTTCTTTTAGTTTGTTTAATTTAAAATTGGATATGTTTGAGGCATTTCAGGTTTAGGGACAAGTTGACATGTTTGTGGATACATAGTGGATAGATTATTAATCATCACGAACCTGAAATTTAATATGCTGGCAGTTTGGATATGTTGTCAGTTTAAAAAACAACATACTAAAAGAAACAGCAGTAACAGCACGAACGGTCCACTAGAACCGAACAAAAGAACAATCAACGGTAACACTAAACCGAACAGATACTGTTATACAAGATGAATATGTTGACCGTTCATTTGGCATATAACAGCCGAACGAAGAATAAAGCCGCGATTATCAAAAGCCGAACAAGGGATCTTCCTTCGTTTTTATAACACCAAGCAGATTGAGAATTAAAATCCACATTTTGCTTGCTTCCATTGTAAACCGAAAATAATACCAAGGCACTTTTCACCACCGACCAATAGTTACAACAGCCCACTGCTACAGTGCTACCGCAGCAGTTCATTCATTCATTCTTTTTTCTTGGTTCGTTCTGTCCTTGTTGGTTGTTTTTCTTGCCTTGTCTTTACTTGGATGCGTGTTGTGCCAGGCTCATGCATTATTTGTTAAACGAAAAGTAACTTCATGCAGATACCTATCTTATGCTATGTTTGTGTCTTTTAATTAAATAATGGTGGAAATAAAAGTTTGTTCTTTTTTGGAATAAGCATGATTATAAAAAAACAGAAAAGAATGTCAATGATGAGAGGAAGAGGTACTAAATTTACACGCTCGAATTTGCTTGATTAGGGTTTTAGAATGAAAGAGATAGCGAAATGAAGTTAAGAGAAAAAACGATAATAGTCCGTGGTAGCCCCTGATTTTTAATTGGAGGTATTTGGAAGAGTGGTGGTACGTTTTTTGTCGTATTTTCTAGTTATGGTATTAGGAAGTGTATTTTGAAGTGCTCTTAGCATCACACTATAAATAAGCTTATACAAGGTTTATTATATGTTTATTGGAAAAAGTGTATTCTACTGGGTTTTGACGATTAAGATCTTTTTAATTTTAAGGTTTTCTTTTGTAACCTTTTTTATGAATTTAATAAAGGTTAGCAAAACTTTTTTGTCTATTGTTTTTTTTTTCATTTCTTATCTTTTTTAAAATCTACTTGTATAGAGATCCTTAAAAATCATAACAGTTGTTATCACAGCCTATTACAATTTTTTTAAAGAGAGTTTAATTATGAAAAATGTAAATGTTAAAAAGCTTAATAAGAGAAAATTAAAGGTTATGAAAAGCAAGGATGAATAATATTTAAAATCTCAATTATCATCATCAACCAATAGAGTACAAAGGGATGAATCCTAATAGTGTGTCTAAAGCAAAATGAAAGACTATGAATAAAAAAGAACTTATGCAAATAACTCCATAATAAATAAGGATCTTCTTATAAGAAGACTGATGAATCTAAAATTTAAGAAAGATGGGTCAACTGAAGAGTATCTTGATGACTTTAGGCAATTTGAACCAACTGACAGTCGAGAATTTCAAGGTAGATGATGAAACAATAGCTTGGATGTTGATGAATTCGTTATCAAAGAGTTGAGAAACGCATGCGACTACAATGAACAACTCAAATTTGAATGGAGTAGTTTCAATGAATTCAGTGGTTAATAGCATACATAATGAGGAAGTTTGGAGAAATGAACCCCAAAAAAGAAAAAGAAGAGGAGGAAAATGAAAGTACAAATCCAATTGAATAAGGCCATCTTGCAAGGAGGGTTAATTGTCCAGGTAGGAAAAGGCGGTCAAATAAATAAAATATGGAAAGAAATTTTATGTGTTGTTACAATGAATAAAAAAACCTAGTTGTCAGTTGAAATTTGCAATAAGCTTGAGAAGGACAAAGAGGTGACTAAGGCATTAGAAAGAGGTCAACATGAACACAAAGATAATTGTGATGCTGAGGTGCGTTTTAGTGAGGAATTTAAAAGTAATGTCCTATGAGTGGATAAAAGCTAAATCAAAAATTGAGTGCATGATTTAGATGTTTGTTTTCACATATGCAATTAAAAAGAAACATTTATTAATTATGAAGAGCAAAATGCTAAGGTGTAATCAACTAATGGTAGAGATTTGAATGTTAAGGGCATATGTTATGTTAGCTTAAAGTTGCATGATGGAAGGATGATGAAGCTTAAAAGAGTTAAATACGTTCCGAATATGATTAAGAATCTTATTTCAATTGCACGATTAAAGGTAAAAAACTGCAACTATTCAACTTGAGACGGAGTCGAGGTTATTAGGAAGGTGATTCACGTAAAAAAGGAAGCAACAATGTATACAAATTGCTTGAAACAACAATACAGAATGAGGGGACTTTTTAAAGTAGAACTAGAGTCGCAAATCTATCTAAATTAAGGTAGAGCCAACGATGGAAAGCCACAAAAACCGCGTGAATGTCATTATGCTATTAACAACGGTTTTTATCTTTGATGATATACAAGCTCAATTAGAAGGCATGCATTATTAAGCGATTATAAGGTTTGTACGTTTTTGGAATGGGACACTTGTTGCCATGATAACATTGAAGATTATTTAAAGTATGATGTTTTCGATGGAGTTTGAATGACATTTATTGAAATATCATATATATCATTGTGCAGATTATTAAATTTGGATGATACAATATTACTTATTCAAGTAGATTTGGAAAAGTCAATGTGAAATTATAGCTCAAATGTATTGCATCTTTTATCGATTTTGTGAATTTGATAAATGATTAGTTGCCTTTTTTATTGCATTAAAAATGCAGCAAATCATCCACATAGGAATGGTTTATTTTAAAAGACGGAAGTAATCAGAAAACTGATTAATGAAGGCAATTTATCAAGACTATCATAAATATGCATGTACAGATTTTGTTATATTTGTGTGGGGGAAAACGTATTTTATTAGGTTTTGGGGCTTGAGATTTCTTTTCAATTTTAAGATATTCTTTTGTAGTTTTTTGGTGAAATTGATATAAAAGTTGTTTAGAGATTTTTTTTTTTTGTATATTGTTCTTTTTCGCTTATCTCTTCTAAAATATAATAGTGTATGGATCCAAATAAAAAAAAACCTAACAATCCCACTAATGCAGAAAAGTCCCATAAAAAGTTAATTGGATATTCCGTTGTTTAAGAATTTTACCTCATTTTGATATATGTTATGGTTAAAAGTACGAACAACTGTGCGTTTGTTTGTTTTCGAATTAGGATAGTTTTTCTGTGATATGTTGAATTATAGGTCTTCATCGTAAAATGATCAAATATAATTTTGTTTGAATGTTCAATTTCAAGTTTTGGTTATATTTAAACTTAATAATTTTTAGTCATAGTATGACCAGATAAATTTCTACAACTAATAAAGATAACTAATTGTATAACACACTCAATTTTAAGTAATTGTTATGAAATTTGATTCTGAAACCACTCTAAACCCAAACTCCAAACACAGCAAAAATAAAAAAATAAAAAATAAAAATCGTTGAAATAAATGAAAAAACTATCAATGTTGTTTTAGTGTATATCCACTTATAAATTACATACAAGATTTATAGTGATTCACTAGTGTTGTGTTAGTGTGCATCCACTTTCAGGAGAAGCGTTTTATTATCAACAATAAAAGAGTACAAACTACCGTTTACAATAATCACTCAAAGTCCCATTGAATTAAGATTTGTGCAGATTAAGAATTGAAAAAAAATGATAGAAAATAATTTTACTATATGAATGAACCCTTTTTAGACCTGGAAATAACTTTTTATATCATGAAAACCTAAATAACAAATATCAAATTTGCCCTGTGAAGAAACAACAAATGTTACCCAATAGCACCGACAAAACTTAGACGTCTGAAATTCATACTTGAACGTCGTCCAAAATACAATGTGAAGTCTCAGGATGACATATATGGTGTTTAAACGTCTAAGAGGGTCACCCAGACATCATACACCCATCTCAAACATGTGAGAAACATATCTCAGGCGCTTGAGAACCTACCTTAGATATTTGACTCTCAACACCCCATGGTTTAATATGTGACAAATTCTGCTTTCAAATTTTGATTTACGAATTGTCTTCACCGACATTAGAGTACTTCAGGTTTGTTCAATTATGCGCGTTATATCATCAAAATATAACATTCCATCATCAAAATATAACATTCCATCTTAACACCATATTCATCTCCATACGTCATAAAACTTGATAACACCAAGTTATTTTCAAGTCTATCTTTAACCAAAGAACATTTTAATACTTTCTCAA
The DNA here is from genome assembly GCA_030737875.1 of Allium sativum. Taxonomy (NCBI): domain Eukaryota; kingdom Viridiplantae; phylum Streptophyta; class Magnoliopsida; order Asparagales; family Amaryllidaceae; genus Allium; species Allium sativum. Next base: position 431,334,024 of record CM060925.1, on the reverse strand, counting down.
CGAACACTATTAATGCCACATCATATTACAATCCGCCAACAAGCTCCGGTAAAATCACCATTCGCTACAACCTCGGATTGACCTAACAAAGCTTATCTTTTACCAAACCTAACAAAGCTACAAGCTACATTACAGTATCATGACAAATCCTGACAATCAAAGGGACAAAAAAGATACCAAACCTAACAAAACATAAATCAATTGACCTAACTGCAACGATAATAAAATTATTTACCTCAAATCCGAAGATAATAGCAAAGACGGAGTTGAAAGCGAATTGAACCCTAAAGCGCGAGTTGTAACCTGAAACGCGAGTTGTACCCTGAGTTGAAATCAAACAAAATCCCTAAAATTGAATGAAATTTATACCTGCGAGTTGAAAGCGAGTGAAGCCACCCCTAAAATCCGATCAGAGAGGAACCTTCATCTTCGCCTTCATCTTCGTCATGCTCAGATTTTTTTTTCCTCTGAGATTCTCGTGGGAGGGAAATAATGTTTTACGCGGCCAAAAGGGGGAAAGCGTTGGAACGTAGAAGAGGAATTAGGGTTATGCTGGTTTGTTTACATTTTTACCCCCAGAATCCACCCTTAACAACCCAAATAAGTGTTGCTAATAATAAAGTTATTAATATGTATTTTTGGCAACACTTTTTTAATATAGCAACACGTACTATTGTTACCACCTTACAACCCAAATAAGTGTTGCCAATTGAAAAATAAAAGGGTTGCCAATTGGCTATTATGGTGTAGTGAGAATGACTGTACTTGGGAGACAGAGGAGAGCATTAGGAAAACGTATCCAGAACTCTTCGCCTGGTAGGATTTCAGTTTCGATTTAGTCTTTCCGCATGCTAGGATAGATTTGTTTTATCTGTTTGGCATGTTTGATTGTTGTATGTGATTGGTAGGCATGCGGGGTCCTTTGTATGTTTTGGGTAGAGGAATTTCGGGGACGAAATTTCTTAAGGGGGGGAGAGTGTAACGACCCGCATTCTACGCACCGCAGGATCGTAGAATATTTATTTCTTTCACATATGAAGTCGTATGGTCATGTAACTTTGGGAGACGACTATTGGAGTCATTTCCCATGTTCATGATTTTTGCCGATTTTTAAATGACTATTTTGCCCCTAGCTGATCTTGTTTTGGCCATAAATTTTGATTGAAAAGGGGTTTTGATTTGAAACCACTTCTATTGGATCCGGATGATGGTTTACAATTCCGTAGCCAAACGGACTCACAGTTCGGGAGATATGGCTGAAACAAGTTTTAGATGGTAAAAACAGCTTAATTGAGCTTAACCAGGTAATTAACAGCTAGGCTCAAAGGGGAATTTCGGGATTAGGAGTTTAAAAGGGCTGTTAGTGTTTGGAGAATACCTTTTTCTCATTTTTCAGACGTCACTATTCATTCCTCTTAACCTAGCCATGGCCTCTAACATCTAAAACATCCCCAAACCACGTTTTAATTGAAGATTAGCCTAATCAACATCAAATTGAGGAATAGCACCAAAGCAAGGTTAGAGCTGCTGTGTTGCATTGGGAACAGCGCCAAACAGACAGTCAATTCAGATTTGGTATTTCATTTGTGGCCAAGGTGAGTGATTTGCATAGTTTTGCACTAATTACGGTTGATTAAGGGTAATTAGTGAAGATTAACGAAATTAGACATGATAAAATTTTGGAAAAATATTTATAAATTCGAAAATAATGTTTTAGACCTCTATTAGAAACTTGGTTTGATTTAATTAAGTTTTACTAATCATATCATTAGATTTTGCCTAAACATGTTTAAGGGAAAATATGGAGTTTTGGGTATGTTTGATCCATTTTACATGCTATGATTGTTGTCTTGTTGTTTGTGGATGATTATACATGTTGCTATGACTGTATAGTATGCTTTGTGGTTGTCTAGAAGTGTTAGATTGGTCGAAAACGTCGTTGAATGGCGTAAACAGTCGCTGGAAGAAGCTGCAGGAAAATATGCAGGGGCCGGATCGGATCGCCGCTACCCGAACCGACCCGATCGTGGAGTATCTTCTCCGAACCGATCCGCTTGTGGTGATGAAACCCGACCCGAACAGCCTGGAAGCTCGTGAACTGATGGCCATGGAGGATCATAAACCGGAGTGCCCTACCCGAACCGAACCGCTCACACCATCCGACCCGATCCGCCCTCGTGAGCATGAGCTACCCCGACCCGAGCCACTCAAGGGGGCGCGATCCGAGCCGCTTAGTGGACTCCAAACCAATGGCGTTGCATCACGAACAGGACCTGACGATGAGTCACGAGCTGGAGGAGCACGACCCGCCCCGTATGGGGTATTCCGATCCGAACCGAGGAGCTGGTGACCACGACCTGAAACAGAGAAGTGAAGAAATGAAGACCGATCCGGAGAAGAAGGTGACGATCAAACCCGAGATGCAAAGGTAGTCCAAGTGGGAAGTTTGTACTCAGGATCCAGCTGGGAACCAAAGAGTCAACTTCATGAGTTGGGCTTTGCTGCGGGACATGTGCTAAGGGGTTGTCGATGTATGTAACTTCGGATCACTATGTGTAGGGGGTACGTGAACGGATTCCGGGCAACAGTGGCCTAGGTACGACTAAAGAGCTATAGACCAATGAAGTGGGGTCATTTGTAAAGACCGGGTCATGACTCCATGGGGAAAGCTTGGTAGTAGCAGTAGTTGTACAAGTCGAACTCCGTCACTACTTCGATGGGTCTAGTGATCGACAGTGGTGGACATCGTATGCTTTACGCACTGAGTGAGAGATGTGAGGATGGTTGCTATGATTGATTTGTTTGCCATCACTATGACATGCACACCCCCACCCCCGTTATCTTTACACGATTTGAAATGGCACCTTAGAGTGTTGTACAGTATGTAGTGCTAACTCTTTGGTTGCAGGTCCAGGTTCAGGTATGGTTTAGTATACCTGTTATTGTTTTGTTTATATGCTTATCGCTCATACCAGACTTTTTGTCTGACCCAGAGTTTTATGTCTCTTCTTATTACTCTGGGTGCTCACACGAGCAGACTAGAGACAGGTTAGCTGGTGATGCGCGAGTAGCTGATTCGGAGGCGAGCAGGAGGCTTCCACGTATGATATATAAATATTCTACCTGTGTCACTGGTGGTCGCTACTTGGGCATTAGTAGTGTACCTCCCTTATCTTGCTTTTGCTTTTCGAGACAGTTTGAAAAGTTGTAATAATGTTGGCTTTGGATCATATGCTGTACTTGGATTTTCCGCTTCTATGTTAGTTTGTTTTCAGCTTATGCACTGTCTCACCTGTTTTATGTCAAGTATGTTGTTATTATATTTTGTTCCATGCGCTGTGAGACATTCTACAGGTTCCTTGTTAGTTCATTTCCTTCTTTCCTTTACTTCTGACGACCGTCCTATGCTAACTGGACATGTGAACAACGCACTTTTGGAGTGAATGTCGGTTGGTGCGGGGCGGATGTGACACATGTCCAGTTCACATCCGCCCCGCACCAACCGACATTTACTCCAAAAGTGCGCTGTACACATGTCCAGTTAGCACGGGACAGTCGTCAGAAGGAAAGGAAAGAAGGAAATGAACTAACAAGGAACCTGTAGAATGTCTAACAGCGCATGGAACAAAATATAATAACAACATACTTGACATAAAACAGGTGAGACATTGCATAAGCTGAAAACAAACTAACATAGCAGCAGAAAATCCAAGTACAACTTATGATCCAAAGCCAACATTATTACAACTTTTCAAACTGTCTCAAAAAGCAAAAGCAAGATAAGGGAGGTACACTACTAATGCCCAAGTAGCGACCACCAACGACATAGGGAAAATATCTATATATCATACGTGGAAGCCTCCTGCTCGCCTCCGAATCAACTACTCGCGCATCACTAGCTAACCTGTCTCTAGTCTGCTCGTGTGAGCACCCAGAGTAATAAGAGGAGACATAAAACTCTAGGTCAGACAAAAAGTCTGGTATGAGCGATAAGCATCTAAACAGAACAATAACAGGTATACTAAACCATACCTGAAACTGGACCTGCAACCAAAGAGTTAGCACTACATACTGTACAACACTCTAAGGTGTCGTTTCAAATGGTGTAAAGATAACGGGGGTGGGGGTGTGCATGTCATAGTGATGGCAAACAATCAAGCATAACAACCATCCTCACATCTCTCACTCAGTGCGCAAAGCATACGATATCCACCACTTCGATCACCCAATATACTTTGCTATGATCACTTTGCCCCATGAAGTCACAATGACTTCACTGCACTGATCCATAGCCGCTAGTCCTTCACTATGTCCACTTTGCCCCCACGGAGTCGCAATGACCCCACTGCACTGGCTCATAGCCTTACTAATCCTTTACTATGTCCACTCTGCCCCATGGAGTCACAATGGCCCCACTGCACTGGCTCATAGTCTTACTACGATCACTTTGCCCCTCGAGTCATAATAACTCTACTGCACTGATACGTAGTCCTGCTATGATCACTTTGCCCCTCGAGTCATAATGACTCTACTACACTGATACGTAGCCCATCATTCCTTTCAGTGGTGAATCGAAGTTATGAACGTCGACAACTCCTTAGCACACGTCCCGCAGCAAAGCCCAACCATGAAGTGAACTCATTGGTTCCCAACTGGATCCTGAGCTCTAACTTCCATTTGGACTACCTTTGCTTCTCGGGTTATTGGTCATCACCGAATCGGTTAGGATCTCCAACACAAGCCTTCCCTTCTGCTCCGGATCGGATCGAGGTCTACATTCCCTGGAAAGCTTCTTCGGATTGGATCGGAAAGTGCATCGGTTCGGGTCGGAGCACAGGCTTCCACTTTTTCTTCCTACGTCGGATCGGATCGGAAGTCCTCACAAGATGCTGGATCGGATCGGTCTCCTTCATAGCACACCGGTTCGAGTCGGAGTCTCCAAGTCGTGTTGCCATACAATACTATGGATCGGATCGGAGTTTCTTCATATGATAAAGGGTCGGAGCTTCTGAACTCGCATGGGAGGTGGTTCGGATCGGGTCCTTTCCTCCGTTCCGATCCGGATCGGCCAATTTTCTGCACTTTCTCCAGCAAGCAGTTTACGCCACTCGACGGCGTTTTCGACCATTCCAACTATTCTAATCAATCACAAAGCATACCATACAGTCATAGCAACATGTATAATCAACCCCAAACACCAAAACAACAATATGATAGGTTAAAATGGATCAAACATAGCCAAAACCCCATATTTTCCCTTAAACATGTTTAGGTGAAACTAATGATATGATTAGCGAAACTTAACCAAATTAACCCAAATCCATATCAGAGGTCTAAAACATCATTTCGAATTTTATAAATATTTTTCCAGAATTTTATCATGTTTAAATTCGCTAATTAACACTAATTACCCTTAATTAGCATAATTAGCGAGGAACTATGCAAATCACTCACTTTAGCCACAAATTAACCTTAAATCTGAAATAGATCTCTGATTTGGCGCGAATACTAATGCTAAACAGCAGCTCTAATCTTGATTTGGTGAAGATCTCCCTTGATTTGATGTTGCTAAGCTTAATCCTTGATTAGAAGGTGAATTGGAGGTTGGAGGCCATTTTTAGTGTTTCTAAGAGGTAAGTGGAGGCTAGAAAACTGAAATAGAATGAAAACCTAACTCATTTCAGCCTCCCCTTAACCTTAATTCCGAAATGGGTTATGGGCCCATTTGCTAATCACCTCATTTGGCCCGGTTAAGCTGTTTTTCACCTTCCAAACCTTATTTCAGCCATATCTCCCAAACGGTAAGTCCGTTTTTCGCATGTGACCACTCTACGGAAAGGTAAACCATCAAAAGAATCTAATGGAAGTAGTTTCAGGTCAAAATTCCTTTCCAATCAAAAGTTATGGCTGAAACAAGATCATCTAGGGGCAAAACGGTCTTTTAAAAATTGACAAAAATCATGAACATGGGAAATGACTCTAATGGTTGTTTCCCAAAGTTACATGACCATACGACTTCATATGGGAAAGAAATAAATATTCTACGATCCTCTGATGCGTAGGATGCAGGTTGTTACAGTGGCCGTATGGGTTTTTAATGTGAAAAACAGATGATAATTTGACTTTAAAAATACCATGTGTGAGCATACGAAGTCGGAATTCGATGAAACCAGTTTCGTTGGGTTCGTAATGTCGAACTGTAGCTGCATGCCAATTTTCATATTTTTTGGTATCGTATGTGGTCACAGAAATTTTAGAGGACACAGAAAAACAGCGTTTGCTTATAATTTAATATAATAATCGAATATTAAATTATTAAAAATACACTATAAAATACCCTTAACCTCTTCTAAAACCTAATTTCATCTGTCCACATACAAACTAGCGCCGCTTTCTTTTTTTCTCTTCTTCATCGTGAACGTGAGGCTTTAGAAATTGAAATCAACTCAAATACAAACCCAGAAATCATGTAATAATTATATTTATGATCCTTGCCAGGTGCTCTACACATCTATATGGGTTTCTGAGGGTTCGAATCACTTTCCGTCCGCTGAAAAATCTTAACAGCGGGTTGTCGTGAGCTAGGTTTGGCTAATCCGAGTGGTTGAAGCTTCGATTCTTGGTTTAAGCATAATATTTGGGTTTAGGAGGTTGAGTTGGGTGTGCTGGCCAAATTTGAGGGTATTCGAGGAAAAAAACTGTCGCTCGACTGTAGTACAGGCGCAGGAAACCTCGTCGACGAGTTCTGTTCCCTAGGTGCGAGCTCGGAGTTTGTGTGAGGAGCGAGGAGAGGGGAAGGAGAGCAAGCCAACGGTATATTTGGATCCGAATACAGTGAAGTGAAAAGGGAGAACGAGGTGTTTAAAAGTGCGGAAATGGTGAACTGAAGAGGAGCAGGTCGCGATAAGTATTTGGGGGAGAAGAAGGATGCGTGGGTGGGCCTTTGTCGGTGATGGGCTGAAGTTTAAACTTGTGTGAGGCCCATTTAAATATAAGTGTTGAATTAATTTAACTTAAATAGGATGTTTACTTTAAATTATCGTATCTTCTTCGTATTTTATCAGAATTTGACAAAACAAGATCCGTTGGGATTGTATGGACGGACATTACAGAATGGAACTGACTGGAAGTCCACTAGAGCTCGTTAAATTTATGGCAAAATAAGTTGTCTGATCAGAATCAACTAACGCAAATCGTTATTTAACGGTTGACGCGAAAGGGGAGTAAAACTCACTAACTTTTCTCAGTTATATTTTTATAACGTACTTTTATAACTGATAAATACTGGTTGTTTGCTGTATGTTGGCTGTTTGGTTGAACTGCTAGTCAGTTGATTGAAACTATAGATAACGATATAAATATAAATCGTTAAACAAATATTGAGTCTATTTAGCAGAATATTTCATAGTAAAATGAAATTGATGTTAATTTTATTGTTTAACATATGTGGATGCAGGGAAACAGGTCGGAGGGACCCAACTGGGTTCCTCAACATTTATTTTACTGTTTTTCATATATTGTGTTATATGATGTGATATGAAATCTGTTGTTGATTTTGTATGTTTGAATGATACCGATCATTGTTGTATGGTACGTTAAATACCATAAGGAATATTGGAGTGTTAAAAAGGAATTTTTCAATGTCATATTGAAAAAGAAATATTTATAAAATCAAAAGCTTTTATAAAAAGAAAATATTTATTTATAAAATAAATAGATTTAAAAGGAATATTTATTTGTTAATCAAATAGGCAGAATTGAAGGGAAATATTTGTAAAACATTTACAGATAGAATTGAAAAAAAGAAATATGTGTATACTATTTACAAATAGAATTGAAAAGGGATATTTATCTGAAAATAAATAGAATAGAAAGAGGAAATATGTGTAAAATACATAGAAAGGGAATAGTTAGATTATCAAAGGAATTACTTATAAAATCAATAGATTTTATAAATTGAAATATTTTATAGAATAAATAGAATTATCAAAAAGTGATTTATTTTGTAAATAAATTGATTTTAAAAGGAAACACTTGAAAAGTGACTAGAATTGTATAAAAGGAGAATTTTACATTTGAAAGATTTAAACCCGTGCTTCGCACATGGGTATACATGATATGGATTTAAAGCAAAGATTTTAAATAGAATCTATTTTAACCGATAGAGTGAGAAGATAAAATTAAATAATATTTTATAAATCAAATAAAATGTTTATCATTGGACAAATAGAATATATAAGTCCAGAGTTATATAGAGAAGTAAGAATCGATTTCAACATCGATATTTGAAACTGAATAATCAGTAGGAGTTAATCGGTTAGAGTAAATCGATTATAGTTAGAATTAATCGAATTAGAGTTAACTGAACATAGTTAATCGAATCAGGATTAATTGATTATTAGTTATTCAATTAGAGTTGATCGAATATAGTTATTTGAGATAGAGTTAGTCAAACATAGTTATTTAGGATATGTTGTCATTTCGTACGACAGCTAGCGTAATTCGCAGGGCTGCAGATAGCATACGGCGGTCGGATGTTTGCTGAGGGAATCAGGCGTAACCATTGTGATCGTTGCGATCTAGAGTCAAGCGAATGGAGTTAAATTGAATATTAGCCATTCGAAATAAAGTTAAAACAAACATAGTTATTCGAATATAAATTAATCGAATATTAGTTATTAGATAGGAGTTAAATAAGTGGAGTTAATTAAGTTGAGTTAAATAAGTTGAGTTAATCAAGTAAGTTAATCAAGTTGAGTTAATCGAGTTGAGTTAGTCAAGATGAGTTAATCAAACCGAGTTAATCCAAATGAGTTAATCCAAAGGAGTTATTCGAAATAGTTTATTCGAATAAAATTAAAGGAGTTAATCGAATATAGTTTATTTGAAAGGAGATTAATCGAATGTAAATCATTCGTAGAAAGTTAATCGAATGTAAATCATTCGAGGAGAGATTATCGAATATAGTTATTCGAAGAAAGAGTTATCGAATATAGTTTATTCGAAAAGGAGCTATCTAATAGAGATTATTCGAAAAAGGAGAATTATACCTTGAATTCGATTATATCGAATTCGGGAAAGTAATATTTACTTTCCGGTTTACTCAAGATTTACTTATTTATTAATAGATTAGTGGTTTAGTTATTTAGGTAAATTGAGGAATGAAAGTTACATTTTGAAGTGGGATATTTAAGAAGAATGGAATCATAACGCTATAGTTAAAATCAATGTTTTAAAATAAAGAAGGGGATTCATAAATAGAATCCGAGTTACGTAAGGAAGTTGGTAAAGGATTAAAAGGTGAACTTTGTCTATTTCGAGGTTAGAAATGTTGTGCAGTTAAGGTCTAAGAGGTAATTATACCCCAACTTGATTGACTTCGTTTTTAACTAAGGGATGGGTAAGGTTCGATAGTGAAGACTAGTTAAGTGAATTTAGTTAATGAGTGTAATGCTTTGAATTGGCTTAGTGATGTTTTTTTAAAACATCTGTTTAAATCAAATGAAGGAATTTTGGAAATATTTTCCAAATAAGAATCAGAAATATTTTCTAATATAGAAAATAAGGAATGGAGCAAATATGGGAATGTTTTCCAATGATTAATAAAGTATATTTTATAAATTTAGAAAATAAGAATTTACAAATATATAGAAATGGGAAAATGGATGAATTAAAGATAATTTAATATAAAGAGATAAATGTTGATTGACGATTGATCGATAGAATTTCCATTTGGAAATAATATCGTTGTTTGCACACCTATTTTTCTTTGATAGTTAAATCACCGACTATCGAAGTTTTTGACCATTTTTCCATCGTCAATACGGAGAGACCGGGATCAGATTTTTTATCTGAAAACCACTCTGTATGGACGTTAGCGTTGCGATCAAATATGATGAAGATAATTGAAGACGGAGTTATGCAAGGGCTATCCTGTTTACAGAATAGTGCCTTCAGTTTGTCCAGTCCTAGGGCAACGTAAATGGACGAATGTCTGACAGAGTATATCTAACGGATCGCGTAAGTTGATCTCTTCAAACGTACTTACGTTTGGTGGCGGAGGAATTCGTTTCTCTTAGCTTTATACCCGTGGTATTTTTGAGGAAATCAATTTGTGATTTGGCAGGTATGACGATGTGGCATTCAAAGTAAATGAATGTATGTTGTGTCAAAAGATACGTTATGACCTCAAACCTCATCAACCGGGAAATGACAGAAATCGGGCAGGCAGCATGGCTAAGTGGGTCGCTCCCATTAGGGTGTATATCACCTATCAAGAGAAAATCCATTTCATTCTTTTATCTATGTTCGATGCTGTCCCTTTTCGGGAAACGGTGGGTAGCTCCCAACCGTTGGTGGTATACATTCAATACACTCAAGCGAAATGAGTGGTCGGTCATGTGTGGGTCGGTTGCAAGACGTTCTTGTTGAACCTAGTGTATTCGTCTCTAGAGATACACTATCGGCAGGTGGTCCCATACCTTGTCATAGTTGGAATCCAATCTCCAATAAGTGCCAACGATTTTGTTTGTATACTATATATGTGGAACGTGAGATGCAAGCGTTCTGCTAGATTGTTAATTACTTGTGATTAGACATTATTATAATATCAGAAAAGTATTGGTCTCCAAACTGTTTTGGGTTATCGTAAGGTAAAAACCGTCCGTGTATATGTGTGGATTGGTCTTACGATTATCTTTTCTTTTGAAAAGGATTTTGAAAAGTTAAACCGATGATTTGAGTTTGCTCACACCAGTCCCATGACTGGCCCAGAGTTTATTTTGTTTTGTTTTCCCTAAACTCTTGGGTGCCCAAAATTTGTACGGGCAGTCAAGTAGTTCAAGTCTTTACAGATATACTTGGAGGAGCTTGAAGCAGGAGGCTTCAGGACTATATAACTATTGTTATTTCCGCTGTGTGTAAGTGTTGTGCTCTGATAATGTTATTGTATATATATATACTGTTTTATTTCAAAGTTATGTTATAATATATTTTATTCGTTCCGCTGTGAGATTCGTGTTTTACTCTGATTGTGTTCTTCTTCTTCTTCTATTCTAATTTTCTATCTTATCTATTCTCACCCTCCAACTTCTTTCTATTAATGATCTGGAATGTTCGATACCTGAATAATTAACATGGGTTTTATGTTGATTTTCTGGGTCGAAAATCCCAGTTCGTTACAATCTCACTTCGAATAACCTATATTCGATTATCGCACTTCGAATAACTAATATTCGATAATTCTATTCGAATAAACTATATTCGATTACTCCTTTCTTCGAATAACTATATTCGATTAACTCCTTTCGAATAAACTAACATTTGATTAACTCCTTTCGAATAAACTATATTCGATAACCTTCTTTCGAAAAAACTATATTCGATAACCTTCTTTCGAATGAACTATATTCGAATAACTCTAAACCGACTAACTCTAATTCAATTAACTCTAACTCGATTAACTCTAATCGATTAACTCTAATTCCATATTCAGTTTCAAATATCGATGTTGAAATCGATTCTTACTTCTTTATATAAGTCCTGACTTATATATGCCATTTATCCAATGATAAATATTTTATTTATAAAATATTATTTATAAATCAATCTTCTCAATCTATTGATTAGAACAGATTCTATTTAAATTCTTTGCTTTAAATCCATATCATGTTATACCCGTGTGTGAAGCATGGGTCTAAACCTTTCAAATATAAAATTCTCTTTTATATTATTCTATTCATTTTTCAAGTATTTCCTTTTATAATATCATATTTATTTTCCAACTATCTCCTTTTCTATTCTATTTGTTTCACAAATATTTCCTTTTCTATTTGTTTTACAAATATTCCTTTTCTGTTTGTTTTACAAATATTTCCTTTTCTATTCTATTTATTTGACAAATAAATATTCCTTTTCTATTTGTTTTATAACTCCTTTTATTTTATAATTATTTCCTTTTATAAAATCCTTTTCCTTTTATATAAAAAATCCATTTATTTTATATAAATAATTTATTTTCAAAATACACTTTGAAAATCCCCTTTTCCATATCCCTGTATTTCTTACGGTATTTAAAATACCAAATAACAATGATTGATATCATTCAAACACACATAATCAACAACAGATTATATATCACATCATATATTACAATATATTAACAGAACAATATTATAAATATTGAGGAATCCAGTTGGATCCCTCCAACCTGTTTCCCTGCATCACAGATGTTAAACAATATAATTAACATCAACTTTATTTCAATATGAAGTATTCTGATCAACAGAATCAATATTTGATTAACCATTTATATATATATCGTTATCTATATTCTCAAACAAGTAAATTAACAGTTAATCCAAATAGTTAACACACAGAAATCAACCAACATTTAACAGTTCTAAAAATACGTTATAAAAATATAAACTGATGAGAGTTGGTGAATTTTACTCACTTTTTCGCGTTAACCGTTAAATAACGATTTGCGTCTGTTGATTCAGACAAACAATTTATTTCGCTATAAATTGTAACGAGCTCCAATTCACTTCCAGTCAATTCCATTAGGTAGTGTCCGTCCCTACTATCCCGACGGATCCTATTTTCGTTGGATTCCGATAATGGATGCAAAAGTTATAGTAGTTACAATGTTAAATGAGTATATATATTATTTAAACTCTTTTCTTTTATCACCTTGGGCTCACCTTCACAACTTCGGCCCAAGTCCACTTCTAACCCGCAACCCGTCAGGCCCAATCACCGGACCCTTCTTCCCCAATTGCTGAAATCGCTGCTCCAAACATAATTCACCATTTCCGATCTTCTGGTCCTCCTAACTCCGCCTACGTTCCCTTAAAAACCACACAGACAACTCCATTTGACTGCTCTTCCAAAACTCTCCATCCCTCTTGATGATCTGATCAACCGCACACGCCACCATCGAAGTGCGACTCTGCACTCGCATCGTCCACCGCAGTGAAAACCATGTCACAAAATTTCACCGAACATAACCAAAATCATCCTAACTCGAACTATATCCTACCATGATCACAGAACAAAACTCCATACCGAAGTTTGTTGCTTAAATCACTCCAAAATCCCAACCCTAGCTCGATCATACGCACGCTGTAAATTTCTGAGCGAATCCAATGGCCACCGAATGCCATGAAACCACTACAGATTGAAGAGCTTCCTCCCAGGATTCGAAATATATATAAATATCAATTTATAGAAGTTGTTTTGATTTCCATTTGATTTTTAAAACTCGCGAATTTTGCTGTGTTCTTATTTTGTGGAGGTGCAAATGCTTTGTTGACTAAAGGGAGGTAGAAATTAGGTTTAAAAAATTTGTATGGGTATTTATAGGAAATATATAATATATTTTTAATTGAATATTATATTGAATTTTAAGCAAACGTTATTTTTATTTGTCCTCTAAAACTTCTATAATTACACATGACATCCAAAAATCACGAAACTGGACATGCAGCTACAGTTCGACATTACGGACTCAACGAAACTGGTTTCGTCGAATTCTGACTCCGTTTGCTCACACAGCGTATTTTTAACCATCAAAATATCGATTGGTTTTCACATTAAAAATCCGTACGGCCACACACTGATTCTAAAAATCACAAAACTGGAAATCTAACAATAATTTAATGTTACAGATCTATCAAAATTAGTTTCTTCGAAAACGGAGGTCGTTTGCAAAACTGGCTAAAGCTCTAAACAAACCCATTTAAATATTAATATATTTAAAAATAATTAAATTTAATATTATCGTATATATTCACAATAGAATATCATACAGCTCCAATTGGATTCATAACTCGATATTTGAAAGTTCCCATTGATATCGATTTTTGATTTATATTAAATTCCTTTTATAATATAAATAAATAGATATTGATTATAAAGGAATTCCATAGCAACTTTTCTAAAATTTGATTTGGACATAAATCAAAATCTACACGATGAAATCTCGATTTTTCTCTTCCATTAGAAAAATATCGTTCAACAGATTCAAACGTTTCTTGTTTCACAGAAATCCGATTTAAAACAGATTCTGTATATTCAATTAACGTTCGAATCACCAAATTACGAACTACCGTGCCATTTCAAGCTCGATTATAATTATAATATAATTATACGTTCAACTGTCGTTCAAATAATATATTCGTTATTCTAATTCAATTCTAAACTGAATTAATATCATAAATGATCCAATTCAAACAATATTGTGAATTCGGTTATTTTCGACTAACTCGGAATTATAATATAATTTTCTATTATTTATATTAATTAAATATAAATATTATTTAACTCAAGTTATCGATATCACCAAATCGATATTTTATAATTAAATTAATTAATTATTATACCGTAAAAATATGAGACATTACATAATCACTTAATTTACCTTAATTATGTTTAACCCTTTCTTCCTCGAATTTGTATCATCGAACCTGCGTGACACCATTCTCATGCTTGCCATTATAACAACCTGGATTTTTAAGCATTTAATTTTGAATATTTAAATTAGTTTTAAATATTAAATTGTTAATATAAATGGATTTTTTATAATTAAACGAGGTTTGAGCACATAATTTATATTAATTAAAAACGAGCTCGTGGCGGTGCGGTAGTTCATAGTTTATGTTTTGAACTTTTAAAGAATGTACATGATCCAATATAAGTTGAAATTCTTTATAACAAGAATTGTCCAGATCTATAAGATTATAATTTTCTAATAAAGGAGAAAAATCGAGATTTCCTCTTGTAAATTTTTAGTTATGTCCAAGTCAAATATTTTGAAAGTCGTTATGAATACGTTTGTAAACCATAACAATTTATTTTATAAAATAAAATGGATTTTTAAACGAACGAATATCGTTTTAATTTGGAATTTAAAATATTGAGTTTAAAATTCAAGTAAGTTTATTTTGGAAATTATATGAATTAAGTTTGAATTTTGAATATATATAAGGTAATATATTTTATTATCAATAGGTTCGTATATTTTTGAATCGATTTATATCATATCGATTTAATAAAGAATTTAAGACTAATAAATTTTCAAACGATGTCAGATTTCAACGAAACCAATTTTATAAAACCCGTAGTGATTAATTTTTATAAGATTTTCAGTTTTGTACCGATTGGATTTATTTTTTGATCGTGCGCGATTTAAACGCGTATCGATTCACGTTGTGAATTAAAAAGGAACTTTTACAAATTATCTCGGAATTCGACAAAACTAGTTCTATCATATTCGAAATATTAAGTTATTGTTAGATTACAAATTTCATTGTGATTGGAGTTCATATGTGGTAGTTGTAACGTATTACCTCAGGCGTAAGTTTCATAAATTAATATAATTATCGAATATAAAATAATTTCTCTGCTACTACCCTTACCCTAACCTTAACTTATTCACATCTCTGGTCAAATCAAATTCACAGCCGTCATCTTTTTTCCTTCTTCATCAAACAAATAGTGGATTATAAAATCCATATAAATTCAAATAAAATCCCTAATATCTCAAAACAAATATATTTGCAATCCTCACAACATGCTCTTCAATCTGATATGAGTTTAGGGGTTTTTAAACCACTTTTTTCGCTGTCTCATTTGTAGCGTGGCCTAGGGTTGAATCTTGTCGGCAATAGGAGCTTCAATAGATGAAACAGAGTTCGTATTCGAGTTTGTTGTAGGATTTGGAGTAGATTGTGAAAATTTGGATGGATTTGATATAAAAAACAATTCGTTGATTTTCCAATAGCGCGGCATGGAGGTTGGAGAACGCGTTTCACATGCGTGATGCGGTGATGTTCGAATGGTGATGGAGTAAGGGAGATTTCAGAGAGAAGAACATTAGTGCAATCGGTATAGAGTTTCGTTGAGTATGGAAAGAGAATGTACTAAACGGGAATTTTGGAACCAATTTAAAAATTATTTTTAATATAATTTTATGAGAATTTAAGGTCAAATTTCAAAAATCGATTATTTAAAGTCGATTTGAGAAGTTTACAAAGGAACGTTACTGAGATGACCTCGGACTTCGACGAAACTATTTTTATTGAATCCATAGCGTCAAAAAATTGTAGAATTCTAAATTTCGTAATTTTTGGAGCTAATGTGCGTGCGTGCGAGAAGATCTCGCATGCTAAAATCGCACGTTGAAATTAAACTGGAACGCGTTCGAAAAATAAGACGGAAGGTCAAACAAACTCAGATTTCAATGAAACCTGTTCCGTTGGATACGGAATCACGTTTATTGTCAGAATCCAAAATTTCGTAACAAATGGAATTAATATGTCGTGCGATCAAAAGAAGTGGAAGCGAACTAGCACACTTTTATATACATTGGTTTAGAAAGCTTGAAATAAAACAAAGAGCATCCGACAGGGTAAAGTGTTTTAATTGCTAGCTCCAAAATCGTGCCACCTCAGCGATCCGCGTGATGGGTGGCAATTTTGCGGAACCCCCTCGTTCTTTTCTCTTTTCTTTCTTCCTTTTCTTCCATTTTCACTTTCTTCCTCCTCCATTCCTTCCTCCAATGGCTTCCTCTCTCCCTCCCACCACCTCCTAGCCACTACCGCCCACTGCCCCACCCTCCCTCTCGTTGGCGCCGACCTACAGCCCTCCTCCACTGGCCATGGGCCCCCACACTGCCACAAACTCCAAAACACCCCCTTTTCCTCCTCCTTTTAGCACTTAGGTCCCTTATACCCAACTCTACCACTTCCTACCAACCCTAAGTGGACCCCACATTACCATACCATGGCCTACAATCCTCCACCAGTCTGCCTCTTTACTGTCCAAATCTGGCTGTGAGCCCCACAACCCTAAACACCCATAAAAATCTCGCCTTTACTTAGTATACTTCATGTTAGTGTGCGATTGAGTGTTGTAATGAAGTATTGAGTTGATTCAAAGGGGAATGACGACAGTTTTAGCTTGTAACAAGCTTGTAGAGAGCCTAAGGTGAAGTGTCGTGATGTAGGGATGCTTGGGTGAGAATTTCTTTCTCAAAATATTTAATTTGCTCAGTTGAATCATAATTTATTGGCTAAGTGTTTGGTTGAAGTATATATACAAACTCGTAAAAATCATAACTTTTGCATACGTTATCCGGAATTCGGCGAAACAAGATGCGTTGAAACCATGTTGATGAGGGCTTTGCAATGAACCTGATTTGGAAAGATTTAGATGTCATGGTAATTTTTGGCGAAGGAAAACATCCAATGTAATCGATCGACGTTTATCGTTATTTAGCGATAAACAACAAATGTGAGAGCTCTCACTCAAACTGCTTTTTTTATAATTATTATAATCATAGCTGGATATATATTGATTGTCTATGCTAATTTTTTAATTTAGTTAATTATCATAAATTTCTGCATTGATATGATAGCTCACATAACAAATTGCTTGCAAACTAGATGGATGATTGATTTTGTTATGATTTGGATGTGATTTTGAGTTGATTAAAATGTTAAAAACAATGTTAAAATATTTGTGGTAGTTGATATTGGATTAAACATCCAATTACAAGTCGAACGACTTGTTTATGTCCCAAAATTTAGAGTTTTGGAATAAATTGAACATCTTTGATATAACAAAAAATTTATTCCAATCTTTGCTGTAAATTATAACTTAATGATTAAAGGTGAATACTGAAAATATATAATATCGATTAGCAACCAATATTTAAGGTAAAATATATTTTTAGTATGGGTGTTACGTTGTTTTAAATGGATAATTAACAAATTATAGAATTGTGCTTTAAAATGCAAGTTGTATTTCTTGACAATATAAAATAGAGGTTTTGTTTATTTAAACTGTGTTGGAAAGGGTTATGTAAATTGAAGTAAAAATATAGTGTCTAATTTTGTCAAGATAGAAATAAAATTTGTAAGTGTTGTTAAAAAATAAACTTGTAGCATTAACAACTAAATTAGTGAATTAATTAGATTACCTTTAAAAATAAAAATCAAATATCTATTTTGAATAAGTATTTGAATGTTTGAAATATTTCATATAGTTGATAGATTTAAATTGTTTAATTCATTGAAGAGTGCAAACTTTGTTTGTATGAATATATATAAGCAAGTTTTAATGTGAAATAAGCAATTTTTTTGAAAAATAAAATGTGTGATCTTCTGAAAAGAAGAGAGCACACATATATATGTATATAAAGGTAGAAATGATTACAAAGACAGTCTACCAGTCTAGAAAAAACAAAGAAACAACAACATGAGCTATGACAAGCCTCACCAAACAAACTACCTCAAAAAACCAAAGAAAAGACTATCACAAACTAACATTCCAAAACCTAATATGGAAAACTCCAATGTGAAAGCCTTCTCCAGACCACATCAGCACACAAAAAGCTCCTCAGCAAAAAATACTACCAGAATCCTGAACCCGAATATAGGTTGCTGCTACCATCTTCTAACTCGTGAGCTTTCCATGGTAAGAAACAGTATAAGATCTAATACGCTTGCTACGAAGGACCACTCCCGAGCTGGGAATAACTCTCCTTCGCCTACCCCTCCTCGACAAAGAAAATGACATATCACAAACTGGAGATTTCTCTCCAATATCCTCTTGCAATCTATCCGGAACCGGATCTCCCAACTGTCTAAAGGCCTCAAACCCCGACCTAATCTGATCACAGATCAAAGAATCACAATGAGAATAAGAACCTAGGCTATTATACAACCCTGAAAGTACCGAACTCAAGAAAATCCCCTTATTCATAGTAGACCAGAGATCATACTTTATACCAGTAAAACTTCTTCTCCTCTTGACCATATAAACATCAAAACAATGCTTTGAAAACAAAAAAGTCCCTTTAGGCGCCACCAACTTCCCCAGCCTAAAACCGACGTGCCTAGGATTCTCCCCAACACATGCTGATGACTTCCTCGACATTGTTTTACATGCAGGAAACATAACAGGGTTTATGATCCCCTGCCTTGTATTATAAACCTTCATCCCATGCATGTCAGCCTCTGGCATACACACCCCATCTTCATCTTCCAAAATCCCAAAACTATTAAACATATTTACATCTTCAGTCATAGTCCAATTGGATCCATCTCCTTCGGACGTACAGAATTTAGCCAGTAAAGGATTATCAGTTACTAAATCCTGTGTATCCTCCCCATCAATACCTGTTACCATCTCATTTCCTATTCCATTACTCAACGAAACATTTCCATCATCACTAGCTAGCTCTAGCATCGCAGGATTATCAAAGCAATTCTGAACTGATGGATCAAAGAGCATATAATCAAAATGTTGAAAAACCATGCACTCCCCATCAGAACCCATCATCTCATCTTCACTTATCAAAGAACCATCTATCGCCTCAAAATTCAAGCCACCCGTTAAATCACAAACCACATCCGGCAATAAATCAAGCTTCTTCTGAAAAGGAATCCCCCCGACACTAGAATCAATGTCCTCAACATCTTTCAAACTAACCTGAGAATCAACATTCCCACGAACACAGTTCACTCTAGAATTGATAATATCAAAATGAAACAAAATCTCATTTAATAAACGAAATCCCCTTCGCTTATTCTTCGAGACCGAATCAGAGAAGATCCTCCACAATTTCAGGTAGTTAATACAAAATGATAGAGCATGTTCCTTCCTCCCTAACGGTCGAGGCAGAGGAGGACAACTATCACTTCTTGAAGCATACTGAACCTTCTTTCGCCACAGCACTCCATCTACTAATCCCTCCATGTGCCAACCCATCAACAGTAGCATATACGCTCCGTCATCTTTTTTATTCGAACTGATCATATCATAAAGATTCAAAAAAGAAATAAGCTTCTGGCAAAACTTCAAACAGTTGATGTGCATCAATTCATAATCCAAATTTCCCCTATAAATCTCGGAATACCCGCTCTTCCGATGCCCTAAACCACCACAATTGAAGCATCGAAGCAAATTCCTACAATCTTTCGCGATATGTCTTGAATCACCATATCTAAAACAAAGGCACTTCTTGAGGAATTTAAACAATAACTTGTACAAGGGAGAAAACCGATTAGAAACAAAGGAAGAATTGGGGACAACCTTTCTAATCACATCTGCGTATGACCGCTGGGAATCTCTCTTTGAATCTGCTAATGTAGGAGGATTATTCGATTGAGAAGAATTTGAATTTCTCAATCTGAGTTCTTGACGAGGAGAAAAAAAGAGAGCCTCCGCCATTTTTATTCAACAATTCTATTATCAAGAAGAGAAGACCATCCAATGTGAAATAAGCAATTGACCAACATGTTTTTTGTATGTTATTAAAATAGATTTGATGGGTTAATAGTGTAAACAAAATGCATAAGTGTAATTCAGTTGCAATATATATATATATAAGAATTGATAAAAAGAGTTTTATATGCTTTTGGGATTTTTGTATTTATAATGATGGCAGTTAAAATGTTTTAATTATTTATGTTATAAGAATTACATAAGTTTAAAATAAAGTATTCATATTTTTGTATAAAATGTATAATTTGTTATAAATTATAAATACAAGGTATAAAGATTTACAAATGTTGTTTACAACTTTATCCATATTGTAAGATGTTGAATTATGTGAAGAAATGGAGTAAATATTTTTAAATTGTATGATTATTGTTTAAAAGACTGGTTAATGGCTTAGGTATGCATTAGTGCTCCTATTTACTTTAATTGGGCCTCTACTGACTTGATTAAGAAGGGAAGTGTCAAGAGAAAAGTATTAACATACGTAGTTTTCTCTGAGAAACTTCTCCTTATTCCTTCTGGAAAACACGGTAAAGAACTTAAGGAAATTCATGACCATGTTTTCCAAGCCTCAAAAACTCCTTAAATCAGTGAATTTAAGTTGCTAATTAACCTCTAGAGCAGATAATTCATTTTAAAACATAATTTATCTCAACCTTATTCTCTGCTTTTGTAGAAAGTTGTTGTATGTTGAATCTAGTTATTGCATGTTGCTATAGTTCCATTTTCAGGTGCCTGAGCTTATATTATCACACAATAAAGCATCTAATTGCCCCAAATCTTATTGTATCTTGCGACTAGGAGAGTGGAATCTTATGATTTCTAGTTATAATGTTTATTTTGCAATTTTTGTTGAACCATTACGCTGTTGTTATTAAACTGTGTATTATGTTCATCAATTTCTTCATGTTGTGCAAACACAGCCAAAGTGCCACTTTGGGCTGCTGTAAATTAATCAGTCCATGATGGAGCTCTATTATTTCAATTAAATATCATTATCGAGCCTTTTTTATGTGCTTGCAAAATTCCAATCATTCTGAACACTTTTGCCATGTGTAAATTGAGCTCAAAGTTGTAATCGGGCTTCTAAAAGTTCCTGTAGCGATCCCATGGCAAGGTTCGACACAGGGGCGACCCAAGCATGATGGGGTCTAATAGAAAAGAAAAATTGAGATGAAAAAAAGTTTATTATTGAAGAATTGTAATACAAGATAATAGAAATTGTATAGAGGAGTCTTCTATTTATAATACAAGAAATAAATGTAAATAGGCTTGAATAATAGGCATGTGACCATCAAACTGTTAAAATGGACATGTGACTATTGCTTTGTTATAATGGGTATGTGACCGTTGCTTTGTTATAATCGGCATGTGACTGTTGCTTTGTTATAATGGGCATGTGATCGTTGCTTTGTTATAATGGGCATGTGACCGTTGCTTTGTTATAATAGGCATGTGACCGATGCTTTCCCATTATTCTTTCTTTCCTTTACTACCGCCCTTCAAATTAGTGTTAGGGTTTGAAACCCTAATTTTCCATTTCGTGGACTGATATTGGTAAAGAGTACGCAATTTCAATCCTTCGTCATACCGGCGAAGATACAGGTAAGATCCAGGTATGAAAGTTCCATCTTTTACTTGGTATTTGTTTGTAACACTTTGATTCCAAGTGCATCTCTAAATCTTGGAAATTTTTGGTTGAGAGTGATTTGGTAAGCATATCGGCCCTCTGATAGTAAGCTAGAATATAGTTCATTGTAAAAATTTCTTTTGAACTTGCTCTCGAACAAAATAGATATCGATTTCTATGTGTTTGGTTCGATTATGCTGAATAGGATCTGCTCTCATGTAGATTGTGCTCAAATTGTCACATCAAATTATAAGATTTCTGTTAGATGATAGTTTTAGCTTCTTTAATAATGATTGTAGCCATAAAATTTTAGCTATAGTACTAGCAACACTCCTATGTTCCGCTCTTGTGCTTTATCTCGAGATGGTTGTTTGTTTTTTAGAGCCCCAAGAAATAATACTTTCTCCAATATAAATGCAATAACTAGAAATTGATTTTCTATCATCTATGTCTGTAGCCCAGTCTGCATCTGAATAAGCTATAATGTTTAATTCTATGCTACCTTTTAATGATAAGCAAAAGTTGATTGTTGCTTGCAAATATCTAAGTATTCTTTTCATTGTTGTCCAATGCTCACTTCTGGGTTCCTGCAAAAATTGAGATACTTTGTTAACACTGAAAGAAATATCAGGTCTTGTTATAGTAGCATATTGTAATGCTCCTACAACACTCTTGCATTGTTTGATATTTGAGATAGCTTCCCTCCTGTTCTTTGACAGGTGTTGGTTTGATATCATAGGAGTTGGTTGGCCATTTTCTTCAATCATGTTTATCTTGTTTAGAAACTCTATAATATACTTTCTTTGGAAAAGATGAATTTCTTTTTCAGATTTTCTTGTAACTTCTATTCCAAGGAAATAATATAATTCACCCAAATCTTTTATTGAGAACTGATTGCTCAAATAATGTGCCAATTTTTTGATTTCAGTTTCACTGCTTCCTGTGTAAGTAAATCATCCGCATATATTAATATATAAGTGGTAGACGATTCACTAATTTTTGTGAATAAGAATGTATCGGGTCTGGTAGGTGAATAGCCTAGTGTTGTCAAACTTGCTTTAAGTCTTTCAAACCATACTCTGGGTGCTTGCTTCAGACCATAGATTACTTTATTCAGTTTACGTACCAATGTTGGGTCTTGTGTATATCCTTATGGTTGTTGCATAAATATCTCTTCATGTAGATTCCCATTTAAGAATGCATTGTTGACATCTAACTTCTTGATTTTCTAGTTACTGGTTAATGCTATAGTCAATATGTCTAATAGTTAAGGGTTTTACCACTGGTGAGAAAGTTTCATTATAATCAAAACCAAATTCTTGTGTGAATCCTTTTACAACAAGTCTTTCTTTATATCTATTAATGGATCCACCTAGATTCTTTTTCAGTCTGTATACCCACTTGCGTTCAATTATACTCTTGTTGTTTGGTGGACTCACTAGTACCCATGTACAATTGTTCATCAGTGCTTGATATTCTTCATCCATTGTCTTTCTCCATTCTTTGTGTTTGACTGCTTGTTGTGGCTCTTCTTCAGTAATGGCTACAGTATAAGTCTTTGGTTTGAACATGCCTTTTTTGATCTGGTTATCATTGGGTGTCCAGTTTGATGCTGTGATGGTTGAGTTAGTGAGTCATTTTGTCCGCTGCTAGAGTTTTGATTGTTATCATTGCTGATTTCTTCTCTTATTTCTTCTGATATTCTGCAACTTGATTCTGTAGGTGATTGAATGGCGCAGCTAGTTTGCTTTGGTATATCATCATTAGTTTCACTATCACTGTGGTGGCCTTTAGAGTTACTAGCAGCCTTGTCACCATTCTCTTGATGCCATGTGTCAGCAATGTTGTGCAGATCAGGTATACTAACCTTTGGATTATATATTTTGGTTGTGGTTTGTATATCTGATCTGCTATAAGGGAAAATATTTTCTTCAAAAACAACATGTATGCTTGTAAATATTCTACCAGACTTGTCTTTGCATCTAAACCCATTTTGATTATTGCAATAACCTATGAAAGTGCAGGGTTTAGATCTATAGTCAAGTTATGATTATTATAAGGTCTTACATAAGGGAAACACAGGCAACAAAATGTTTTTAGACTACTGTAATCA
This sequence comes from Allium sativum, assembly GCA_030737875.1. Lineage (NCBI taxonomy): Eukaryota > Viridiplantae > Streptophyta > Magnoliopsida > Asparagales > Amaryllidaceae > Allium > Allium sativum. Next base: position 431,309,995 of record CM060925.1, on the reverse strand, counting down.
GGTTTGACATTAAATAGCTTTTCTAGAGGTGTTATGTCTTTCGGTACTTTAGTGGGCATTCTATTTATTAGATGCACATCAGTACTGAAAGCATCAGGCCAAAATTTAAGTGGCAAAGATGCTTGAGCTAACAAAGTTAAACCTGATTTAACTATGTATCTATGTTTCCTCTCAACTATGCCATTATGTTCAGGAGTATAGGGACATGTTACTCTATGTATAATACCCTTGCATTTAAATTAATCTGTCAGGGGTTTGTATTCTAATCCTCTATCAGATTGCATGACTTTAACTTGACAGTTTATTTGTTTTTCAAACATATTGATAAAACCGATGACAACGCTTTTAGTATCAGATTTGGCTTTTAAAAAGTATATCCAAGTATATCTAATGTAAGCATCAATAAATGATATTCAATATTTGTATTCATAATTAGAAAATATAGGAGACAGACCCCAATATCAGTGGTAATTGATTGACCAGGTTTGGAATACACAGTTAATGAATTAGAGAATGGTAATTTGTGGCTTTTCCCATCTGGCAATAGGTACATACATAATGTAATTTTGCAGGAATAAATTTTATTTTATTATCATTAAGAATTTTTGTTACAATGCTAGCACTAGAATGTCCTAACTTATAATGCCATAAGTCAAAAGTACTTCAAGTTTGAACTTCATCACTTATATCAGTTAGATTACAATGCGGGTGATTATTGTTAGTAGTATTGTGGTTGCTGAGATTGAATTCATAGAGTCCCTTCATAGCATTACTTCGAAGAATAATTTCCCTAGTTTTTATGTCTCTAACTACATAGTATTTAAGGAAAAATTCAAAGTATACATTACTATCTTTAGCAAATTGAGACACACTAATTAGTTTTTTTTTAATAGTGGGTACTCTTAGTAAATTATGAAAAAAATAACTGTCTATTACCAATGATACTACCAGTGCCAGTATGAGAGATTTTAACACACTTACCATTGCCCATGCTTATAGTTCAATTACCTTTGTTTTCTTTGTTTCCAAGACTCAAGTTGTTCAGATTGGTAGTGATATGATGGCTAGCTCCGGAGTCTGGGTATCATGATTCATCTTGAATATGATCAGTGTTGTCAGTATGAATAGTTGCATCTCCCTATCCTTGTGCTAAATTGGCAGTGAAATGGTGTTTCTTTGACTGTTGTTGTTGGCTTGGCCTACTGAGTAATTTGAATTGTATCTAAAATAGCACTTGATATCAGTATGGCCAATCTTCTCGCAAATTTGACACTTTGGTCGATTGTTATTGTTACTCCAGCGTCCTCTACCACCTCTTCCTCTGGTGGCAGGGTTGCCCCTCTGAAAGGTTTTTCATTTTGGTATTATTACTTATCTGATTTTTGTTACTGTCATTACTTTAATTAACTGCATAGTTAATAGAGAAGTCACTTTCTTGAGCTTTCTTGCCTTCAAGCCTAACTTCATGTGCTAATAAAATAGAGTGAACATCATCAAGAGATGAGAATTCCTTTTGTGAGGAAATCTACAGCCTCATATTCTTTACTTAAGCCATTGAGGATAGTCAAGATTTGTTCAGAATCTTGCACTTTATGGCTAGTATCTTCTAACATGTCACAAAAAGATTTAATTTTGCTCAAGTACTCTCTCACGGTAATGTTGTCATTCTTTATTTTTTGCAACTGTCTCTTATAAAACATGACTTTAGCAGCTGACTGGTTGTTGAAGGATTTTTTATTGTTGTCCATATCGCATTAGCAACTTTGTAGCCAATCATTAGTGGTAATAAGCATTGATTGATAGAGTATAGTAGCCATGAACTGATTAAACGATCTTGCCTGTGGTATTTCATGTATACTTCATTACTTACTATTTTATTCTCTTGATCAATAATGAATTTTGGTGGAACTGATAAATTTAAGTCCCCATGATGAAGCGTTTAGGCCATAACCTTGGATTGCAGTTTCGATCTGAAGTTTCCAAAGCAAGTAGTTGTTTTCGTCCAATTGCACTATAGTTAGTTGTGATTGAGGACTAATTACAGTTTTGGTGAGTTTTTCAACAATAATGAGGATTTCAATCGTTCCAGAGTCATTGTCAGAAGCTGATAAAGCAGTATTATTGGCCATGATGACCAAACGATAAATAATCAAATGACTGTTAAGCCTTAATGAAGCTTCGATACCATGATAGAAAAGCAGAATTGAGATGAAACAGCAGTTTATTATTGAAGAATTGTAATATAAGATAATAAAATTGTATAGAGGATTCCTCTATTTATAATACAAGAAATAAATGTAAATAGGCTTGAATAATAGGCAAGTGACTGTTGCTTTATTATAATGGACATATGACCGTTGCTTTGTTATAATGGGCATGTGACCGTTTCTTTGTTATAATGGGCATGTGACCGTTGCTTTGTTATAATAGCCATGTGACCGTTGCTTTATTATAATAGCCATATGACAGTTGCTTTCCCATTATTCTTTCTTTCCTTTATTAGGGTCGACCCATTGGTCGACCCACCAATCTTTTTGGTTAACCCACACTATCTAGAGGTCGACCCATCCATTTATTTTCATGTTAGTTGCTTCTGGACATGAGTTTATGATGTTTCTTAATAACAACGCTAAGGTCCAACTTTTGGGCATTGTATCTCCTCCGATATTAGTCCGATTTGAATGATTCTTTTTGCGTTATAAAGCTTAATTTTTTTTCTTTGGGATTGGAAACTTTCAGACCAATTTGAGGTCGCCTGGTTATTAAAACCAGGTCGCAAAGTTGAACCTATGGAAGATTTTGAACCAGGAAAAAATTCAACATGGTCTGAGTCCTAGTTGGAGACTTCATATTCCTTTTCATATCATATCAGAATTGCTTGATTCTTTTTTTTTTATTGAAATGTATATAATCCTAGTTTATGCTATCAATTTTTGGACCACTATGAGGTTGTTTGATCATTCTAAACTTATCTGAAATTACAACTAAAATTGATTTTTGGGTACATTTTCATGACTTAGTTTTGTTTTAAGCGACTTTCCTTATGTGTTTTCATGCTCCTCTTAAACTAGTTTTAAGCCATGATTCTTGAATTTTATTTTGGCTTACTTTTATAATGGAGAAGCCAAACAATCTATGTTCGAGTTTGGTGAATTTCCGAGTTGATTTCCATGTGTGTCCTCAATAGTTTTGCCTAAGATTTTATGTACACGAATACGTGTTTTATTAAAACGTTTTAAAGGAGATTTTAAATATAAATCAGAATTTTTTTAGGAAAATAATTTTCTATATTATAAACAATTTTATATTCTTAATAAATATTTATTATTATATAGAGGGAATTTGCGAAATCATGGATTTACGCAAATTTTTCAAAATCATTTTATATATTTATTTCGAAAACCTAGTGTTATATATATAGCCACACATTTTACACCCTTCGATTGGGTGTAATGGAGATTAAACTATATCGTAGACCCTGTGGCATGGGACAAGATGGTATACAAAATCAGGTAATCCTAGGCTTAACTATTTGAAGTCAATAATTTGACGTTCTGTTGTTTCGGTGATTTCTGACAATTTCCATTATGGACTCGACTAGCATGTAGTAAATCGATTATGAGAACGTATGGTATGGGATGCATAGTTACCACTACTTGGGTTACTGATTATGAGTCTGTAGCACATATTGTTGTTTATTGTTGTGCTAGTATCTGAGGCTGGTGGGTCCCATACTTATGTAGATATATATACAAAGTTCAATGTTGGTTATGTGGTGAAGCTAGTAGGCCAGAACAAGGACTGTTTGGTCACTTATTCAAATTATTGAGCTGGTATACTTTGATAGGGGAAATTAAACAACTCAATTTCCGGTGTAGTCATGCTGGTGGGTCATGATTGGAGGTCGACGAGCCTCCTAATATATGGTACTTATCAAAGCTTCAGGAAAGCTTATATGCACATACAATACTATTTTATTTCGAATATTAAATTTGTTGTTTTGTTGAACTTAGTTGTTTTGGGTGTAATATTGGAGCTTTGATGACTTAGATCTTATGATCACATCTAACTTTGTCATTTAGGACACAAGTATTGATGCATTGATGAATTTGATCTTATGATTATACATATATGATTTGCTGTGATGATTTCTAGAGTTTGTTGTTGGCGATCTCATTGGAGCTATTTAAACTAATTTGAGTTTACATAGGTAATCTTTGATGAATTTCTGTTTGATCATTGATGTTATTTGGTTATTAATGCTTGTACTAGCTCTTAGCTTAGTACATAACCTAAATGGAAGTTTCTCGTTGTTGTTATATTAAATCTATATCCATACTGCACCCATGAAGTTACTTTACTAACTTTCATAGATGGAGAGCTGCTCTTGGAATCTTATGATATTATTAAATATCCATACTTGCTGTTAACTGGACTAACCCATGTGTGTTAATGACCGGGTCAGACCGACTTGTTTTAGTAGTAGCTTGCCAATGATTCAAGGTAAGTTGATTCATTTTGGATTTTATCCTTTGAAGATATTTCTTAGTTGTACATGTGTATTTGAGTCATCTTATATTGTAGTTTTGAAAATCTTGTATTCTTATATGTGTTATGTGCAATCGTTCAAATTTGTAGCACATGTATATGTTGAATTCTTTAATTGTGTCTATAGCTATCTGCTCTGTGATCTGGTAAATATGGTAAGTTGTATGTTATTATGAACACAATCCATAGTTATCGTTGTTTCATATTAGAAGTATTGAGTATATCCATCGACTTGAGATAAGGAAAGAAAAATTTATACACACAATCAATATATTTAATACTTGTCTTGTGCGAAATTACGGATGGTCACCCATAGCTAGCCCTATTCAGCTTTAATAGATAGCATTACTTAGTAATGCCATTTATTACGGTGGGTCTCGAGGTAGGATGTCACATTTATTCTATCTATAAAATAATATATTTGAATTAATATCATATAGTGATGTGGATCATGTGGGATGAAAATTAGATAGGAAAAGTTCTAGTGGAACCTATCATTTTTTAGGACATTCATTAGTCTATTGGTTTTAGTAAAGAGCAAAAAACAATATCAATATCAATAAGGAAGCATAATATATTTCAGCAGCTATAGCCTGCTCCCAATTAATTTATATGCAACAAATCCTAAGATATTTTGGAATAAATTCACAAAGTCGCCTATATACAGTGATAATATGAGTGCGATAAACTTGTCTAAAAATCCAATTCACCATGTTAGAACCAAAGGCGTTGATATCAGTTATCATTTTATTGGAGATAACATAAATAAAGAAATAATAACCTTGGAATATATTAATCTAGAAGTTCGAACAACTTATATATTAACCGAACCCTTAAGTCAACAAGCTTGTGTAAGTTACAACAATATTTTGGCCTATATTCATTTTCTGAATTTTTTTCCAAAATTAGAAATAAAGAGTAGTATGTCAACATGGTGAGCATAGGCATGTCGACATATAATAGTAAAATCTATTTAATTTTTTCCCTATAAATCAGTTTTATATCTATATAGACTGAATTCAAACAATCACCTTATAAATTCATCATTATTTCTCGAAAACACTATAATCCATGGCTTCTTCCTCAAATAATCCAAATTCTTCTAAATTTTAATTCCAAACTCCTACCCAAGGCATTTTCAAAACAAACATTCGCAAAAGTCAACAAAATAGTGGAAAATCTAAAAATTGTCCTATAAATGATGATTGAAATTCAAATACAATAAATATGGATGACAAAGGAACAACAAAGGCCTGGACGGATACTCCGTAATCTGTAGAAAGTGATTCAGGATAATTCAGATGATCTAATTATAATTGAGGATGAAATATTCGATATAGCCTTTCACATTCCTATGAACGTAGTGATAATGTAGAGGAAGAGGAAGAAATAGAAGAAGAGGAAGAAGGAGAAGAAGAAGTGGATAATGATGAATAATTTATTGGAGATGTATGTTCCAATAAGGATGGAAACTTATCGAACAAGAGTGTAATTTCGCCTTCATTTTACACATTGCCCAATTCATAAATCCCTTATCATCAGTAAATCAAAATAGATTAGGTTAGGATCAATTAAGTTACTAGTTGTACAAGGCTTAGTATAGGGATTAATTTAATAATATATGGTCTAAAGGACGTAGACTGAATGTACTATTTGGTTTAGATTGATTATATTGTATACATATAACCTAGATTTGTATGAATGATTGGTTTGAATATATAAAGCAAGTTTAAAATTGTATCGGATTGAAATGCTTTAACTATAATACATAGATGTAATCCATGTCCAATAGTATTAGAGTATATAATCAATCAAGAAAGTAATTATTTGAAGTTGGTATTACTTGTAACTATTTAAATTATTCAAATGGATGATAAAGGAAAGAAATAAAATATGATATTGGAATAAGGGAGAGCAGTTGGAGTAAGGGGGGGCTGTGGAAGTAAGGAGTAGTGAGAAAATATATTTTTATTAAAAAAGGTTATCATCATAAAAAAGGAGGGGATTGTTAGTGTATGGACGTTTTGATGATAAGAACAACAAGTATAATTACTACTAGTATAAAATATATTTACATTTATTACTAATGATTATATATATAATGTATAGTACAGGATTTATAAAAGGTGTTGATGATCAAGACTATATTGTAAAAAAACTATCAATGATGCTATAGAGATGTTGATCAAGACTGGTGATGCAAGTCAAGACTCATGAGTTATCAAGAGTTCAAGAATAATGAGAATATGCATTAGAGTCTTAGTTATAAATGTTAAAAATCAATTGTACTCATCTGATCTCTTTACAAATGATGTTCAAATGATTTCGAAGATAAACTTTTCAAAGTATTTTTCAAAGCGAAAGTTATAAAAGAAATTAAGACTTAAAGTTTTGATATTTTATGTTTCAGATTTCAAATCTATTTTACTATTTCAGTTCAATTATATTTAATATTTGTGACATTTAATGTTATATTTCTATTTTTATAATATATACTTTATGTTTGTAACGTGATACATTTTATATTGTTTGTTCTACATGTATTACTAAATTAATCTTTATTGTTATTTAATTTTGAATTTACTTTATACATTTATTTTAATTACATAGTATGTATATAAGCTTAAATTTTTTAATTTTATTTTGGTAATTTTTCTTAAGTATTTTTATGTGTAAAACAATACATTACTATGTATAATAGTTCTCTAAAGCGTTAAGTTCAATTATATAGATTTATACTTTTAAAACAACTTGTGGAATAAAATTTTCAAATTTTGAACTAGGCCATGTTTACATGGCAAATCATTAGTGTCCGTTTTATTCAAAATTCAAATTTTCAAAAGAATTATCTTTTCTTCATATCATTTCACGAATGAACATGACTTTTATTTCTCTATAAATGCCAAAAATTCCAAACAAAATTTCAACCACATTTTAATCCTCTTCTTCATTCTTTTCTTCTCACTATTTCTAAACAAATTCCTTCTTATATTCTGCCGAATTTTCAAGTGAATCAATCAACTTCTACTTAGTTTGAATTCTCCATCGTCCACTTCATAATCTATCAAGCTCTGGGTGCAAATCGAAGTTATAGTGCTATTGTAATCATGACCGCAGGATTAAGTCTGCATTCCTTTGTAAAATTTACTCATATATACTCTAAAAGATGTGACTTGTTAGCCCATAAATCAAGTTCGATTTGGTTTTTCCTAGAAAGCAATTGGATGTTTCTTGTTGACCTAGAAAATAATAGATGGATGTGCCTAGAGGATAAAATGCAAGAGGGTGTCTCATTGTTTTTTTTAAAATGAAGGAGTGTAAAAGATTTCGAAGATATAAAAATCTATATAGGCTTTGTTGTTTAACTAGATGTGTAGTGACTCTGAACCAGTATGAAATCTTGTGTGTTTCAGCTTTTTACTTCTTTTGATTTTATTATAGTCTTGTGATAAATCTGTGATTGCTTGCATATATACAAATATAATTAAAGTGCTTCAAAAAGATTCATATAAATTTCACAAATACTATTCAACCCCTCTACTGTTAGGTTTGCCATAAGATCCACTTCCGTTGCACTCATATCAACGTTCTACGGTTTGGCATGATGGGAGGACTTCTTGTTACTAAGCCTAAGGATTATTCCCAGTTGTATATCGTACAATAGTACCTTTGATTTGTCTTGTTCTTAAACAACAAATATGGATGGATGTCGAGCCTTGCATTTCTTAGATCACATACATTGATTCTTATAAACGTATATTTATCTAGTGGTGTAAGGAAACTTCTACGCTATGTACAAATTTCTTCGTGATGTATAAAATCGTAGGTTGTACTTTTGTAAAAATCGATTAGTGTTTGACATAATGACAATATGGCATTCCAAGATGGGTAAGCGCTTTGCATGAGGGGAATACACTATCTTTGACCTTGTCACTTGGAAATGGCTTAAATGAAGCATACAATGAGGCTACGTGAGTCGCGCCTATTAGGATGGGTACATCACTCTTGTAGGTATGGACTTATATTGGATATGATGAATGAAAGGCATGTTCGGTAGATTGAAAACCATCAGAATCGACTGTTGCACTGCCTTCGCGTTTTTATAGCTGGGAGGATCATTTCCTTGTGCCAGAGGGAAATTCGTCCTTGGTTCATCCTCTTAGACGTATAATATACGAAAAGGTAGTTTCTTTATGACCATTTGCATGGAGTCTATTCCCTAGTTTAAAACAAGTAATTTATGCGAATTGCCTAATATATGTGAAATTTAATAACGGTAGCAATTTCGCATAGTCTATTTGATTTAAGTTATGGGTTTTATCCTACATATGTTAGAAATAATATGAAGTAATTTCATAAAAAAATATTATCACATGGTAAAAACCCTTGCCATATTTACGTGTGGTCGAGGTCATATGTTTCGAAAGGTTTCTAAAATCACCACAAGAAAAATACCCTATTGCAACTAGCTATTTGCAACAGGCAATAAATGACAGTTGCAGTAAATGATATTTACCAACAGACCTATTATAGCAGTTGCAATAGATAAGATTTAGCAACAGACCTTTTCTTCCTGTTGCGAAAAGCATATTTTTAGCAATTGCGCTTCGCTTCCTGTTGCAAAAACATATTTTTAGCAACTGTGCTTTCGTAACAGTTGCAACAAACATATTATTTGCAACTGCACTTTCTAGCTAGTTGCGAATAAATATTTTTAGAAACTTTTTTCGCCACTTGCAGTAACTGTATTTTTTTACAACTGGTAAAGCCAGTTGCGGAAAACATACTAAAAATAAGTATAGGCTTTTGATGATTAACTTTTAATAATCAATTTTAAATAGGTACTATAAAATGATTAACTACTTGTAATTATATAATAATTAAGATTATTATTTAATAATTATTAATTAATAATAAAATTTAAGTATTAAAAAGTGATATTTATAACTGATAATTAAATAATAATAATAATGAATAATTAACAAATAATAATAATAATTAATATTTAGAAAATAATAAAATAGATAAATAATTATTAAATAATAATAGATTAATAATAAAAAACTAATGGATAATAATTGATAATTAATTTGAAATATGAATATGTTTAAATATCAAATAAATAATAATTAATTATTATATTCATAATAAATAAATGGTAATTGATTAATGTTACTGCTAAGGAATAATTAGCAGTTAATAGTAATCTCTAGCATGAATTAATTTATAATTTGTGTTTGATAAAGGTATTTTTGTGAATATATTAATAGTTCCATAACAGTTGCAACAACCATATCATTTGCAACAACGCTTCCAAACTTGTTGCAAAAAAATATTTTCAGCAGTTGTTTTCGTCAGTTGCGATGACTGTATTATTTTACAACTAGTAAAGGCAGTTGCGAAAAACATGCTTTTAAAAATAAAAGTACGAATTAATAATTTAATAATTTCTTAGTATTTTTTGTAATTAATATTTTAATAAAAGTACGAATTAATACTTTAATAATTTTAATTGATAATTAATGTTAATATGTAATTTTATTACTTAGTATTTAATATTTATAATTGATAAATAATTTTTTAATATTTATAATTGATATTTAAGAACTTGCTATAGTTAATTATTAAGAATTAGTATATTATAACTAATATTTATCAATAAAATTTGATAATTAAATATGATTAGTAATTAATATTGAACAATTAATTTTTTTTAATAATAAGTGTGTAAAATTTAATAATTAATGTTTAATGTTTAACATTCAATTGTAAGTATATTAATTTATTATTTAGGATGGGTCCAAAAAGAATTTTAGCTTCAACCGGCTATTTCCTCCTTCATACCGCACGATTAATAATTTAATACCATGTATTAGTTGAAAACTCCCAAAATATTTCTCCTGTACGGTTTTTTCCTGTGCAACTTACCTGAGACTTCGCAACCGACGTTATAGCATGATCCATCTAAAAGAAACCATCCCGCTTCCACTTTTTCGTTTCCCGCCCCATAGTTGAAAACCCGATGCTCTAACTATACTAATTTCTTTTTCTCCAGATTCCTAATTTCTCCAAAATCCCTAATTTCTGAAACATCCCAGAGCCTAAAAACGAATCACTTCTCTCTTACACTGAGCACGAAACGAAAGCTCTTATCCGTTTGTTCCACCTATTTGTCCTTTGGCATCCACGAAGCGATGACGAAACGGCCAGTAAAGAAGAGCATCGAAGGTGGGTCCTTAATCTTCCATCACCAACTCTTCTTCCCAACAGTCGAGAATATGCCGCTTTTATTTCCGTTCGTGCAAAGAAGATAAGTCGATTTATCTTTGAATACATTTTTTTAATTTTTTATCAATGTTTTGGTGTGAATGTTGAAGCAAATGGCTCAGAATAGTAAAAAGATATATAATTTAGTAGAAATGAATGGTGGAGTTTTTCTTTCCAGAGATCTGAATCCAAGGCTAAGATTGACGCCTGATCTGTGGATGCAGTTGCTAAGCTTGGTGACCTGATAGTAAGCACACATACCTTCCAATCATGCAGTTTTTCTTGTATGCATGTTTAAAAATTATGCAGTATAATCAATAACTGATTGATAATCTTGACAAAAATGGCAAATTTTAGATTGCTTTGGTGAATGTTGTTTGAGATGAATTTTTATGTCACTGATAATGGTGATGCTCGATTCTTCGGCGTTATTTTAAGTAGATAATCTTGATGATCTTGATATGATCATGAAAGATTGAATGAAACTATTCACAGACTGGCTCTAAGCAAGAAAGTGCCAGGTTCTTTAATAAATAATAACAGTGTAGCTGTGGTTGTAGCGCAATCATAATGAGAAGCCTACTGGCTTTCTGGATGAAGTAGTATTTAGTATTTCTTTTATGCTTTTGATTGCGGATGCCAAACAATTTGCATTCTTTTACTTTTGATAGATTTTTGTGGCGTTATTGTGAAATATTGTTTAGATGTTTTTTTTTTTTTTAAATCTGGATGTTTATGTATGTTTTGGTTTATTTTATTTTTCTTTCTTTGTTCCTAAGTCAGGTGATCGGAGAACGGTACTATTTGTTCAAGATTCAATTAGGGATATTCCAAGAAGAAGGAAAGAGGATTCGGAGAAAAAGGGCAATCTCAATCTCACACAGCGCAAGAATCTGAGATATCAAATTTGAACAATATCAGGTAACCTTAGTTGTCCTATTCTCTGCCTTATCCACTATTCTCCCTTTCAAAACTACTGCATCCGAAAATTCTACTCTTTACAGATGTGCCACTATTAATGGGATGCTTAATCTAGCCTTTTCTATAAGAACTCTCTAATTTGATCTTTATTTTTCATCAGAATAATAATTGATATTCAGTGTGGATTGCTTTCTTTATAATTGCAATGTTAATGTACAATTTTTATTAATATTTCTTACATGCAAAATATAAGTTCTGTTTCATTATGCCAAGTCCAAGGATGAAGCTGACTATAATTTTTAGGTGGAAGTTCATTTAATTCGATGTTGAAAAGGTGTTTATATTCCAAACTATACTATTCTATTGATCATAAATGTATTGATAAACACAACAATTATCTATTGGTATTGAAAGCGAACAAGACTGAACTGTCGGATGAAATGGCTAAACTGAAAAAAATCTGAGCAGGTAATGGAATGTGTTTTTTATTCTTGGGGTTTATTTTTTGGTTTGTGGACAAGATGAGGGGAGGAGGGGGCAGGGGATGGGAGCAGATGTCACAATTTTTTTTAAAAAAAAGTTCTCCTATTCTGATTTACTTTTTGATCAATAAATACTATTAGCGTTTTTATATGTTTTATAATTCAATTTGCAAGTTCATAATTATCGCACCTCAAAGTAAAAATGAATGAGTAAATTAGAACATGATATAAGTCGGCTACTCCTAAATTGTTCTTTATTTCAGTTAAAAAAAAGAAAATAAGGACATTGTTACATGCACTTCAAAAATGGTTATGGGGAGATAAATTAAATTCGACAAGGTTCTACCGCGTTTAGTCATGAAATTCGACGGGGGTTTGGTTGAGTTTCACCCTTAAATTCGTAAAAGGACCGTCGAGAACAAAAAAATGGTAGATGTACACCGAATTTTGTTTTTGAACGCATCTCCCCATAACCATTTTTGGAGTGCATACAATAGGTCAAAGAAAAAGGTTTTTTTTTTTTTTTTTTTTTTTTTTTTTTTTTTACATCAAGATTTTTCTACATATTATGATACACAGAAGAAAAGAAAGTAGTTCACACATTTCTTCACATGTTGTTTACTTTTATCATTTTTTATCAAAATAACGTTGCTTTATGTCTATTATATTATTACATTTTTCATAGATGTCTATGTTACTCATATGACAATTTGCAGATATATAGAATGCTGATTTTCTAATGGTACAAAGGACGCAAGCAATGATTCGTAGTAGCTGAAACAGTTACAGCCTTGTACGCATTTTTTTCCATATTTAGACCTATTATTTATGATCACTTTTTGCATCATAACCATGTACACTTGTCTTGTTAGCACTATTAGCGTGTCTAGCAGTATTAAATTTTTGAATATTAACATGCCTTACAAATATAAGTATTATTTAGTTTCATCATGAATTTTTTTACATTGGGGGCTTTATTTTGGTAAATTGCCCTGGACATCATAAGTCAGGAAGGAAAACTGTATAGGGTATTTTTTGGAATTTCAAAAGGATATGGTGATAATCTTGTTGATTGAGTTTTCATTATTATAGTAGAGATATGTACTTGCATGGATACAACATACATATTCATATAGATGTGCAATTTCACCCATGTACCTATGGTGTGATTTGAATTGTGGAACGTGGAATCTCACTCTTTGTTCATACGTATATATGCACACATTAATACATGTGGATGTGGATGATTTGTTTTATGTTTGAAAGTGTTAAGTAGCACCATGAGTTTATTGTTTGAAATAGTATTAAGTTGCACCATGAGTTTATTGTTTTGCTGGTAATTAGGTCATGAGTACGATGCATCTATCAGTTTGTTTCTGGTTTGGTAGAATGCTGGCTTATTTTAAAGCGAGTACTGAAACACCTAGTGCAAGGTGTGCTACTGTACATGTTTTGTAGTGCGCCCTTCTTACCAAAAGGGATATACTATCCCTGCTGGCATTCAATTTTTTTTATTAATTATCATGTGAAATCAGTTTGAGTGTCCAAAATAATCATACAAAGTATAAACTCAAATTAAAATATTATGAAACGACAAACTTAATACGACTGAAGATTGAAATTGTGAAGTTTTGACATACAATAATTCTACAGTTCTAATTGACAGTTGAATTGCATTTAACATGCTCTTCCATATGAATTGCAAATGGATAATTTGTCATGTCTTTAACGTCTCATTTTCTGTGCTTCATCCAGAAAGCAACAGCAGGTGTAAGGGACTATAACTTCCTTTTGTGGAAAGTTAACAAAGAATTACGGGAACACTTTCTTGATCACGCTGCATTAAATCTCAGTCAGCGATCAGTATTCTAGGTTTGGTTCTTTCAATCATACTGTTTCAACTATGTCATATTTTGTTATGTACTTAAAAGTACCCTTATCTCAATTTAAATCACGGCACTTCGCACACATCTTACTCCTTAATTTTTTTTTTTAGACCTGAATCCTTAAAGTCATACAACTTTAGCTTGATGTACATACAACAATTCATTAGGCCGTGGAGCATTAAACAGGAGCCTCAAACTTCTAGTCAAATTTAAATTTAATTCTAAATTCTTATAGGCTATCAACATTTTGTGGTAGCAGACATGCAACATAAACAATTTTCCTTGTTTTCCGTTCAGTCTTTCATGTCCTTAGGCTGCTTAACATGCGTGATGCAGCTGACTGTCTAGCCTCAGAGGGACAGCTTTTTTTCTCCCCTTCGCTTCTAAAATCTAAATCTTTGCCATGGAGCTCAACAGTCGCCTTGAATGCTCCAGTAATATCATGATCCCCATTACATGGCATTACGTTATATTTCGGTAGCATCCAGTTATTCCTATGGCAAATATCATCCAGTTCCTGACAATAATTTCTTGAACCGAAAACGGCCTCCGGTACCTTCCTCCTTTTGATACTTGGAGAAGTGTTCCTCTCTTCGGAAGGCGAATCCAAATTGTTTTGCACTTGTTTAGAGCACACACTACCGCCACCTACCACTGTTTCAGACACTGAAGTTCCACAATTCTCCCTTTCTTTCAAAATGTATTTTTATTGATAAAGTGTATTTTTCCGTATTTAGTCAAGCAAGTGTTTGTGCCCAAAGAAAGCCTTAAAAGTATTCATTTTAAATATACTGAGCATAATTTTTCCACAGACAAATAACAAGGTGTTGAGATATAGCTTTCACAAGGTTTAAATTAGCAGTCATTACTCTAAAATTTCTGTTTTGAACGACTGCATTAGTAGGTACACTACTGGACACCTGCAATTTCATTCTTTTCCAGTATGTTCTACAGTTATATTTAATTACTTTGCATGAACGTATGCATATTGCACCTGTATTTCCATTGTCTGTGTTTATATGCCTCTTTAACTGATGCATCTGTCTTCAGGTTGATGCCTGCGCATTGTTATACCCCATGAATATTGATTTTTTTTTCTTCTTCTATATTATCGAACCAGAGGATTTTTAAACAACATCCTTTTATATTTTTTTGGTCCATTTTATGACAATACTAGTGCATGTTGTTTCCTTTGATTTGTTGTTGCGTATTGTCGTTGAACACATGTTCATGGTAGCTTGTTACACTTTGGCTCGACATTAGACTGGCATCACCAGGTTTAAGCCATTTAAATATTGTTCCATTTAAGTGCAGATTGAAATTTTTGCTTTACTGATCCTTAGCCGTGCACGGTGAACTGTGCATGTGTATTTTTTCCTTTGGCTACATATGAGATGCCCCTTAATTGAGTATATACGTGGAGGCCGATCGTTTATGTGTATACAGGTACCATTGTATGTGTACATACGTGACTTCGGCATACGTATATACTCAACACTGAACTGCATATTGCTATGGCCTCACTTTCCCTTTTTATTACCTTTTTTGAACTACATATTGCTATGGCCTCACTGTCCCTTTTATTGCCTGTTTTAAACTGCTTATATGTGTTCTCATACATAAATTTCGAACTGAATAGACGACAATCTTTACTCTTTTTATAAACCTGGAAAACCCCTTGTTTGTACTCTATAAAACATTTGTGACATGTTTTAAGTATTCATGCACATCTTACTCCTTAACATGATATGCATCGATGAGAGGTCAATATTTTCTTTTATTAAATGCAAATTCTTGTTGACAAATATGATTGGTTTTTATTGCAGTAAGATGAGATGCATAAAAAAAGGTTGTGGCTAGAGGTCATTGGCACTGAAGTAAGGCGGAGCAGCCCCTTGTGGTTGGTATCAGCTGATAGAAAGAAGCTCACATCGGCAGCAAATTTGAAGCATGAACGGTAGATTTGTTCTAGTGAACTGATGATATTTATTCTCTTGTTATAGTATATGTATGATAGAGTAGAAATATGATTAGAAAATACTATATTTGAAAAAATGTGTTGTGTGAGAGAAGAAAGTGTTATACATGAATAGCGTATGAATATTGTAGAAATTTTTGTTGTAATTGTTTGTATTATTAAAACTTTGTTAAAATAAAAAATTTATTTGTTTATTTCATTCTGTGATATACATTATTACTAAAACGAATACATTTAATATGTAATATCTATAAGCTGTAATATTTTTTTTTACAGATTTATAAATCTATTGCAATGGACATATACTGTTGCAAAATGGTTTGTTGCAACTGCAAAAACCTGTTATAAAAAAGTATACCCCAACATCTTATTGCAACAGGCGGAAAATGTTGCAGACCTTTTGCAACTTCGGCTATACCAACAGGCACGGTCCTGTTGCAATTGGTCTACTGCAACAGATATTGCCTGTTGCGAAAAGTGTTTTATGTTGTAGTGAATCAAGCAAACAGTTTGTGATGTGAGTTTCCGAACTCTGATATTCCATGCTAGTATGGATGTTTTTTTTTCTTTAATGCTTAGGTCAGACCAAGTATATTTTCTAGATTAGCTTTGGGTAGCTTGAAGATTCAGGGGAAAAACTCGAGTCAAGCTGCATTATTCTTGTATTATCTATTTTTCTGAATTCCCTTGCTTTGTGTCGTGCATTTATTCTGTTGTACATGACGTTTGTTGTTTTTCCGTAGTGTTATGTATAGTATGTATCAATAATTATGAGGACAAACTATTAAATCGATGTGTATTTATATTGTTGTATTCTAATTATCTATTCAGATATATTTATAGTTCTCTCTTTTAGATAAAGAGTACTGTTATATATTATTTCATTCACATCACTATGAAATTATGACGTGTTGTGTTGGTTAACTACAAAAAAAAATGGATATCGCAATGCTCATAAATGTCGGTATTTCGTCAGGAAAAACAACTCCTGATGGAATTACCGATGAAATAAAAGCATCACTATATTAGCATCGCTAATTTTTTCGATGAAATTTTTCGACGTGTCCACATTTAGCGACGATTTTGCGATGGTTTTTCTTATGAAAAATGAAATTCTATGACGAATTTAGCGACATCACGATGCAAATGATTAATGTATGGACGATGTTATATTCATCGGAAAATACCAATGAATTAGCGATCAATTCAGCTTTTTTTTTCTGATGAGGAATTTCGGTAAAAATGCCACTTATTGCTATAATATTTCCAATTAACATATATTACACATATTTCCAATTATCATTAACCCACCAACGGAGAAATAGTGTTCCCCTTCTATGCTTTGTTGCAGTCTTGTTCAATTGCAAAATGAATCATATAAAATTAGTTATCTCTCGAATAAACTTCAAAACCTTATTTGAATTTAAAATTCCATTATTTAAAAGATTTTAAATGAAAATAATACGGTCTAGGTTCTAAATATCTCTTACATTGGCTTACCTTGTGGGACTAAAATTGCTAATTTATACTCCATTTCATGACAAATGGACACTGCTATACCTGCAGCTCCATGCAAATGAACAAGGAAATTTACATTTGTGATATTTGGCATGTCTAATATACCTCTTCATATAAACAATCACTAAAATAACCAGACGACATCTTGTATTGGATAACTATTAACCATAGATCCGAAAGAAGACAAAATACGAATGAAATATATCATATACATTGTTAATTCTGTCAACATTTACATTCAAGTTTGTTATATTTTGCATGTAAAATAGCTTTCTAACTGTGACTGCTGCAAGTAAAGGCTAGAACAAACAAAGGCAATGTCAAATGGGAATCAGAACTCCTACCAACAAAAGTAGCCATCATGCGAGACATCTTTGAGTGCATCTTAAATTGAGATAGAATTTGTCCTTGCATAAGCTCATGCATTTCATTCACCTTCACCCGTCCCCTACGCAATTGCTCCTCGAACTCGGTTCGTAGTCGCTCATCTCTCTCTATTTGTTCATGTCTAAGTCTTTCAATCTCCTCCTTCCTAGATTTAAGTTGCTTAGCTGCTTGAACTTGCTCACGTATTATCTCTTCTTGTAGCTATTTGACATATTTCTCATTTTAGTCTAACATTTCTTTCATCCGAGTTGCTTGCTCATTATCCACCATAATAAAAATGAAGTCAAAAGTGCCTGAATAAATTTACAAACAATATTATTTGCTATTATACCATATGGTAAAGAGATGACCAATAACCAAATACACATAAGACAAATGAGCAATCTTATATTATAGAAACTCCAAACCAAAACTTTGTTGCTGCTAAAATGCAAAAGTAAAGTCACAGGGCATATCATCTACGTTTTTATTACCGCTTCATGTAATTCTTATCCTAGAATTGATAGGCTAACAACTTTCACAAATTGCCAAATTACAGCTACCTATAAATAGAGTGTCCAATAGCCCAAATGAACAATTGAATTATAACATTTTATGGGAACTAACTAGAATCTTACTTTATACTGAGAAATAATTGTGCATATATAACAATGTGCATAACTAAAATCTTATTTATACTAAGAAATAATTATGCATGACAATATCCCTTAGAAAATCCCTCAGATCAAAATTGTGGTGCAACTGTGCAAGAATACAACGATAATTTATTCCAGTCAGAATGCACCTTATATAATCATGGAATTGAAATTCAGCAAAAATCTGAAGTCAACTGATTAAAAGAGGGTGATCAAACACACAAAGTTTTCTGTTCCAAAACATCCAATTCAAATATAAGAAAGCATTAAATAAGATATTAAATGAATCTAGACAACGACTATTTCAGATTTAAATTATATTCAACACGGTGTTGTATCCATTTTACAGAACTGTGCCATACATCAAAAGTTGTTCAAAGGTTTGACACTGTCATATGTAAGGACCGAGGGATGTAAGAAATTTTAACTTATAAGCCACACAATTCAATACGCATCCAATCCTTAACCCAACCAACATTCTTCAATACTTGAATCCAACCTCCTGCCACTATGCTTATATATGTCTTCTTTCTAGGTGGGTTTTCCCACCCTTTTTTAATAATGTTGAAAGCTTTCTAACTTTTGGCAGCAATTCCTTATAGAGTGGTAATATATTACGGAAAATAATCTACCCTTACTGCTTCTAAACGTAGTACATGCTAAAGGCAGTACTGAATCTCCTACAACCAGGTGCAATAAAAAACATCCCCATCTTATTTTCTTCTGTTTGTTTGGTGACTCATAGTTTGATTTTAATTTCCTAAGTTTAACAGCTGAATTATCCAACTTACCGGTTGATTTCCAAAACCATAATTTCCACTCTGGATTTTGTTAAGTCGATGGATAATGGAGTCTTCTTACTCTAATGTCATTTCAGCATCCCCAAATTTCTCTTTCATCCTCACATAATCATCCAGTTGACATTACACATAGAATACATGAATACCCAACTTAAACTCAATATTATATATTAAATAAGCACTTAATTATACTTGCAAAAAAAAGTCTGAAAATCTATGATCCACCCACTCATATGTTACGTTTCCATCATCATCCTCTACTTCGACCCTATGAACCCGCAAGCACACCTCCATATAAGTCAGTTCACTTCCTAACTCCTTGTGCTAAAATGAAATAAATGCAGTGCATGTAACAAATTTTTGTACATTATAAAATAAATGCAATGCATATCAAATATTTATGCACTGTTCCAAAAACAAAAGGGCACATCCTAGAAGAGATTCAAGCTTCCGTGCATAAATAATTTGCCCGAATTCGATATGAATTAAACCATTTTGAGATAATATTTACAAGTACTTTACACACATCAGAAGAATCTTCATGACCTTCAGCATGTTTAAAGATCACCAGATAATATACAGGTAAATAACAAAAATGAAGATTTCTTTTAGGTTGTATTGCATTATCAGTTATAATTGTACTTTATCTGTTAAGATTATTGTCAGAAATTTCCAGTTAAAGATGTATGAAATTTGTCTTTGTAGTAATTCTTTTTGCCTATAAGTTGGTTTTAGTTATGAATACACGTATATTTATGTAGGCTAAAATAAAAGGAAAGTATATGGTGAATTCTGGAATAGACGACGAGTCAGCAAAATATTTAATTATGGCTATGTTTATCCTGCTGTGCCACGTCACAATGACGAGTCAGCAAAACATTTAATTATGGCTATGTTTATCCTGCTGTGCCACGTCACAATGACACAGCCATATTTCACTTACCCAGAATAATGTATTTTACCGTTACATTTACTAGTATATATAACATGTCTTTCTGTTCTATCCTGTATCAATCAAAAAAAAAACAATTTCTTATTGAATAAAATGACAAGCTTTATAATTCTTCCAACTGTAGTTCCTCCTTCCCATCTGAATCTTCAGCTTTGTTAACTTGGTTTCGGAGCCAGCAACAGCCTAACGGCTACAACAATTCAAGTTGATTGTAATCAAGAAAGAACCATCTGGAATATCCCATCATACAATTCTCGAAAATCCCCAATTCAAAAGGCATCAAAAGTTCTCACCACTTACCTGCATTTCGTGGATTCAGATCTGTGATCTATAATCATGTCTGAAGAGAACTCTGCTACTTCCAACATCAATGCTACCATGCCATCTGCCGAACAACTGATCAAAACAATCATCAGCCCACAAAGCCAATTAATCACCATTCAACTTGAAGAAACCAATTATTTATTGTGGAAACTTCAAGTAGAAACTGCCGTGCAAGGTTACGGACTGGAAGGCAATTTATATGGCATGCTATCAACTCCAGCAAGATATATAACTAACAAAGAAAACAGAGTCATTAGCAACGACGAGTATACAAAATATCATAGACAGGAAAGACTCATCAGTGCATGGTTGTTGTCATCCATCAGTCCAAGCCTACTATCTCAAGTCATAGGATGTAAAACAGCCAGTGATATATGGCTAACCATGGAGAAAGTGTTCAACTCACAATCAGCTGCAAAGTCGCTATTTTATAAAAGACAACTACAAAACTGTAGAAAAGAAAATCTAAGTATGAGAGAATACATATCCAAAGTTAAAAATATCTGCGATATGTTGAAGGCTGCTGGCAGCAACATAGATGAATCTGAACATGTATTGTCATTACTAAATGGACTGGGAGATGAATATGAAGCCGTAGTAGCCGTCATAACATCACAAAAGGCAACACCGCCACTGGACGATGTCTGTGCTATACTACTCTCTCACGAAGCAAGGATCAACGACAAAAAGCCATCAGAAAGTGAATACTCACTGAACTTCACTACTAGTAACAGAGAGAAAAATCAAAGTAATAGGTACAACGACACTGATCAAAGAGGTGGTTACAATAACACTAGTCAAAGAGGTGGTTACTCTAATCGTGGACGAGGACGTGGCAGGTGGAGCCCTAACAACATACCTAAATGTCAAATTTGTGAGAAAACTGGACACACTGCGGTGAAGTGCTACTTTCGATTTAACTCAAACCATGTACCAAATCAAGGTAACAACAGTCAAAGAGGAAGCAATCCTAATGTCAACATGGTTGTGTCTCAAACAGAAGGGATAAATCAAAACAATAACAGCAGAGCTTATAGTCAAAATGACAAAGCCAAAGGAGAAGACATTCAAGACGACAACTGGTATCCAGACTCGGGACCAACAAATCACATCACTAGCAACTTGGAAAATCTTAATCTCGGAAATAAGGAGTATCGAGGTAATCAAATTATAAGCTTGGGTAATGGTAAGTGCGTAAAAATTTCTCACATAGGAAATGCTATAATTAGTGGTAAAAACAACTATATTTAAATAACCTACTTAGGGTACCCAATATTAAGAAAATTCTGATAAGCGTATCACAATTTGCAAAGGATAACAATGTTTACTTTGAATTCTTCCCGAAATATTGCTTAGTCAGGGACATACCGACTAAGGAAATTTTATTGCAGGGGAATACTATTAATGGACTGTATCAGTTTAAAGTTGATGGTCAAGACAACAATACTAAAGAGAAAAGCTGCTACAATTTTGTCATGCTACTTGAAGAAAATAATAAAAGTATTTTTGATAAATGGCATTACAAATTGGGTCATGCTAGTGTAAATGTAGTCAAAACAGTTCTTAGGAATAATAAAATTGCCTTTGATGATATA
Source organism: Allium sativum (assembly GCA_030737875.1). Classification (NCBI taxonomy): domain Eukaryota; kingdom Viridiplantae; phylum Streptophyta; class Magnoliopsida; order Asparagales; family Amaryllidaceae; genus Allium; species Allium sativum. The sequence goes on along the minus strand of CM060925.1, from coordinate 431,287,702 downwards.
TCATATCCCTACATTTGCACTTATTGTCAAATGGGCAAAAGCCACAAACTACCGTTTACAAACTCTTTAACTAACTACACACAACCATTTGAATTAATAGCTACTGATCTATGGGGACCGGCCCCTGTTTGCACCGACTTTAACTACAAGTATTACATTTCATTTGTGGATGCTTGCACTAGGTACACCTGGATTTACATCCTAAAAGCAAAATCTGACACTTATGCTACTGTTGTTAATTTTTCTAATATGGTTGAAAATCAGTTCAATACCAAAATTAAAGTGTTGCAATTTGATGGTGGCTCTGAATATAAGAACCTAAGTGAATTTTTCAAAACTAAGGGAATTATACACAGAACCACTTGCCCCTACACATCTGAACAAAATGGCTTAGTAGAAAGGAAACACAGACACATCGTGGAGACTGGACTAACTTTATTGGCTCATGCATCGCTACCACTAAAATTTTGGTCAGAAGCTTTCAACACTGCCGTATACTTAATAAATAGAATGCCTACAACAGTGTTAAAGACTTTAGTCCCATTGAAAAACTATATCACATCAAACCAGACAACCAAAGTCTTAAAACTTTCGGATGTTTGTGTTTCCCATACTTAAGACCATACAACACAAATAAATTAAATTTCAGATCCAAACCATGTACATATATTGGATATGCTACAAAGAAAAAAGGATACATGTGTATAGATGAAAATGGCAGAATTTTCATCAGTAGACATATGGTATTTAATGAAGAGGTATTTCCATATAAGAGTTCAGACATCAAAACCACAAATAAAGTAATCACAGGTAAGAGTAGCATACCTGGCATACCATACTATACATACTCTCTAGCAGGTACTAACAAAGCAGTGGCTGTTGAGGGCAATCGAAACTACATACCGGATCAGTTACACCCAATACCAGCAATGAAGAGCCAATCAGCCTCGCCAACTACTCACCTGAAAGACAACAACAAGAAGAAAATGAGAGCCAAAACATAAAAAGCGACATCAGAAGTACAACCAACAACAATATACCAGCAACCACAGTCAATCAAGAAAGCCAATCAGAGACAAAATCATCAACAAATATTGGGCACCCGATGATAACCAGGGCTAAAAGTGGTATTTTTAAACCAAAATTGCTCGTAGCAACTATCAACTCAGATGAACCAGTTACATACCAGCAGGCTGCACAATATAAAAACTGGAGAGAAGTTATGGACGAAGAGTATAAAGCTCTAGTGAATAATCAAACATGGGAACTTGTTCAACTACCAACCAACAAAAATTTAATTGGATGCAGATGGACATATAGAACAAAAAGAAATCCAGATGGATCTGTTCAAAGATATAAAGCAAGGTTGGTAGCTAAAGGATATACACAAGAATATGGATTTGACTACAATGAAACATTTTCACCTGTAGTCAAACCAGCTACCATAAGACTAAATCTCACTATTGCTCTCACCAAACAATGGAATATAAAGCACTAGGAACAATGAAGGTGAGCTAAAGCAACTGACTCAGTATCTAAATGAGCAATTTTCAATAAAAGATCTCGGCAGTCTATCATATTTTCTGGGAATAGAAGCCCAAAGAAGATCAAAAACAGAAATGGTTCTCAGCCAAAAGAAGTACATAACTGAACTCCTGATAAAGACTGATATGCATGAAGCAAAACCTCAACCAACACCCATGATATCTAGTCAGCATCTCTCTAAAAACAGGGGAGAATCTATAAATAATATAAAGCAGTACAAAAGTGTTGTGGGAGCATTGCAATATGCAACCATAACACGACCAGACATTTCATTCAGTGTTAACAAAGTTTCACAATTTTTGCAGGATCCAAGGGACGAACACTGGAAAGCAGTAAAGCGAATACTGAGATATTTAACGGGGACTATACAGTATGTCTTAACAATAAAAGGAGGAAAAGACTTAAATATCACAGGATTCACTGACTCTGACTGGGCAGCAGATCCCGATGACAGAAGATCAGTAACAGGGTACTGTATCTATATAGGGGACAATCTAATATCATGGACATCGAAAAAGCAACCAACAATTTCAAAATCAAGTGCGGAAGCGGAGTACAGAAGCATTGCCAGCGCTACATCAGAAATAATATGGTTGCAATCAATATTAAAGGAGCTAAATCTATTAAACAATCAAAAAGCAACAATATGGTGTGATAATCAAAGCTCGATATACATGACAGCTAATCCTATTCAGCATGCACGAACTAAACACATAGAAATCGACATTCACTTCGTTCGAGAGCAAGTAAAGGAGAGAAACTACAAGTAAATTACATACCATCTTACCATCAAAAAGCCGACATACTTACCAAGGCTCTCTCAGCTAAAAACTTTACTAGACTACGCGACGCCCTGAACATCAGGCCAATCGACACAAAATCAACGTCGAGTGTAGCTAACCAGCAACCAGAACTTCAAATCGACAGCTCGAAGCCAAATATTAAAGCTACAGCTCGAATGACAAGAGAGGAAGACTCAATTGAGGCTCACAGTTCAGATCTAGCACACTTAAATCAAATATGAAGTGAATGGAGAAAAGATCAGAAACAAACTATGGTTCGACATGGCCAACCCTAGATTTGAAGGGGGGAAATAAAAGGAAAGTATATGGTGAATTCTGGAATAGACGACGAGTCAGCAAAACATTTAATTATGACTATGTTTATCCTGCTGTGCCACGTCACAATGACGAGTCAGCAAAACATTTAATTATGGCTATATTTATCCTGCTGTGCCACGTCACAATGACACAGCCATATTTCACTTACCCAGAATAATGTATTTTACCGTTACATTTACTAGTATATATAACAGGTCTTTCTGTTCTATCCTGTATCAATAAAAAAAACAATTTTTTATTGAATAAAATGACAAGCTTTATAATTCTTCCAACTGTAGTTCCTCCTTCCCATCTGAATCTTCAGCTTTGTTAACTGGCTAGAGTATATTAGTTAGGTTGTGGTTTGTACACAAAATTTGTGTATATATAATGTGGGGATTTGATAAGTTATTTACATCCCGTTGATGTTTTTATTTATGAACACGAGCATTTGTATAACAAAATAAGGATGTCATTCTAACACATGCAAGGCTAACCCAGGTCTTTCTAATTGCCTATGCAGAATATAGTAAGCTAACCGAACTTGAAATACTTAAAATGCTTTATGCATGAAGTTACTTTTCCATTATTACTTAGAATATTATGGAGCCATTTTTGTAATTGCAAAGGATCAATGGTATGTGAGTGCAAAGTAATCATGCCAACGGTTAGGGAGTTGGTGAAAAATGGACTAGGGATTGTTAGGGAGTTGGTGACATATATGGTTATGGATAATTTAGCAATCATGCATATGTCATTTGTCGTTATATTTACTCAACTAGGCAAGTTTGGTGTAAAGGAAACAGTCAGTAGGTAGAGGCGCAACTAGTTTCTATTGGTATGAATCAAGTATATGTCTTACGTTTTTTTCGAGTTTGTGTTATACGACTTTTTCTGCTATCAATTATGAACTTACGATGCATGTGTAGTGTAGAAAATATAGACGTTATAATTAAAACACTTTTTGTTCACTTATTTTTGGCAGGGTTTTAGTTTGTTGAAGGATTCATTTTTGAATCTAAGACCGTGTTAACTGATGTTTTTCTCAGCAACAAGAAGGCTAAGAAAAAAAGTTGATGGACTATGTCTTTCTAATCCACTATTTTTCTCAAAAACAAGGAGGATTGACTTAAAAATGATGCTACAAATCAAAAGTACATATCTAGTTAGAAGTTCACTTTCGCGAATCGAATATAGAAGGGCTTTAATGCATTTTCTAGGGTTTCGATGAACTACAGGTTCAGGATAGTCAACATCAAAAAATAAGAGGATTACCAGTTGTAGCACAACGATGGATGAGAGTGGTTACTTTTGGAGGGAGCGGTGGTTGCATGTAATGTTCATGGTTAATGGGCAGTTAGCTAACCAATGAAGTTTCCTTGAACATGCAAAGTAGTTGTTGGGTGCATGAGCCAATAATTAATGGATTGCATTAACAATAGTCGTTATGTGATGCATGAGCAAAAGAAAGCACATGATATCTCAATAATGGGCCAGGCTCAAACCAATGTTTGTATTATATAACACTACATCCTTGAATGAAAGAAAACATGTAAGTATATAATGTTATGAACATGAGAGAAGATACCATTGAAGCTGATCACATGGTTCAAATAAGGTTAACGATGAGTTTGTATAAATGTTTTTTCTTAATATATAAAATAAAAAAATAGATGTAAAAATTTAATTGCATTGAGCTATCATTGAAGGTGATGTAAAGTGCTCCAGCCACAGAGTAATGTAACGTCCCGTATTTTTAACGGGTTAATAATTTATTTATTTAATTATTTAAATAGTGATTTAGAGATTTAAAGGACTTAAATTGAATTATATTGAATATTTAATTAATATAATTAATAGAATAATATATTTAATTCAGAAATAATCGTAAATAGTAGAATTGACAATATTGTGTGAATTAGATAGTATAAGAGAATTGGTTAGGTTTAGATTCAAATTTTTATAACGAATCTATTTAATAAACGACGTTAGAACGTATAAATTATATTATAATTATAATCGAGCTCGAAATGGCGTGGTAGTTCGTAATCTGACGATTCGAACTTTAAACGAATATACAGAATCCATTTTAGGTCAGATTTATGTGAAACAAGAAACGTTCAGACCTGATGAACTATATTTTTCTAATGGAAGAGAAAAATCGGGATTTCGTCGCATGGATTGTGAGTTATGTCCAAATCAAATTTTAAAATAGTCGCTATGGAATTTGTTTATAATTTATAACGATTTATTTATATTATAACAGGATTTTTAATATAAATTGAATATCGATTTAACTTGGATTTTTGAAATATCGAGTTATAAATCCAGATATGTATATTTTGGAGCCGTAAGATATTCTATTAATATATATACAATAATATTAATTTATTAATATTAAATTAAATTGTTCTTAAAATATATTAATATTTAATTGGTTTATTTAGAGCCTTAGAAAATAGCTGTTTTTACAAACGACCTCCGTTTTCGATGAAATTAATTTTGTTGGATCTGAAATATCAAATTATTGTTAGATTTCAATTTTCATGATTCTTGGAGTCAGTATGTGGCCGTGCGGAATTTAAATGTGAAAAACAGTCGATAAATTGACTTTAAAAATACGCTGTGTGAGCTAACGGATTCAGAATCCGACGAAGTTTCGTTGGGTCCGTAATATCAAACTATAGCGGTATGTCCATTTTCATCGAATTTGGATATTGTATGTGATCATAGGAATTTTTAAAATGATAAATTGAGTTAATTATCAAATACAAATTAATATAAAAATATATATGAAGCTTCTTGAGCAAGCCAATCTACCATATAAATACCACTACATCCTTACAAACCTTGAAATATTTTTCTTTTGGCCAACAGAAAATTCGCCGCACTTATCTCATCTAAAAACCCAAAACGTGATCTTCCATAATTTATATCAATTCAAATAAATTACCAGGAATTACAAAACATATATCTTTGGATTTGTTTTGAGATAAGCTTCGCTCCTATATCAAATTTACAAGGTGCGATCCAAAGTTTTGGGTTTGTTGAGTTCCAACAACGATCTAGGGTTGGATTTTTAGAGAGATTTAGGCTTCTAATTGTGAAATGGATACTGGATTCTTGATCGGCGATTAGTTTATCATAAATGGTGAGATTTTGGGGTGGATTAATGGAGTTTGAAGTCGATGTCTGTACAAGGATGGCACGCGCCAGAACTGGTAAACGCGATTCGAATGCTCTTTCTGGGTTGGTGTACCATAATGACAATGTCGAGTTGTATGTTTTTGGGGTCGATAGATTGAGATTTTGAAGAGGGACTTAGTGGTGATTTTTATTCGATTTTTATTATGTTGTGGAAGGAGAACAGAGTGGAGGAACGTTTGGCAATGGTGGAGGATTTACTGGAGATCGCATTTGAATTGGTTGGAGGAAGATAATGTACTGCTCACGATGGGTATGGTTTTAATTAAGTATAATTTGTGTATACTAAATATGTATTAACCTAAAGATATCATAAGTTGTTCATGCTTTATCGAAATTCAACAAAACAGGATCCGTTAGTGTCGTATTGACGAGGGCTATACAATGGAACTGATTCGGAGTGAAATGGAGCTCATTATAATTTATAGCGAAATAAATTGCCTGATCTAAATCAACGACAGTTATCATTATTTAACGATAAACTACCAAAGTAAGTAAAACTCACTAACTCTGCCCAGCTTATATTTTTATAACGTATTTTTAGAATTGATAAATGTTGGTTGATTGCTGTATGTTGACTGTTTGGATGGACTGCTAATTAATTGGTTGAGAATATAGATAACGCTATATATATATATCTTTAATCAAATATTGATTATGTTTATCAGAATATTTCATATAGAAATGAAATCAATGTTATTTATATTGTTTGACATCTGTGGATGCAGGAAAACAGGTTGGAGGGATCCAACTGGATTCCTCAATATTTATAATACCGTTTTTCATATATTGTGATATAATATGTGGTATATAATCTGTTATTGATTATGTGTGTCTGTATGATGATTGATCCTTTTTGTTTGGTATTTTTAAATACCATAAGTGATATCGGAATATATAAAAGGAAATAGTTAAGTGATATTGAATTTAAGTATTTTATAAAATCAATGAATTTTATAAAGGAAATATTTGGAAAATTTATAAAATTATAAAAAGGGAATTTACGGGTTATAAAGGAATTACGAGAAGTTTGATTTAAAGTAAATATTTAATAGAGATATGTTTTTAGCAGATAAATTGAGAAGAATAGTTTATAAACGATGTTTATAAATTAAGGTAAATATGTATCATTAGATAAATGAAAATATAAGTCTGAATTTATATAGAGGAGTAAAAATCGGTTTTAACACCAATATTTGAAAATGGAAGGTGAACTTAACATTTTATAAAGGGAATCATAAAGGATGGAATACGAATATGATAAGGGAAAATCTATTTTTTTTAAATAGAAATGGAATTTCGAATGGGCTAGAATAGATAACTTGTTTAATAATAAAAACAAGTAGTGTGATTTATAAATAATGTTTATAAATGAAATAAAAATAATTATCAGTGGATAATTTGGATTGTAAATTCAGCAGTGAATATGGAAACGGGAAATTGGGAACTGTTTAAAAAGGAAACGATGGAATTTATTTTGATGTTCGAAATATGAATAGGATCAAAATAAAATCCATAAAGATTTGTAATTAGAATTCGACTAGGCCAAATGTTATAAATAATTTATTTTAAGAAATTATATGTTGAATAAATCAGGATTTGACAAGATAATTAATATTCGGTTTAAAACCGATATTTTATAATCAAATATAAAGGCGATAGAGAATTATAAACTTATTAAATAAAATCAACTATGAAGTTGACATGTAAATGAGATTTGATAAATAAAATGGAATGCGAATAAGAAGTTTTAAAATGACCCGATAATTGGAGTTTAAACCTGTGCTAGTATTTAAATTATGAAATCAAATTTTGAATTGATAAAACGAGTCCAGTTTTCTGTAAAAGAATAATATTCACGTTTTAAACTGAATAACGATTTAAAAGAAAACGTTTTGCAGAATTAAAATAGTTACAAAAGGAAATTGGTAATTGTAGGGAAGTACTAAATTCAAAAATGAATTTAGAAGTTGAATTGACCCGAAAGGGTAAAATATGCTGGAGTTCGTAACATAAATCGAATATAGTTTATTTGAAAGAGAGATTATCGAATAGAGTTTATTCGAAAAAGAGTTATCGAATATAGTTTATTCAAAAGAGAGAATATCGAATATAGTTTATTCAAAAGAGAGATTATCGAATATAGTTTATTCGAAAGAGAGATTATCGAATATAGTATATTCGAACAGAGATTATCAAATATAGTTTATTCGAAAGAGAGATTATCGAATAGAGTTTATTTGAAAATTATTTATCGAATATAGTTATTCGAAAGAAAAATTATAGAATATAGTTTATTTGAAAGAAAGATTATCGAATATAGTTATTCGAAAGGGAGTTATCGAATAGAGTTTATTCGGAAAAGAGTTATTGAATATAGTTTATTCGAAAGAGAGTTATCGAATAGAGATTACTCGAGAGAGAATAATACATTGGGATTCGACTATATCGAATGTGGGAAAGTACTATTTACTTTCCGGTTTTTAAATCAAGATTTATTTATTTAATAATTTAATAAATTAATTAACTATTATTTATTCAAATTAATGAATAAAAGTTATATTTTGAAGTTAGATATTTTTCGAAAGTAGGGATTATAATGTTATCGTTATAACCAATGTTTTTCATAAAAGAATTGGATTCGTAAACTGAATCCGAGAGTTGCGTAAGCAATGATTTGATAAGAAGATAAGAAACAGAGTTAAGGAAATTAAAGACTGACCAGAGATTAGTTAAGTTGAATGGTTTTCTGAGTATCGATCTGATGTTGGTTTTGGCCTTCGAGGTTGATATTCAGGGAATCGTTCTCTTACTAGTTTACAGTTAGATTCTAATGGATATGGGGAGGTAGTGATACGTGAATAAGAAATGGAAATGTTTTTCCAATGTGATAACGTATATTTTCTAAATTTAGAAAATAAGGATTTATTAATATATGAAAACGGGAAATGGAGAAATGAATAAATTAATGATAAATTAATTTAAAGAGAAAGATGTTTATTGATGATTGATCGATAAAATTTCCATTTGGAAATAAGATCGTTGTGTGTATGGATGTTTTCCTTTGACAGTTAAATAACCGACTATCAAAGTCTTGACCATTTTTCCGTCGTCAATACAGAGAGACCAGGATCAGATTTATTATCTGAAAACCACTCCTTACAGGCATTAGTGTTGCGAATCAAGTATGATGAAGATAATTGAAGACGAAGTTTATGCAAGGGCTGTTCTGGAAAATCCTAGGTAGAAATTGCGTAAGATGAGTTTACATAATATTGTCTTCGGCTTGTCCAGTCCTAGGACAACCTGTATGGAAGAATTTCTGACAGAGTGTATTTAAAAGATCACGTAAGTTGATCTCTTCAAACGTATTTATGTTTGGTGGCGAGCAATTCATTTCTCTTAGCTGTATAAACATGGTATTTTTGGAGAAATCAATTTGTGATTTGGCAGGTATGATGATGTGACATTCAAAGTGAATAAATGTGTGATCTGTCAGAGATAAGTGTGGCCTCTAGCCTTACAACTGAGAAATGGTATAAAATCGGGTAGGTCGCATGGCTAAGTGGGTAGCTCCCAGTTAGGGTTTATTGTCACCTGATCTAGAGAAATTTCATTTACTTCTTTAACCTATTTCGATGCTGTCCCTTTCAGGAAACGGTTGTTGATCCCAACTGTTGTTGATAATATATTCGGTTTACTCAAGCGAAATGAGTGACCGGTCATGTTTAGCTTCGGTTACATGATGTTCTTGTTGAACGCGGTGTATTCCTCTCTAGAGATACACTGTCGGAAGGTAGTCCTATACCTTGCCAGTTGGAATCCATTACCAAATAAGCGCCCGTGGTTTTTGATCATATATTACATTTATGTGGAACGTAAGATGAAAGCGTTCCACTAGATTGCTATTAATTTGATTTAGACATTATTATAATATCATAAGAGTATGATATTTTAAAAGAATGTTTTGGATTATCGTAAGGTAAAAACCATCTGTGTTTATGTATGGATTGGTCTTATGATTATTCTTTCTTTTAAAAGGATTTTAAAATTTAAGCAAATGGTTGGAGTTTACTCACACCAGTCACATGAATGACCCAGAGTTTATTTTTGTTTTGTTTTCCCTAAACTCTTGGGTGCTCAATTTTGTACGGGCAGTCAAGTAGTCGGGATTTTACATATACTTGGAAAGCTTCGAGCAGAAGGCCTCAAGATTATATATCTATTGTTATTTCCGCTGTGTTGTAAGTGTTGTACACCGATAATTGTATTATATACAGATACTGGTTTTTTTTCAAAGTTATCTTATATAATATATTTATTCGTTCCACTGTGAGATTCGTGTTACTCTGATTCTGTGTTGTTATGTTCTTCTCCTTCTTCTATTCTAGTTTTCTTTATTTCTATTCCTCACCCTCTAACTTCTTTCTATTAATGATCTGGAATGTTCGATGCCTGCATAATTGACATGGGTTTTATGTTGATTTTCTACGTCGAAAATTCTGGTTCGTTACAGGTAAGGTGATAGGTGCCTACAACAAACATAATTTTTGTGGCCATGATGGTTGCAGGATGGGTGTCGGCCAAGAAAATTATTTTTATGAGTCCCACCTGAATCCAATGTTGAAATTATTTCTAACGTACAAAATTTTGTTTTTTATTAGAACTGCCATGGGAAACTTTTTTTTAAGTAGTGCATGTAACTAAGGTCAGTGGATGATGCCTTTTATAATGGTATAAATTTGCACAGTCGGGAGAAGATAAAACAATTTCAAGAAAAGGAGTATAAGAATCTATTATATTATATGAAAGCACAATCTTCCTCCAAAGACCTTTCAGTTCCATTTCTGCCATAAAATCAATACGCTGACATGTGCCCAAATAAATTGATCAATGATGGAAAATGAGTTTAAACATATGCAACTCTTGGTTTTCTATAGTAACGTTTCGCTGTTAGACATTCACAATTTGAAACTTCCCCTATTAGACCTTTCGGTTCCATTTCTACCAAAAAATCAATACGTTGACATGTGTCCAAATAAATTGATCAATGGTGGAAAATGAGTTTAAACATATGCAACTATTGGTTTTCTATAGTAACGTTTCGCTATTAGACATTCACAATTTGTAACTTCCCCTATTAATGTTAAAAACTTACAATCCCATTTTCGTTTCACACTAAAATTATTGTCAATTGAATGCTTCTTTATCATTCTTATTATTAATTTTATTATGTAAATAAAGTTCAATAGAATTAAATGTAATTCTTTCAAATCTTTCTTCATAGTTTGCCTCCTTACTCCATTCAATTATAAATTAAGCAATTACATTCAAAAGTTTTCACTTCTATATTTTCAAGTAGAACTAATATTCAAATCTACACACTTTTATGTTCATATTTTTTTTCCTTTCAGCACTACTCCATTCTAATATAAATTCAACAATTAATATTCAAATATTTTCACACTAATATTTTCAACATCTACAAAATCGAATTGTGTTTTCATATAATATAGTAGATGAAAGCACAATATTCATCTGGAGGCTTTTCAGTTCCAGTCTGCTCAAAAGCTCACGTGGTGCCATGTGTTATCGAAGTTTAATTGTCTTAATTTTTTCATTAATTTTGCTTATTGCAGGTATTTCTTAAACGAATTCTAATGGACTCAACATTTATTTACATGTTTTGTTGATTATCTTCCTATTATACACTTATTATATTTATTATATCTATTATATAAACAAAGTTTAATTTTCTTAAATATGTCATTACTTTTGCTTATTGCATGTATTTCTTAAAAGAATTCTAATGGACTCAACATTTTTTGTTAATTATAGTCCTAATATATATATATATATATATATATAACACATCTAATTTTATTATTATATAAAATAAAGTAAATATGATGTTGACTTTTTTTGCACCACATTTTCTTTTAGTTCAAATCCTCTACCCTTATTCATTTGGATAGAAGTTTACAATCGGCCCACCAAAAATAAAAAATATTTCTCAAGCATTCCCTATATAACAAGAATTCTCTTGATTTATGCCTCAAACTTTTCACTTACTTGCTTTAAACATTTGTTCAATGGTTTCCGCACTGTCCTGATTTGCAAAAAATTTCCAAAATCATTAATGATGATTGTTTCTTTTCTTTATATTCTATCCTTAGCTGTGGCCATTTAGACCTTTCGGTTCCATTTCTGCCAAAAAATCAATACGTTGACGTGTGTCCAAATAAATTGATAAATGGTGGAAAATGAGTTTAAACATATGCAACTATTGGTTTTCTATAGTAACGTTTCGCTGTTAGACATTCACAATTTGAAACTTCCCCTATTAATGTTAAAAACTTACAATCCCAATTTCTTTTCACATACTTGCTAAAATTATTGTCAATTGAATGCTTCTTTATCATTCTTATTTTTAATTTTATTATGTAAATAAAGTTCAATAGAATTGAATGTAATTCTTTCAAATCTTTCTTCATAGTTTGCCTCCTTGCTCCATTCAATTATAAATTAAGCAATTACATTCAAAAGTTTTTACTTCTATATTTTCAAGTAGAATTAATATTCAAATCTACACACTTTATGTTCATATTTTTTTCCTTTCAGCGCTACTCCATTCTAATATAAATTCAACAATTAATATTCAAATATTTTCAACATCTACAAAATCGAATTGTGTTTTCATATAATATAGTAGATGAAAGCACAATATTCATCTGGAGGCTTTTCAGTTCCAGTCTGCTCAAAAGCTCACGTGGTGCCATGTGTTATCGAAGCTTAATTGTCTTAATTTTTTCATTAATTTTGCTTATTGCAGGTATTTCTTAAACGAATTCTAATGGACTCATGAATGTTTTGTTGATTATCTTCCTATTATACACTTATTATATTTATTATATCTATTATATAAACAAAGTTTAATTTTCTTAAATATGTCATTACTTTTGCTTATTGCATGTATTTCTTAAAAGAATTCTAATGGACTCAACATTTTTTGTTGATTATATTCCTAATATATATATATATATATATATCACATCTATTTTTATTATTATATAAAATAAAGTAAATATGATGTTGACTTTTCTTGCACCACATTTTCTTTTAGTTCAAATCCTCTACCCTTATTCATTTGGATAGAAGTTTACAATTGGCCCACCAAAAATAAAAAATATTTCTCAAGCATTCCCTATATAACAAGAATTCTCTTGATTTATGCCTCAAACTTTTCACTTACTTGCTTTAAACATTTGTTCAATGGTTTCTGCACTGTCCAGATTTGCAAAAGTTGTCCAAAATCATTAATGATGACCGTTTCTTTTCTTTATATTCTATCCTTAGCTGTGGCCTTTTAGACCTTTCGGTTCCATTTCTACCTAAAAATCAATACGCTGACATGTGTCCAAATAAATTGATAAATGGTGGAAAATGAGTTTAAACATATGCAACTATTGGTTTTCTATAGTAACGTTTCGCTGTTAGACATTCACAATTTGAAACTTCCCCTATTAATGTTAAAAACTTACAATCCCAATTTCTTTTCACATACTTGCTAAAATTATTGCCAACTGAATGCTTCTTTATTATTCTTATTATTAATTTTATTATGTAAATAAAGTTCAATAGAATTGAATGTAGTTCTTTCAAATCTTTCTTCATAGTTTGCCTCCTTGCTCCATTCAATTATAAATTAAGCAATTACATTCAAAAGTTTTCACTTCTATATTTTCAAGTGGAATTAATATTCAAATTTACACACTTTATGTTCATATATATTTTTCCTTTCAGCGCTACTCCATTCTAATATAAATTCAACAATTAATATTCAAATATTTTCATGCAAATATTTTCAACGTCTACAAAATCGAATTGTGTTTTCATATAATATAATAGATGAAAGCACAATATTCATCTGGAGGCTTTTCAGTTCCAGTCTGCTCAAAAGCTCACGTGGTGCCATGTGTTATCGAAGTTTAATTGTCTTAATTTTTTCATTAATTTTGCTTATTGCAGGTATTTCTTAAACGAATTCTAATGGACTCATGAATGTTTTGTTGATTATCTTCCTATTATACACTTATTATATTTATTATATAAACAAAGTTTAATTTTCTTAAATATGTCATTACTTTTGCTTATTGCATGTATTTCTTAAAAGAATTCTAATGGACTCAACATTTTTTGTTGATTATATTCCTAATATATATATATATATATATATATATCACATCTATTTTTATTATTATATAAAATAAAGTAAATATGATGTTGACTTTTCTTGCACCACATTTTCTTTTAGTTCAAATCCTCTACCCTTATTCATTTGGATAGAAGTTTACAATCGGCCCACCAAAAATAAAAAATATTTCTCAAGCATTCCCTATATAACAGGAATTCTCTTGATTTATGCCTCAAACTTTTCACTTACTTGCTTTAAACATTTTTTCAATGGTTTCCGCACTGTCCTGATTTGCAAAAATCGTCCAAAATCATTAATGATTACCGTTTCTTTTCTATATATTCTATCCTTAGCTGTGGCCTTTTAATTTTCACTCTTCTGTTTTCATTTCTTACATGTTGGAATTATTAGTTGCTTTTGTTCTCATGTACTAAATTCATTTTCCAATTACTAAAAGATAGTTTTCTATACAAGAAATTAAGTTTTGGTTGACTGGTAATCGATTTCCAGCTCAAGTTTAGGTATATACATCCTTTGATTAAGTCCTATTGCTTTTCCCTTTTTGTTTCTTCAGTGAAATTTGTACTTTTCATATTAATCTAATTGATTCTCTGTCCAACTTCAGGTATTCCCTTCCTTTGGTTATGTTCCATTGTATTATGCTTTTTGGTTCATCACAAAAATTCATTTCTCGATCGTGATCTATTTGACTTTGTACTCTAAATAGGTAGACGTCATTCTTCTTCGTTCCTTTTTTTGGATATCAACTTTGTTTTTAGGTATTTCCTGCTTTTTGAATTTATAGATCTTCACTACATAGGTTGCTCTAAATATAATTAATGGTCTCAGCGACTTTGAAAATTTTAAGATGTTTGCTTATTCAAAGATCGCTCTAATGGCTGACTTAATAACATCTTTTTTACAAATTATTTTAAAGCGTATGTTTCATCATTCTTTTTGGATTTCTGTTTGATATTATAATGCTTCATTTGTGCTTTTTATGTTCCAATTATCCAATTACATAAAAATAATGATTGATTTTGACGAGAACTTATTTAGCAGTGAAAATGTTGTACAAAAATAATTTTTGGTTTTACGTTACAATTTATTTTCAATTATAATTTTCAGAATGTATTATATATAAAATCGAATATAGTATCCGTAGTCATCTCTTCTCATTCCTTTTCACCTTAAAACTAAATTCTCTTAGTTTTTAACTTATAGTTTTCATTTACCATTTTTGTGACGGCCCGCCCCGCACCAACCGACATTTACTCCAAATGTGCGCTGTACACATGTCCAGTTAGCACAGAACGGGTCGTGAGAAGGAAAAGGAAGAAGGAAATGAACATACAAAGAACCTGTAGAATGTCTCACAGTGCATATGACAAAATATAATAATAACATACTTGACATAAAACAGGAGAGACAGTGCATAAGCTGAAAATCAGAACTAAACATCATAGCAGCGGAAATCAAAAAAAATACAGCTTATTACAACTTTCAAACTGTCTCAAAGCAAAAGCAAGATAAATGGGGTACACTACTAATGCCCAAGTAGCGACCACCAACGATACAGGGAGAATGCGTATATATATATAATACGTGGAAGCCTCATGCCCGCCTCCGAACCAGCTACTCGCGCATCACCAGCTAACCTGTCTCTAGTCTGCTCGTGTGAGCACCCAGAGTAATAAGAGGAGACATAAAACTCTGGGTCAGACATAAAGCCTGGTATGAGCGATAAGCTTCTAAAGTGAACAATAACAGGTAGACTAAAACATACCTGAACCTGGACCTGCAACCAAAGAGTTAGCACTACATACTGTACAACACTCTAAGGTATCATATCAAACAGTGTAAAGATACGGAGGTGGGGGAGGTGTGCATGTCATAATGATGGCAAACAATCAAACATAGCATCCATCCTCACATCTCTCACTCAGTGCGTAAATCATACGACATTCACCACTTCGATCACCCAACATACTTTGCTACGATCACTTTGCCCCATGAAGTCATAAATGGCTTCACTCCACTGATAACGTAGCCACAAATCCTTCGCTATGTCCACTTTGCCCCATGGAGTTACAAGAACCCCACTGCACTTGCTCATAGCCTTACTAATCCTTACTATGTCCACTTGCCCCATGGAGTTATTCACCCCATCTGCGCTGGCTCATAGTCTTACTACGCATCACCTTGCCCCTCATGTCATAATGACCCTACTGCGCTGATAACGTAGTCTATCTACCATCACTTTGCCCCTCAGGTCAGAATGACCCTACTGCACTGATAAGTAGCCCATCATTCCTTTTTAGTGGTGAATCGAAGTTATGAACGTCGACAACTCCTTAGCACACGTCCCGCAGCAAAGTCTAACCATGAAGTGAACTCCTTGGTTCCCAACTGGTTCCGGGATCCTGAGCTCTAACTTCCCCTATTGGACTACCTTTGCATCTCGGGTTATTGGTCATCACCATCGGATCGCACCGGGTTGGCCTTCATTTCTCCTCTTCGTTTTGCTTCAGGTCGCCATCGTCAACTTCTCGGTTTGGATCGTGATCATCACCCCCGCTCGGGTTGGATCGTGAATACCCATTGGTTCGGGTCGTGCCACCTTGCTGAGATCGTGACGTGTTCCTTCCGGCGGATCGTGACACCCAGGCTGGAACGAATCGTGGAAGATAGTGGCGGATCGGGTCGTAATGCGATCTGGATCGGAGTACTTCAGTTTGGGCACGGCGCTGCATCGATTCGTCTCGTGGGCCTTGCGCAGGTGGTTCAGTTCGAAGAAGACGACTCGGTTCGTGGTGATGACCCACGATCCCATAGGGCGATCCGATCGACCCTCAGTCCCCTATGCGATCTGAATCCCTGCACCTTGTCCAGCGAGTTGTTTGCGCCTCTCGACAGCGTTTTCAACCATTCCAACTATTCTAAGCAGTCACAAAGCATTTCATACAGTCAGAGCAACATGCATAATCAACCACAAACATCAAAACATCAACATGATATGTCAAAATGGATCAAACATACCCAAAACCCCATATTTCCCCCTAAGCATATTTAGGTGAAACTAATGATAGGATTAACAAAACTTAACCAATTTAACACAAATTCATATCAGAGGTCTAAAGCATCATTCCGCACTTTATAAACATTTTTCTAGAATTTTATCATGTATAAATTTGCTAATTAACACTAATCACCCCTAATTAGTCATACTTAGTGCAAAACTATGCAAATCACTCACCTTAGCCACAAAATAAACTAAGATCCAAAATAAATCTCTGATTTGATGTGAATCTCTATGCTAAACAGCAGCCCCAATGTTGATTTGGTGAAGATCTTCCTTGATTAGGAGTTGCTAAGCCAAATCCTTGACCAAAAGATGATTTGGAGGTGATTTAGAGGTTGGAGGCCATTTTTAGGGTTCCTTGGTGATAAGTGGAGGCTAGAAAACTGAAATGAAATGATTCTCTATCTCATTTCAGCCCTCCCATAACCCTAATCCCGAAATGGGTTATGGGCCTACTCGCTAATCACCCGATTTGGCCCGGTTAAGCAGTTTTTCACCTTCCAAACCTTGTTTCAGCCATATCTCCCAAACGGTAAGTCCGTTTGGCCATTATGACCACTCTACGGAAAGAGAAACTATCAAACAAATCAAATGGAAGTGGTTTCAGGTCAAAATTCCTTTCCAATCAAAAGTTATGGCCAAAACAGTACCAACTAGGGGCAAAATGGTCATTTACAAATCGACAAAAATCATGAACATGGGAAATGACTCTAATGGATGTTTCCCAAAGTTACATGACCATACAACTTCATACAGGAAAGAAATAAATATTCTACAATCCTATGATGTGTAGAATATGGGTCGTTACACCCTCCCCCCCTTAAGAAATTTCGCCCCCGAAATTCCCTAATCCAAACACACACAAAGGTCTCGCATGCCTATCAATCATAAAACAACAATCAACATGCAAAACAAGCAAAACAAGTCTACACTAGCATGCGGAAAATTAAATCGCAAAGTAAACCTTACCAGGCAAAGAGTTCTGGATGTGCTTTCCTAATGCTCTCCTCTGTCTCCCAAGTACAATCATTCTCGTCCTCGCCCCACTGAACTTTTACTAGCTTCACCAACTTCCTTCGAAGTTGCTTTGTATCGTGCCCCACAATACGGATCGGCTTGCGGTTCCCAACTGCCTTGGGTTCTACTTCGAAGTCCTCTAACTGATTAGGTGAAATAGTCATATCTGAGTCGTGAACGAACTTCCTTAGTTGGGAAACATGAAATACATTGTGAACTCCTGCCATTTTATCTGGTAAGCCAACTCTATACGCCAAACTCCCGACTAATTCAAGAACGGGGAACGGGCCAACAAATCTTGGTGCCAACTTGCCTCTCCTGCCAAATCATATCACGCTTTTCAACGGAGAGATCTTAACAAACACCAAGTCACCAACGGAGAATTTCAAATCTCTTCTCCACTTATCAGCATAACTCTTCTGCCTATCTTGGGCAGCTTTCATTTGTTGATGAATGATCTTAATCTTATCTGAAGTTTCTCTCACCACATCTGGTCCAAGCACAAACTTCTCGCCAGTCTCTATCCAACATGATGGTGAGTTGCACGGTCTTCCGTACAAAGCTTCATATGGAGCCATACCAATACTGGATTGGTAGCTATTATTATATGCAAACTCTACTAGATGCAAATGGTCATCCCATGATCCACCAAAATCCAATATACAAGCTCTCAAGAGATCTTCCAATATACAATTCACCCTCTCCGTCTGACCGTCGGTCTGAGGATGATATGCGGTACTGAGATGTAATCCTGACCCTAGAGCCTCTTGTAAGCTCTTCCAAAACCCACTAGTGAACAACGGGTCTCGGTCACTCACAATGCTTTTGGGTACTCCATGAAACCTCACTACCCACTTCATATACAATTCTGCCAACTTGGCTGCCGTTCTGGTCGATTTGACGGGTATAAATCTTGCGCTCTTAGTCAATCGATCCACAATTACCCAAATGCTATCATATCCCGATCTAGTCCTTGGTAAACCATCGATGAAATCCATCGAGACTTGCTCCCATTTCCATTCGGGAATTTCTAATGGTTGCAACAACCCACTAGGCTTCTTTTGCTCGGCTTTAACTAGCTGACAATTCATGCATTTGGATATAAACTTCCCAACGTCTCTTTTCATCCCTTCCCAGTAGTAAGTCTGTCTCATGTCTCGATACATCTTATTACCACCGGGATGTATAGTCAGTTTTGGTTGATGACATTCTCTAAGCACTTCATCTCTCAAACCATTCACGTTGGGCACAACTAGTCTTCCATTCTTTCGAAGCCATCCATCTCGATCAAGCCCATACACATTCATCTCCTCACCGCCGACGTTCATCTCTAACTTGGAGATGATTTCTAATAGATTAGGATCGTCCCTCTGGCTAGAACCAATCCGCTCTATCAAAGTGGGTCTGATCGTCAAACTAGCTAGCATAACTGGATCCAACTCGCACTTTGGTCTGAAATCAAAACCCGCGATAAACTCCAGTTGCTTCCATTCAAGAAACATTGCCCCTAAGCTGGCATGTCTCCTACTCAAGGCATCGGCTAACGCATTACCCTTCCCAGGTGTATACGCGATATCAAAATCATACGAAGCCAAGAACTCTAACCATCTCTGCTGACGGAGATTCAGATCTTTCTGAGAGAAGAGATACTTTAACGATTTATGATCGGTAAACAACTCAAATCTTTCTCCCAAGAGATAGTGTCTCCACATCTTCAGCGCAAATACAATCGCTGCCAATTCCAAATCATGGGTAGGATACTTCTTCTCATGCGGCTTTAGCTGTCGACTAGCATAAGCTATAACCCTACCTCCTTGCATCAATACAGCACCCAGTCCGGTACCACAAGCATCCGTGTATACCGTCATCTCTTCATTCCCCTTAGGAATGACTAGCACTGGCGCACGCGTCAACTTCTCCTTTAGACTCTTGAAGGCATCCTCACACACTCCGTCCCAGACGAAGGACTGATTCTTCTTAGTCAACCGAGTCAACGGTGCTGCAATCTTGGAGAAGTCCTGGATAAACTTACGATAATATCCGGCTAATCCCAAGAAACTTCTTACATCTGTAGCGTTCTTGGGCGTAGGCCAATCCTGTACCGTAGCCACCTTCGCAGGGTCCACGGCAATACCACTCTCTGAAACAACATGACCCAAGACTCTTACTTCCCTTCTCCAAAAATGACACTTAGAGAATTTCGCTTTCAATTGGTGTTTCCTCAACACCTCCATCACTATCCCCAAGTGCCCCTTGTGTTCCTCCTCTGTCCTTGAATAAACAAGGATATCATCCACGAACACAAGAACAAACTTATTCAACTGATCTCTGAATACTCGATTCATAAGATCCACAAAATAGGCTGGTGCATTGGTCAACCCAAACGGCATGACCAACCACTCATAAAATCCAGACGGCGTCCTAAATGCCGTTTTCGGAACACTCTCATCCGCCACTCGTAGCTGATGAAATCCTGTCGCGAGGTCCAACTGGGAGAACACTCTTGCTCCTTTTAGCTGATCAAACAAATCATCTATCCGCGGTAGAGGATACTTATTCTTCCTCGTCACCTTATTCAACTCGCGATAGTCCACACACAAACGAAGGGAACCATCTGCCTTAGTGGCAAACACAACTGGTGCTCCCCACTCGGAGACACTCCTTCTAATCAATCCCTTCTTCAAAAGATTGCTGACTTGCACCCCGAGCTCTCGCTGCTCCTTTGGTGCCATACGACGAAGTGGCATTACTATAGGTCTGGCATCTTTCACTAAATCAATACGGAACTCAATCTCTCGGTGTGGTGGAAGCCCGGTCACCTCCTCGAAGATGTCCGGATACTGGCCAACCACGGGCACATCTGACAACTCATCCTACGGGATGTCGAGGGAATTTACAAAACTAGCCATAACCCCATCACTAGGTAGACTACCAAACACTACCCTCTGCCCATCATCCGCCCTCACTGTCACCAAAAAGCCCTCACAGTCTACCACCACCCCGTATCTTTGGAGCCAATCGACTCCCAATATAATGCCATACCCAGTAAAGCCCAAAACAAAGCAATCACATACAAACATACATCCATGACTCGATAAGACCAAATTCCTGCAAATCATACTAAGGCTAGTCGAACCACCAATCTGGTTCGTCACAACCAATGGTCTATCGACTATCTCGGGTTCCAGTCCCAACCTATCTACCAGGTCACTAGATATGAAGGAACGGGAAGCCCCAGTATTAAACAAAACTCGAATTGGTACATCATAAATAGAAAGCATACCTTGATTAACAACATTCTTTCCTTTCTCCGCCGCAGTTGGGGCATTCGACGAAGAAGGAATAGCATCAAGAGCATATGCTTTCACAATCTGCTTCTCCTTAAGAGGTTGCGGACACTTTTCCTTCTGATGTCCCACTTGACCACAGTTGTAGCACTTCCTTTCCGCTGGCTTGGCCCGACATTCTTTAGCATGGCCTTTCTTTCCACAGCTGAAGCACTCAACATCCTTCTTGCTCTTTTTCTGGCCACTCTTAGATTGGTCCTGCTTCCTCTTATTCTGAGAGCTATTCTTGCCTCCACCGCCTGCTTGCGACTTTGGCCCTTCTGCAGATGCAGCCTCAGTCTTTGACTTAGGGTAAAGGCTCTCTGATCTCAAAGCTTTCCCCACGATCGATTCAAAAGTCTCATCGATGTGGTTGATAATCCTTTCCCCCAAGTACCCATCCAAACCAGTAATGAACTTCTAATTCTTCTTCTCAGGAGTATCAATAAGAGACAGTCCATACTTCGACAAAGTGTCGAACTCAGCAACATAATCAGAAACTGCCCTCCCATTCTACTTGAGTTCCAAGAACCTCTTGAACAACACTGACTTCTGGGCAGCTGGAATGAACTTCTCGCTAAAGCGATCCTTGAACTGAACCCAAGTAACCTCGTCCTCTGGAGTAGCTGTTCTAATGGCATTCCACCAATTCATCGCTCGCCCTTGCAGCTGACGAGACGCTAGCCTTCTCTTCATCGCATCCTCAAGACCCAAGTCATCAAAGATACGGTCACAGCTATCCATCCAATCTTGAACATCCGTGGCCGACTCCGTTCCGTGGAACGGCTTTCCACCAAGATTAGTGTAATCCTTGCACAACTTGGCGAAATCGACCCTAGGCGCCTGCACCACTGGGCCAACACCAACTCCAGGATTGGGAACCGCCCCTTGCACTTCTCTAAGCATGTCTCTCATGAGGTTTGTAAACATCGCCCTCATGTCAGCGGCATTCCCATTATTGGCCCCTCTACGGTACCTCTAACATATCGGCTCATCGTCAATCTGTAAAAGGGAAACGATTAACGACCCCATAGTGGTACTAGTGCAGTGCAACATCATTCTTATACTACTAATAGTATACATATACATAGCTTTTGAAAACCAAAGTAATCACAAATACGCGCTCTCATATACGTACTAACTCTCCCTAGTGTCTTTCCCTAGGTTAACTACGCAACCTAGAGCTCTGATACCAAGTGTGACGGCCCGCCCCGCACCAACCGACATTTACTCCAAATGTGCGTTGTACACATGTCCAGTTAGCACAGAACGGGTCGTGAGAAGGAAAAGGAAGAAGGAAATGAACATACAAAGAACCTGTAGAATGTCTCACAGCGCATAGGACAAAATATAATAATAACATACTTGACATAAAACAGGAGAGACAGTGCATAAGCTGAAAATCAGAACTAAACATCATAGCAGCGGAAATCAAAAAAAATACAGCTTATTACAACTTTCAAACTGTCTCAAAGCAAAAGCAAGATAAATGGGGTACACTACTAATGCCCAAGTAGCGACCACCAACGACACAGGGAGAATGCGTGTGTATATATATATATATATATATATATATATATATATATATATATAATACCTGGAAGCCTCCTGCCCGCCTCCGAACCAGCTACTCGCGCATCACCAGCTAACCTGTCTCTAGTCTGCTCGTGTGAGCACCCAGAGTAATAAGAGGAGACATAAAACTCTGGGTCAGACATAAAGCCTGGTATGAGCGATAAGCATCTAAAGTGAACAATAACAGGTAGACTAAAACATACCTGAACCTGGACCTGCAACCAAAGAGTTAGCACTACATACTGTACAACACTCTAAGGTATCATATCAAACAGTGTAAAGATACGGAGGTGGGGGAGGTGTGCATGTCATAATGATGGCAAACAATCAAACATAGCATCCATCCTCACATCTCTCACTCAGTGCGTAAAGCATACGACATTCACCACTTCGATCACCCAACATACTTTGCTACGATCACTTTGCCCCCATGAAGTCATAAATGGCTTCACTGCACTGATAACGTAGCCACAAATCCTTCGCTATGTCCACTTTGCCCCATGGAGTTACAAGAACCCCACTGCACTGGCTCATAGCCTTACTAATCCTTACTATGTCCACTTGCCCCATGGAGTTATTCACCCCATCTGCGCTGGCTCATAGTCTTACTACGCATCACCTTGCCCCTCATGTCATAATGACCCTACTGCGCTGATAACGTAGTCTTGCTACCATCACTTTGCCCCTCAGGTCAGAATGACCCTAATGCACTGATAAGTAGCCCATCATTCCTTTTTAGTGGTGAATCGAAGTTATGAACGTCGACAACTCCTTAGCACACGTCCCGCAGCAAAGTCCAACCATGAAGTGAACTCCTTGGTTCCCAACTGGTTCTGGGATCCTGAGCTCTAACTTCCCCTATTGGACTACCTTTGCATCTCGGGTTATTGGTCATCACCATCGGATCGCATCGGGTTGGCCTTCATTTCTCCTCTTCGTTTTGCTTCAGGTCGCCATCGTCAACTTCTCGGTTCGGATCGTGATCATCACCCCCGCTCGGGTCGGATCGTGAATACCCATTGGTTCGGGTCGTGCCACCTTGCTGAGATCGTGACGTGTTCCTTCCGGCGGATCGTGACACCCAGGCTGGAACGGATCGTGGAAGATTGGGGCGGATCAGGTCGTAATGCGATCCGGATCGGAGTACTTCAGTTTGGGCACGGCGCTGCATCGATTCGTCTCGTGGGCCTTGCGCAGGTGGTTCGGTTCGAAGAAGACGACTCGGTTCGTGGTGATGACCCACGATCCCATAGGGCGATCCGATCGACCCTCAGTCCCCTATGCGATCCGAATCCCTGCACCTTGTCCAGCGAGTTGTTTGCGCCTCTCGACGGCGTTTTCGACCATTCCAACTATTCTAAGCAGTCACAAAGCATTTCATACAGTCATAGCAACATGCATAATCAACCACAAACATCAAAACATTAACATGATATGTCAAAATGGATCAAACATACCCAAAACCCCATATTTCCCCCTAAGCATATTTAGGTGAAACTAATGATAGGATTAACAAAACTTAACCAATTTAACCCAAATTCATATCAGAGGTCTAAAACATCATTCCGCATTTTATAAACATTTTTCCAGAATTTTATCATGTATAAATTTGCTAATTAACACTAATCACCCCTAATTAGCCATACTTAGTGCAAAACTATGCAAATCACTCACCTTAGCCACAAAATAAACTAAGATCCGAAATAAATCTCTGATTTGATGTGAATCTCTATGCTAAACAGCAGCCCCAATGTTGATTTGGTGAAGATCTTCCTTGATTAGGAGTTGCTAAGCCAAATCCTTGGCCAAAAGATGATTTGGAGGTGATTTAGAGGTTGGAGGCCATTTTTAGGGTTCCTTGGTGATAAGTGGAGGCTAGAAAACTGAAATGGAATGATTCTACATCTCATTTCAGCCCTCCCATAACCCTAATCCCGAAATGGGTTATGGGCCTACTCGCTAATCACCCGATTTGGCCCGGTTAAGCAGTTTTTCACCTTCCAAACCTTGTTTCAGCCATATCTCCCAAACGGTAAGTCCGTTTGGCCATTATGACCACTCTACGGAAAGAGAAACTATCAAATGAATCAAATGGAAGTGGTTTCAGGTCAAAATTCCTTTCCAATCAAAAGTTATGGCCAAAACAGTACCAACTAGGGGCAAAATGGTCATTTATAAATCGACAAAAATCATGAACATGGGAAAAGACTCTAATGGATGTTTCCCAAAGTTACATGACCATACAACTTCATACAGGAAAGAAATAAATATTCTACAATCCTATGATGTGTAGAATACGGGTCGTTACAATTTTCAAACATGTATATAATGTTTACCTTAGCATTTTCCTTAAATGCTTTTAGGTATGTAATATTCAACTCATTTTAGGTATGGGTTGAAATATTACATTGTGCTTTTTTTACCAAAAAAATATATATATTTCTATCTTAATCTAATTCACTTTCTAAATTAAAATAGAGATATGTCGGCCTTCTTCATTCCTATTTTCAAATTTCAACTTTGTCTTCCATTTTTTTTATTGATTTCTAAGTTTATAAATTTTAATTCTGTTTTATGTATAACTAACGACTTCCATGTTTTTTGATGACAATGAGTTATGCCTTAAGAATTGCTTTATGAACTATTTTTAGGCATTTGTTCTTCAATTTCACCGTTAAAACTCAATTATCATAATTGTTAACTTATAACTTTTATTTACCTCTTTCGAACATGGATTCAATAGTTATTTTAGCATTGTCCTTAAATACAAAAATTGCTCAGTATTATTAATAATAACTGTTTCCATTCTTAAATTTTCTATCTTCAAAAAATGCTCGACTTAATCTTTCCGTCTTATGTTCTCTTATAATCAATGCTTTAGATTTAATCTTAAGCTAAACTTATCTTGCAATCTATTAAAATTGTTTGTTTATTTCATTTTCATTTATAAATTTACATTCATAATTACTGTTTTCAATATTATAGGATAAACTTTCAATACATTTCTACAAATCTACTTTATTATATGATAGAATAAATTTAGGTTGAATATATGTCGATTTCTTGCTCAATTTTAGGTACGTATTATTTTCTTCAATTATGTTGTATTATTTTATCCTTTTTATATCTTTACCAATCATATTTCAATTTATGCTAATTCATTTTATCTCTTAACTAGATAAATGCCATCCTTCTTTTTTCCCATTATGGGTTATAACTATGTTTTCAAGTATTTATCACTTTCTAATTTTACAAATCATCATTTTGTTCTATGTCAAACTGAATGAATATGAATATGGGCTTTAAAATCATATGCATATGCATCTTAATGCGCATAAAAATGCTGATGTCTCGATACTGAAATGAATTGGAAAAATATTTGTTGTATTTATCATGGACATTCTTCCTTGAGAATAGGTCCATTATGATTTTAAGATCTATTACTTTTGAATGTTTAATGATAGAAATAGCTGTCAAATATAGGTGTTTGCCGTCACTATAAAAACCGAACGGCTTTGCCAAAAAAAATGTTGTCAAATAGCATCATAAATTTTTAGTTCTACATAATAATTTGTTTGTTATTAAGATATTTAAAATTTCCACGTATTATTTATAATCACTTTTTCCATATAACTAATGGTATGTTAGAAATTGCTTGATTCATTGTAACTCTATTACATATTGAAATAGATGTGCTATTAGAATTTTGAGTTCATTATTATGATTTTTTAAAAATTATGATTGTTTGAAGCTACTAATTTGGCTGATTGTATGATTAAATGGTGTTTAGGTAGCAAGCGATGAGTAAATTGACTTTATATTTCTAATGATATTTGTACTTAGACATATTATAGATT
Organism: Allium sativum; assembly: GCA_030737875.1. Classification (NCBI taxonomy): domain Eukaryota; kingdom Viridiplantae; phylum Streptophyta; class Magnoliopsida; order Asparagales; family Amaryllidaceae; genus Allium; species Allium sativum. Next base: position 431,260,802 of record CM060925.1, on the reverse strand, counting down.
TGAAAGCTACTTGCCGTATAATGTTGGATAAGAATTGGTTACTCATTTATAACCCCAGAAAAGTTCCAATAAGTACATATGTTTTGGGGATTATTCACATGCGTATAATACACGATTTTTTTAAAAAAATGTAAAGTTGTATCTCTCCTTTTTTCGAACTTTTTGTCCTTTGTAATTTGTGTCTTTCCATTTTGCTCTATGGTTCATAATTATTTAAAGAAGATTTCTTATGCTAACTGTGGACAAGCATAATCAATTGATCTATAATAGACCATGAAAGATTTCATGGTTTGAAAGACAAATTGAAGCATGATATGGAAGTGGATCCTATTTTGTAGCAAAAATCCGAAAATTCGGAAAAAGTACAAATAGTGTGCAGACTAGAATGCAAATTTGTTGTTAGCATGTTTAAATGCGTAACATGTGCCTTTGAATTGTGAGATTTTTCTTCAAAGAGGGAATGTTGCATTAATCCAAATTTTAGTAAGTTTTTTTAATTGTATTTGATCTATAATTTTTCTATAGTTTTGATAAACTTAAAGTATGATGCAGATATATAATGTTTTTTCTAATTATTGATCCAAATATTATGATTGGTTTTCACTTGGAATATTTCTATTATACATGAAATTGAATACGACATCATTTTCACCTTAAAAACTTAATTCTTCTAATTTCCAACTTATAATTTTTATTTGCACCTTTCAAATATTCAATGGTTTTCTTAACGTTGTTCTTATGTGCAATGATTACCCAATATCATTAATAACTTAGTGCTCTTTTTTTAGATTTCTACCCTCAAATATATTGAATATAATATCCCCTTCTTTTTTTTCTTAACTTCCATATGTTAGATTTCTTTTGCAATGAAACTTATCTAGAAAATTTTATTAAGATTGTTTTTGCATTCATTATCATTTTCATTTATCAAATTCTATTTTCTGTTATATTTTTCGTAATAGAGTATCATTTTTCAATGTATTCCTCAAATCTACTTTATAATACGAAAAATTCAGTATATACATATTCTATATATAATAAAAGATAAAAATTTATCTTAATTTGTAATGATTTATTACAGTTATAAGTATTCTGGATGTATACACTAAATATTACAGACATTCATATTGGCAATGGATTAATGCCTTAGTAAAAATTCATAGATAACGTCAAATTCGAAACCTCAAATAAAGCAATGACCAGTGTTTAGAGTGATGATTTTATTCGTACATTAAAAAAGATTATAGATGATTGCACGAGAAGGCAAAATGAAATTCAAATATGATTGCCAAAAAATTAAATTTAAATGAATTATATTTTAAATTATGAGTTGCATATAAGATAGTTTTATTTGCCCAAAGAGGGGAATTAAAATGTTTCCTTTCTGTCAATAACATTGGAAATATTGATGATATTTATCATATTTAATCGATGCTCAAGTTTTATCTTAGCTTTTCGTCAAAGAAACACATAATTTATCTCCAAATAAGTTATAGTTACTAAAAGATTTGTTTCATGATAAAACAAAATTACTTGGACAATTTTTGACATTTTGCTGCATAACATTCCAACTTCTATTTTATCTTCATTCTATGCTAATATAATCTCATCTTTGTGTTGTTTACAATACACCTATCCATAATAAAAAAATAATTTTGATAATAATCTAAGTTTAATGTATATTTTTATAACAAGGTCGATACTTTAATTATGTTGTTCTCTCATTATGATATCTTAAGGGCACTAAACCATAACCTGTAGAACCATCATCTAAAACGCCAAACTTCTAACCATTGAAACTAGCGGTCCTTGACACTATTTCTAACAACTCAACGTGTTAATTGTTGTTCTTTACACCATTCCATCTTATTCTATTTTTGTAACGAAATGTCATCAAAAATTAGCTTTATGCATGTTACATGTATTTCATTTTAATGTGATATACAATTTTGCATTAAATTACGTTAATTGTTATGTTGGTTTAGTTGTTTCATGTATGAATAATTAAATTAATGGAAGATGATTATTATCAAGTTGTTCTAGAATTTTGATTGTATTCATATTCTACACGTATTTTTATGTCATATTATCCTATGTATGTTCAGAAATATAATGTGCCAAAGTTACTTTAATATTTTTATAATGCATTTAGTATTGGATAATGTCGAAAGGTAGGCATGTTCTAATCTTTGATGGTATTTTTTAAACCAAAATTTTAACAATAATTTGGCTCAAGTGTTATTTTTGGTTAAGTATGGAAAACTTCTATCGACAAACTATGTGCTTACATATATGAGTGTGTGTTATAGAATAAACGTATATTGGCTATATGTTTCTTAAATTGGGAAATATAACATAGTGATGCATTTCTTAATATGTTAAGAATAATTAATCGCTAATATTATCTTTACTTATATGAAGTTATTATGCTTTAAAAATGTGTTATAGGTTGTATGCTTTGAGATTACTTAAATACATTTTTCAGTAAATATTTATCAATAGTGTTTAAAAAAATGTAATATATTATTTAAAATATATAAACATACTATTCATCGTTGAAACTTAAAAAACTAAGAAGCACAAAACAAATTATGTTGTGAACTCCGTGTGCGTAGCACGGGTTCGCACTAGTTGAAAAATAAAACACAAGTATTTCAAAGGAAAATAAACTTGAATGCATAAGGTATAGCTACAAATTAAAAATGAAAAAAAGATAATAGTGTGAGCGATTTTTCAAGACAGTGTGTGAACAAATGCAAACAAAGTCCAACACTTTTCATAAATTAGTTTCTTCACCTCTTGTCTTGAGATTTAGTACCAACAAAGACATGTTACAATGGTTGGTTAGGATTTTTAGGTTGGAAATAATTTTGACACAAAAATGAAGTATAGATGATAGTACCAATAAATTGCCTTAGGTTTAATTGGTAATAAGACTATGTGACCTTTGTTAACAGGCTACTTGCATGCAACACGCTTAAATTCAATTGAGTATGTTACAGTGGATATCAAGTTATGTATGGATGAGGCACATGAAATGCAAGTGAAATGCAGTTTTGAGCAGTAACAAGTAAATAACAAAGAGTTATAATATAAATTGTAAACACTTATCTCATTGGCACTGCTACATTTGATCTTGTTTGCAAAAATGCTTACCAACACCACCCTCAAGGGTACGTACTCTTTTTGATAATATTCTCTCGTGGAGTAACAAAATTCAAATGTATTTAACTTGCAGTGGAGATGAAGTTGATTCCTATCCAACCTGAAACCAAAACAATGGAAATGGTCAAATTAGCATGCATGAATTAAAAAACAAAATTTTAGCACTATAAGCAAAGAAATCTGCTCTACATGGATTTAGCTATACATACATACATACATACATACATACATACATATATATATATACATACATATATATATATATATATAGAAGGGTTACAGGGCACCCCTATCTTGTAGCACCCCTTTTTCCCCTCATTGTGATCCACTCATTTATATTTAAAAAAGTTAGCGGGGGAGAGAGGGTTAGTGGAAGGAGAGAGGAAGAAGAATGTGTGGTGGAAATTAGGGGGGCTAAAGGGGCGCTACACTATTTAGGGTGCTCTTGATCCTACCTCATATATATACATGTATATATATGAGTATAATGCTCAGTATAACCATTAGAAGATCAAAACATAAAAATTAAGGCATCTCATTATGGGAATAAAGTATTTTTAAGTATTGATTTCGATAGTTGTAAAGACATTTTTCAGTAAATGAACTCCAAAAAGATACAGATAGTTGCTAAAAATTTCAGAAGCCAAATTCTTAGCTTACTGATATATATTTGAATGTGATTAACAAGTTTTTGACAATGTTAAGTAACAGTTGGGATAAGAACAACGATAATTAATAACAATATATTAAAATATTCTTTTAAACATGAAAATAAGGAGAAAAAACTGAAGCAAGCAGATGGGTGAACTAAAGAAAATTCATATACATGGAAGACTAACTGTGATGTTTACTGAAATCGGTGATGTTTACTAAAACGTGTTTTCAAGTTACAGAGTTTTTGGTACCATCTGATCCTCAAATCAAAATGGCAAACTTTAGTAGCAAGATGGAGTTATAAAAAAAAATTGGAAACTAAACATTCGGTAACTTTTGAAAATAGCATGGGAAGGTGATTATCGCTAGTCACTGAGTTAGATATGCGAATATATATGGAAGACCGACGGTGGACTACAAAGTACAAACTGAATGACACTTCTCAAATCACACAATGAAAATTACGCAACAAACAGAAGGCACATTTCTTACATTAAGCACACTGTTATTTCAAAAATGATCAAGAGATTCATGTTCTCAAGAACAAATGTTTCCAAACATGTAAGTTGATAGGTTTTTTCCAATATTGTGTCTTTTTAGCTGGATTAGTAGCTAACAGGGAATTTCATGACTAGGTATAAAGAAGGATATGCAGAAGATATGAAATGGTAATGTTTGTGTCTCACACACGAGTACACATGTAGAATCTCTGTTGATCCATATACCTTCTAAAAATTAGATGCTTTTGAGTTATTAAATCAATGGCAAAGATTATAACTACACCAACAGATTGCCACCAAAGGAGGATAATATTTAAAACTCTGATTGGCCTTCTTAAGACACAGAAATCACAGATTGAAGCATTAGTAGATGATTGATATTTACTGGAAAAATACATCAACATTCAGCATGATCATTGGTCTGCAAAGTGTAACCTTCTTGAATCCCTCATCACCCAATTAAAGGGAGAAGAGGAGAAATTCAGAAAATTGAATAAGACAAAGTTGGACCTTGTTGTGGAAATTAGAAACAGAGAGGCTTTTGTTACAAGAAATATCGTGAAATTTCCATGTTTGATTTAGCAGATTTTCATGCTTGCATGGAAACCATGAATGCTGAATTTATTAAAATGAAGATAAATCTAAATGTTGGAGCTAGTGGTTCAAAAGATATAATAGCTACAGATGGAGAAGTAAGAAGACTAGACCACTCCCGCAAAAAACTCAATTCTGAAAAGGAGGCCGAAATCTCTGCCTTGCTTACTAAGAAAGATCTTGTATCCAATCAATTAAAAATCATGGAGAGTGACTATAACTCTGTTCTCGAAAGAAAGAAAATAGAAGTGGACAAAGAAAATGAAGCAGTAGTAAAACATCAAAATAATTTGTAGTAGTTGCAGGTAAAAGTCAGCAAAAAGGACCAGATGATAACTGAATTAGAAGAGAAGCTTGAATTGGCCACGAGGGAGCACATTCTTGAACCTAAACAGGCTAATGCAGAATCAAACATCTAAAGCTTGACAATGATGAACTGAACTTATTGGTTAAGGAGAAGGATGAAATTATTATGAAATTAAGAAATGAATTAGCCAAGGCTGAACTGGATATAAATTCTAGGTGTTATAAGAAAAGATCATAAAAGGGTTTATCAACACCATTAAAGCTGGATAACACCAAACAAATAAAAAATCTTAAGCAGAGATTTTCTGCTTTAGCCCATGGGCTTGTGCGACGGTCTGGTAAGAGAAGATATATGTCTGCGGATTCATCAAGAGAGAGCACAAGATTGTCCCATGCTAATTTTAAGGTTCCAAAGCTCAAGGACTCTCCTAGCCCAATGCCACGTTGACTGCTTTGCATGTCAAAGCATGTATTTATCTAATCTACCGTAATGATGTATTTGTTAATTGTTGTAAAAAAGAACCCTACCATTTGTGTCCATATTTAATTAAGTGTTGTAAAAAAATGGTCAAACTGTTTTTAGTAGTGCAGCGATCTGTTTCTTAGTTAGATATCTTATGTAGTTGATCTATGTCACTAGCGCAGCAATGCTATTTCAAAAAAAAAAAAAAAAAAAAAAATCTGAATATAAGCAATAATTCAGTTAGGATGCTTTAATTTCCTTATTTCCATTTTCCCATTGCAGTCCTTATGCTTTGTATATATAAGTTTCTTCGCAACATTGAATATACATGTGCATTCATAGGTTCAAATAGAGTAAATTAGTAAAACAACTCTTACATTCATATATATAGTTATATACTTATAATTAAAACTTAGAAGCAAAACAAACTGTCATTCAGGATGTAATGCAACGATATTAGTAATTTGAAAAGAAAACTCGTAGTCCAAAAGAAATTCTCTACATATCAAACTTCAAATTGCTAAGGTTATTGACATTGAAATTGTTTTTAATCACCATGGCGTAGTTACTATTCCCTTTGAAAGAATTCTAATTCCGTGTTCCACTAACATATCCATATAGTGGTTTTTTTTATGTATTAGCTTATGAAAATGCAAAAAATAAACATCATTAGCTGTAGCTGAAATTAAGTATAAAGAAATCTAAATCAACCGTTAAACATGTTTTGTCTTTCTAATATCAACCGTTCGTGTATTGATCTGCATAATTTCTTTCAATTGGACGGTCTGTCTTAATTACGTAGTTTTGATTTGGATAAGATACGTGATTGGTAAATATTTGTAAATCGCTGAGTAGACAACATATAATTTTAACTGATAACATTGAATTCAGTCAAATAGTAGTTAATAAATATAATTTTAAATACAATTATGTTTAAGTCACGAAAAAATTACATTTCATTTTAACTATTTTTGAATTGCACCGAATATGACATCGCAAAATAAGTTGTTTAATTTTCCAGCAAATTCTATATATTTAAGCAACAAATTTTGATTACGATAATTATTTCATTCAAATTACAACAAAATTATTAACTAGTATAAACCATTGAAAATATATTTAAATATTGTTGTTGGTTTTGTTAATACATGATTGAAATTTAGGTTTTATTGCTAATAACTGGTATTATGTATTATCATTGCCTCCTTTATAAGGGAACATAAGCTGATCTAGATGAAAGATGTTCCCAGTAAATAAAAAATTAGCTTCTTCAAAAAAAATTGTAACATAAAGTGTTCAATATGATATACAATTTGTAACGCTAAAACTTTGGTAGCTCATTGCGTAGGATCATTGGTAGTGTGCTAGAAGCAAACCAATGTCGGCGTTTTGCTACTGATCAGCTGTTCTTATGAAGCATGAATGAATGATGATCAACAATGATGACTGCAATGGTGAATAATAAAGAAAAGGGCTTTATCAATATTAAACTTCAACCCTTATTTGAATTATTTTTTAAACAAAGGAATTATATTATATGCTATGGATACCTTCCTATATGTTTTATTGTTTACTTAATATTCTATTAATTCTGTCCAAATAAACCATTGTACATTAATCAAATTGAAATTCCTTTTCTTTCCTTTTTTGTTAGGGCTGTAAACGGATGCAGTCGGATACGGATAGTGCCGTATCCGAATCCGTATCCGAAAATGAAAATCCGTATCCGAATCCGTATCCGATATCTGCGGATACCAGTTAAAAATATCCGTATCCGCAGATATTTTCGGATATCCGAAAATATCCGTATCCGCCTTAGCGAATACGGATATCCGAAAATATCCGAAATATCCGTATCCGAAACTTAAAACTGTACGTTGATGTGGTTATCCGAAAATATCCGAAAAATATCCGAAAAAATATCCGAAAATAAAACAATAAAAATTTACAAATACATCACTCACATATAAATTTGGCTTATAAAATATTTTTTTTGAAAATGTGAATACGTCTAATTAAAAATTACAAGCAGGACATCAATCAAATAAATTTCTCAAAACAAATATTTTAAGAGATAAAGTGTTCAAAATATGAAATACACAACCCTAAGACTAAAACAAAACAAAACATAAATCATAGAAGCACATACACAATTATGTTTTAATTATAACCATACCACAAAATAAAATGAGTACATGATTTAAAATGATGCATAATACAAAATACAACATTCCTTTATAATTAAATAGTTGAGTTTAGGTTAGCTATTCTAAGGAAATTTATATATTAATTTAATTTTAAATATAAATTAAAAATTATATAATATATATATACATACACGTATCAGAAAATCGGACGGATATTTTTCGGATACGGATACCACTATAACCATATCCGTATCCGAAATAATTTTCGGATATCGGATATCCGTATCCGCATCTCGGATAACGGATATATTTCGTATTTTCGGATACGGATGCGGACGGATATCGAATTTTTCGGGTATCCGTTGACAGCCCTACTTTTTGTCACAAGAAGAGGGAGAAGAATAAATTTGATATCCTTTAAATTGAATATTTATTATTATTTCCTTCTAACTTGCACCTAATTGAAATATTATCTTCCATTTAAGATTTAAGGTACGTGGAGAGCAACGAATTGTAAATGCAATAATTTAAGGGCAATTTTATTGACATTCCAAATATTGTCAAGGGGGCCCAGTTATCTTTTTAAAAATAAATTGTTAAGGGGAGTACCAAGGAGTGAAGTAGCCCCTTAACAAATAAAGATAATTTTTACCTTATTACCCATTTAGGCTTAATTTCACTCTTCTGTTCGTTAATCTAATTTTTAATTGTTAGTCAACACCATTAGTTGTGGAGAAATCAGACCCTAACCAAAAAATATAAATGAAAAAGAAAACGATATGATTTTTTTTTTGCAAAACCATAAACAATATAAATCTTATAACAAAACAACGAAGAGAGAGCAAGATAAAGAGACAACCTCTTTATAAGAACTAAAAAATGAGAGATCAGATGGATCTTAATGAATTAAACCCCATCATTTTATACAAGAGTTCTTAATTTTCATTATCCCTTCTCATTTATCTCAAATGACATCTTTAATCTAATAAATCACGTTAAACCTCCAAGGTGCTGAAATTGGTAGTTGTCCATCACTGTACGAATTCAGAACCCAAAAAAAAAAAAAAAAAAAAAAAAACTAAAATTGCCGTTAATACACAAACCCATAAAAAATCTAGTAAACTGGAATAAGAGAATAGAATTTTGAATCAGGCAAAGTTTCGGAGAAGATGATAATAGGAAGAGAGACATTGCTTGCAAGCTAAGTGAGAAAACAATATGATGTTAACACATGAGAGTGAGCATTATGTTATAGTTGATCAGAGTGATGAGATGGTAAAATCTAATTTTACAGTGCGTATGTTTTTAAAAGTAAGGGTAAAAGCATAAGAAGTTAAAAAAATTAGCTACATACATTGACCTCCCCTTAACAATTTAAAAAAAGTGGAGTGTCCTTAAAATTTGTCCCCCCTAAAAGAATTGGAGTGTCAATAACAAAACCCCAATTTAATCCTTATGCAATAAGATTTTAGGAATATATATGCTTGTTAATTGTGCGACTATCAACTATTGTTATAAACTTGTTTCATATTAGAGGTTCACTAGCTCATTCTCAAGTTTTCTGAGTTCAACAATAAGAATCAAAAAGCCATTGTATTTTTCAGCACATATCAAGTAACGGCAACAAAATTTGGTGGTAACATTGTTGTCTTTGGGTTGGCGATTCTATGCTTTCAGCTAGCACCAGTGCTTTTCAGAGAGAGCTATAATAATTTGATAATGGACAAAAGGGTTTCTTTCTGCTCATCATTTACAATTTATATGCTTAAAATTACAAAAGGAAATTTCTTTTGATTTTCTTCGCTATGACTAATTTACATACTTCGAATATAGGTCATATTACTTTTTGCATTATTTCCATTACACTTGGCCATGGCTCACGAGGAGGATTTGGAATGCCTGTCTAAAGATGTAAAAGGTGCTTTTTTATTTAACTTTTTGAAATAAATTTATGTTTTGAAGTGGGGAAAGATTAATTATTTTAATCTTTCTAATTTGCAATATAATGCAAGCATTATTTTATGGTAAATTTGATGAAATTTGAAAAAGATTAAAAATGCAATTAGGAAAAAGTTAATTTAGTAATAAATTTGGGGTTTGTTATTGACACTCCAATTTATGTTTGGGTGGGGGGGGGGGGGGGGAGGAGGGGGCAAATTTGAAGGACACTCCACTTTTTTTTTAAATTGTTAAGGGGGGTCAATGTAGGTAGCTAATTTTTTTTTTTTTTAACTTTTTACTCTTTTACACTTACTCTTAAAAACTCATGCACCGTAAAATCATCAAACCACTAAATCAAGAAACCCTAAATCGTTTAACTGCAAATAAGTTCAGGGAATATTTGATATCATATGTGCATAATTTAATAAACTGAAATTAGATCTTAACCCTAACAACATGCGCATGCAATTTAATAAATTGAAATTAGATCTTACCATCTCATCACTTTGATCAACTCCAACATAATGCTCGCTCTCTTGTGTCAATATTGTTAACGTAATTAATAGTCTCTTAAGGGCAATATTGTCTTTTGTGTTATGTTTAGCCTATATATAAAGGCCTCTTGTGTTGCTTTAGGGTTAACACTTCATCTCATCTTGTAGCCGCCATCTGCTTTGTACTGTAATGGTGTTGATGAATAAATGAATTGCTTTAGTCCTCTTTATTAGATTTATCATGGTATCAGAGCCAATTCTAATCTAATCTGCATCTTTGCTTAAATCCTCTTCATTCAATCTCGTTCACCTTCAGAAAACCTCACGAGCAAAGATCTTGGCCTCAATCCCGTTCTCAATCTCAGCCAACGGTTTTAGATCCAAAACCGATCTCAGCCTCCACCACGAAACCGATCTCAGCCTCCACCATCTCCAGCAATTTCCGATCCGAAACCAGCCTCCACCACGAAACCGACGTTCAGCAACCCATACCCGAAACCGAAACCGACGTTGACACCGACGTTGACCCAGACCCTAAGTCCCAGACCCAAACGAAGACCCAAACCCGAAACCCCAGACCCGAAAACCCCAGACCCGAAAACCCCAGACACGAAGACCCAGACCCGATTTCCCAAACCCAAATCGGTTTCCCCAGACCCGATTTCTCCTCAAACCCAAATTCTCCTATACCCGAAGTCTCCCAGACCCGAAGTTGAAAGTTGAAATCCCAGACCCGAATTCTTGTATTTTGGGCTTGTTTTCTTTTATTTTGGGCTTGTTTTCTTTCTTTTGCTTGCTTTGGTTTTTCAGTTCCAAAGTATTTTGGCTATTCTGTGATTTATTAAGATGGATGAAGTTAGAGATGATTCACTCCAAGCTGTTAGTGTTCAGTTAGATGGTAAAAATTATGTTTATTGGAGTTATGTGATGAAATTTTTTTTGAAAGGTAAACAAAAATGGGGTTATGTTTCGGGTGCCATTGTTAAGCCTGTGGATAGAACAGCTGCTAATTATGTGTCTTTGTTTGACAAATGGGAGATTGCAAATTCTAAAATTATTACTTGGATTAATAATTCAGTCAAGCACTCGATAGGTACTCAATTAGCAAAATATGAGACAGCTAAAGAGGTTTGGGATCATCTTGCTAGATTGTATACACAGTCTAATTTTGCAAAACAGTACCAATTGGAGTCTGATATTCGTGCTCTGCAGCAGAAAAGCATGAGTATTCAGGAGTTTTATGATGCTATGAAAGATTTGTGGGATCAGTTGGCGCTCACAGAATCTGCTGAATTACGCGCCTTTGGACCTTATATTGCACGAAGAGAAGAACAAAGATTGGTACAGTTTTTGATGGCTCTTCGTGACGAGTTTGAAGGACTTCGTGGGTCTATTCTACATCGTCATCCGCTACCTTCTGTTGATTCTGTTGTTAGTGAACTTTTGGCAGAGGAAATTCGTCTTCAGTCTTCTGTTGCAAAGGAAGTCTCTACTCCATCAGTCTTTGCTGTGCCTCCACGACCAAGTTCAAATTCGCAAGTCAAACCTTATGTTCCAGTTGCTCGTGATGAATGCAGTTTGTGTAGACAAAAAGGTCACTGGAAATCTCAATGTCCACTGAAATGAAAGCAGCAGCAGCTCTATCAGCAACCTCAGCAATTGAAAAATTTTCGACCACCAATTCCTCATAATGGACCTCCTCTTCTTCCTCGCCCCCACAATGCTCTTACAGCTCCTTCTTTAGATTCTTCAATGATTGAACAATTTCAGAAATTCCTTGCATCTCAGCCACATGCTATGTCAACTACATCTCAACAAGGTTTGTCATCTAATTCATCAAGTATATCTTCTTCTTTTGCCTGGATTTTAGATTCAGGCGCTTCAAATCATATGTCACCTAATTTATCCTCTTTCACTTCCTTGGCTCATAAATTTTCTATGCCTGTCATGAGTGCTAGTGGTACATCTATGCCTGTGCAAGGTGTTGGTTCAGTCTTTACACCGTCTCTGTCCTTATCTAATGTCTATTACATTCCTAAACTTGCATTAAATCTTGCTTCTGTTGGTCAAATTTGTGATAATGGCTACTTGGTTTCTTTTTCTTCTTCTGCATGTTATGTTCAGGATCCAAAGTCACAGAAAGTGATTGGGACCGGCCATAGACAAGGAGGACTTTATGTATTGGATCAGCTCAAAAATTCAGAGATTGCAGCTTCTGTTCCTGGTGTGGATGTTTCGTCCTTTCGTTTGAGTCCGTCATCGTCTATGTTTTATTTGTGGCATTCTCGTTTGGGTCATGTTTCTAAGTCTCGATTACAATTCTTAGCGTCTACTGGAGTTTTGGGAGAATTGAAAACTCATGACATTTCTGATTGTAGTGGTTGTAAACTTGCAAAATTTTCTGCTTTGCCTTTTGCCCAAAGTAATAATTTTTCTATTGCACCTTTTGATCTTATTCATTCTGATGTTTGGGGACCCTCTCCTGTTTCTACAAAGGGAGGCTCTCGTTATTATGTCTCTTTTATTGATGACTGCACTCGTTATTGTTGGATTTATCTTATGAAATGTCGCTCAGAATTTTTTGGCATCTATAATGAGTTTTGATCTCTTATTAAAACTCAGCATGGAGCTGTTATCAAATGTTTTAGATGTGACTTGGGGGGAGAATATACTTCTCATGCTTTTAAGGAAATTCTTGCTTTAGATGGTACAATTTATCAGACTTCTTGCACTGATACTCCTGAACAAAATGGGGTTGCTGAAAGAAAACATAGACATATTCTTGAAACTGCTAGATCTCTTTTATTGTCTGCTAGTGTTCCAAGTGAATTTTGGGGAGAGGCAGCTCTTACCTCTGTTTATTTGATTAATAGAATTCCTACTTCTCATAATTCTGGCTTGTCTCCCTATGAGAAGTTGTATGGTTGTCCACCAGATTATTCCTCTCTTCGTGTTTTTGGTTCCACATGCTTTGTTCTTCTTCCTCATGTCCAACGAAGTAAACTAACTTCACGGTCTGCTATATGTGTTTTTCTTGGTTATGGTGCAGGACAAAAAGGATATCGTTGTTTTGATCCAGTCAGTCACAAGCTATATGTTTCTCGGCATGTTGTTTTTCTTGAACATATTCCTTATTTTACAATTCCTGATCGTACTCACAATATATCTATGTCTGATCTTGTTCATATTGATCCTTTTACTGCTGATGATGATGAGCCACCTCCTGCTGAAATTCCAGACACTTCCATTGACTCAACAACCACTCAATCACCTTCTGAGACAGTAGATGTTAGTGAACGTCGATATCCTAACCGTCATTCTACTAGACGACCTGATTTTGAATACTCTTGTCTTTCCAGTTCATTTTCTTCATTTCTTACTTCTATACATTGTCTCTCTGAGCCTTCATCTTTCAAAGATGCTGTTCGTGATCCTCATTGGCAACGTGCTATGGCTGAGGAGCTGACTGCTCTTCATCAGACTCATACTTGGGATTTAGTACCTCTTCCTGCAGGAAAACGTGCTATTGGTTCTCGTTGGATCTATAAGATTAAAACTAAAGCTGATGGATCTATTGAAAGGTATAAAGCTCGTTTAGTTGCTAAAAGTTATTCTCAAGAATATGGTATGGATTATGAGGAGACTTTTGCTCCTATTGCAAAAATGACTACAGTTCGAACTCTTATTGCGGTTGCTTCTGTTCGTCACTGGAATATTACTCAAATGGATGTTAAAAATGCCTTTTTGAATGGAGATCTTCATGAAGAAGTCTATATGACTCCTCCTCCTGGTGTTGATCATCAACCCGGTGAAGTCTGCAAACTTAAGAAAGCTCTTTATGGTCTCAAACAGGCTCCCCGTGCTTGGTTTGAGAAATTCTCTACTGTGATTACTTCTATTGGTTTTTACTCAAGTAACCATGATTCCGCTTTGTTTGTCAAGTGTACCTCGTCTGGTCGAATTTTGCTTTCTCTTTATGTTGATGATATGATTATTACAGGCGATGATGTTGTTGGGATTAACTTGTTGAAGTCTGAATTGACTCGAAGTTTTGCTATGAAAGACTTGGGTCCCCTTCGTTACTTCTTGGGTATTGAAGTTGCTTCTTCTCCAAAAGGTTATCTTCTTTCTCAATCCAAGTATATTTCTGATATCTTCGAGCGCGCTCGTCTCTCAGATAATAAGACTGTTGATACTCCAATTGAGCTCAATGCTCGATACTCTATTTCTGATGGACCTCCATTGCCAGATCCTAATCTTTATCGAACGATTGTTGGAAGTTTGGTTTATCTCACTATCACTCGTCCTGACATTGCGTATGCTGTTCACATAGTCAGTCAGTTTGTTACTTCTCCTACTACAGTTTATTGGGCTGCTGTTATTCGCATTTTGAGATATCTCCGTGGCACTCAGTTTCAGACTCTTTTGCTTTCTTCTACTTCATCTTTGGAGTTATGTGCTTACTCTGATGCAGATTGGGCTGGTGATCCTACTGATCGCAAATCCACTACTGGCTTTTGTATTTTTCTAGGAGATTCTCTAATTTCTTGGAAAAGTAAGAAGCAGGACGTTATATCTCGGTCTTCGACAGAGGCAGAATATCGTGCTATGGCTTCTACTACTTGTGAAATTGTTTGGCTACGATGGTTGCTTGCTGATATGGGTGTTTCCTTACAACGACCAACTCCTTTGTACTGTGATAATAAAAGTGCTATTCAGATTGCTCATAACTCCGTCTTTCACGAAAGGACCAAGCATATTGAGATTGACTGCCATATTACTTGCCATCACCTTCAGAATGGCACTCTGACATTGCCATTTGTCTCTTCCTCCTTGCAACTTGCAGATTTGTTCACTAAATCTTTGTCATCTTCACGTTTTCGGTTTCTGACTGACAAACTCTCGATGCTCATTGCTGTCGCATCATGAGTTTGAGGGGGGATGTTAACGTAATTAATAGTCTCTTAAGGGCAATATTGTCTTTTGTGTTATGTTTAGCCTATATATAAAGGCCTCTTGTGTTGCTTTAGGGTTAACATTTCATCTCATCTTGTAGCCGCCATCTGCTTTGTACTGTAATGGTGTTGATGAATAAATGAATTGCTTTAGTCCTCTTTATTAGATTTATCAAATATCATATTGTTTTCTTTTCGATCATGTTTTTTTTAGGGTTTGATTTCTCTACAATTAATGGTGTTAATTAACCATTAAAATTAGATTAATGAACAGAAAAGTGAAATTAAGCTAGACGGGTAATAAGGTAAAATTACCCTTTATTTGTTAAGGGGCTACTTCCCTCATTGGTACTCCCCTTAACAATTAAAAAAAAAATTGGCCTCCCTTAACAATATTTGGAGTGTCATTAACAATGCCCATAAATTTTTATGGTAAAGAGCTATACAACCACTCACTGGAAGCATTATATTTGTAACCTTTAGTTATCATTTGTTGTTATTCAGTATCTTCTCTATTATCAATAAAAGAGAACTCAATTAACATAATTTTTTTTTACTAAGGGAACGATGTCTAACATAGCCCTCCGTTAACATTTTATAAAATATAAACCAAAATGTCCTTTTATTATTTTACCCTAATTACATTTTATTGTTCTTAAACCCTAATCATTATCTTCTTCTCAGAGTAAATAATTAATCACTTTTTTCATGCAAGAACCAATTTTTAACGAAATTTCTAACTTTGAAAAATAAGACAATATGATTTTTACTCAAATAAACGAACAACATGTTGAAATTTGTTGAAGGAATCACCGAAAAGATCACAATTTATTGGAAAAAAACAAAGGTCTGTTTTCGATCATCTATTTTTGGCATGTTATTTACAAACTTTGTACTGAATTACAGTATGTTATTGTCGATTTTTAGTGTGTTTTGTGTATTTAAATGGAGGGTAAAATCGGATTCTTTTATTTATTTTTTCATTATGTTTGGCCTCCTTTAATAATTTAATTTTTAACAGAGTGAAAGTAATAAAATATGACCTCCCCTTATTCGTTTTTGGAGTAGCATTAACAATACTCTTAATAAATTGCTTGGTTCTGCTATACCGAAAAGTCAACCATAAAAACTTAAATTAACTCCATCCATTTATCTGAACCCACCCATTGTTATCAGATGTAGTTATTTTACAACATTAAGAAATAAATTAATATCCATATTAATTTAAACTCATTTAATGCAAAGTTGCGCGATAGAATCAATGTCCCACATCAAGAAATTAGAGATGGAATTAATAAACATGACATGCTAGTAAGAAAGGTCCTGACGCAAGTTACTACAATTCTATTCATTGTCATCATAGCGACAGCGCTTGGTATGATTTTGTATCTGTGAGTCGTTATTCAGAAGGAAGATTCAGTTCTACGCACAGTTGAAGAAAACCATAACATCTTAGACCATTTCCAATCCTTCACAATGTAATTTCTAGTGGCATCAAAGATTAGAAATTTAGAACTAATTTTTTAGAGCATCTCTAACTCTTCACAATATAATTCCTATGTAGCATCAAAGATTAGACAAACAATGTGATTTCTATGTAACATCAAAGATTAGACAATGTAGAACTAATTTATTAGAGCATGACAACAGGAAAATAGCGTGAAGGACAAAATTAACAAAAAAAAATTATCCATAAGGACAAGGGGCAAAAAATTTAACCACAAGTACAAAATTTAGTGTAAAGTATGAAATGATAGTGTGCCCCTGAATTCCTCCCTTTACACTAAAAACTGTCCTTGTGGTTAAAGTTTTCGGCTCTTGTCCTTATGGATAAAAATTTTGTTAAGTTTGTCATTGTGCCTAAAAACCCCTTTTGACAAGGTGAATATATGAAGTGCTTTGGAATGTTTGATTTATACTCATCATTCAATACCAAAAATGAGACAAAAATCATCTTAATTCCAATGATGTTATGGTTATAAAAATGATGAATCATGCACATTCATGGTATTAGAGTTGTGCGCAGCAACTTGAAAGTAGACCGCCATGGCTCACATATATTCTTCACAAGCTCTGCCCTTGTCTGAAAACAATCTTAAACAACTTTCAATCCATAAAGTTGTGAATGCCTACCAGTTGAATACGCATACGATTAGCAAATTGATTTTTTTTATCACGTAAATGCATGCACGCAGATTTTGTTGTCCTTTGTTGGCTCCATCTTTATTTAGTTATACCAGTGCATAGCCCGTGCTACACATACAGGCAATGTATAGTAAAGGTTGTGGATAGTGTAACAAATGTTTATTCCGTTGATTAATTACGTAACCATGTACTTTGGTTTTGGTTTCTATTTTCTTTTTCACTTTCTATCAATTATGCAATGTTGTATTCTTCACATCGTAGTGTAAGTAGCCTCAATGGATGGCAATGTCAAAAGCATGATATTTTTTCATATCGTGATAAAGAATAATAAAAGGTGTGTTCGCGACGAATGTGAGCGTGCTATTGAGCAGAAATTGGAAGTTATATGTTGATGAAGAGGATACATGTTTGCATGTATTTAGGGAAGTAATTAATTTGTGGTTTTTAATTTAATTGTATGAAAATTAATCAATTGTTTGTTTTGTTGTGTAATATGTCATTAAGTGAAATAAAATGAAAATATAAAGTTGGAACTTGGAATACATGAAAATTAAGTACCTTACAAAATACAATGATGAGATTTCTACATAGTATAACAAAAATACAGTTAATTAAATTGATGTTTCTACGAAGGAGTCCAAAAGAGGTAGCAGGTATGCATGCAGGGATAACATCCATACTAATGACAGTCGAACGGGTCGGTCTTCTAGGGATAATGCCACTAACAACGAACATTAATAAAAGTCTAATTCAACTCAAAAAATACTGATAGAACCCTCCTTGAACCACTCCATTGTCTGAAGTAAATCATCTAGTAACATGATTAAAAGGTGGGTTGGACCTATTTAGGGCTTGGATAGTAAAAGACAAAACTCATAGGGCGCGGTTGGGCTAGGCTCGAACCAAACCATGTTCCCTTGACAGGCCTTTAACCTCTAATTCCTATGCCTGAAAAACTTGAGACATATAAAACGTAGCCTCAAACATCATGAATTGTTGAGAAGTGTGGCTCAATAAACTTTTTACCCTTAGTTTCAAATATCGACAGTATCATAAATTACTTAACCTAAATTATTTAATAGAAACAAAAGAATAATAGAATAAATCTGTTCATATTTATTTGTCACTTATTAAATGTAAAATAATTGTTCTATTGTAAAAGGTGGACCTGTTTAACAGAAGTGGTGTTTGCAAAACGGTATTTCTATCGAATTAGAAAACCGTCAACAAAATATCATAATAAAACCGTAAGCGCACGACGTACACTTGTAATACGTTAGCATGTACGAGTCGATCCACAGGGAAAGAAGTAATTTTAATTATATTCAATCAAATTAAAACAAAATTTTAATTGATTTAATTAACAACAACTAATTAAAACTATAAACTAAGTTGAGAACTAAATATGAAATGAAAGCTATTTAGAGGCAACTCCACCACTCATGACCACATAAATCAACATACAATGATGTCATGATCTCCCATTTGGTCTTTTGTGTAATTAGTTAGTGCATTCGCCCTAATGTGTCATGAGATAATACACTTAAACCGTCAAATTCTAACACACTCTCTAATCCACAATTATACCTTCATGAAATGACAACAAAAGTGAAACTAAAATTTACTTTAAGCATAATCAATTTACAATTAATTTAGTAACATAGAGTATCAAATTTTGAATTTCAATCACACTTTAATTACCATATTCAAATGTAGTTGAAGAGACAATCTTGTGTTTACGTTGACTAAGCATAGCCTATTTTGTTGTCAACAAACATAGACTATCAAAACCAAAACTCAAACAACAACGTAATTACTAATTTAATCATTCCATTAAGCATAAAAAGATATCATAAAAACCAATGCATCTACATAATCAAGAGGGATTCATTACCCCTAAATCAAAGGGATTAACCTCTCATGCTTGTTATTCTAACAACAAAAGTAGATTGCAACATAGAACAAAAACAAAAGGAAAGAGAACTTAAAAAAGGAAAATCTATTCTAATTGCATAAAATAAATCTAACTACTTGCATAAAAGAAAAGAACATGTAAATAAAATACAACTAATTAAAATTGCATTAAAATGAGAGATTACATAAAAGAAAATGGCTAAGAAGCCATGAAAATAAAAGAGAGACCTTTCCTACAAACTAACTAAAAAAAAGATCCTTAACATGTACACAAGTATACATGAGTAAAACCCTAATTCAACATTTATCCTGCTACCAAAAATGCCCTTTAGGAAGTGTGGCCACCAAGTAATCATTAAGATTTAATTAATTCATCATCAAATTTGCATGAAACTTTAACATCCAGTTATTTGTCCATTAGCTTCTAAGTGTAGTAAGTAGGAAGGTAGGTGTGGTCCTCCATGATTATGTATGAGAATTATTTCCTATTCATTTCTTTGTATGCATATAAATCTTTATGAAGCTCCCTTCCGAACGCACCATATATATCTACAAAAACAATGAAAAATATCCAAGTAAAAATTCTTAAAATAACTTAAGCACAAAAACGACCATTTTGCCTCTGTATGATGATGAATGTATGATGTTTTGAAACCAATTGAACAATGGTTTAAACATGATAAAATACCCACATTTGACATTTATTTAAGGGTGCGTTTTTTACAGGTCCCTATTAAGTTTCAAAATATAAAAAAAAACCGGTGATAAAAATAATATAGAATACATCCCTATTTTTGAATTTCCGCTAAAAAAATTCCAGATCTACCCTTACACACCTAAAAAACTATCCAACAACTGTTTGTCCTCATTTACTCAGTCTATCGCTCCTATAATCTCGCTCATAAACCTAAACCTACAATTCTAGAAAACCGTCGATCACTCCAACAACGATTTTTTTATTACTTTTTTTGATTTTTGCGAAAAAAATAGACAATTAGATCAATATATAACGTAAAATTGCATACATTCATGCAACTAAGTGGAATAATTGCATACAATTATTAATATTATGCAGAAAATAAATTATTAGTTTTGCGCAACAATAAAGTAGACGTGCATACATTAATATTATACAGAAATAAATAATTACTTGAATGTAGGGACTACAATTTTTTTATTAAGATTTTTTGATTTTTACGAAAAACTAGACAAATAGATACAAATATTAATTAAAATTGCATACATTTATGCAAAAAAGTGAAATAATTGCATACATATACAGAACTGTACTGCATAATTGCTGAAGCAAAATAAATGACAAAAAAGTAAATACATATAATAATAACAAGATGCATATATATATGCAAATAACAGAAATATGTGCATACTTACATGAAAATTTTCATAACAATTACACGTACTACATCAAAAAAAAAAGTACAGACCACATTTACATGTACTACATCAAAAATTTCAGAACATTTACAAAGCAAAGATGATGGTCTGTTGAAAAACAAATAAATTTGTTAAGACCCAGCTTATTGCGCAAACCACATCTAGTAGTCTCGGTAGAAACAACTGAAGATTTCAATCATTTGGAAAAGGATGGAGGACCAAGCTTCAACAACACCACTACACCAATATCCACCGGGGCACTGTTATCAAAAAAAGAAAATCAACATTAATAAGCTTATTGCAGTAACCTAAAGTACAAAAACTGCTTCAGAATAATATAAATACATGCGAACAATTCAGCAAAAAACAATAAGTTATGAATATTTATATGCAAGTATTCCAGATATATGCATCGAAATATGAATATATTTGTAAAATAATATGTTTTTTTGTTTGTTTGTTAAAAAATTGCATACATATATGCGTATATTAAAAATAGCTGCATATTTGTCTGCAACTTTTTATCAGAAGTTCAGCAAAAATCAAAGATATTTTCCTCCATCTTACACAATAATTTCTGAATATTTATATGCAGGTATTCCAGATATATGCATAAAAATATGAATATATTTGTAAAATAATATGTTCTTCTGTTTGTTTGATAAAAAATTGCATACATATATGCATATATTAAGAATAGCTGCGTATTTGTCCGCAACTTTTTATCAGAAGTTCAGCAAAAATCAAAGATATTTTCCTACATCTTACAGATCGCGATTTTGAATGTTTTTCTGTTTGTATTTTCATCAAAAATTGCATACATATATGCATATAATAAGAATAGCTGCATATTTGTCCGCAACTTTTTATCAGAAGTTCAGCAAAAATCAAATATATTTTCCTACATCAAGCTATGCAACTCGACTCCAGTTTCATCAGAGCAGTACCATACAAAGTTTTTTTTTTTGAAACATAAAACTCCATTAGTTCAAAACAATTTTTTTTTTGAAACATCCATACAAAGTTAATATAGCGGAAAGTATAGTTCAATTTCAGACAAAACCTCAATTGACAACAAAGACACAATTTTTTACTTGTTTCAAAAAACAAAAGCATAAGAACTACACAGTACGTCCATAAGGAACTATGAAGCACCACTCAACCTCCAGATGTAAGGAAACATATCTCGCTCAAATTTGTTTTATGCTTGAAATGCATGCTGAAATTACAAACGATTACAGGAAAAAAAATCCAAAAAAAATAAAATACTTGAGTTCAGTGAATTTCTCATCAAAATTAAACTTAGGCAACGAGAACAACCATAGACAAGTCACATGCAGATCAAATTACAGGTCCATAGTCCACACAAAAAGATTAAAGCATCCAACTTTCTATTGTTTAGCGACATATGAAGCCGCAGGTTACATTTAGGAAGATCTGTAACACCCGTTGCCTGAATTACTAACCCATACAAAAATCCATACAAATAGATTTTCAAATAACTGCATAATTAGGGTACAGAATTACTAACCCGTTGCCTGAACGAAGAAGAAGATGAAGATCACCGGCGGAGGAGCTTTCAATTTTGACTAAAATCGCGATTAGGAGGCTGTCCAGGAATTGCGGATTCACCGATTAAGAAGATGCGGATCACGATTTTGGTTGCTGGAAGTGAGGCTGACGAATTAGATTTATGCTGACGAATCAGGATTTGGATTGAGAAGAGATAACCTCAGGCGGCGATGGAGGAAGCAGCCACCGATTAGAGGAGGCCATGAATTTCATTGGAGCCGCCGCCGCCATGGAGAACGAAAATTAGGTTTCTGGAAAAGAAAAAAAAACTAATTACGTAATGAGTAGATCCGACCTAGGTAAATACGGCGTGAATTAAGAAAAAGGGCATTTTTGTAAAAATATCAGACGCTGTTTGAAATTAGGGATGTAATTTATATGTTTTGAAACAGGAGGATGTGAGCCTAATTAAGTTTTATTTTAAGGATGTGACCCTAATTTTCACTTTATTTAAACTAAACAAGAATGAATATGTGAATATAAATGTGCATTTTTACGTGCACATCAAATACCCCACACTTATCTTTTTATTCGTCCTCGAATAAAGAAACTAACATACATCCATAATCGTAGGGAGCACAATTGCATTGAGCGTTTGCAACAAGTCATTAAACCTCTGGGGGTCCCCAGTAGGACGAGTGATGTCTCATGAGGGTTTTCAGCAAATACTACCCACAAAATCCAAAAGTTAAATATAAAAATATTTACAAAAAATAGGATTTAAAAAAATTTACAAGATGAATGAAAGTTTTTAAAGGAATATTTACAAATGGATAATTTACTTTTAAATTTTACATGAATGAGTTAACACAAGTTTGGGTTGTCACTGTGAAATTTAAGTCTATTACTAATCAAAACTTCAAACAAAAGTCATGTTATCATCACAAACTCCGCCAGCTTAGCTAGTTTTTTTGGTAGAAACATAGTTTAAATATGAAATGAATTCTATAATCGATATCAACAATCGTAAAATGACATCTCAATTTCCTTTTGGTTAACAAGTTAGGTCGAATAAGTGAAGATAGTTCTTGGAATTCAAGTGTCTACTTGCTCTTTATTATGAAAAATATTTACATTATTATTATTTACAAAACACCTAGGTATACCACCCTTACACTGCATTAAGACTTACGTAAGGGTCGGTAATACTTAGGTGTCCAACTCATGAAATGTGACCAAGATATAACCAACACACTGCATTACGACTTACGTGGGAGTTGGGACAGAGCTCGGTGAGTTTGCACACCAACGCTAGATGTACTAGCAATGTTGGATATCCTTGGATTATTATTATGTACATATATATTTTTCTTTTTCTTTTCTTTTCTCTCTTTTTTTTACATAAGAGAGAGAGAGAGAGTTAAGAGAGAATATCTTAGCACAACTTCACTCAAAAAATGTTATCGCAAGTAGTCTAAATCAACCATTCAATTAATCGGACTACAATTTAGATAACATTTCATACTCATCACCAACGAATCTTCCTATATACCAATTAGACCAAATTTGCTCATAATTCACAGTTTTCTTCTGTTATCCTTTAAAAGAAGTAAATTTCCAAACATTTTAATCGAACGACCAAAATTGTATGCTAACTCCATCATGTCTTATTTAAAAGTAAATAGAAATGCAAAACTCTTTTTTTTTTTGAACTTTTTTAATGAAAAAGGAAAGGAAAATTCTATGCAAAACCAAAATAAATTTGAAACTCCCCCTAAACATGGTTTGGACTGTGTCCCCACAGTCAACCTAAATGGAAAGAAAATACTTTTTTTTGAAAATATGACTTATATTTACAAGAGAAAAGAAAAAATATTTACAGTATATCAGAAAATATATTGACAAGAAGTGAATGAAACAGTCTTCTAAAGACCGATCATTTGTCTCTTCAAGTATGAGAGACACGACTTAAGCTTGAAAAAACAAATCGTAAAAGATTTTGGAGGTGAGTGTAGGTTTGGAAAAACGAACGTCGCTTTATTAAAAATCGAATGAGTTTTTTTTAAATGATTTTTGGGATAGATTGAATAATGGATTGAATTTCATGTTTATTTTCGTCAAATTGAATTTCAAAATTGTCATTGAAAAATTCTTTTGAATTATCGATTTCAAAATCAAAACGGTGATTCAAATCTACCACTTTAAAATTCAACTCATTTTTGAAAAGTCCAAAAAAATCGTATTCATCAAATTCGTCTTCCTTTGGTGAATTATCAACAACTTCAGTGCATGTATCATTTTCAAAATCCAAAGTTGTTGTTTGAAAGTCGTTATTTTCAGAAAAAGGAATACCGAATTTGAGATTAAGTTCCACCCTCTCGAAAGAATTGAAATCCAACTCAATTACCGTGTTTTCAACAACTTCGTTAAGATTGTTATTTTCAGTTTCAAAAGTTGTTATTTGAAAATCATCGATTGTGGGTAAAGGTGGATTATTATTCGAATCGTTACACGTTTGGATTTGATTTTCTTTCTCTTGAAACTTCAAGTAGTTTTCATACAACAAATCTGTATAATTTTGCTCAACAAAATCAAATTTATGATTATTTATTTGAGAATTTTCGCTTTGAAATTGTTGAGAACAAATATTTTCAATTGCACCCCAATTGAAATTATTCCCATTGCCAAAATCATTTGAAAAGTGATTCACATTTTCATTTTGAATTTGAGATTCGTTTTGGAGTTCGAAATCGAATTGGCAAAGGTTATAATCATAATCATTTGACTTTGGAATTGAATTTGAATTTTGATTATTTTGAAAACTTTGACTTGAATTGCTGCACATTAATGAATTATAGGCTTCATTTAATCTTTGACCCTATTCAAGTTAAGATTGAATACTTGTTTCAAGACTTGAGGGTTGATCATCATTTTGAAAATTTTGTGGTGCAAAATAAGGATTATTTTGAAAATTTTGACTTGATGGTGTAAAATCCAAATTGTTTGTACAATAGTTGTTTTCAAAATATCCATACGAATTTGATGTGAAATTATATGGATTATATTGATTTTCACAACTATCATAAAATCCGTGTGAATGAGGAAATCATGACATTTTAAAGAAAACATTTTTTTTATTTTTATTTTATTTTTTTATTTTGAGATTTTAAAAAAATTGCGTAAAGAAAAAGAAGAAAGAAACTATTTACAAACGATTTTTTTTCGTTTTTCATTTGTTTTTTTTAATATATATATGCATGAGCCTAATGCAACTATATGAATGCAAACTAATTACTTACCAATTTTCTAAAATTATATAATGACGATTAGATTAATTTCAACAAAAAAATTCTCAGCCAGTTAACGGACATGAGTTATCGATGCACCAAGAATCACCCTAGCAATGCAGCCGAAGGTTTAAGTACCTTCAGAGGAACAACCACTATAATATTTACGAATCACTATAATATTTATAAACGGTTATTAGTCTATCGTAGTCTAAGTACCGAGAAATAATTTGTTAGAAAGCAACCAGTTTGTTAAAATATAACAATGTCATTAGAAAATATAAATAAAATGAGATGAATGCAAAACATAAATTAAACGTGAATAACAATGCAACTACAAATGGATTTTTGTTCTGCTTTTGGTTTTTTTTTTTTGAATGCAAATGCAAGCAATCAATAATGCAAGAAAAATAAAAACAAGGGTTGGAACACAATACCAAAGCTTGCAGAATTATTAGCTAATTTTTTTAAAGTGGCAATTTATTTATTAATAAGCAAAGCGGTGCATGGCAAGCAAGCAAGCAAGCTTCTTCCGCTAAGTTCTACAAACCTGAAAAGTGACTACAATGTATATACAAATGAAAGGCAAATGATTCCCCCTCCTTTTTTTGAAATTAATACAAATGTAAGTGAACACACATGAACAACAAATACAAGAGCAAACCAAAACACAAAAACAAATGCATTCACACACAAATGAACTTGAAGCAAGAGGAAGAAAAACAAATGGATTTTTTTAAGGAATTTAAACTCAAACAAAACAAAGAAAGAAACATACACACACAAAAAACAGTCAAATGAACAAGAAGAACAAACACAAAATGCAACACACACACAACAAAGCCTTTTTTTAGAAGAAATAAGAGTTGGTTTATGAGGATGGTAAAGGTTGACTATTGAAAGGGAATGATTTAAAAGGCAAGAAAATAGGAAAATAATCTTTATAATCTTGTAAAAGAGGGAAAGAGCCAAGTGTATTAAGAATAGGAAATAGAATAAAGAAATGAAAAGATGGTAGGTTGTATGTTGGTCACGTTGATGGGGCAAGGTGTAAAGGGAGGATGTTGTTTTAGGTTTGTGTGATTATGGAGTAGTGAAGATGTTTCAAGCTAAAGCCAGTTGGAGAAATTGGGGAGCGGTGGAATTTGTTTGTGAAGAGAAGATGAGTGGATATTGTGATAGAGGTGACCAGAGAGGGAAACTATAGAGTGGAGAAGCAAAGAGAATGAGTTTCTATTGTTTGCTGTGAATAGAGGAGTGTGAAGCATTATGTGGTAAGAAGTTACTCAAGCAAGGGGGCAGAGCTAGTTGAAGGTGATGGGTAGATGTATAAGAGTTGGCAAGAATAGAAGAAAGAAAATAGAAAGCAATTGAAAAGGAATTGTTGAAAAGAGGAAACAAATTGTAAATGAAATTGGAAAGAAATAAAAAATACAAGTTTTTTTACTGTAAAGAAAGAAAGAATTTGTACAAAGAAAGGAAAGAAATGGACGGGAAAAAGGGAAACAAAAAGAAATTGCATAAAAATTAGCAAGATTTTTTTTAGAAACTTGTAAAAGACGAAAAGCGAAAGAAATTTGAAAAGAAATGAAAAAAGCAAGCAATAAATTTGTAGGTTATTGGAGATAAACGCAGAAGAAATATAGAGCAATGTAACAACCCAGAAAATA
This sequence comes from Allium sativum, assembly GCA_030737875.1. Taxonomy (NCBI): domain Eukaryota; kingdom Viridiplantae; phylum Streptophyta; class Magnoliopsida; order Asparagales; family Amaryllidaceae; genus Allium; species Allium sativum. The sequence continues at coordinate 431,233,660 of CM060925.1, read as the reverse complement.
CGAGCCAATTTAAAAATTTTAATTTGGTTATTTAATGAATTTGGAGCGACTGAAATAAAATATTTCATGAATATAATGAGTTGGAAATGACGCAGCAGTTTGAAAATTTGAATTCGAACTTTGACTAACTGTATCGGATGCAAAATAAAACGGATTTTAGTGAAACCAAAAATATTTAAATCTGTTTATGAATATCTTTCTAACGAATCTGAAAAATCGAAATTTCATAGCATGAATCAAAAGTTATGGCCAAATGAATTTTCAGAAAGGTCGCTATGGAGTTTATATAGGCCTTGAAAATTGACATTTTGCAAACGACCTCCGTTTTCGACGAAACCACTTTTGTTGAATCCGGGATGTCAATTGATTGCTATGTTTCAAATTCCATAATTTTTGGAGTTAATATGTGGGCGTGGCAAAGGAAAATGTGTTTGGTTGATTTCAGTCAAATTGGATCGACCAGAAAATGGCCATTTCTCAAACCATCTCAGAATTCAACGAAATCAGTTTTGTAGGGACTGCATGGTCCCAACATAGCTAGATAAATTTTTCAGAAATTTTTAGAATCAATATGTGGCCCCGACAAATTAAAATGTACGTTCAAAATAGAATTTGAACGTTTTATATTTTAATTTGAAGAATAATTGACTGTAACCGTCGAATGGGCCTACGAAACATATCCCATTGTGTCCGGGGTATTTAGCTAGGGGCGACAGTCGTTGGGTTTGAAATGTAGTTCGTATGGAAAAACTCTAGTTTTTGAAATAATATAAATATCGGCGAATAGGATATTTTCTTTCATTATTTAATTTTATAAAAATATAAACCCCCCTAAACTGCTCTCGACGGGCTCGTGTTCTTCGCTTCCCGTCCATTTTCCTGCCAAACCACCATGAATTAGACCCTGCCCCTTTGCAACTTTTTGAAGCTCTCCTCCTCCTCTTCAAATCCATATAAGGAGCTCCCCCTGTCGTCGCTCCTATCTCGAGTTTCGCGCCTCCAAACATCCGTATTTCAAGCCGCCACCGCCACCTGGATTCGCCATCGAACCTGATCGCACCGCCTTCGTTTTGCGTGCCACACGGAGGTCTTTGACGTGGTGTTACCTGATCTGAATGAAGCACTTCAGATTTAAAGAAAAATCAAAACCTAGTTTTGAAGATTCTGCAGAGGTAATGACCTTTGTTTTTGAAAAAGGAAATAACACTTTTAAGTGTTGCAAATCGTGATTTCAAATAAAAATTGTTTCTTTTTGCTATGTTGACGAAATTCGATGAAACAGGAAACATCGGACTCGTAGCAACATCATCTACATTCTAGAAGAAGCTAGAACGTGTTTCGAGCTCGCTACAAATTTCAGAAGGATTAAAATCAATGTGAGACATCTAAATTCAATATGGAATGGAAATGCGTTGTATAAATTATATGAGCGAAATATAAATTATATATGCGTTGTACACGGCATGTATGAGCGTTGTATAAGTTATATGAGCGATGTATAAATTATACATGCGTTGTAAAAATCATATATGTGTTGAAATGAAAATGAAATATATTTATATACATACATATATATATACACACACTCCCCTCGTCCATAGACCATGGACGATATAAATTGATTGTGTATGACGTGAAATTGATTGATAATGCGAATGGTTGAAAATTAGTTGAAATACGAATGGTTCGAAATATTTGTTTGTGGTTGAAAGAAATTATTTATGGTTGAAACAATGGGAAATATTATAAAAAATTCATATGATATGAAATTGATCTTAGATCATTTAGATAAGCCCCTTATGGAACGCCGCGAGGCCTAAGGTAGTGCGAGGAGCCGTACTTGGGACGGTGCCGGTTTTTAACCCTCACCGCTATGCTGCCGAAATTTTCAGTAATATCTATGTGTTTGAATTATTTTCGTGTATTGAATTATATTCATGTGTTGAATAAATTGCTTAAATAATAAAAATCACATTTTTACGATGTGGGTGAAGTATATGAAGTGTGCATGTATGAGATATTCATATGTTGAGATATTCATACGTCGAATAACATTCATGTGTTGAATAAATTGTTTGAAAAGTAAAAATAACATTTTTACCATAGATATGGAGTAAATAAAATACTAGTGTTTTAAATAAATTATTTTATCTTCATAAATAACATTTTATCTTATATATGAGGTAAATAAAATATTCGTGTTTTAAATAAATTGTTTTAACGATAAAAATATCATTTTTATTATATGTATGAACTAACTAAAATATTCATATGTTGAAAAGGATTCATGTGTTGAATAAAAGGATTGAACAATAAAATTTACATTTTATTGTGAATATGAAGTGCTAAAAACATTCATGTATGGAATAAATATTTTAAACCATAAAAATATCATTTTTATCATGTATACGACTCGCTAAAAATACACATGTGTTGAAACATATTTTTGTTCGCCAAAAATAACATTTTATCCTATGTATGAAGTGTTAAAAATAACCGCATATTGAAACAAACATTTGTTCGCTAAAAATATTACTTGTAGTTTAGTTCTGCGTATATATACATGTGTTGAACAGGAATATGGATTAGCTGTTGAGTAAAGAATATATTTGCGTGCCCGACAAATAGGTAAGCCTTAATGAGTTGGCTACGCAATTTTATTATTATATAAACTCCTATGAATGCCATTGGATGCGGAGTGCTGGTTGTTCTGTGTGAAATAGTAAACGTTGCCATAGGATAGCAACAATTAATTTTGAACAACGCTACATGGCATACTTCTTGAAGATAGCATACACTATCATCTACCACATAAGCATTTGGAGCTTATGTGACGAGGTTAAAGATGTACCACACAAGCGAGAGGCTTGTATGGAAATGACTATATTTTAGGTTGAAGTGAAGACTGATATAGACTGTATAAAATGTAAAGATAAATTGCCAGATAAAAAAAACCCACGCACGGGTCTAGGGAAGACAATAAACACGTCTCTCTGGTCATTAAGGCACAAAAACCATTTATAGGGTGACGAGAATTTATTCTCTGGAGTTATGATCTATACACACTCCCCTGTGGACACCGGAATATATCACTATAAATATGTGCATGCTTTTTAGGATTTATTGGGTGCCTAATACAACCCAATAAATTTCCAAACCCCTCCCCGTACAAAGGAGGTTATGGCGAAATTTTCCGAAATTTAAAGGCGTAAGTGATTTGAAGTGAAAAACGATATGGAAATCGTAGAATGAATTATTATTATTATTATTTTGAAAATTGGTTCACTTTATTTCTGAAACCAATAAAACCGCCTTTATGAGCCTCGTTAAAACCCCATAACCCCCCTAGTGGGTACCTTATAGGGAAAAAGAGTACTCACAAAATTGGTATACAACATAGAAATGACCAAAGTCATTAACAAAGGAAAATACATCAAAAACTTCAAAATATGAACTAAAAGTAAAGTCCAAACTTCTCGGCCCATTAAATTGGCCCATCCTCCACTTCAAAAAGAAGTACACGTTAACCTGTATCTCTTAACTCAATCCCCTACTTCTGAAGAAAACATACATTCCACGAAGAACGTGTAGATCTAGATCCATTATTTTGAACCAACAAAACTATTTCTCGCTCAATTCTATAAAGAGTAGAAGATGAATGATTCTTCCGTCCCTGAAATACTCTCAGATTTCTTTCTCACCATATATAATAAATTGCTGTTACTAGAGATCCAAAAGCTAAGTCCTTGAATTGATCTTTTGTTGTGAATTTCGAATGCAATAATCTTTCTTCTTCTTTCAAATCTGAGCTAATAGTTATTGGAAATTCCAATTTTCGCTTCAAGGATAACCAGATAAAGGCCGCAAAATCACATTGAAAGAAAAGATGCTCTGTGGATTCTGGATGATTCTCGAAAAATGGACATAGAGGATTAACTTCAGAATTAAAACGCAAGAAATCCTCCCCAAAATCGCAAGGTATGACATAAAAGACATTCTTCTGCTATTCTTTTTATGCCAAATTACTGAATATATTAGATCTGATATTTCATGAACACGAATAAAGTCCCAAACTTTATGGAATGAAAAAGCTCACCCTTCACACCATTCATATATGTCATGATTTAGATTAGGATGAGTATGAAGTGTACTAATTTCATCTAATAATTCTCTAGTTGCAGGATGAATTTCTGGATAAAAATCTTCATTTCTAATAATTTCTGGCAATCACTGGAAGTAAACCCGTTCCGCGAAAGCGGCGTGGTCCTATGATTTGCCTTGTTATTGTTGTTTATCCAAGTAAGTAGATTTCTCATACCAGTCCCCATGACTGACTCGTAGTTTGTTTCACTTTGCAAACTCGGGTGCCCTTATTTTCACACGGGCAGCCTAGTGACAAGTAGCAGGATATATTTTGGCTTTTGCACTACAACATAGAGTGCATATTTTGGCTTGTATGATGAGGGCTTGACTTCTCAGTATTTTGGCTATGTGATATTCTACCATTAGTACTATATGTATATGATTTCCGCTTATCGCGATGTAGAAAGATTTACTCCTATTATGTATTTATGATGTATATGTACCAGTGATCTCGATGTAGACTGATCATTTACTTTTATGCACTAAGTTGTATCCTACACTGTGCTGCTCTGATGTTGTTACATATTATGATTTCGCTGTCATATTGATGTAAATTATTCTATTTTCTGTTTATGCTATTATCTGTTCTCTGCTAATGATGATTAATGTGTTATATTCCAACGATTATCCTTAATTCCGTCGCACGGAGTTTTGAGATCGTCACAAGCAAGGATAAGAAAATTTTGAAAGAACTTCTTCTTTTTTTATTTGTAAGAATTGTGAAAAGGAAAGAAATTTGTAGAAAATCGGAAAGAAATAAATGAAAGAAAGGGAAAGAAATTGTACTGAAAACAGGAAGGAAATTGAAAACAAAAGTTTAGTGTTCTTTTTCTCTTATCCTTGAGATTATGGTATCAATAAATAATACCAAATCAATTGAACGAGAATTTTCTTTCTATATATACAAGAAAATAGAAGGAAAAACAAATAAAACAAACACTTTTTTTTTCTTTTTAAGAATAACATCAAAATTAATCCGAAGAATAAAATCAAAATTATTGAACTTTTCCCAGCAATGTGCCAAAAACTTGTTTGCAAAACGATATTTCTATCAAATTAGAAAACCGTCAACAAAATTACCATAATAAAACCGCAAGCGAACGGCGTACACTTGTAGTACGTTAGTGAGTACGAGTCGATCCACAGGGAAAGAAGTAATTTTAATTATATTCAATCAAATTAAACAAACTTTGGATTTATTTAATTAACAATAACAAATTAAAACTATAAACTAAGTTGAGAGCTAAATATGATATGAAAGCAATTTAGAGGCAACTCCACCACTCATGGCCACATAAATCAACATACAATGATTTCATAATCTCTCATTTGATCTTTTGTGTAATTAGTTAGTGCATTTATCATAAGCATGCCCTAATGTGTCATTAGAGAACACACTTAAACCGTCAAACTCTAACACACTCTCTAATCCACAATTATACCTTCATGAAATGACAACAAAAGTGAAACTAAAAATTACTTTAAGCATATTCTATTTACTATTAATTTAGTAACATAGAGTATCAAATTTTGAATTTCAATCACACTTTAATTACCATATTCATATGTAGATGAAGAGGCAATCTTGTGTTTACGTTGACTAAGCATAGCCTATTTTGCTGTCAACAAACATAGACTATCAAAACCAAAACTCAAACATCAATGTAAATGCTACTTCAATCATTTCATTAAGCTTAAAAAGAGATAATAAAAACCAAAATATGTTGCATCTACATAATCGAGAGGGCTTCATTACCCCTAAATCAAAGGCATTAACCTCTCATGTTTGTTATTCTAACAACAAAAGTAGATTGCAACATAGAACAAAAACAAAAGAAAAGAGAACTAAAAAAAGGAAAATCTATTCTAATTGCATAAAATAAATCTAAGCTACTTGCATAAAAGAAAAGAACATGTAAATAAAAGACAACTAACTAAAATTGCATTAAAAAGAGAGATTACATAAAATGGCTAAGAAGCCATGGAAATAAAAGAGAGAGCTTTCCTACAAACTAACTAAAAAAAAGATCCTTAACATGTATACAAGTGGGTTATTTATACATGAGTAATACCCTAATTCAACATTTAGCCTGCTACCAAAAACGCCCTTTAGGAAGTGTGGCCACCAAGTAATCATTAAGCTTTAATTAATCCATCATCAAATTTGCATGAAGCTTTAACATCCACTTATTCGTCCATTAGCTTCTAAGTGTAGTAAGTGGGAAGGTAGGTGGGGATATCCATGATCATGTATGAGAATGATTTCCTCTTCATTCGTTTGTATGCATATAAATATTTATGAAGCTCTCTTCCAAAAGCACCAAATGTCTACAAAAACAATAAAAAATGTCCAAGTAAAAATTCTTAAAATAACTTAAGCACAAATGACCATTTTGCCTCTATATGATGATGAATGTATGATGTTTTAAAATAAATTGAATTATGGTTTAAACATGGTAAAATACCCACATATGACATTTATTTAAAATAGAGAAGAATAAATATGTGAATACAAATGTGCATTTTTACATGCACATCAAGTGGAAACAATTTTATTGCACTTAGGGCTTCCTATTTTTGTATATGATGGCATTATAGATTACTCCGTCTAGATTACATACTAATCTCCATCATGGTAGCCTATATAATATACTTCTTTCCCTAGGGCGGAATCTTGTGTTGGGCTATCTGGTGACTACCCAAAGGCCAATTGGTAGAAAAGGGCCCAGTTGCAAATTTTCCTCTAAATTTAAAGAGTAGAATTAGCCGAATTGAATGAAAGTTAAGCTTTCGAAAGTGGTAAGTTCCCTGTTTGTTAAGGGAAAGGTGTAGGGTTCATTCCTATGCATCTATAACTCTTACACCAAGACCCTCTAGGCTTCAATTTCAGCTCACATCTTTGTCTAGAGCCCATTTCAACTTCGCCTGGGCCTACCTAGATATCTACAATACTTAATGTATTAAAACTATAAGAGTACTTCCATGTTAGTCAATTTTCTGATAACATGTTTGATATGGTATTTCTTATATGGTAAGCACCAGTAATGACCCTGTAATAACCCGCACTGTCAGGAGTATTATAATTAATTTATTTAATTATATATATGGTGATTTAGGGAATTAAATTGTCGTCTAATTAATATAAGTGATTTATTTAATTAAATTAAATAATTAAATAATATATTTAATTTAGGAATAACCAAAAATAGTGATTTCACAATATAATGTGAACGGGGTCATCCCCGAGATTTAATTCAGCTTAGAGTTGAATTATATTGACGAATATATTCAGTCGACATCAATTTGAAACTTATAATTATAATATAATTAAAATAGAGCGCGTAACGATGCGGTAGTTCGCTATTTGGCGATTTAAACTTCAACTGGATATACAAGGTTCGTTTTAAATCGGATTCCTGTGAAACAAGAAACGTGTGGAGCTGGTGGAGTATATCTTTCTAGTGGAAGAGAAATATCGGGATTTCGTCGTGTAGATTTTGAGTTACGTCCAAATCAAATTATCAGAAATGCAGCGCCCTGACCATAACGATTTAATTATAGTTTAAATAAGGATTTAAATAGAAATCGAGCATCGATATAACTCTGACAATGTAATATCGAGTTGTAAATACATACAGGAATATTCTGGAGCTGTATGGTATTCCACTGTGAATATAGACGATGATAATTAATATTAAATAATGTATTTAATTATATTTAAATATATTTATATATTTAAATAGGCTATTTAGAGCGTTAAAAATAGCCACTTTTGCATACGAAGTCGGAATTCGACGAAACCAGTTTTGTTGGATCCGCAATGTCAAATAGTTGTTAGATTCCAAGTTTCGTGATTTTTAGAGTCAGTGTGTGACCGTTGGGATTTTTAGACTGAAAAACAGTCAGTATTTTGACAGTTAAAAATACGCTGTGTGAGCAAACGGAGTAGGAATTCGACGAAACCAGTTTCGTTGGGACCGTAATGTCGAACTGTAGCTGCATGTCCAGTTTCGTGATTTTTGGGTATTGTGTGTGATCGCAGGGATTTTTAAACACGAATTAACAAAAAGGAATATACCGAGAATATTCTCTTCACATAAATATCTCAACACCCTTAACCCTATAAGTACCCTCGTTCTCCCTTATAACCTAATTCCTCCCTCAGATAAAACTCCGCCGTCACTCATTATCCAAGCAGCAGAAAATCGATCTGCCTAAAATCAAATCAAACACTAAAAATCATTATATATATATGGTTGGAATCAGGAAGCTATGACACTAAAAATCATTATATATATATATGGTTGGAATCAGGAAGCTATGCTCTTCATTTTGAAAGGAGTTTTGTTGGGTTCGGTGCTGTTGTGTTCACTGGAAACGAACACGGAAATGGCTAGGGTTGGAGATACCGAGAGATTGGGGCATTTATAAGTGTTTTAAGTGATGTATTCTTGTTTGTGAGGTCGATTAGCACCTCGTATGGGTTTTTGGGTAATTTCGATTTTGAGAGATGTCGATACCTGTGGTGAACGGCGTGAGCTCGAGATGGGTTTGGGATGCCGAGTTCGGAGGTGTTAGGACGGGAATGTTGAGGTCGTGAAGGAGAAGGGGGTCAGCCTTTTGGGTTCACGTTACAATGAGGAAGGAATGGTTTTGCAAAGTAGTGAGTTGTGCGATGTTGTTGAGGTCGGGGGTCTTACTGTGTTACAGTTCCGTGACTGGAGAATGCAAGTCAATACTTGTGTTCGAGTTTTAAGTTGATGGGAGCAGATTGTGGAGAGTAGTATGAGCGGGAGATCGTTATTTTCTATGAAAACGTGAAGATGGGAAATTAGTTGTAAGTGTTTTCCTACAGTTGGATTTATCTTTTGTACAAGAAAGATGGAGTGTGGGATTTGGGGAAATTACGTTAATGGCAGAAGAATGAAGGGAGTCGCGACTGGTATGTGCTGGACTGAGTGAGGGCTGTCTTCGTTGTTTCAGCCATTGCAAATCATACTATTGTTTGGCGTGGTTTGGTCTGAGTAAAGGTGAAGTGAAGAAAGAGTATCGAGGAAGAAGAGGGTCATTGCTGTGTATTTTTTTAGCAAAGGAGGAGGGCTGTTTTTGGGCAGTAAAGGAGATCGTGAATAGAAGGGGGATGTCACGGAAAAAGGGTGGATCTTGGATGGAGAACTCAAGAACATATTGTGCTGTACAAACATGGATTCATTTTCATATGTAAATGGAGAAGAAAGCAATGATGAAATTGAAGAAGCTTTCCGGTGTATGGCATTCGAAATGAGGAGGACGGGATTTGTTGGAGCAGCTTGGACGGGTTCTGGGATTTCAATTCGGAGAAGAGAAGTAGATGACGAGTCTGTGAGCTTGGGTTGTGGATGTCAGGCCAAAGAACAAAAGTTAAGTTCCTTTAGAAAATAAAATATGTTTATTTTAAAAAATCAAATTGTATATTAACCTATAAATTGTATAACTTCGTCCGTTATCAGAATTACACAAAATCTGATTCGACCGGATCGTATGGATGGGAACGACAACATACAGACTGGACTGGAATGTTTTGGAGTTCATAACAATTTATGGCGAAATAAATTGACAGATCAGAAGGGACAATCGTTATTCGTTAGTTAACGATAACGAACAATGTGAGTAAAACTCACCAACTTTGAACTGTTATATTTTTATAATGTATTTTTAGAACTGTTAATCATCTATTGATTGCTGTGTGTTGGTTGATTGATTGATCTGCTAGTCAGTTAGTGAAAATTATATATATATATGTAATTATATATATTTTTATAAATTTTTAAATATTTATACATTGATTCGGCTATCAAAATAATTTATATTGAACTGAATGTGATGACAATCATATTGTGTAACATCTGTGGATGCAGGGAGACAGGTTGGAGGAATCCGACTGGATTCCTCAACAGTTATTTTATTGTTCTTCATACATTGTTATATGATGTGATATAAAATCTGTGGGCGATTATATGTGCTTGGACGATATTGAACATCGTGATTTGATATGATTGAATACCATAACATACCGGAATGTTGATAAGGGATTTTCAAAGTGATATTGAAAATAAAATATTTATAAATGGGTATTTATAAATAAGAGATATTTATAAATAGAAATATTTATAAATAAGAAATGTTTATAAATTGGAATATTTATAAATAGGAGATACTCAAAAAGGAAATAATTACAAACCATTTTCTTTTTGAATGGAAAGACCTTTGTGGCGGGTTTGGGGATTTTCCCGATGCTCCCATTACAAAGGAGGTTATGGCGAATTTTTCAAAGAATTTAAGGAGTTAGAATATTTCAAGAATAAATTTGAAAAGGAAATATTTGTAAACCATTTACAAATAGAATTGAAAAGGAAATCATTTTTAAAGTGTAGAACCGTTATTTAAAAGTAAATCTTTTCAAATGAATAAAACGTTGTTAAAAAAGGAAATCTTTATAAAGTGAATAAAGTAAATCGAATATGGTATTCGAAAGGAGTTTAATCGAATATGGTATTCGAAGGGGGTAAATCGAATATGGTATTCGAAAGTTAGTAAAACGAATATGCTATTCGAAAGGGATTAGTCGAGTCGAGTTAGTTGAATAGAGTTAACTAGTTTAGTAGAGTTAACCAGTTCAGTAGAGTTAACCATCAGTTAGAGTTAACCAGTTAGACTTAATCAGTTAGAGTTAACCAATTAAAGCTAATCAGTTAGAGTTAATCAAATAAGTGTTAATCCAAATGAGTTTCCATTTCGTACGACTGCTAGCGTAATTCGCAGGGCTGTAAATAGCCTACGGCGGTCGGATGTTTCCTGAGGGAATCAGGCGTAACCATTGTGATCGCTGCGATCTAGAGTCAAGCGAATGGAGTTAAATAGAGTTATCGAATATTAGTTATTCGAACGGATTTAAATAGAGTTATCGAATATTAGTTATTCGAATAGAGTTAAACGGAGTTAAATAGAGTTAATCGAATTAGTTATTCGAATAGAGTTAAGTAAATAAAAGTGATTCGAATTAGTTATTCGAATAGAGTGAAACGAAAGGAGTTATCGATAAGTTAAATCGAAAGGAGTTATCGAATTTAGTTATTCGAAAAGGAGTTATCGATTTGTTAAAATCAAAAGGAAAGATTATCGAATATCGTTTATTCGAGAGGAGATTATCGAATATAGTTTATTCGAAGGAGTTATCGATTATTTGTTAATCGAAGTGAGCTATAGAATATTAGTTAAATCGAAGGAGTTATCGAATATAGTTTATTCGAAGGAGTTATCGATTATTAGTTAATCGAAGTGAGTTATAGAATATTAGTTAAATCGAAGGAGTTATCGAATATAGTTTATTTGAAGGAATTATCGATTATTAGTTAATCGAAGTGAGTTATAGAATATTAGTTAAATCGAAGGAGTTATCGAATATAGTTTATTCGATGGAGTTAATCGATTAGAGTTAAATCAAATGAGTTGATCGAATATAGTTTATTCGAATAGAGTAAATGAGTTAATCGAATATAGTTTATTCGAATAGAGTTAGAGGAGTTATCGGATATAGTTTATTCGACAGGAGTTAAGTGAATTAGTTAAACTAAGTGAATTAGTTAAGTGAATTGGTTAAGTTAACCAAAGTGAATTAGTCGAGTTAATCAAAGTGATTAGTTCAGTTAATCGAGATAAGTAAATCAAGTTAGGTTAATCGAGTTGAATTTGTCAATCGAGTTAATAAATGGAGTTAGTCAAACCAAGTAAAACCAGTTAGAGTTAATCAATCAGAGTTAATCAAATAGAGCTAAGTAAAATTAGAACTGACTAGAGATTAGTAAATTGAATGGTTTTCTAAGTGTCTATCTGATGTTGGTTTCGGCCTTCGGGATTTATACTTAGGGAATTTGTTCTCATACTAGTTCACAGTCAGGGACTGATATTTGTGGAAGAGTAGTGATTTGTAAATAAGAAGATAGAAACATTTTCCAGTGTTAATAACATATATTTTCTAAACATAGAAAATAAGGCAATGTGAATATATATAGATATATGTTGATGATCGATCGATATAATTTCCATTTGGGAATGATATCGTTGTTTGCACACTTGTTTTCTTTGATAGTTAAATCACAGACTATCGAAGTTTTGACCATTTTAACGTCGTTAATATGGAGAGACCGGTTGGATTATTATCCAAAGAACCACTCTGTATTGACATAAGAGTTGCGAATCATATATGCCAAAGATAATTGAAGACGGAGTAAAATGCAAGGGCTGTTGTATAAGTCTTAGATAACAGTGACTAAGATGGATATACTGAATAGTGCCTTAGGTTTTTCCAGTCCCAGGACAACTTGTATGGACGAAGGTCTGACAGAGGATATCCAATGGATCGCGTAAGTTGATCTGTTCAAACGAATTCACGTTTGGTGGTAGAGGAATTCGTTTCTCTAAGCTGTATACCCGTGTTATTTTTGGATAAATCAATTTGTGATTTGGCGGGTATGACGATGTGACATTCTAAGTGAATGAGGATGACTTGTATGAATGAATATCTGACAGGGTATTTCCAAAAAGGTCACGTACTTTGATTTCTTCAACCGTACCAAGAGTGGAAGCGGAGAAGGAAACTTCTTTAGCTGACACGTAATGTAGTGTTGTAGACGTCAATTAGTGATTTTCGATGGATCTGACAATGTGGCATTCGAAGTGAATCTGATGTGATGATAACGCGTAACTTCTAGCCTCATCACCCGGTAAATGACAGAAATCGGGCAGGCAGCATGGCTAAGTCGGTCGCACCGAAGTAGGATGTATAATCACCTATCTAGAGAATATTCATTTGTTTCTTAAATCTATCAATGCTATCCCATATATATATATATACGGGAACGGTTGCTGATCCCAACCGTTCGTGATGTACATTCGATACACTCAAGTGAAATGAGTGGTCAGTCATGTGTGGCTGAGTTACAAGATGTTCTTGTTGAACTCCAGTGTATCGTTCCTAGAGTACACTGATCGGAAGGTGGTTCCATACCTTGTCATAGTTGGAAATCCATTATCCAATACGTGCTTGCGATTTTGATTGTATACTATATATGTAGAACGTGAGATGAAAGCGTTTCTGCTAGTTGATATCTATTTGTACATAGACATTATTATAATATCAAAAGGTTTTTGATATAAAGATATTTTGGATTCTCCTAAGGGAAAAACCCGTTCCATTCTGCGGCGTGGTCTTATGAGATATCGTTTACTTGTTCATATACCTGTTTGAACAGTTTTACTCACACCAGTCCCATGACTGACCCGGAGTTTACTTTGTTGTTTTCCCTAAACTCTTGGGTGTCCAATTTTGTACGCGCAGTCAAGTAGTCGGGATTTACAAATATACTTGAAGAGCTGGAGCAGGAGGCTTCTGGATCATATAGCTATAGTTTATTTCCGCTGTGTTGTACTCGGATAAGTGCTATTGTATACATAACTGTTATATTTCAAAGTTATGTTATATATTATATGTTATTCATTCCACTATGAGGTTCGTGTTACTCTGATGTTGTGTTCTTCTTCTTCTTCTATTCTAAGTTTCTATCTTATCTATTCTAACCTTCTAATTTCTTTCATTAATTACCGGGATTTTTCAATGTTTTGGTTATCGACATCGAGCTTATGTCGATAACCAAAGTCGCTCAAAATCCGGGTCGTTACAGTTGGTATCGGAGCTTAAGTTAAGAATTATCTTGGCTCTGTGGCGTGACTCGTTAGAGATAGGGTTAGTAATACCCTAGATTGAGTTTGAGTGTATATATACGAGTGCGTATTTGTATTTGATATAAAAATAATTTTTATATTGTGGAGATTCATTGGTTGAGTTGTTTATGAGTTCTGGTCGATCAGTTTGATCCACTGTATCGGTAGGAGTAAATAAATACTTGAATACAATGGACCGACATAGTATGGATATGTGATATATTATCAAATATAGGTTGTGATTATAATCGAATAAGATTATAACATGTGAAATGGTTATATATAACCAATCAGAATTCATATAAGTAAAGTATACGAAATAAGATGAATTAAATATGAATTTAAATCAGATTTGGAATTAAAATAAGGAAATTTTAAGTTCCTGGGAGATTTTGAGATGTTTTCAAAATGGATGTATTTAGTAAGGGTTTTGAAATGATATAGTATTGAAATCACTTGGGTCGCTGGAAAATAATTCCGATGATGACTGCGCAGTATCATCGGTTTGATTTTCGAGTTCTAAGTGGTGGATTACTGCCAGAGATTTTGATTTGAATTGTTTTGAGAAAACAAGTTGTTTAGAAATTCAAAGGTTTTGAATTGGTATTATGATTTCAAATTTGATTTGAAATAAAACCGGGAATTTAAGATCTAGAAATTAAAATTTATCTTGTGAAGTTAATTCGAATGGGATGGTAAAAGTAAATAATAAACCAGAATTTAACTTGAGATGATAGGTTAAGAAAAACTGAAGTGATTAGAGAATAATTTGGATTTAAAATGATAAATTGGGAGTTTGGAATTTGAAACTCGAATTTGAAATTAAATTCGGCTTGAATAAGCGAATGGTTGTGTTAAGAATAACTTGGTTGGAGTTGATGGGGATGGCATTTGTATATGCCGAGTTGATAACAGATGGTAGGGATATAATGATATGCCCAACAAAAAGGTACAAGTTTATATTTTATATGAGTTTGGAATTTATGAGCCGAATTGGCAAGCCGTTTGGCGTTTTGATTTTCTTTTGGGTTGAAGAAGCCCCAGAGAGGCGAGTTGGAGTTTGAGCTATTGACCAGTACAAAGGAGGTGCTGGCGAAATTTTTTGAAAGTTTAAAGTGTTAGAAAATTTTCAGAATTTTTGAAAATTTTAGTTGGTCGGAATGAATAAATATTTTAGTCGATGCTAATTGGTTCAGTTGAAATCAGAAATAAGGGGTAAACAAATCTTAGGAGTTCCAATATATAGGGTCGTCCTCTAACTTAGCAATTTCGAGGACGAAATTATTTTAAGTGGGGAAGAATGTAATGACCCGCACTGTCAGGAGTATGATAATTTATTTATTTAATTATATATATGGTGATTTAGGGAATTAAATCATCGTCTAATTAAAATAAGTGATTTATTTAATTAAATTAAATAATTAAACAATACATTTAATTCAGGAATAACCAAAAATAGTGAATTCACAATATAATGTGAACGGGGTCATCCCCGAGATTTAATTCAGCTTAGTGTTGAATTATATTGACGAATATATTCAGTCGACGTCGGTTTGAAACGTATAATTATAATATAATTAAAATAGAGCGCGTAACGACGCGGCAGTTCGCTATTTGGCGATTTAAACTTCAACTGGATATACAAGGTTCGTTTTAAATCGGATTCCTGTGAAACAAGAAACGTGTGGAGCTGGTGGAGTATATCTTTCTAGTGGAAGAGAAATATCGGGATTTCGTCGTGTAGATTTTGAGTTACGTCCAAATCAAATTATCAGAAATGCAGCGCCCTGATCATAACGATTTAATTATAATTTAAATAAGGATTTAAATAGAAATCGAGCATCGATATAACTCTGACAATGTAATATCGAGTTGTAAATACGTACAGGAATATGCTGGAGCTGTATGGTATTCCACTGTGAATATAGACGATGATAATTAATATAAAATAATGCATTTAATTATATTTAAATATATTTATATATTTAAATAGGCTATTTAGAGCATTAAAAATAGCCACTTTTGCATACGAAGTCGGAATTCGACGAAACTAGTTTTGTTGGATCCGCAATGTCAAATAGTTGTTAGATTCCAAGTTTCGTGATTTTTAGAGTCAGTGTGTGACCGTTGGGATTTTTAGACTGAAAAACAGTCAGTATTTTGACAGTTAAAAATACGCTGTGTGAGCAAACAGAGTCGGAATTCGACGAAACCAGTTTCGTTGGGACCGTAATGTCGAACTATAGCTGCATGTCCAGTTTCATGATTTTTGGGTATCGTGTGTGATCGCAGGGATTTTTAAACACGAATTAACAAAAAGGAATATACCGAGAATATTCTCTACACATAAATATCTCAACACCCTTAACCCTATAAGTACCCTCGTTCTCCCTTATAACCTGATTCCTCCCTCAGATAAAACTCCGCCGTCACTCATTATCCAAGCAGCAGAAAATCGATCTGCCTAAAATCAAATCAAACACTAAAAATCATTATATATATATGGTTGGAATCAGGAAGCTATGCTCTTCATTTTGAAAGGAGTTTTGTTGGGTTCGGTGCTGTTGTGTTCACTGGAAACGAACACGGAAATGGCTAGGGTTGGAGATGCCGAGAGATTGGGACATTTATAAGTGTTTTAAGTGATGTATTCTTGTTTGTGAGGTCGATTAGCACCTCGTATGGGTTTTTGGGTAATTTTGGTTTTGAGAGATGTCAATACCTGTGGTGAACGGCGTGAGCTCGAGATGGGTTTGGGATGCCGAGTTCGGAGGTGTTGGGACGGGAATGTTGAGGTCGTGAAGGAGAAAGGGGTCAGCCTTCTGGGTTCACGTTACAATGAGGAAGGAACGGTTTTGCAAAGTAGTGAGTTGTGCGATGTTGTTGAGGTCGGGGGTCTTACTGTGTTACAATTCCGAGACTGGAGAATGCAAGTCAATACTTGTGTTCGAGTTTTAAGTTGATGGGAGCAGATTGTGGAGAGTAGTATGAGCGGGAGGTCGTTATTTGCTATGAAACGTGAAGATGGGAAAATGGTTGTAAGTGTTTTCCTGTAGTTGGATTTATCTTTTGTGCAAGAAAGATGGAGTGTGGGATTTGGGGAAATTACAGTAATGGCAGAAGAATGAAGGGAGTCGCGAATGGTATGTGATGGACTGAGTGAGGGCTGTCTTGGATGTTTTAGCCATTGCAAATCATACTATTGTTTGGCGTGGTTTGGTCTGAGTAAAGGTGAAGTGAAGAAAGTGTATCGAGGAAGAAGAGGGTCATTGCTGTGTATTTTTTTGGCAAAGGATGAGGGACTGTTTTTGGGTAGTAAAGGAGATCGTGAATAGAAGTGGGATGTCACGGAAAAAGGGTGGATCTTGGATGGAGAACTCAAGCACATATTGTGCTGTACAAACATGGATTCATTTTCATATGTAAATGGAGAAGAAAGCAATGATGAAATTGAAGAAGCTTTCCGGTGTATGGCATTCGAAATGAGGAGGACGGGATTTGTTGGAGCAGCTTGGACGGGTTCTGGGATTTCAATTCGGAGAAGAGAAGTAGATGACGAGTCGGTGAGCTTGGGTTGTGGATGTCAGGCCAAAGAACAAAAGTTAAGTTCCTTTAGAAAATAAAATATGTTTATTTTAAAAGATAAAATTGTATATTAACCTATAAATTGTATAACTTCGTCCGTTATCAGAATTACACAAAATCTGATCCGACCGGATCGTATGGACGGGAACGACAACATACAGACTGGACTGGAATGTTTTGGAGTTCGTAACAATTTATGGCGAAATAAATTGACTGATCAGAAGGGAAAATCATTATTCGTTATTTAACGATAACGAACAATGTGATTAAAACTCACCAACTCTGAACAGTTTTCTTTTTATAATGTATTTTTAGAACTGTTAATCATCTATTGATTGCTGTGTGTTGGTTGATTGATTGAACTGCTAGTCAGTTAGTGAAAATTATATATATATATGTATATATATATATATATATAAATCGTTAAATATTTATATATTGATTCTGCTAGCAGAATAATTTATATTGAACTGAAAGTGATGATAATCATATTGTGTAACATCTGTGGATGCAAGGAGACAGGTTGGAGGAATCCGACTGGATTCCTCAACAGTTATTTTATTGTTTTTCATACATTGTTATATGATGTGATATAAAATCTGTGGGCGATTATATGTGCTTGGACGATATTGAACATCGTGATTTGATATGATTGAATACCATAACATACCGGAATGTTGATAAAGGATTTTCAAAGTGATATTGAAAATAAAATATTTATAAATGGGGTATTTATAAATAAGAGATATTTATAAATAGAAATATTTATAAATAAGAAATGTTTATAAATTGGAATATTTATAAATAGGAGATACTCAAAAAGGAAATAATTACAAACCATTTTCTTTTTGAATGGAAAGGCCTGTGTGGCGGGTTTGGGGATTTTCCTGATGCTCCCGTTACAAAGGAGGTTATGGCGAATTTTTCAGAGAATTTAAGGGGTTAGAATATTTCAAGAATAAATTTGAAAAGGAAATATTTGTAAACCGTTTACAAATAGAATTGAAAAGGAAACGTTACAAAAAGGAAATCATTTTTAAAGTGTAGAACCGTTATTTAAAAGTAAATCTTTTCAAATGAATAAAACGTTGTTAAAAAAGGAAATCTTTATAAAGTGAATAAAGTAAATCGAATATGGTATTCGAAAGGAGTTAATTCAAATATGGTATTCGAAGGGGGTAAATCGAATATGGTATTCGAAAGTTAGTAAAACGAATATGCTATTCGAAAGGGGTTAATCGAGTCGAGTTAGTTGAATAGAGTTAACTAGTTCAGTAGAGTTAACCATCAGTTAGAGTTAACCAATTAGATTTAATCAGTTAGAGTTAACCAATTAGAGCTAATCAGTTAGAGTTAATCAAATAAGTGTTAATCCAAATGAGTTGCCATTTCGTACAACTGCTAGCATAATTCGCAGGGCTGTAAATAGCCTACGGCGGCCGGATGTTTCCTGAGGGAATCAGGCGTAACCATTGTGATCGCTGCGATCTACAGTCAAGCGAATGGAGTTAAATAGAGTTATCGAATATTAGTTATTCGAACGGAGTTAAGTAGAGTCATCGAATATTAGTTATTCGAACGGAGTTAAATGGAGTTAAATAGAGTTAATCGAATTAGTTATTCGAATAGAGTTAAATAAATAAGAGTGATTCGAATTAGTTATTTGAATAGAGTTAAATGAAAGGAGTTATCGATTAGTTAAATCGAAAGGAGTTATCGAATTTAGTTATTCGAAAAGGAGTCATCGATTTGTTAAAATCGAAAGGAAAGATTATTGAATATCGTTTATTCGAGAGGAGATTATCGAATATAGTTTATTCGAAGGAGTTATTGATTATTAGTTAATCGAAGTGAGTTATAGAATATTAGTTAAATCGAAGGAGTTATCGAATATAGTTTATTCGAAGGAGTTATCGATTATTAGTTAATCGAAGTGAGTTATAGAATATTAGTTAAATCGAAGGAGTTATCGAATATAGTTTATTTGAAGGAATTATCGATTATTAGTTAATCGAAGTGAGTTATAGAATATTAGTTAAATCGAAGGAGTTATCGAATATAGTTTATTCGATGGAGTTAATCGATTAGAGTTAAATCAAATGAGTTGATCGAATATAGTTTATTCGAATAGAGTAAATGAGTTAATCAAATATAGTTTATTCGAATAGAGTTAGAGGAGTTATCGGATATAGTTTATTCGACAGGAGTTAAGTGAATTAGTTAAACTAAGTGAATTAGTTAAGTGAATTGGTTAAGTTAACCAAAGTGAATTAGTCGAGTAAATCAAAGTGATTAGTTCAGGTAATCGAGATAAGTAAATCAAGTTAGGTTAATCGAGTTGAATTTGTCAGTCGAGTTAATAAATGGAGTTAGTCAAACCAAGTAAAACCAGTTAGAGTTAATCAATCAGAGTTAATCAAATAGAGTTAAGTAAAATTAGAACTGACTAGAGATTAGTAAATTGAATGGTTTTCTAAGTGTCTATCTGATGTTGGTTTCGGCATTCGGGATTTATACTTAGGAAATTTGTTCTCATACTAGTTCACAGTCAGGGACGGATAGTTGGGGAAGAGTAGTGATTTGTAAATAAGAAGATGGAAACGTTTTCCAGTGTTAATAACATATATTTTCTAAACATAGAAAATAAGGCAATGTGAATATATATAGATATATGCTGATGATTGATCGATATAATTTCCATTTGGGAATGATATCGTTGTTTGCACACTTGTTTTCTTTGATAGTTAAATCAACGTTGTTAATATGGAGAGACCGGTTGGATTATTATCCAAAGAACCACTCTGTATTGGCATAAGCGTTGCGAATCATATATGCCAAAGATAATTGAAGACGGAGTAAAATGCAAGGGCTGTTGTATAAGTCTTAGATAACAGTGACTAAGATGGATATACTGAATAGTGCCTTAGGTTTGTCCAGTCCCAGGACAACTTGTATGGATGAAGATCTAACAGAGTATATCCAATGGATCGCGTAAGTTGATCTGTTCAAACATATTCACGTTTGGTGGCAGAGGAATTCATTTCTCTAAGCTGTATACCCGTGTTATTTTTGGATAAATCAATTTGTGATTTGGCAAATATGACGATGTGACATTCTAAGTGAATGAGGATGACTTGTATGAATGAATGTCTGACAGGGTATTTCCAAAAAGGTCGCGTACTTTGATTTCTTCAACCGTACCAAGAGTGGAAGCGGAGAAGGAAACTTCTTTAGTTAACACGTAATGTACTGTTGCAGACGTCAATTAGTGATTTTCGATGGATCTGACAATGTGGCATTCGAAGTGAATCTGATGTAATGATAACGCGTAACTTCTAGCCTCATCATCCGGTAAATGACAGAAATCGGGCAGGCAGCATGGCTAAGTCGGTCGCACCGAAGTAGGGTGTATAATCACTTATCTAGAGAATATTCATTTGTTTCTTAAATCTATCAATGTTGTCCCATATATATATGGGAACGGTTGCTGATCCCAACCGTTGGTGATGTACATTCGATACACTCAAGCGAAATGAGTGGTCAGTCATGTGTGGCTGAGTTACAAGATGTTCTTGTTGAACTCCAGTGTATCGTTCCTAGAGTACACTGATCGGAAGGTGGTTCCATACCTTGTCATAGTTGGAAATCCATTATCCAATACGTGCTTGCGATTTTGATTGTATACTATATATGTAGAACGTGAGATGAAAGCGTTTCTGCTAGTTGATATCTATTTGTACATAGACATTATTATAATATCAAAAGGTTTTTGATATAAAGATATTTTGGATTCTCCTAAGGGAAAAACCCGTTCCGTTCTGCGGCATGGTCTTATGAGATATCGTTTACTTGTTCATATACCTGTTTAAACCGTTTTACTCACACCAGTCCCATGACTGACCTGGAGTTTACTTTGTTGTTTTCCCTAAACTCTTGGGTGTCCAATTTTGTACGGGCAGTCAAGTAGTCGGGATTTACAGATATACTTAAAGAGCTAGAGCAGGAGGCTTCTGGATCATATAGCTATAGTTTATTTTGGTTGTGTTGTAAGTGTTGTACTCTGGATAAGTGCTATTGTATACATAACTGTTATATTTCAAAGTTATGTTATCTATTATATGTTATTCGTTCCGCTGTGAGGTTCGTGTTACTCTGATGTTGTGTTCTTCTTCTTCTTCTATTCTAAGTTTCTATCTTATCTATTCTCACCTTCTAATTTCTTTAATTAATTACCGGGATTTTTCGATGTTTTGGTTATAGACATCGAGCTTATGTCGATAACCAAAGTCGCTCAAAATCCGGGTCGTTACAGACCCTTACCATTAACAGCCCGCATTTTACGTATCGGAATATTGTAAAATATTTTTATTTTTTCCCTGAGGGTTGTATCATTCTCATATTTTGATCTGTTGTTCGTGGGGATGTGAGACATGTCCATGATTTTTACTAATTTTATTTGTGACCATTTTTTCTTAAGCTCCACAAACATCTTAAACAGAATAGACTTCTGAACGGCAGAAATAAACTTTGTCTCGAACTTGATTCGGAACTGATCCCATGTAATCCCATCTTCTGGAGCCTCAAGCATGATAGTTTACCATCAATCCATAGCTCTACCCTGTAGCTGCCTCGATGCAAGTTTTCTCGTAGTTGCATCGTCAATGCTTAAGTCTCCAAAAATCCAAATACAAGCATTTAATCATCCTTTAACCTCTTCAGTCGGCTCTGTCTCTTTAAACGATTTCCCTCCGAGAGAAGTGAAGTCCTTGCATAGCTTCGCGAAGTTCACAGCCCTCAGTACTTGCACTTGAACACCAACATCTACCGCACCTGCTCCTGGAGCGGTTTCCCTCCTTATGTTCACTATCATCCTAGCCTCGAACATAGCTGGGTAATTCGGTACACCGCCATCACCCTCTCCAGGAACAGTCTCCTCCTAGTGGTGTCTCGACAATTAACAACTCATTCTAAATCTGCAATATAGAATGATTAGCCCACACGCGAGAAAACTGCAATGAAGTTCAAAAGCTATTAAACTATATACTACTATATTGTATGCATCCATTAGAAATCTACAAGTACGTTTCTCTTACGTCATTACGTTCTTGAACTTTGGCTAAAATCGATAACCAAAGCTCTAATACCAAATGTGATAACCGCCCATAAACCCCGCACTTAATAAAAGGAATAATACGCTGAAAGGTGTGCCAGGCAGTTATGGACGATCATCCAGGTACGTAAACATACGCAGAACCTGTCGTAGAACTCACATCGTAAGGATAAAATATAATAGAACATATACAACAGGTAGAAATAATGAAGCATCACATAGCAGAAATCCAAACTTTTATATCATCCTGAAAATATCCATACAACTTTGGAATACACTTTAGAAGTCTGTACATAAAACCTCGCTACATAACCCTCAGAGAATGTATCAAATAGAACAACAGCGGAAACACCCAATATGTATAGCAGTAAATAAAATACGCGAGCCTCCAGCTCGTCTTCGTTCAGCAGCTCCGTCCACTATGATCTACCATCTACAACCTGCTACTGAGTCTGCCCATCCATAACACCATAGATGAACAGCCCAAGGTAATAAGAGGAAACATGGAACCTTGAGTCAGACAACAGTCTTATTGAACGATAAAACAACTATCTAACATCATCAATGAAGTATATGAGAATAGGTAAATAAATCACCAAATCTACCAATATCACCAGAGAAGAAACCCCAAACTCGTCTTCCCCACATCCGACAGTGATAACCTTTACACAACAAGCGAAAGCATGCAAGCAGTAGAAATCATAGCAACTAGTTTAAGTCCAACATAAACTGCCATAATCGAGATCAACATCCCTTAAGCACAAGCCCTGAAGGCCGAAACCAACATCAGAAAAGCACCCAAGAGATATCTCATTCAACTTGAATAATCTACGTAGGAAGGTACAAGCAAAGCAAACAATCATCCACGACTCTGGCTATAACCGCCTAATCCTGCTACGAAACCATCGCTAATGGTATGACGGCAAACGTTGCCATGTGTCAAGGGATAACGGTAACCCCGATTCTAGCAAAAAATCCATACGTCTTTCAAAGATATGTATCTCTAGGCCTTTCAACGATACCCAGATTACTCGACCAGCAACCTTCCGGTCTTTTAGACGTCTCTATTATACCCTTGCTTCAAGCCCACTAGAACCTACGACAACGATAATCGCTCGGCCATCAATATCTCTAGTCGTCCTTCCTAACGGCTATTCTTAGCTCAAGCAACCTTCTCGAGCAATCATGGTCCATCAACTCACAACCTTTGAGTTATCTTTACATTCGTTTCTTTTCAACGATCAACGAACGACTCGCATCACTTCGAACATTCCCACTTGAACTCGTGTTGAAGCTAGAACCATCGTCGACTCAAAAATAAGATTCGTTTGGTCGATACTGCATTTCATAGCATTTCCGGTTTTTTTGCTATGAAAAACTGGCCAAAATGTCAACATAGCCTTTTGCGGTGCTTCTGAAATGCTATTATATCTCCTGGCTCAATTCTGGTGTGAAAAACTAAGTAAAACATCAAAACAACTTTTCACTGCGTTTCTAGAACGCTATCATTGCTTCTGGGCGGTCCATCCACCTATGGATCACTAATGCTTAAAACAGCAATTCACAGCGCTTCTGGAACGCTATCATTGCTTTCGGGCGATCCATCCACCCCTATGGATTAGTTTTGCTTAAAACAACCTTTCACGGTGCTTCTGGAACGCTATCATTGCTTCTAGGCGGTCAATCCACCCCTGTGGATCATTTGGACGATCCGTTTCTACAGCATTTGTCAAAACGCTATCTAAAGCTAGCGATCCTTCTTCATTGCTAGACCAAGAAAAATGCCACGTTCCATCATGTTTTTAAAGTCAATCCACCCATTTTTCCCTGCGCGATCCATGCTGGTCGTGTTCCCCAAGTCATCCGATCCATCCACCTACCACAACGTTTCCCAAACGCTATAGATTCCAGTTTTTTCTATATTCTGCCAGAAAATTTAGTTGTTGCCAGATTCATCAAAACTTGCCCGATCCATCATTTTTTTAGCATCGATTCACCAATTTTTGGTCATCGATCTTAGGATTTGTGCTCGATCCATGACTTTTTGTAGCATTTCTCAACGCTATAGATTTCCAGATTTTTCCAGATTTTGATTTTTGGCCAATTCTTTTACTTTCTCTTGGTCGATCTATTCTTTTGCCACAACTTGAGCCACACCAAAGCCTCTACAACACTGATCCATCATGGAAATCGCTCGATCAATGATTTTCACTTCGATGTATGCTTTTCAACAATGTTTTTCAACCATCAATAAATCACATCAAACAACAATCATTCAAACAACGATTTTTATTACAATAACGTAGAAAGCTTACCAGTTTAGGTTCCTAATTGGATCCTATGGTGATTTGACTTAAAAACCATACTTACATCAATTAGATCTATGCAAAAACAACTTGAAATGATGAACATGAGATCAAACAACCCATATACGTGATTGAATCCATGCGAGAGATGCATATCACTCATCAAATCTTCAGTCCAGCTTAGAAACGATGAAATGTGAATCCGGACAATGAAGATTTTTCTTCAAACCTCTCGATTTGATGCGATCTATCTTCGTTTGATTTAGATCAAGCTCCCTTTGATGTAGATTTTCAATCTCTACTCATAGATCTAGAATTTTAACAGTGGAAAGGTGTATTTGTTTGAGCAAGGATCAATCACAAACTCAACCAAATGAGAGAATGAAGAATGTAACCCCCTCTCCATGTCCCTAAGCCCCTATTTATAGCTCCCACCAGCCCACTAATGGGCCTCCTCAAATCAACCCATTAATAGTTAAAACCTAAACAGAAAATTGTGTAGCAATAAAACAACGATTTCTCCCAAACCGCTGAACCAAATCTTTAATATGACCACTCTACGGAATGAGAAATATCATTTCCTTTCCAATCACACCGATCCCAGCACCTGATTCGATCCGAGTCAAAAACTATACCCTATACAAAAACAACAGGGGTAAAATGGTCACAAATAAAACTGGTAAAAATCATGGACATGTCTCACATCCCCATAAACAACGTAGAAAAATATGAGAATAATCCAACCCTTAGAGAACAAAATAAAAATATTTTACGATCCTTCGATATGTAAAATGTGGGTGTAGGCTGTTACATAGCAGGTGGGCCTAAACAAAACAAAAATATTAAATGGTGACTTAACAGCAGAGAGTACATGCATTCTTTCCTTACGACTGAGAATAAATGTAATAAATATCAATATTCGAAACATCCCTCTTCTAATAACATCTTCGCTGATAAATTGCAATGTTGTAGCATTTCAATAAGAGCAGCAAGCTGGTGTTTTCTCCTCCGAGGAGATTTGTTGGCCTTCTCAACTACTGGGATTGCACTAACATAGTTCAATGATGATTTCGTGGCTCCATAATAGCAGTAAAGAAACTTTCCCCTCGTTCCCATATTATGACTTGACTTCTGTTTTCCCCTTTCCTAAGATCCATCCATTTCTTTAAATCAAAATTTATTCCTTCTTTATCCATCATCTTGTTAAGTATATCCTGTTTCACTATCTTGAACTATTATATAGATTTCTCCTTATCAATTAAATCCTTTTTTATTCTCTACACTATTTTTCTCATTTGTCTCGCACCCATGACCCCTCTAAAGCGTGTCCTTATGCAGATTATTTGCTGCAGTAAGATCTCCTTTTACTACATTTTGGTAGCTTCTTCCTCCTGGTCTTTCATGGTATGTTTGTTGTGTCTCTTGTTACCAATCCTTAGTTCACTGGACATTGTTTCCTTTATTCAGATAAAATGTGATGAAAATTTTCGAGTGATGAGAATTTAATTCCGTTTTCACCTATTGTAGAAAAAACATATCTAAAATCGTACAATTAAAACCTCCCAAAAGATGAACATTTAAAGCATAGGTTTCAAGCATAATGAAAAAAATCATGGTATTTTAACTGATTAACTGTTGCATTTGTCTAATGTTAAGGATAATCAACACAACATTTATAAAAATATTAGTTATAATCGAATGATCAACTGTTCCATTAAATATTAGAGCAGGCACCCAAACTATCCTTACCCACCATAAATTTACTTAATTTGAAACTTGATGATGAAAAAAAATAGCCCTTACTTTTTTCAGTTCCTAGCTCATTAATATGGTCAAAATCACATGATGTTTTAAGTCAATAATTTAATGTCTTCAAGACAACATAAGGTTAACATATAATTCCCGCAACTGCACAAACCTTCCGACCGTCAACTACTTAAGCTTTTGTGTAATTACTTCAACTTTATCTCAATACTCCATGACCCTACTTATCATTTTACATCAACCAATGTAGAATAGAAAAACAACGTATGTGATACATAACATATATGATGTAGTGTTAGTTATTACATTTAAAGTAGTTAACGGTTGACAAAAAGAATTAACCACAAGGATGTTTCTTATAAGAGGAATACTTTTCTACTCAAACTTATTGTAATATATTGGAAATACGTAATTTTATTTACCATATATAATTTAGCACAAAATTGATTTTTAAGCTATGTATATTTGGAAAAAAATTATATTTTATGCCTTTGAATAATACCTTACACTCATACTCTCCTATGACATACTATTAATTAGGTAGTGTAACACCCTGTAAAAAACATTAATTAAAATAAACTAAAGAATATTTAATTAAATATTGGGAATTAAGTAAAATGACCGCACCATCGTGTTCGTCTCGAAATTCTAGTTCAGATAGACTCTGACATTAAACGGACATCGTATGAAGAAGATATAAAGGTTAGAAGTTTGTATACATATAAGAGGGATATATGTAAATAAAATAAAAGCAGAATTCAAAATAAATCAAATGAGACGAGAAGGAGGCCAATGCGGGAATAAGACCCGTTAGGGGTCGACCTATGCCCCAAGGAGGTCGACCTATGGGTCGACCCTTGACCTACTCAAGGGTGTGCCGACCCTAGGGTCGACCCACTCCAGCTCTGGGCAGGTTCATTTTTCTGAACATGGACTTGTTTTTTTGCCAGGTTCGTTGGAGAAAGTATACATAAAGGCCAGCATTTCTATTGTTTTCTACACCTAAAATAATGGAGATAAGGAGATGCTGCCTCGGCTTGGATTGAGTTAGAATATCTTCTACAACATCAGCCTATACATACGTCAGAGATATTTCTTATACTCTGATCCAATCTCTGTGAGTTCACGTTACTTTTAGATATAAAAATTTAATAGTAACCCTGACATGTTAATAAACCGAATCTGAATATATGCCTATTAAAAAACTGATTCATATTTAAACAGTTCTGTTATAACTACATGTATCTCTACATACACTTATTTTTCTGTTCAGTTATTATATGCCTATTTCTGTTATTATATGCTTATTTCTATTTTTCTCCCTCATTCCCTTTTTATTTTATAAGCCTAGGCTACCTTCGAGCCTAGGTCAATCTCGTGAGAGACATATGTATAAACAAAATTGGGAATAACAAAATTGGGACAATTGGTGAATGTTTGGGAATGATATTTGAGGCATATCTTATAATGTGGAATATAACAGGTATTTGGGGTGTATAAACATGTAAATCTGTAGGCTTAATGCAATGATGAAGTGGGACATGTTAATGAACTATAAGTAACCCGTGAAACCTATCAATCTATGGGTGTTAGGAAAATCTGTTAAAACTATAGGGTTAAGTAAGCCTGTTTATTCTGATGGGGTTATATGAACCTATTAACATATAAACCTAACCTGTTACATCTTTTGGGATTATGCAAACCCGTTAATATGTAATATGTTGAATCTGTGGGGGTTAGGCTGCAAGACTTAACCAGTTGAAATCCTAGTTGATTGCGGACACAAGTTTAGGGGTTTGACTTGTGTCATCTGTGGTGTAGGACCCACATTAGTCAATAACCCATTCTGGTATTAAACGGGAACCCCGCACTAGGTAGGGGTCAGTGCATGCTTACTGAGCTAATTATAAGAGGTTCATTTGGAAAGGGGTGTTTTGATGGCGCGTTCCAACAGGGTCATGTGCGTGCATGGATCTTGTCTGCCTGGGAAAATAAGCCGCTGTAACACCTTTGAATAGGTCTGTGTCCTTCTGTAGTTTGCCACTTTAGGAAGTAATGCACCCTACTATGGGGCCGACACAGGGTATTTACGCATTAATGAGCCGATCGCTTGGAGGTAGTCATTAGGGTACATCTAGTCCTGCCTGTTTATGTACCCGTTGTTTTTGTTTGGAGTAACACCCGTTATTTCTATTGGGGTACCTGTTACTTATGTTTAGGGTAAAACCCGTTATGTAACTAGAAATACACCTAAATCTACCATTATGTTTCTAATGGGATCATTCTGTTTCTGTTAAGTAATTGGAAAACACTTAATTCAGAATACTATTTTTAGTGCATAGAAAGTAATTGAGAAGCATAATTTATCCTGTTTATTCTGTTTATCCTGTTTATTCTGTTTATCCTGTCCATCATGTTTATACCTATTATATGTTACTGTTATCTCTAATCTAGTTTATTTTGTTGTCTTGATACTTTTATTTCTTTATATGCTAAAAGTCACTGGACTCGCCAGACTTTATGTCTGACCCGTTTTGTTTCCTTTTCTCTCTTTCCTTCCCTCCTAGGTTCTCAGGGTGGGAAGCCCGGGCATGATTAGGACTTTCTCTCTCTTCTGTTTCTGCTCGGATTTCGATTTTCATTGATGTATCGCTTCAACTATTTGTCTACTTTGATATGGCTTCTTATGGGGATTATGATTTTTCATTTTTGCACTCTGCTGGTTTTTAGAGCAAGACAGATATTTTTGTTTGATATATTTTGTTCTAGTATTTTAGCCAAATGTTGTAACTGGATTTAAGACTACGATGTTTTTTGTTTAAAAGCAAAGTTTTAAATTTCCGCTGCTATTATATATATATATATATATGTATTGTGAGATTCAATTTCTATTTACCCATAACACTTCAAGGAACTTAATGCATTCTGATAAAGATTGACATTAATGGACGTGAGGTGTCACATTTTGGTATTAGAGCTAAAGGTTACAAGATTGGATAAAAGTTTAGAAAAATTGTTTTCAAAAGCGAAGTATTTTCAAGAAAAGACTATTTTTGAAAAACATATTCCTCAAGGCCATACGAAATATCTTTCGATTCTCTATTTGAATCACTTTTCCTTTTCTTTTCAGCATGCCTGGGGAACCGAATCTTCCCGAGGGCGTTCAGAAGTCGTCTTGGTTCCGTATATATCTTGAGGCTACGGCGCCTGGCGGAGGCTAAGGAGAATCACCTCCCCCAGCAGCAGCAGCTATTCCTCTACCTCTAGAAGTAGATAATTTCTATAAGATATGCAAGGACTTCTTTGCTATGGGAGGAAAACCATTCCGTGGAACTGAAAGCTTTGTGGAAGAATGGAATTGGCTGCAAGAGATAGGGAACTTGTTTGGACTTTTTGAGGTCAACGACCGTAGGAAGATACAGTTGGCCACGTGGCAGCTTAAGGATGAGGCTTCGTTTTGGTGGGAAGTGACATAAGCAGGGAGTCCAGTAGATACTTGGGTTGATTTCCCATAGAGATTCAAGACAAAATTTCTTTCTTAGGCTGAAGAGTATATGCAAACGGAGAGATTCTTGGCACTTAAGCAAGAAAGTATGTCTGTTAAAGAGTATGTCAATAATCTCAACCAGTTGGCAAGGTTTAGTCTGGAACTGGTGAATACACTACAACAAAAACACCATATTACAACTTTAAATTTACAACGGTGGTAAACGCACCGTTGTAATAAATGGGTTTTTACAACGGTGGTAAAAGCACCGTTGTAATAAATGGTTTTTTACAACGGTGGTATAAACACCGTTGTAACTACAACGAAAACACCATATTACAACTTTAATTTTACAACGGTGGTAAAAGCACCGTTGTAATAAATGTTTTTTTACAACTTTTTTCCAGAAAGGTTGTAATAAGCTTATTTTTGACAACTGTGTTATTTTGACAGTTGTAATAAAAGCCTATCACAACTTTTATTTTTTGACTGTTGTAATATATGACTATATTTTAATATTTATTATTTTCATTAAATAATTTTTAATAATTTATAATTAATATTAACAACTAATTAGTAATTATTAATTAATAACCTATATATTAATATTAAATATTAAATTAAAAATACTTCAATAAATAAATAAATAAGCTTTTAATAATTAATATTCAATTATGACTACGAAGAAATAAGTAATAATTAATAGTAACTCCTATTCATAAGTAATATTTAACATTTTAATAAAAATTAATTCTCAGAAAATCCATATTAATTTTGATTTTAATTTTTACTTATGAATTTTCAAGAAATCCATAATTATAACTAAATAATAATACTTGATTATTAATCAAAAATATAAATTCTAAGATTTGTTTAAATAAATTCTAAGATTTGTTTAAATAAATTTTGAAATATACATAAAATTTTGAAACTTTCATAAAGTCGAAAAGAAACTAAAACTTTAGATAAATTTAAACTAAACTGGATCTTTAAATTTAAGAAAACTCATAAACGTTAAAAAATTCAAATATAAAAATTATGTTACAAATTATTACTTCTATATTCATTTCGAGGTTTTCTTTACTACTACTTTTTAAGTAGTACGTACTTGTTTTCTTCCAATGTAAGAAACATAGCCCAACGTTTTGTCTAACTTAAAATTTTGGCTTCAATTCAAAATTCCCTCCACATTGAAAATTTTCCCGCTACATGTTTTTGCTTCAGCTCTACCTTCAACCAGGATTATTTTTTATTTCCCTGTCCATTCGTTCTTTCCACTTCCCCAGGTCGCCATTATTAATAAAACATTATTATATTCTTTCCTTTTCTATATTATGTCTAAATCCGATCGTCTAAGCTTGCAACGAAAAAAAATCCCAATCGTCACTTCCTTCTTCTTCCCCAAAATTCGATCCTTCTTCTTTTCACTCATCACTTCCTTCTCCTCCAACCTGTCGTTTCTCTACCTTACCCCTCTCTTCGGATCTAATATTCGCCACGCCTGGTTCTTGCAGCAAACTCTCCTCTCAACCCCTAACCTATCTCAGATCTATTTTGCAAATCGTCTTCTTTTCTCAATCCTATGATCCTGATGAAGTCCTTATGCCTAGATCTAGTGTTGAAGCACGGAACACATCAATATTTTCTATTTTGTTTTTGTGTGCCTGTCTAGTCCTTCCTTTTGTGGTTCGATTCTCCCGAAGGCTTGGGTTTTGTTCAGCTTGTTATAGTTCTGCTGTCTATTGTTTGGTGGAGTTTCTTAGATTGTAATGGTCGCGATTTTCTGTGTGTTGACTGCATTCAACAAACTTCATGATAGCCTTGCTAATGATTTTTGCTTAAAAGCTTGTATCTTCTTTGTCTTTGCTTTGGAATGGATTTCTTATCATCCTATAGAGGCATTGCTGACTGAGCCTCTGTTTGTCATGGTTTTGTGCCTTTTGTGCTGTGGTGATGCTGCCTTGATGGGGCTTTTATGATTTTCTTTTCAGACATGAGGATCCATTTCTTTGTATGCTGTATGCTATATGCAATATTTTTTTGGTGATAGCCTTCCACGTTGACTGAAATTCCCTCATCAAGACTTGTTTATTAGTGTTTCATCTTATTTCCTGATTAAAGTGTCTTTTGGCTGCAGGCAGAGGTGATTGAATGGAAGTTCCGACGGGGGAAGGGGCATTGGTGAAGATGTAGTTCCGTAGTGAAGTGCACGCAGGTGAATGGTTCATATGTTTAGATTGTAGTTGCTTATATGAGCTTTGCAGAAGCAGTTTTTTGTTGATGGTACTTGAATTTTGCAGAGGAGGCGAGGAAGCAAGCCAGTTTGGGTTATTGGTGTGGTGAAATAGGCGATCAGAGGTGGATGTTTGGTCTTCGCTATGTCGTGCCATGTTTTGGGTTTGGTTGGAGTTTTATCCTTTGATTGTATGTATATTTATACAAAAGTGTGTATGTAGCCGAGTGTATCGAGTGATCAGTTTGTAGTGAGGAATGTATGTATTGTTATGACTTATTATGTAAAAGTGAGTTGTACGATAGTGGATCAGAAAGTTGTACTAATTCAGATATTGAAATAAAATATTTAATTGATTATTTCAGTTCAGTGTAGTATCATTTTATTCAATATAAATATTTATTTTTATATGAACAAAAATCATATTGTTATAATTAATTGTAGTAGGAATTACTACAACAGTGAAAAAAAGTTGTAATATGTATTACTACAACAGTGCAAAAATGTTGTAATATTTATTACTACAACGGTGGAAAAAGGTTGTAAAATATACATATTACAACGGTGGTGCAACAGTGCAAAAAAGTTGTAAAAGATATTAGTCTATTACAACTTCTTAATACACGACGGTTTTTCCACCGTTGTAAAATGTATATTACAACGGTGTTCCACCGTTGTAATAGGGTCATTTTGTTGTAGTGATACCTCGCACAAGAAATCTTTAAGGTTTGCCAGAGGGTTGAATCAACCTCTCCAAGCATTGGCATTATCTCATATACCTATGGGAGAAACTTTTGAAAGACTTGTTGACATGGCATTAATGCACGAAGAGGGTAAGGATGAGAAGAAAGAGGTCAAGATAGATGAGACGCAAAACAAGAAAGTGTGGCCCAAGAAAGAACAATAAAAGAAAGGTGAAAAGAACGACAAAGCTCAGACAAGAAGTGTCATGGTTGTGGGAGCTTGGATCATCTGGTCAAAGATTGCAGAAAAAGGAAGAACGCTTGTTTTAGCTGTGGTGAAACTGGACATTATAGTAAGGAATGCCTTAAGAAGCAAGGACAGGGGAAAAGGATAGGACCTTCTGGAGAGCAGGTGCATGCTATCGAAGCTAGCGGGCCGGATAGAGGTAGGAAAGTTTCTATTGAATAATTGATTTCCCTTTCCGATCATCCAGTTCAGACTCTTTTTGATTCCGGCGCTTCTCATTCTTTTATATCTGATTTTGTGGTTGAGTTTCTGCACCTTAGTACTAGTATTGTTTTTTATCCCGTTGTTGTCTCAAACCCCGGGCGCAGCTCATCTGTCTATGATATGTCAGGGTTTGAGGATATCTGTATTGGGCGTCGAGTTCGAGTGCTATGCATATGTGCTTGGTTTTATGGGCTATGGTATGATTCTAGGGATGGATTGGCTAGCCATGCATGGTTCCATCCTAGACTGTGAGAGGAAGGTCGTTAGACTTTGTACTTGCCGTGGGAGGACTCCCGAGATTTCCTGTAACCCAAGGGGGTCTGTCATGCTTAGCTTCCTAGAATCATTTGATGCTTCTGTTGATGATTTGCGATCTGTACCCATAGTATATGAGTACTTAAATGTTTTTAATGAGGTTAGGGGTTTACCTCCGAGGCATGAGATTAATTTCCGGATATACCTGGTGGATAATGCGAAGCCAGTTGCATTGCCTATGCACCGCATGGCTCTTAGGGAAAGGAGGGAGCTTAGAAAGCAAGTAAGGGAGCTACTTGAGAAGGGGTTTATTAGGCAAAGTATTTTAGAATGGGGTGTTCTAGTCGTCTTTGCAACCAAGGTGGATGGCTTACTTCGTCTATGTGTGGATTATAGGGAGTTGAATAAACTCATCAAGAAGAATATGCATCCACTCCCGACGATTGATTATTTGTTTGACCATCTTTTTGGCGCATTTGCTTTCTCGTAGTTAGATTTGGCCACTGGATTTCATCAGTTGAGGGTAGCCGAGGACAGTATAGATAAATCCTCTCTTAGGACTCTAGATGGCTTCTTTGAGTGGTTAGTCATGCCTTTTGGGTTGACGAATGCACCTGTGTATTTTGTGGATCTGATGAGTAGGGTGTTTAGGGAGTTTCTGAATAAGTTTGTGGTGGTCTTTGTGGATGACATCCTGATTTTCTCAAAGAATGAAGAAGAGCATGCCGTATATTTAGGAGAGGTCTTGGGGACTCTCAGAGAACACTAGCTTAAAGAGAAATTCTCCAAGTGTCACTTTTGGAGAAAGGAGGTAAGATATCTAGGGGATGTAGTCTCCAAGGATGGGATGGCAGTGGATCCCTAGAAAGTAGTTGCAGTTCAAGATTAGAAGGTTCCAAAGAATGAAAAGGAGGTGAGAAGTTTTCTTGGTTTAGTGGGCTACTATAGGAAGTTTATCAAGGACTTCACAAAGATATCGGCCCCATTCACCAGACTAACGAAGAAGAATCTGACCTTTGCTTGGAGTATTGATTGTGAGGATGCTTTTCAGCAATTGAAGAGGGCTCTGACAATAGCCCCAGTTTTGACATAGTCTGATGGGATCAAGGTGTTCACAGTGTATACTGATGCATGTGGTACAGGACTCGGTGCCGTCTTGATGTAGGAGAGAAGGGTAGTATGCTATGGTAGTAGATAGTTGAAGGTTCATGAGAGGAACTACCCTACCCATGATTTGGAGTTGGCTGCTATAGTGTTTGCGCTTAAGACTTAGCGGCATTCTCTCTTGGGAGAAAGGTTCGAGTTATACAAAGACCCCAAGTCGCTCAAGTATCTGTTCTCATAGAAGGATCTCAATATAAGACAACAAAGATGGATGGAGTTCCTAGCGTCCTATGACTTTGAGATTACTTATACCCCTGGCAAGGGCAATGTAGTGGCGGATGCGTTGAGTAGGCAGAGGATGGCCTTCAGTCCCCTATTCGTAGTGAGGTAGAGTTTGGAGTACATATCTACCGTTGATTTTATGCCATCTATAGATCTTACACTTGGTTTGTTGGCATCACTATAGGTGCGACCAACTCTTATGGATCAGATAGGAACTTCGCAGCGAGAGGACCCACAGATAGCAGACATCTTGGATAGGCTCGGTAGAGGGGAGACTTTCAGCCACCTTAGCAGATATTCTGTGGACGATAAACGGTGACTACGACGAGATGGTAGGCTTTGTTTCCCCGAGTTGGAGATTTGTCGAGGACAGTCCTTAAGGAAGCCCATCATTCTAGGATGACTATCTATCCAAGCGATAATAAGATGTATCGAGACATGAGGAGGGTTTTCTTTTAGGCTGGGATGAAGAAAGATGTAGCAGGATTTGTAGCTCGATGTTTGGTTTGCCAGCAAGTACAAGATGAACTAAAAAAGCCTGGCAGTTTGCTTCATGCTTTGGAGGTCCCATAATGGAAGTGAGAGAGTTTCTCTATGGATTTCATCGACGGATTGCCTAGATCGAGGAAAGGCAACACCAGTATCTGGGTTATAGTGGACATGCTTACTAAGAGCGTCATTTCATCTGTTAAGAGCAAGAGAACGACAACATGGTTAGCATCAGTTTATCTTCATGAGATAGTCCGTGTACATGGAGTACCTTCTAGCATAGTGAGTGATCGTGATCCCATCTTTACTAGTGAGTTCGGGAAGAGCCTGCAAGAGGCACTAGGGACACGGTTATGTTTGATCCCCGCATATCATCCTCATACTGATGGACTGACTGAGAGGGTGAATAGAGTTCTAGAGGATCTTTTGAGGCTGTGTTTCCTAGACTTCGGAAGCACTTGGGAGGAGCACCTCCAATTAGTAGAATTCGCCTACAACAATAGCTATCAGACTAGTATTGGCATGGCGCCCTTCGAGGCACTATACAGACGACCTTGTACATCACCGACTTGTTGGTGGGAGTCTACAGATAGGATTCTACTCAGACCTGAGATGGTTAGAAAGACTTCAAAAAAGATTGATCTTATCCGTAGACGTATGAAGACAGCTCAGGACAGGCAGAAGCCTACAACGATAAGAGGAGGACTAACATTGAATTTGAGGTAGGAGACATGGTTTTCATCAAAGAATCACCTTTAAGGAATGTGGTTCGCTTCGGATATGTAGGGAAATTGGCGCCAAGGTTTGTAGGGCCATTCCCTATAGTAGAGAGAATAGGTCAGATGGCATATAAGGTAATATTACCAGAGAGATTGGAGGGTATTCATGATGTTTTCTACATTTCCCATTTACGGAAATATCTTCACAACTCAGCAAAGGTGATTGAGCCGAGAATGTTTAAGAAAGTAGAGGTAGAAAAGAAGGCAATAGTTAGATGAGTTCTTACTCATGTACTTGGATCCGAGGTTAAGAAACTGCACAATAGAGAGGTTAAGTTAGTAAAAGTGCAATGCAGTAAGACCGCGATGATGCAACTTAGCAGACTGAAGACAAGATTCACGCTTCATACCTTTCTCTTTTTGAGAGTACACTCTTAACTTCCTTTTCCAAACTTTTATTTATACTTGCTTCTATCATTCGAGTATATCTTATTGTTCAAAACCTTTCGATCCTTTAGGTAGAAAACTAATTGGTGTAAACATGTATTTGAGTCATGTTATGTTTGACGGTTGCAAATAGATGCAAGTGGTTGCTAGTGGTTGCTCGTGGATTCATATACATAAACAAGGTACTAGATCGGCTCAATCACTTACATATTGCATGTGGACGCGTGTGTATTAGGATTTTATATGAATGAAAATGGATGTATAATCACATGGATATTGCACTTGGATGAATGGTTGTGCACACATATAGAGCTTACATGTTATACTAGGATTATTTGCATATATTTTGGTTACATGTCACGAACATAAATTGCATTAAGGAGATCGACTTAATCAGTCGACTACCTGATTTTCGCATTAGTGCAAGGGCATATACACACACCATTGCATATGTTCATACAAGCATTAGAAAAACCTTAAGGACAATGGGTGCTTGTGGGTGATAGATGAGTAGATGATCGCGGTTGTTAGGATAATAACATTGTTCTTAACTGGGAGATTTCGAGGATGAAATCCTTTAAGTAGGGGAGAATGTAACACCCCGTAATTTTAAAGAACATTAATGGCAATAAACTAAAGAATACTTAATTAAATATTGGGAATTAAGTAAAATGGCCTACACCATCGCGTTCATCTCGGAATTCTGGTTCAGATAGACTTTGAGTTTGTGTAAAACGGACATCATATGAAGAAGATATAAAAGTTAGAAGTTTGTATACATATAAGAGGGATATATGTAAATAAAATAAAACCACAATTCAAAATAAATTAAATGAGATGAGATGGAGGCCAACACGGGAATAAGACCCATTAGGTGTCAACCCACGCCCCAAGGGGGTCGACCCAATGAAGAGTGTGTCGACCCTAGGGTCGACCCACCCCAGATCTAGG
Source organism: Allium sativum (assembly GCA_030737875.1). Lineage (NCBI taxonomy): Eukaryota > Viridiplantae > Streptophyta > Magnoliopsida > Asparagales > Amaryllidaceae > Allium > Allium sativum. The sequence goes on along the minus strand of CM060925.1, from coordinate 431,195,832 downwards.
AAGGTTCATTTTTCTGAACCTGGACTTGTTTGTTTGTTGGGTTCGTTGGAGAATGTCTATATAAAGGCCAACATTTCTATTGTTTTCTATACCTAAAACAATGGAGACAAGGAGTTGTTGCCTCAGTTTGGATGGAATTAGACTATCTTCTACAACATGAGCCTATACATACATCATAGATATTTATTATACTTCGATCCAATCTCTGTGAGTTCATGTTACTTTTATATATAAAAATTTAGTGGTAACCCTGACATGTTAATAAACCAGATCTGAGTATATGCCTGTTAAGAAATTGATTCATATCTAAACGGTTCTGCGATAACTTCATGTATCTCTACATACACCTATTCTGATGTTCAGCTGTTATTATATGCCTATTTCTGTTATTTTATGCTTATTTCTGTTATTCTCTCTCATTCCCTTATTATTATATAAGTCTAGGATACCTTTGAGCCTAGGCCAATCTCGGGAGAGACATACGTATGAACAAAATTGGGACAATTGGGGAATGTTTGGGAATGATATTTGGGGCATATCTTATAATATGGAATACAACTGGAATCTGGGGTGTATGAACAAGTAAATCTATAGGCTTAATGCAACAATTAAGTGGGACATGTTAATAAACTGTAAGTAACTCGTGAAACCTGTCAATCTGTGCAGGTTAGGTAAATCTATTAAAACCATGGGGTTATGTAAACCTATTTATTCTGTTAGGGTTATATGAACCTGTAAACTTAACCTGTTACATCTGTTGGGATTATGCAAACCCATTAATATGTAATATGTTGAATATGTAGGGGTTAGGCTATAGGACTTAACCTGTTGAAATCCTAGTTAGGGGTTTGACTTGTGTCATTTGTGGTGTTGGACCCATATTAGTTAGTAACCCATTCTGGTAAAAAAATAAGGGACCCCACATTAGGTAGGGGTCAGGGCACGCCTACTGTGCTAATTATAAGAGGTTCTTTTGGGAAGAGGTATTTTGATGGCGCGTTCCAACGGGGTCATGTGTGTGCATAGGTCCGGTCTGCCTGAGAAAATAAGCCGATGTAACACCTGTAAATAGAATTGTGCCCTTTTGTATGTTGCCACTTTAGGAAGTAATACACCCTATTGTGGGGTCGACACAGGGTAATTATGCATTAGGGAGCCGATCGCTTGTAGGTAGAAATTATGGTACATCTAGTCCTTCCTGTTTAGGTACCCGTTATTTCCGTTTGGGGTAACATCCATTATTTCTGTTGGGGTACCTGTTATTTCTGTTTGGGGGTAAAACCTGTTATGTAACTAGAGGTACACTTAAGTCTACCATTATGTTTCTGATGGGATCATTCTATTTCTGTTAAGTAATTGGAAAACACTTAATTCAGAATACTAGTATTGGTGCATATAAAGTAATTGAGAAGCATAGTTTATCCCGTTTATTCTGTTTATCATGTCCATCCTGTTTATACCTGTTATATGTTATTGTTATCTCTCATCTAGTTTATTTTATTGTATTGATACTTTTATATGCCAAAATTCATTGGACTCACTGGACTTTATGTCTAACCCGTTTTGTTTCCTTTTCTCTCTTTCCTCCCCCCTAAGGTTCTCAAGGTGGGAACGGTCAAGCGTGATTAGGACTTTCTCTCTCTCTTCTGTTTTTGCTTGGATTTTGATTTGCTTTGATGTATCGCTTTGACTATTTGTCTACTTTGATATGGCTACTTATTGGGATTATAATTTTTCATTTCTGCACTTTGATGGTTTTTAGAGCAAGACATATGTTTTTATTTAATGTATTCGGTTCCAATATTTTAGCCTGATGTTGTAACTGGATTTGAGACTATGATGTTTTTTTTTTTAAAATAAAGTTTTAAATTTCCGTTGATATTTTATATATCTTCCTTGTGATATTTTATTTCTGTTTAGCTATAACACTTCATGGAACTTAATACATTCTGATAAAGAGTGACATTAACGGACATGGGGTGTCACAGGTAGAAACCTAAGTCAATAACGTAGGGTTAAGAACTAATAAGAGGAGTATTAAAAAACAATAGGCCAATACGGTAGCTCCTCCGGATATGCTTACATGCTAATATTATAAGAATTTTTTTTATATCATATTGTACTTTATAGACGAAAAAACATTGGTTCATAACAAAAACATTAAAAAAGCAGTTACACAAACAATTTTGTCAACTTTTATTGGTAATAACAGTACAAAACTTATAGTTTATCTACATTCCATTATTATTAACCAGTCCAAAAATCAGCATTCATTTTTATCTATTACATAATCAATTAGGGTGTTGAGCTGCTTGAACTGCATGCCCTTTTACCGACATCGTATTAGTTTTAATACATAAACTTCATAAGATATAATTTATTTATTTGTCAAGATTAGCTGGAGTAGAAATGCATTGCTTATGTATATATTTTTAGTTACTCCATAATTTTTAATGTAAGTGATAAATGTTAGTACAATTTATGACCATGGTTAGGTTATTGTGATTTATAAATGACTTAAACTTAGTTAGATGCACAAAGAATCAGATGTATGATATTATCCAAAAAGATATCATATAACAACTATAATAAAAAATGGAACATCATATTACTATATTTGTTGATCAAGTAACATTTACAAAGTACTTCAAACATGTATAATATAATAATAATTTGATGTTGATGAGATTTAAAGGAAGGTAATAATAGTAACAGCACTCCAAGCAGAAGAGGGGAAAACGCGAGGAGGAGGAGACAAAAAAGGAGGAAGAACTCCCACTCGCCTAACAGTAAAGTGGTGAAAAATAAAAAGAACCCTAAATGGGAATAACTTTCCCGTTTAGTGGCTGGAATTTTGCCTATTTATCCCTAAGTGGGAATCATTTCGTCGTTTAGAGTTGATGCTCAACAAACAAAGAGGGTCAAATCCCCACTATTAATTTCTCCCTACACGCAAACTCGCGCTGCTGCTGCGCGAGGGGAGAAATAAAAATGGGGATCAACCCTATTTCAAGCCAGATCACCACTACTGGGTATGCCCTATGCTATCAATAGTGTGCTGCAAAAGAACTATAATAAAATGAGAAGTCATATGCAAATGCATTATAAATTAACGATAGTTTAGTAGAAATAATATGCTTGTACTATTCTTATGTAATGCTAACATACTAACCTTCATCGTTTTCCTAAATAGTGATATCTTTCATATAACATATTTCCTTCAAAACGAAAAATTATATCATCCTGCAATCAAAGAGTAATACCAATCTACCTTGGAATAAAAACATGGCACACACTACACCATAATGGCCATTTGGCAACACTTATTTTTTTCAACTGCCAACACTTATATGTGTTGTAGACTAGTGACACTAATATGTGCTGCTATAGTAAAAATGTGTCACCAAAAATGTGCCAACACTTATTCGTGTTGATATTCCTGGTCAACCCTTGTATTCTGAGGGCAAAAGGGTAAGTTATCACCCATAACCTAATTGGTACCTCAATCCTTTCTCCCTCGATGCTTATTCCTCCGAAAGCCGCGTCATAAGCAAATTAAAAAAATCAGCGATCCCCCTCTCTAATCGAAGGATTTTGGATTTCTCAAATCGGTATTAGTCTCTCAAATCCTCTCTCTACCCATTTCTCAATATCGACTTCGAATTGGGGCTTCTAGGAATCATGATAATAGGTAAAAGAATTGATTTACAGTACTAAAGCTTTAGACTTTTAATTAATTGATTATTGTATTCACATATTAACGAACACAAAAATCGATTTACTATACTAAAGCTTCAGAATTCATTTTCGTAAGGGATTTTGATATTTCAGATGGGTACTCTGGAAAACAAGTAGTGTAACAGCAGTTTTAAAGTTCATTTTTGTGGATTTTTCTCTCTAAATGCATAAAATCCTCAAATTCTAGTGATAATTTGGTCTAATTGTACTATTATTATCTATCCACAGTTAATACTAGATCAAGAACAAGTACTTGCAAAGAGGAGGGCCTTCCAAGTTCACCACAAATTGTTATGGTATGCTACACTAAAATAATAAATGAATTCTCTCATAATAATTTATGTTTATTGTTTGTTATAAGGATACGATGTGATTCACATGAAAATGACCAAAGAAGTCAAGTTGAACCATTAACAGAGAAAAAAATAATCCAAAATGATTTCAGAGACGTGGTGGTTGATTTTATTAATGGAGAAGCTCGATCTCCAAGAGTAAAACTTCACTTGTCAAGTTGAACGATTATCCATAATGATATATCTTAATGACACAGATAAGATGTTATATTGTAGTCTTTAATATGTTGTCATTATTGCGGTACAGATCCATAACGAGGATGATTCAACAATCAATTTAGTGGAGCAACCTAGTCCTATTTCTGTTCTTGATTCCTCATTTTACCATAATGACTTGCCACTTTCTCCTGTGAAGAAGACCATATATGCAATGGAAGGTAAAATGAACCAAAAAAATCTACTTGAAGTTAACCTTTAATATCATATGAATATGTTTCTACATATAGCGGAGACACAACTGCTTGAAGTTACCCTTTAATACCATGAATATGTTTCATTTTTTTAAAAATATTTAGGGAATTAAAATTCAATGTGAAATTTGTACCAGATATAACTCTTGCGATTCCTCTTAATCCTATCAACTTGTTCATCCTCCTAATCCAAACAGCGATTGGATGAGATCTTAAGTAAAAATGTACGTTTGGGTAACAAAAGAACATGGCAGCAGAAGAGTTACAAAGTAAAAAAAAGAATTCATGTCAAAAGTAATTCAACAGTGAGGAGCACTGTAATATGCATTATGGCTAATCATCACAAACAAGCACATAAGAAAGTTGGTGATCAGCTGCCCCGCTGATTGAAGCACCCATTCCTTTTACATCAATTAAATAAGACAAAGCCTTCTTCATAACGACTTCTCCAGGAATAAGCACAGGCATACTGGATGGATAAGGCAAGATCAACTCACCACATATCTTCCTAATGCTTTCATCAATGTTTACTTTCCGCTTCTTTGCAAAGAATGCCTCTCTAGGACTCAACTGATAAACAAAGCCATTAAAAGGTTCATAATCAAGTACTCTAGTTTGCATGTTATTGCCCATATATATCATTTGCCTTAAAATAACAGTTTGACAAATATTTGATACTTGTTGTAAGCCTTTTCACATCATTACTATGAGTACCCAAATTAAATGCAAATGTTAAAGACCGACTCCCTGCCAGCTCAGCTACGACTTTCCTCTCTTGAGAGAGTATGTCATCTGCTTCACAACCGGAAATACCAAGCTGAGATACACCTATAGTGATGCGAAGAGGATCTATACAAGGAAAATCATACATAAACTTTGATGCATCCACAAGCGATATACCAGGTATTTTACTTATCTCAAGCCTAGCTATAGTTGCTAACTTCATGGCTTTGTCGAAAATTGTTCTTGGATTTTCACTTAGCTGAGCTCTTGCTGCATCTAAAGAGGCCAGTAGAAGGTAACTCGGGCTTTGAAGCATTTGAAGGAATTTGATCACTCTCTCCTTATCAACCATATCTCCAGACAAGTGCAGCATTGAAGACTGAGTTAACGAAGAAAGTACTTTATGTGTCGACTGAACTGCTAAATCAGCTCCTTGCTCTGGTTCTTTTTACCAGTTGCATCCAATTCATTCAGAGCATTTTCAACTTGTGATTTTTTCATTCCGCCTACAATGTCCCAATTCAAGTCGTATTCTAGCATGATATATTTTGGTGAGGCACCTGATAGAACACGATATGATATTGCAGAAATACGAGAATTTCTTGGGAGAATAAGAGTTTAATCCGGAGAACAAGTGGCCACTATTGAAGCATGAATGCCACATGTGGTGCCACCTACAAGAAACCAAGTGTTTGATGCACTAAATAGTTTCGCAGCATGATTTTGTGCATCTAAGATTACACCATGTGGATAGAACAGATCATCCAATTCAGCGAGTTCGGGTAAGTCGTGAATGAATGGATTGATGGTTGTAAGATGAGAGAGTGAATGAGGAGCGGCCTTGCTTTGCGTATTTGCGACTCAGTTTTCAATAGGGTTGCGACTCAATTTTCGAAACTGAGTTGCTAACTCAGTTGAAAACTTAGTTTCAAACCATGCAAACTCAGTTTTCAACTGAGTTTGCAAACTCGGTTTTCAACTGAGTTTGCAAACTCGGTTTTCAACTGAGTTTGCAAACTTAGTTCGAAAACTGAGTTCACAAACTCAGTCTTCAACTGAGTTCGCAAACTCAGTCCGAAAACTGAGTTCACAAACTCAGTCCGAAAACTGAGTTTGCAAACTCAGTTTGAAAACAGAGTTTGCAAACTCATTTTCAAATGAGTTCACAGCTCATTTTCTCGAAACTGAGCCTGCAACTCAGTTTCGTGAAACTAAGCGTGCAACTCAGTTTCGCAAACCAAGCCTGAGGCTCAGTTTTGTCAAACTGAGCCTCTAGCTCAATTTTGAAAACTGAAAGCACTTCAAATTTGCATTTTGTAGATCGAATTGTGACCTATGCTATTAATTGTGACTCTCAGTTTCGGAAAACTGAGCCTGCAACTCAATTTTGAAAACTGAAAGCACTTTAAATTTGCATTTTGTAGATCGATTCGTGACATATGCTATTAATTGTGACTCAAAGGTAGCTTTGTGAGCTAGAAAAACCAGATGTATAGTTTTCTATCCCATTTGCTTTGGGAGCTAGAAATATCAGTATGGTCAAAGGCTTATCAAAGCTAGATATCTGAGCAAGTGGGATCTAAGGTATGTGCACTTTCTTTGCCTTCTGTTGTTATTTCCACAAATAACTTACTCAAAAATACTTTTTCCGAATGAAGTGGGCAACAATCAATATGGCACCACAAAGGAATGAATTGATACAGGAGAAAGAAAGAAACTACATGAAAAATGGATACTGAGGGCGAAGAAAGAAAGAAAAAGAGGAAAGCATAAGAGTTAGGAAATGTTACATATCATAAAAAAGATACTATATGAAAATTATAGTGAGAGAGCATGACCAGTACGTTGATTTTCACATTAAGTATACAAATGATATGGTTTTTATGGATATTTAACCTAAAGAGTTTATTATGGCTTCAGTATTGTTAATAATCAAATATTGATGGTCCACCGTAAATACTGTTTACTGCATGTTAAAAAATAAAAGATAGGAAATGTCCAACGTTTGCTAAACATGGTATAGAATTTAATATTAATTTTATTTACTGTTATTGTTTTCCAACCCACTCTTCTAATTGCTAATTAATTATTCCTCATTAAATGCTCATCAAACACATTGAAAGCATTCATACTTTTTGTCAGTGATGAATTTTTTTAGATTCTTTTCATATATAAACATTGTCACTCAAATTTCTATCAAACATAATGATATTTTGTTTTCCCTTTTATGCACAATACATGCATATTATGGACTGGTTACAAAATCCACAATGCTTTATTCTAGATATTAGTGATTTGGATATATCATTTTTTATTTCCAAATATACTATATTGCACCTTATTTTTGGTCAGATCTTTTCCTTATGGGCTGTAAGCAAAAAGGTTTATGGAGGACTAAACTTTTCAACTGAAGGTGTTGGTGAGGTGCTTGCGGCATCAAGTTTGTTTGCTGCCAAATTTATATTGCATTTGCATTTATCTAAGTTATTTCTCTATATCAAATGCCTGTGGGTTATATATGTCTGCTTGAATTTTGTCCCCCTATATAGTTTTGGAGGAAAATAATTCAGCATCAAATATCACTTTCACAGAAATTGGTTCATCATTTGAATTCTAACTACAGGGCTTCTTTATAATATATTCACAGAAACTGAGACTGAGTCTGAGCCTTTCGTCTTAGTTTAGACTCAAAACTGTGCCGGAAGGCTCAGTTTAGAAACTGAGCCGCGCTTGGGCTCAGTTTTGAGTCGAAACTGAGCTGAAAGGCTCAGTTTAAAAATTGAGATTTCCGACTTAGTTTCGACTCAAAATCGAGCTCGAAAAGGCTCAGTTTCGAGTCGAAACTGAGCTTGGTTTAAAAACTAAGCCGAAAGCCTTAGCTGAAACTTCTAAAAAACTATAGATACACATTTTGAAAGCCTTAGTCCAAAGCCTTAGCCAAAAGTTTCATATATCATTTCCAGGAATTCATATGCATACACACTCTTCAAATGAATGATTAAAAAAAATTGTATAGCCTTTCCGGCTTAGTATCAAAACTGGGCCTTTCTCGGTGTCGAAACTCTATCAATTAAATGCTGGACTCAGCAAATTATAATTGCGCTTATTTCTTTAATTCAACAAATGATCATCCAACATTTTCCTGTGGTTCACACTTGTTATTTATTAGTTTTGTAATTTGTTATTTTTGTAAAAACGAGTGCATTTATATTTTGTAGGCACTTGTGGAGGAGGAAAAAAAAACAGAATTTGGAATGTAATGGCAATGAAAAAGCAAATATGTGTGATCTTGACAATGATCCTATCTCCGAAGTTTTTGGTTCTGATAAAAGGAAAAATTATTATTGTGCATGTAACAAATATTTGAGCTTTATGCGAATGTGACATTGTTGAATTTGAAATATTGGAAGCATGTAACAAATATTTGAGCATTATACGAATGTGACATTGTTGAATTTGAAATATGGAAGTGTACCAAATCTTATATTGAATTGATAATTTGAATTATATATGTGATTGAAAATCATAAATACATGTTATATATACTCATTTATAAGTGTTAGCAATTTATGTATGCCAACATTTATAAGTGTTAGTAGGATTATGATACTGACATTTATAAGTGTTACAATATCTTTTGGTTCCAACATTTATAAGTGTTAGCAATGAATATGTTTGTAACTCTTATAAGTGTTACCATATCTTATGGTTCCAACATTTATAAGTGTTAGCAATGAATATGTTTGCAACTCTTATAAGTGTTACCATATCTTATGGTTCCAACATTTATAAGTGTTAGCAATGAATATGTTTGTAACACTTATAAGTGTTACCATATCTTCTGGTTCCAACATATATAAGTGTTAGCAATTACTCTGATTGTAACACTTATAAGTGTTTCAAATATGGCTAGACAATTCCTTACATGTTGTTGGTAACACTTAAAAGTGTTACGGAAATTATTTGTAATGCCTATAATTGTTAGGAATCCCCTGTTTTGGTGTAGTGACAAAAATATACCATTTTGAAAACAAAGAGGAGTTCCATCTACCTCGGAATAAAAAAATGGCACAAAAATATGTTATGGTGAAATCAAAGATGCTGTATAAGGAAGACAACTTGTATTGTTTAAATAACATGAACTACATGTAACATACAAAATTACTATATTTTCACACATGACATGGAATCAATTATTTCTACAATAGACATAAATTTATCATTTTGATTTTGATGCGGCAGATTTAATCATTAATCAATACTACATATTGTCAAGGAATTTTCCTGATATGAACAACTGTTTGAATGGAGTCATTTTCCGTTGATAATATACAACTTTTAGAATAGTAGAATGGTGCACCAATATACTTACCTTTTGTTTGTTATGCCAAGCCATGCCCATGATAAAGACAGTGTATGCTAAGGTGGTTTGGGAGGACCACCGCTGCTTCTCCCTTCCCAAGAATCCATACATTCCTGGGGACACTAACTACATTAACATTCTGTTTGGATAGGGATTTACCAATTTAAAATTTGTATAGTAAGCAATTTAGAAGGCTGATTTTTGTAATAAAAGTCGGTCATCTATATGACAAATGAATGTTAACTTCTACTTTGGTTCTAGAATATAAAATTGACTTAATTTCATATTGAAAAAGTATTTTGATTCAACTTAAATCTAGATAAGACAATGAAAGAAAATAAGATTAAAAAATAAAATAAAAGAAGAACTATTTTGGGAAATGTGTCCATATCATCTTTGAAAGCGACATTATTTGGCAATAGAAATTCAGTCTGATCAAGGCTTTGAACTTCAACAGCTTATTTATTTTTCATTGGCTTATACTAATGTCGAAAACTAAAGCATACTAATACCTGATGACTTGTATTTTTGTTCCTTTGTAACATATGTTACAACTACTTTGAACCAAACTTCCAGAAAGGACATTCACAAACCCATATCCATGCTTCTGATTTGGCAAGTGGAAACGTACGTGATTAAATATATTCAATTTGGATAGGGTAAATATTACGTTTAAGTAAATTAAAAAGTTAATTTAAAATTATATTCAATATCATACCATGCTTTAATGAATGGTACTAAAATATAAGCCACTCAAATGTAAAGTCCCCTTAATAGCTTTCTACAATAGCTTTCTACAATAGCTTTACAAACTAATAGTTTCGATAAAAATGTTATGTACAGTATTCATGTCCAACTAATTTCATATGTATTATCATCATTTTCATCCATTTTAAAGTAAACCGAATCTATTATATAGATTATATCACTAATTTAAGTTTGGAGACATCAAGACCCTAAATTTTCATCAAATGTACATTCAAGTTCAGTGCACTCCTTTTCAAATGTAATAGAATGTATGTTTTCAATAAGTAACTATTTGAATTGAATATTATCATAGTTTGATGGTAAAGAATTAAGTTTTCTTACTTGTAAGTTTTAAATCAACAAATATGAATTAGATTTTTTGTACTTTATAATTAGTTTCATTTTCATATAAATAGGAAACCAATTCAAAAACTGACATAACTGCCTCGTTATCATGAGTATAACAAAATGTTTCAGAAATATTCTATTCACAATTAAATCTCTTGGAAAATAGAAAAATATTAGTAGCAATGCATTCTAAATTGAAAGCATGTTATCTCCTAGCAATAGAGAATTTAATTAGCTTGAGCATGCATTCAGCCTTTATTGTCAGTATTATAACAATATTTCAAGAAAGGTTTTAAAATAGAGAATTTAATGCAACACATATATTTAAAGGAAGTGTGAAACAAATAATGCATATAAATATCATAAAATTAAATAGAATTGATACTCTTAATAATGTTATGAAAATGACCATAAGAAAGAATTCCTAAAGTAAAGGAAGATTCATCACTAAAGTTGATAAGATAGTATGTAATTCAGCAAAGAACAATCAGCTCTGAAGGTTATCTAGTCAACTTGTCAAGTAAATTTTGGCTTAGTAAAAGAAAGAAGTTGAGACTAAATTTTGCAATGGAATTGAATTAACATAAGAAACAGACTGCTGTTGCATAGTGATAAAAAAAAGATAGTGGTAATATAACTATTGTGTTTAGCACGAATTTCTCAATCAAAGATGACATAAACAACAACTTATGTGAAATAAATTGAAATTTTCATGGAATTGGTACGTGCTGAATTAAAATTCATAGGAGCCAATAAAGTATGAATCAGCAATGTGATTGGATCATTGTCGAGGGAATGCATGCAATAGAATCTACAAAAATTTAGAAATTCACGAATTTATGAAATAAAGAAATAAAATATTAACATAATAGCATAGAAGACATGCAGTCCTCCTTTATTTCCTTTAAAATCTTTATCAATTTTTTGTAGCCCATTAATTATATTCGATATGTTTGAAAATTTTCTTCCAGAGTTTAAAAAGATATAGCTGTTAGTTACAAATCAATATCACAGCTTAACATTTAATTGCAATATCTTTTCGGGCAATTCCTGAAAAGACGAAGTTAAACTTAGAATATTATAGGATCTTCGAACTATACCAAATATCTATAAATGCAATGTTATGTTTGTAATATACAAAGACTAAGAAAAAACAAAATGACAATACGTTTTCCTTCAACAAACATCGTTTGTATGTTCCTTTGATGGGGTGTTTTTACCAGAAAGAATCATCTCCTTACTAACACAAAACAAAATGTTATAGGAAATGTTTATAATCAGAATAATATAGGAAACTGAGTAGCACATTTTAACTATTATCGGTCAAAAAAGAAGTAGATCGTCATTTATTTGGTATTAGTACAGATGTAGCAATAATACAAATTATTCATTAGAGGTTGTGTACAAATATAACCCAAACATTGAAAAACTCACCTTGAAATTTAACCAAGTAAACGACAGCAGTTGAGACTACGAATTATTTCATCACCACTTGTACAGTAATATTGATCAAAATGTTGGTGGGAGATCACAATTATACAAAGTGAAACAATAAATAAGTCTCAGAACATATGTTAATCAGAATTTTGTAGGGAAGTTTGATAATGTTTGAGGAAGGAGTTTATCATCTGCGGTAATGAGAGGTTAACAAATCTGGGGGGAAAACAAGAGTATAACAAAGTAAATTTGTGTGAAAAATCAGGAAAAATGGTACCAATAGAAGGAAGTGAAGGACTACTCCATTTTCAAAAATCCATTAGCATCTAAATGATGTTGTAGACTTGTAGTATTCATTGCGGTCAAACGATGCAGAAAATCATAGCCATGAATATAGTAAATAAACGACCAACTTATCATTCGATTTCTTCGTCTATGATGTTGATTTGACTAGTAAAAATGGAAGAAGCTGTAGTTGCTTTATCTATTACAAATATAAATCCTAATTTCATGGCGGATGATGTCAATTTGGGAAAGAACAATGGTTGGTGATAAAGGGGAAGAAACTTGTTTTTAGATGGATACAATATGCGTTCATTTGAACCATGCTAATTGAAAAACAACGGAAGGTATGTACGCGACAGGGCAGAACGGTGGAATCGACGTGGGAAGAAAGGATGAGGAGAGAAGAGGATTGTCCGTGAAAAGCTTCCGTGGATATCAAATTGGGAGTGTTAATAGCATTTTGGGGGAAGAGAGAGTTGGAAGGATGTTATAACGGGCGGTGGCCGAAGGTGTTAGGATCCTTTTCTTTCATTTGTGATTGAGGGATCATGAGAGCAGTGCAACAACAATAATGGTTAAAGGCTTAATAGAAGTTAGTGATAGAAGTACTGAAGGGAAGAATTAAGAGAGTACAAATAAGAATTTATATGAGAAAGAGAAAAGAAAGATACACAGAAATATTAGAAAGGAATTAGGTAAAGAAGAAAGAATGGCAGAATTAATTAGAGGAGAAAATCAACTCCTTCAACATGCATTTTCTTCAATCAGCTACACATATTTATAGACTGATTATTACATAATCTCCAAAGAAATATTAGGCCCTAATTAACTACAAGCCCAACATAAAATAACACATTCTCTATATTCAATATTGTGCACTTGTGCAAGTGTGCACATGCACAGATGATCTAAGCACCGTTGCTACCATTAGCGGCTGCCACCATAATGTATTCACCAAGCTGGTCGCTCTCATGTCGATGCTGCTCCACCATGGTCTCTGGTTCACCGTCAGCATTGAAGTTGTCCTTATTTAGCAATGTGTTTGTGGAATTGCCACCCTGAAACCCAAGGGTAGATAATATGTTCGATGAAAATTTTGTGACTTTGACACTCCCTTTCTCTTCAGAAATCGACCTTGTCTCAATGTCAAAGGCAGGGAACTTCTTCACCAACTCCCAGTAATCCTCCCACATTACGTCAATCTCATCCCTCTGCTTCCATTTTATAAGAACTTGCGAGACTGCCCGGTTATTTCTATGGATCATCCTTCTATCAAGAATTGCTTCAGGCTCGTCAACCACTTCTTCAGTGTAAGTCGGTACATTGTTCTGTACAATTACTCCACGGCCATGGCGTTTTTTTAACTGAGAGACATGGAAGACTAGATGGATTTTTGCTCCAACAGGTAACTTGATTCTATAGGCTACACTGCCTATTTTTTGGATGATTTGATACAGCCCAAAGAATTAAGGTGAGAGTTTGGTTTTTTTTGAGTTACTAGCGGTAATTTGGTGAAAAGGTTGCAACTTTAAATAAACCCAGTCTCCAATTTCGAATGATCTTTCTGTTCTATGTGCATCTGCAAACCTTTTGGCTCTCTCTTGTGCTAGTTGCAAGCTATCCTTGAGCATTTGTATTACAGTATCCCTGGAAATAAGATCTTGTTCTATTTGTGGTACCTTGGTAGTATGGGGAACTTATGAAAGCAGTGAGGGTGGTGTAACTCCATATGCAGCATAGAATGGAGTGATATTAATGGAACTATGCCAACTCATGTTGTACCAATATTCAGCCAATGGTAACCAATGTGTCCATTCACTTGGCTTATGGAAAACGAAGCAACGAAGATAGCCTTCCGGTGTCTTATTCACAACTTTAGCTTGGCCATCTGTTTGAGGATGATACGCCGAACTGAGATTGAACATACATCCTTGTAGCTTGAATAATTCCTTCCATAAATTGCTTGTGAAGACATAATATCTATCACCGATGATGCTTTTTGGAAATCCATGTAATTTAAACACCCCTTCGAAGAATATTTTGGCAACATCTTTTGCAGCGTAGGGGTGCTGTAATGGGAAGAAGTGAGAATACTTGGTGAGTCGATCAACTACTACATATATGGCAGTGTATCTCTGGCTTTTTGGTAACCCAATAACAAAGTACATCAATATGTCGGTCCAGATTGCTTCAGGAATAGGCAGTGGATTTAATAATCCAGGCACATGTATGTTCTCCCCTTTGTTTCTTTGACATGCATCACACTCCTTCACAAATTTCTCTACATCTGATTTCATTCCCTTCCGATGAAAAACTTGTTTCAATCTATGTTTTGCTTTTCTCATGCCTGCATGGCCACCCAAGGGTGTTGAATGAAATTCCTATAAGTTGAGATTCTTGAAAGAACTGAACATTTTATTTTATTACTTGTAAAATGATATAAAATGTCTGTATAAACTGTACAATGTAACGTCCCCTTTATAAACAAAACAGGGTAACGTTATGGGCTTGGGCCAAAGCGTAAATAACTTAAGCCCAATAAAAAACGATGAAAGAAATATTAAAGGCTTTAAGATAACGGAGCCGACACTTGTTTATTTCATTTACCCCCTTCAAAGCGAACCCTAGGGTTAGGGTTTGCTCTCAAGAGAAATGAAAAAATGGCAACTCAGTTGGCTTCGTTCGATCTGATTGATGAAGGATCTATCTCTATAGGCCTCCATGACAGGTGAATCGAGCAATGCTTGAGTTTAAACACTTGAGAGAGCCCGATTTGCTGAGAAAGGTTAAAATGGATGAGGAACCATTGTGTTCTTATAAAGTCTTAGCTGAA
Organism: Allium sativum; assembly: GCA_030737875.1. Lineage (NCBI taxonomy): Eukaryota > Viridiplantae > Streptophyta > Magnoliopsida > Asparagales > Amaryllidaceae > Allium > Allium sativum. Next base: position 431,180,595 of record CM060925.1, on the reverse strand, counting down.
GAGGTCAGATCTGAAATAATCAGACAGGAAATAGGATACAAGATGAACTATGAGTCTGGAACGAAGATGATTCTTCCAGATCTATCAGCTGTGTTAGCAACGTCAACATTTAGTTCCTCCTTAAACTTAAGGAAGCTGGATTTTAATAGAGGTTTAGTAAGAATGTCAGCCTTCTGGTCAGCGGAAGGTATATAACCTATCTTCAATTTTTCTTTAATAACTTTCTCTCTGATGAAGTATAGATCCAACTCAATATGTTTGATTTTAGAGTGTAAAACTGAATTCGAAGTTAGGGATATGGCACTCACATTATCACACCAAACAGTAGGTTTTTTAGATGATAAAACTTGTTATTCACTTAATAAAGACTCTATCCACATAACTTCAGCCGTACAGCTAGCAACACTTCTGAACTCTGCTTCAGTACTTGATCTAGACACTGTATTCTGTTTTTTTGCACACCATGAAACTGGATTTTTTCCTAAGAAAATACAGTAACCTGAAGTTGATTTCCTGTCATCACAGTCTGTTCCCTAATCTGCATCAGCATAGGCATTTAAACTTAAAGTGTTGCTAGTCTTAAGAATTAAACCATGATCAATTGTTCCTTTGAGATATCGTAAAATCCTCTTGACTGCTTTCCAGTGATTATCCAGAGGATTTTGCATATACTGACTGACTTTATTGACACTAAAAGAAATGTCTGGTCTGGTTATAGTGGCATACTGAAGTGCACCAACAATACTTCTGAAAAATTTTCCATCTTGAAAAGGTTCTCCTTTATGTTTGGATAATTGAATGTTTGCAATCATAGGAGTAGGCAAAGGATTGGCCTTGTGCATTTGAGCTCTGAAAAGAATTTCTGTTATGTATTGTCTTTGATTAAGTTGTATCTCAGAGTCAGAAACTTTCTTCACTTCAACGCCCAAAAAATAATTTAAGTCACCCAAATCTTTGATAGAAAATTCTGAATTCAACATGCTTGTAATAGTTTTGATTTCATCAGTATTACTTCCTATAATAATAAAATCATCAACATAAATTAGTATATATGTTGTATCTAAATCAGTAATTTTAACAAATATAGAGTTGTCAGATTTGGATGACTTGTATCCATATTTGACAGGAGTTGTTTTCAATTTATCAAACCAAACTCTAGGAGCTTGTTTCAACCCATAGATAGCCTTGTTGAGTTTGCACACCAAATTTTTTGTTGGCTGTTGGGTAAAGCCTTGAGGCTGTTCCATGTAGACTTCTTCCTGTAAATCACCATTAAGAAAAGCATTATTAACATCAAGTTGCTTGATGTTCCAATTTTTATACAAAGCAATTGTTAGTATTATTCTGATTGAGGTGGGCTTCACAACAGGTGAAAAAGTTTCTGAAAAATCAAAACCATACTGTTGTGAATACCCTTTAGCAACAAGCCTTGCTTTTTATTTAGAGATTGAACCATCAGCATTTCTTTTTAGCTTGTACACCCATCTGCAACCTACAATATTCTTGTGTTCTTGTTTTTCAACCAGTTTCGAAGTTCCCTTTTTAATCAAGGCATTGTTTTCTTCATGCATTGCTGATTTCCAGTTTTCATTTTGGATTGCTTCATAATATGATGATGGTTCTTCAGTAATAATTGTAGTATTGTAAACCTTAGGCTTGTAAATACCACACTTTGCTCTAGTAAGCATTGGATGTTGATTAGTAGCCTCATTGACAGCAGTAGCCTGATTTTCAACAGTATCACTTGTATCCAAAGAATGATCATTATGAGATTCACTAATACTCTGTCTTTTTTGTTGAGCATTGTCTCCCATTTGATGACTAGAAGAGGACTGCTCTTGACCTGGCCTGCTTGAAGGCATTGTGAATTGAGGGCTAGCATTGTTTCCTTGCTCTTGATCTGGCCTACTTGATGGTTCAGTGTGTTGAGAGTTTGTACCAGTGTCATGTTTATTAGTGGGAACTGTCACTAAAACTTCTGTCTCATCAGGTATATCAATCATAACCTTTGTAGAATTTGTACCTGCATCTGAAGTACTTCTATTTTCTTTGCAAAAAGGATATACATGTTCATTAAATCTTACATGTCTTGAAATGTAAATTCTTCCAGTTTTATCTAAACATTTGTATCCTTTTTGCTTGTTACAATAACCCAGAAAGGTACAAGCAGTTGATCTGTAATCTAGCTTATCATTATTATAGTGTCTTATATAAGGAAAAAATTAACACCCAAACACTTTTAAATGTTTGTAGTCTGGTTTGATTTTAGTTAGCACTTCTTGTGGACATTTAAAATTTAATACCTTGGTAGGCATTAAGTTAATTAAATGCACAGCAGTGTAAAAGGCATCTGCCCAATATTTGAATGGCATGGAGGCCTGAGCTAATAAAGTCAAACCAGTTTCAACAATATGTCTATGTTTTCTTTCTATTAACCCATTCTGTTCTGAAGTGTAGGGAGAAGTAGTTCTATGATTAATTCCCTTTTTGTCAAAAAATGAATTTAAAGGTATAAATTCTCTTCCACCATCTGTTTGAAGAGTTTGAATTTTATTTCCAGTAATGTTTTCAACCTTATTGATAAACTGTATTACTACATTACTGGTTTCAGATTTGGATTTAAGCATATAAATCCATACAAATCTAGAATATGCATCAATAAAAGATATATAGTATTTATGACCATAGTTAGAACTGATATGTGCAAGACCCCATAAATCTGTAGCTACTAGTTCAAGTGGTCTAGTGTAAACAGTGTGTGAGTCTGGAAATGCAAGTTTATGACTATTTCCCAATTGACAAGCAGAACACATATATGATTCAGGGTATTGATGAGCAGAAAAATTGTTATTCATCATTACATGCTTAGTTATTTTTATACTGGGATGTCCCAGTTTACAATGCCACAAATCAAACTCCCTAAGGTAATTAGAATCATTACTAACAGACATGATACATTTATCATTCTTAAGATCAGAATTATTGATATCAAATATGTATAACCCTTTACTCTTTTTACCCTGCAAAAGAATTTTGTGTGTCAGTAAGTCTTTGACAGCACATGAATTAGGGTAAAATTCAAAATAAACCCCATTATCTTTAGCAAATTGGGAAACACTCATCAAATTTTTCTTGATAGATGGAACTCTTAATAGATAGTTTAGAAATAATTTTTTGGTTCCATCTATACTTGCATTTCCAGTGTGTGTAATAAGAGCCATCTTACCATTACCAACAGTCAAATTTTGGTTACCTTTGTACTCTTTGTTTCCCAAATTTAGATTGTTCAAGTTGTTGGTCACATGGTTGGTAGCACCTGAGTCTGGAAACCAACAATCATCCGAAACATCATCATGAGTGGTAGAATCAGTATTATGAATTTCTGCCTGTGCTTTACTGCTGTCATTTGAAGTATTAACCAGATTTGCTGAAGCATTATTGCTTTGTTGTGAAGGAGTGTAATTAATATTGAATCTAAAATAACACTTAGTGGCACTGTGTCCCACTTTTCCACAAATCTGACATCTGATCCTGTTATTGTTGTTGTTGGTTCTACCACCTCTTCTTCCTCTTCCAGACCAACCCCCTCTTTGACTGTTTGCTTGGTTTCTTGAATTATTTTCTTGACTTTTTCCTCTGCCATATGTAGTGTAATTGACAGATAGGTCTGCATTGATAGTTTTTTTGTGTTCTATCCTACCTTCATGTGCTAGTAGAGTGGAATGCACATATTGCAATGTGGGGGTTGGATCCATGGATAGTATGATGGTAGTGACAGCTTCATACTCATCATCTAAACCACTTGCAGTGGCAATAACTTGCTCAGACTCAGGTATTCTTTGGCCTACAGAATTCAGTTGGTCACAAATATTTTTAATTTTCAACAAGTATTCATTCATGGATGATTCTCCTTTTCTTATGCTATGTAACTGCCTCCTGTAATGCATCACCCTGGCTGATGACTGATTTGAAAAATTTCTTGCAACAGTTTCCCAAATTTCTTGAGCAGTTTTTACTCCAATTAATTGAGGTAGTATTGTTGGACCAATAGATGACATCATCCATGAACATACTAAACCATCCTGTCTTTGATGCATGGTGTATTCAGGATTATTTATGAGTTTATCTTCACTGTCTCTAACAAATTTTGGAGGTATAATCTTGGTTCCAAGAATGTAGTCCTCAAGACCATATGCTCTAACTGCTGTTTCTACCTGTAATTTCCATAACAGGTAGTTTGACTCATCAAGCTGAGTAGAGATCAGCTGACTTTGAGCCTTAATGATGGATTTCATCAAATCTTGAATGGGATCTGGTGGTGGTGGAACATTAGTTCTATTGCTGGACACAACTGGACTTGATTCATTACCACTTCCAGAATTTGCCATGATGAGAAAAGAATGAATTCAGGAGAAAGAATTTAAACATTTTTCAGAAAAATCAGAGGTAAAAATTACACTCTGAAACTTTGAATTGAGGAAGATCCTTGGATACACAGTATTGTCGAAAGATGCTACTTAGATTGTCAAGATAAAGAGAAAAATCCTACAAAAAATTTGATAGAACAGGTATCAAGAACCTGATTGACAATCTATGATGACACTGAAACAATACTGATGACTTCTTGATCTGTCTTGATCGGTTTGAGAGCACTAATGCCTCTGATCAACCTTATTCTGAAGCAAGATGGCAGCCACAAACGTTGGCGAGGCTTCTTGTAATGAATAAGGCAGCAACCTTCAGATGATAAGCAATTGCTTCGATGAAGGGAGATCCACGTGATGAAATTACTCTGATGGATCGCAATTTGATCAACACTTCTGATGATCAAATTCAGAAAGCAAGTATCAGCCTTGTTTGGCTCTGATACCAAGTAGAGATTCTTGAAAGAACTGAACAACTTATTTTATTACTTGTAAAATGATATAAAATGTCTATATAAACTATACAATGTAACGTCCCCTTTATAAACAAAACAGGGTAACGTTATGGGCTTGGGCCAAAGCCTAAATAACATAAGCCCAATAAAAAACGATGAAAGAAATATTAAAGGCTTTGAGATAACGAAGCCGACACTTGTTTATTTCATTTCTATAGTATAATATCAATGACTTCCTTGCAATGTGAATCTACATAAATCCTATTCTTATAAAATATAATTCCATCAACAATAGTATATTTGCCGAATTTTTGGGGATTTTCCTCGATTTTATGCGGCTTTTTGGTGTACTTTTCTGACTGTAATCCAGGCATAGGTATGTTCTCCCCATTGTTTCTTTGACATGTATCACACTCCTTCACAAATTTCTCTACATCTGATTTCATTCCCTTCCAATGAAAAACTTGTTTCAATTTATGCTTTGTTTTTCTCGTGCCTGCATGGCCACCCAAGGGTGTTGAATGAAATTCCTATAGTATAATATCAATGACTTCCTTGCAATGTGAATCTACATAAATCATATTCTTATAAAATATAGGTCCATCAACACTGGTATATTTGCCAATTTTTTTGGGATTTTCCTTGATTTTATGCAGCTTTGCGGTGTACTTTTACGATTGTGACATTAATCTTTTAAACTCTAGTAGCCATAGGCTTTCTACAGAAGTGATAGCTTGGTATCGTTTATTAGCATCACTGTTAACATTTTCTTCTGGCACTCATGACAACTTATTTGCTATAATATTTTCCTTTCCTTTTTTATACTCCACTCAGTAATCAAATCCATGTAGTTTAGCTAAACAACGGCCTTGAATTCTAGTTGTTAACCTTTGAGTGAGAAGATGCTTCAAACTTTGATGATCTGTTTTGATAGTAAATCTTCTACCAATAAGTATTGAGACCATTTCTTGGTAGCTAAAATTAAGGCCAGTAGCTCCTATTCATAAGTGGATAGCAACAAGTTTTTCCCATTAAGGGCTTGGCTAAGATAAGCAAGGGGTTTCCCTTCTTGAGTAAGTAGTGCCCCTATCCCTACCCCACTGGCATCACATTTAATCACAAAGTTTTTGTTAAAATCGGGCATGCAGAGAATAGGAGGTTGCATTAAACATTGTTTAAGCTTGTTGAATGCTTCAGTAGCCTTGTTATTCCAATTGAAGGCATTTTTCTTGAGAAAGTCAGTCATAGGTTTAGCTATACTTCCATAATTTTTCATAAACTTTCTGTAGTAGCCAGTTAAACCTAGAAAACCCGTGAGTGCTTTTATATTAGTGGTTTGTGGACAATCTCTGATGGTTTGTACCTTATCAGGATCCACAACAATGCCCTCTTCAGATATAAAGTGTCCTAGATAAGAAACCTTGTCCACTGCAAAGCAACATTTGGACAGTTTGATGATCAATTGGTTTCTTTTCAGCACTTGCAAAGTTGTATCTAAATGCAGCATATGCTCAGACCAATTCTGGATAAAAATAAGAATGTCAACAAAAAAATACAAGTATAAATTTCCTCAAATATGGTTTAAAATAGTATTAATTAATGCCTGGAAGGTTGATGGTGCATTTGAAAGGCCAAAAGGCATCACAATAAATTCATAATGTCCCTCATTTGTTCTAAAGGTTGTTTTGTGTATGTCAACAGGGTACATTCTGATCTGATGGTACCCCGATTGTAAATCTAGTTTAGTAAAAAAATTGGAGCCATTCAATTCATCTGACAAGTCATCAATTAGGGGTATAGGGAACTTGGCTTTCATAATGTTGCTGTTAAGGGATTTATGTCTATACACATCCTTTATGCCCCATCTTTCTTCCTCACCATTACCACCGGTGAAGAGTATTCAGATGTACTAGGCCTAATAATTCCTGTCTCAAGCATTTCCTTAATGATTGTTTCTAACTTGTTTTTTATATGATGGGAGTGTCTATAGGGTCTGATACATACAGGTTTAACATTAGGTAATAATGTAATTTTGTGATAAGATTTTCTAGAGGGTGGCAAGCCAGGTGATGTCGTAGCAACTGTTGGGTAGTTTTCTAATAAAGATTGGACTTCTGGATGCAAAGTTATGGCAGGGTAGATAGGGCATGTAATTGTTTAGAGTACATAACAAAGGACAACTGCCCATGCACAATTTCTTTTGCAATATCTTTTTCTCCTATTATTTTGCTATCCCCCTGAATACCCCACTAAACATAATAATGACTAGAATAATTAAATTTTATTTGCAATTTAGCAAAGTTAAAGGATACATCTCCCAGTTCCTTCGTCCACTGTACACCCAACACCACTTGGCAGTCCTCTAAAGGTATTAATAGCAAATCAATTGGCATAGTGCAGCCTTGACATTTAAAAACCACTCCCTTGCATATGCCAATTCCTTGGATTATTTCCCCATTAGCCACTTGGACTGAGTAATTTAGTGATTCCTGTACTTGAAGCTGCAGCCTTTTTGCTAATATTGTGTTGATAAAGCTATGTATATACCCAAGTTAATTAGCATAGTTAGATTCATACCTAGTATCTGTCCTTGTACTCTTATTGTGTACAGAGTTGGTATACTACACATGGCAGATAAAGTGATAGCATATGTTTCCTTATTATTATAAACATTTTCTTTTAGAGGTGTAATATCTGCTGGTTCTTGTTCTTCTTCAGTTGCATTATCCACTGGATCCAAGTTATCATTTTGAAGCACCATTATACCCTCCATCACATAGACTTGCTTACTCTTGCACACATGTCCAGGTTTCCACCTTTCTTTACAACTATAATACAACCCCTTTCCACGTAAATCAATAATTTGTTGAGGAGTTAAACCTTTTATTTTGGCGTTTGAGTCTTTATTTCCTCTTCCAGTAGGGTTTTCCTTATTGTTAGTATTAGGGTAACTAGATTTTGTTGAGGGTACAGTCCTAATTTTCTTTTTGCAAGCTTTTTTTACATTTGAAAACTTTTAGCTAAATTGACTACTTCTCTAAAATCAATAAGGTGCAGTGCAAGTACATCAAAATTCATTTTATCTTTAAGAACATCAATAAATTTTTCTAATAAAAATTGATCTGGAAAAGTATCACACAACCCTTGCAACTTTTCAAATTTAGTGAGATAAGCATGTACCATAGTAGTGTGCTTCAGATTGGATATGGCTCCATAAGGTCTTTACAGATATTCAATAGCAAATCTGATGAGCATTTCCTCCTTGAAGATGACCCACTGATCATAATTCTTGACCTTTTTCTCTAACCACCCATACCAAAGATGTGCTTCACCCTTCAAATGGAAAGAACAGGTGGGGATCCATTCAGATTCATGTGTGTTATGGTAGTGAAAAAGGTGCTCCACTTGGCTTATCCATTCAGTAACACTACCTTCCCCGTTATATGTTGGGAATTCCAGTTTAATGATAGTGTTTTGTAGTAGTTTTGGTTGATTGGTGGTCGATATGTTCATGTGAGAAACTCGTAGGTGCACTGGCAAGGACACCTGCTGAACTTCTTGAGACATCAATTGAAAAATACTGATTGTTTCTTGAGGCAGGGTTAAGATTTGAAAGGTGGTTATCATTCAAAGATGATTCAGGTAGCGGTCTTGGATTATTTCTTTGTGCAGGAGGGATGTATGGGTTTCTGGATTGGGTTTTCAGCTCCTTGTAATCCTTGGTTAATTTGTTAATTGCCTCATAGATGCCATCCAATTTGTTACTCAGATCTTGATTGGCTTCTTGGAGTTCTACGATCGCCAGAGAATGTTTGGCATACATTCTATCCTGCCTTACAGTTTCAAGATCCCCCTCATTCACAGTTACATCTTCTTCATCATCTGATTTGTCTTGTGGTGAGTTTTGAGGTTTAGGCTCCGATACGTTTTTGTTATGATCCTTTTCTTTCATTTGTGATCGAGTGATCATGAAAGCAGCGCAGCAGCAATAATGGTTGAAGGCTTAATAGGAGTTAGTGATAGAAGGTAATGAAGGGAAGAATTAAGAGAGCACATATAAGAATTTAGACGAGAAAGAGAAAAGAAAGATACACAGAAATATTAGAAAGGAATTAGGTAAAGAAGAGAGAACGGAAGAATTTATTAGAAGAGAAAATCAATTCTTTCAACATGCATTTTCTTCAATCAGCTGCACATATTTATAGACTGATTGTTACATAATCTCAAAAGAAATATTATGCCTAAATTAACTACAAGCCCAACATAAAATAACACATTCTCTATATTCAATATTGTGCACTTGTGCAGGTGTGCATGTGCACAGATGATCTAAGCACCGTTGCTACCATTAGCGGCTGCTAGCACAGTGTATTCACTAAGCTGGTCACTCTCACGTCGATGCTCCTCCACAATGGTCTCAAGTTCACAGTCAGTATTGAAGTTGGCCTTATTTAGCAATGTGTTTCTGAAATTTCCACTCTTAAACCCTAGGGAAGATAATATGTTTGTTGAAAATTTTGTGGCTCTAGCCGAAGGGTGTTGGTGTAATGGGATAATTATGGTTGAATAGGGACAAGCAACATCGGGTTAGAAGCGGTGGACATATCGTTTTGGGGAAGAAATAGGTCGCAATTCAACTGTGTTTTTACCTAATCGATGAAAAAGAGAAACGTGTGAATCAAAAAGGGACATACGTCATAACCAAAATGATTTGGTTTCTGCTTTCCTGTATAAGTAGTAGATAGATTCACCACTTCAAACCCAATTTGGAAACTACCTGCATCCTCCACTATTTCTTCTACCAATTTATGTAAATTATAGTTCCGTGTTTTGCATGAAAACACCTTTTTGCCTTCTATACCTCAATGACATTATTTCGAGTTGAAAATTTGAAATCCATTTCTTTCAACTATCATTTTGAAATAGGATTTTTCTTAACCTTTAGAATATAATTTGATCATGTTAGTTAGTTTGAATTTAGAACTGATTCGATCTGATGATCTTTGAATTAATGGCAGAATTGTATTGTAGAGAAACAATAGAATGTGAAGAAGTTGTAAAAATGATTTTCTTACCGAATAGATGATAACGAATAGATAGGCAAAGCCTATGTATAGTTGTACATATGACAATTGGGCCAAGCCCATTATTACATAATGCTAAAGAAAATAAAAGTAGGTAAATGAGTTTCAGCACTTTATAATATACAATGTATATATTATCTCAGTGCAACTGAAACCCTCATTCTGATACCCCCCTCAAGCCGACGTTAGGTTAGGGTTTCTTCTTAGATTTTCCCAAATAGATTTCACTGCTCAATCGATTATTCTTTAAGATAAACCTCTTCATATCTTTCTTGTATGCATGATCCTTGCTTCTAGGTGCCTCTGTTTGTGCTTTCGACTTTCCGATAGAATTCTGGAAGCATCCTGGAGATGATTTATTTTGAGCAGTAGATGGATCTGACTTCTTGGTGACTTTATTTTGTCCTTGGAGTTCTAATACGTTAGTTTTGTCAGGTAACTCCTTTACTCTGAGATTGCTTCTGTATCCAATAAAGTTAGGTGCTGAAAGTAATTTAGTCAGTGTGTCTACATGCTGATAATATGCTAGTTTGTGGTTTATCTCTATGTTTGTTCTTGCTACATGTTCTCTAACGATGTATAGATAAGTCTTAATGTGTTTAGTTTTAGCACGTAGAACTGGGTTTGCTGCCATGTATACTTCACTATCATTATCACACCATAATGTTGGTTTGCCACTAGTTTCTATGTGTAGTTACATTAATAATGAATGCACCCGCATTATTTCTATTGTTGCATTTGCCACACTTCTATATTCTACTTCTGCGCTTGATCTGGATACAGTTGCGTGCTTCTTTGGACACCATGATATTAAGTTTCCTTCTAGATAAATATAGTAACCAGTAATTGATATTCTGTCATTTATATTTGATGCCCAATCAACATCAGCATATCCTATGATGTTTAAACATTTTGCAGCTTTCATTGATAATCCATAGTTGATTGTTCCCTTAAAGTACCTCTGCATCCTTTTTATTGCTTTCATATGCTCATTTAGTTGTGTCTGCATAAATTGGCACACTTTATTAGTGTTGAATGCTATATCAGGGCGAGTTATAGTTATGTACTATAATGAACCAACTATTCTCTTGTATTCATATATGTTAAGTATTGGTTCACCCCTGTTTTTAGAATACTTTTGGTTGCTTATCCTAGGGGTGACTTGTGTCTTTGCTTCAAGCATCTTGGTTTTTCTCAGTGGCTCACTGATGTACTTTCTTTGCGGTAGAATAATTTCTGAGTTTGATACTCTTCTCACTTCAACTCCCAAAAAGTAATTTTGTTCACCTAAATCCTTTATTGAGAAATGTTTGTCCAGATACTGAACTAATTGATTTGTATCTAATTTGTAGTCACCTATCACAATAAGATAATCAACATATATTAGCACATGCATAATTGTATTCTTATCAGCCTTGATAAATAGTGAGTTATCTGCTTTTGGCAGATTGAAACCCTAGCTTTACTAGAGTGTTTTTCAATTTGTCAAACCATATTCTGGGTGATTTCTTTAACCCATAGATAACTTTGTTGAGTTTACACACAAGTTGTGTATTTTTATTGTATCCTTCTGGCTATTTTACATAGACTTTTTCTGGTAAACTACCATTTACGAATGCATTGTTTACATCTAGTTGCCTCAGACACCATCCCCTTTGAAGTGCAACAATTAGAACTATTCTAATTGTTGTATGCTTTACAACTGAGGAGAATGTATCATTGAAGTAAAACCCTTGTTCTTGTTTGTAGCCTTTTGCTACAAGCCTAGCTTTGTATCTGTCGATAGTGCCATCTGGATTTTTCTTAATTTTGTAAGTCCACTTACACCCTATGATGTTCTTGTTTTCAGGTGGCTCTACTAGCTCCCATCTTTTGTTCTTAATAAGTGAATTAAAATCTTCATTCATAACGGTTTTCCGTTTGTCATGGACAACGGCTTGACTGAAGGTGGTTGATTCAACATCTGTTATAACTATTGAGTATAGCTTTGGCTTGAAGATGCCACTTTTGGATCCATTAGTTATTTGACGAGATGGTGCAAATGTGTGTCTGGTTTCAGGTTGCACCTCTCTGCTTATTTGAGTATTTCTACTTTCACTGTATTCAGTTTCATTCTCTTCATTATCTTCTTGTATTTGACTTTCATGATATATTTCTTCTGCAGCTGCATTACTGTTCAGATCTGCTGGTTCATGAGCATCATGCCTTGACTCATCTGATTCATAAATGTCTTCACCCGTTCTCCTTTCAATTGCTCGTGTAACCTCTATATCAGAGAGTATAGGTATGAATGTAGTGTACTCTTTAGTGTTGTAGAACTTATTTGCTGTTTTCACTTGTATTTGTCTTGAATGGGAATATTGTTTCATTAAACACCACATGTCTCCTAACAAAGATTTTCCCATATTGATCAAGGTATTATAACCTTTTTGATGTGTGTTGTATCCTACAAAGGTACAAGGCCTTGATCTAAATTCAAGTTTATGCTTATTGTATGGCCTTAAGTATGGATAACATAAGCATCCAAATGTTCTCATGTAGCTGTAATCAGGTTTGACTCCATATAATTTTTCGTATAGGCTTTTACCATTTAACACTTCAGTTGGTAACCGATTTATCAAGAATACTGTAGTGATGAATGCCTCTGGCCAAAATTTTAAACTCATTGATGCTTTAACTAATAGAGTCAAACTTGTTTCAACTATATGTCTATGTTTTCTCTCGACTAACCTATTTTGCTCTAAAATATACATGCAAGTGATTCTATGATATACTGCTAGAGGTTTATATTCAGTTCCTCCATCAGTTTGCACTATTTTCACTTGTATGCCTAATTGGTTTTCCAAATATGTGATAAATTGAGTTACTATGTTATGTGTTTCATCTTTAGACATCGTAAAATACATCCATGTGTACCTTATGTAGACATCTACAAATGAAATGTAGTACTTATATTTATAATCAGAAAGAATAGGAGCTGGTCCCCATAGTTCAGTAACAATCATTTCTATTGGTTTGGAATGAACCAAAGCTGAATTAGGAAATGTCGACTTATGGTTTTTTCCCATTTGACAATAAGTGCATATATAAGAATTAGGGATACCAGAACAAGAGATGTTGCAATGATTAAAATCTTCTTTACAATGCTAATGCTTGGATGTCCAAGTTTGTTATGCCATACATCAAACACTTTACTATTTCTTTCTACATTATTTACTGTAGGGTTGTATTGACCTATTTTGCACCCCACATGATCGAGACAATCCATTTTCTTCCTTACCCTGCAATAAAACATCTTTAGCGAGCATGTCTTTTACTAAACATTATGTAGGATAGAATTCAAAGTATACTTGGTTATCATGGGACAATTATGACATACTCATAAGGTTTTTTCTTAATTTTGGGTATGGTAAGTAAATTATTTAAGAGAAAAGTTCTTTTACCACTGATTGTACCCTTACCTATATAAGTGATATGTATGGGCTTACCATTCCCCATGCACACACTTTGTTTACCTATGTAGTCTGTGTTTCCCAAATTCAGGTTGTGAAGATTATTTGTATTGTGATTTGTTGCCCATGAGTCTGGATACCAGCTTTCATCATGGATAGTTTCTTAACCTACTACATCATTTTGCTTAACATTTCTGTTGTTTCCATCATTCTGCATGTTTGTATCAGTGTTGACTTATACTACATTTGCATTTGGGTTTCTTTGACCTCCTGAACTTTGACCTGTTGTGTAATTTTGATTGAATCTGAAGTATCATTTTATTCCTGTATGGCCTATTTTCTCACAAATCTGACACTTAGGTCAATTAGCATTATTGTTTTATCTGCCACTATGTAATGACATGGTTTTCACCTAGACCTAATCGATCGTAAAATCGACCAAGACAATTCAAATCCCGCATTCGCTAACTTTGGGCATACAACACATTAGAACAAATAACAGAAGACTTTTATTACATCATAATAATACCCATCAGAGTACATCGAATAAAATACAGCGAAAGATAAATTTACAATAATTTTTAATACAATGCAGCGGAACAAGTAAACTAACACAGCGAAAGACTATCATTGCTCTGGACACAGCTTCAAGCTTCTATCCAGAATCCTGCTCAATATATCTGCAAAATAAGCTACTCGACTGTCCGCGTGGAAAATATGGGAACCCAAGTTTGCAAGGGAAACAAACTATGAGTCAGTCATGAGACTGGTATCAGAAATCTACTTAACCTATTTAATAATAAGGCTAATCACGGGACCACGCCGCTAACGCGGAACGGGTTTACTCCATTGGGTTGCCAGTGAATAAATAAAGTAAATCGTTAAACAACGCAATACTTTTTAGAAAAATGAAACCATTATAAGACTCAAGTCCCATCACACATTGCAACGCAAACCGGAGGATAGAGTTTTAACTTATAATGGTCAAAAATGCTTGATACGATAAAAACGGATTTGATATTATTATTAGTGTACATATGTTTCAAAAACACATTCCAATCATAATGTATCAATCATAGACGGCATAGCTACTATATAATATGTCATCATACTAGTTTTACAATCAAAACCGCATGGTGTCATATTGGAAGTTAGATTTCCATCATGAGTCAAGGCTAGTGATGATCTCCTTACCGATTCGAGACACTCTAGAAAATGTCTCAAGATTCGGACGCTAGCGAACCCTTGGATCCTGCAGGGTCGGTCCATAAATGCTTTAGTGGATTGGCAATTCCTGAACACACGCTTCCCGGTCCTATTGAACCTATCAATTAGCCACTATCGACTAATATAACCGAGGCCTCGTAATCCATCATACACTTAAGTAAAAATGTCTGGGCTCCATATCATGCCACCACTTCTAGCTAGAAAGAAACGTGTGCACTCCCTGCGTTCCCTTATCCCGTTTTTGACTCATACCAGGGTGTGAGGCTCGCGAAGTAACGCTATACACAAAGCTATGCCTAAACAGGCAGTGCTTTGATCATCAACCACAAGGTCTGCCTTTCAACAAAAGCCTTGATCATTTGCATCTTGGCGTGCCACATTGACAATCCACTCCATGTGATCAATAACTATCAATATATAACCTCTAAGCTCGTATGTCTCAGAGAAGGGTGTTAAGAAAGAGAATAATTCTCCGCCACCAAACATACATATTAAATAGAAATCAATTTACATGGAATGAAATCCATTGTCAGACACAAATCCATTTACAAGTCCGATCTGGGTCTGAACAAAACCGGAGACACCTTATTCCTCATCCCGTATGTCCAATACGGAAGACAGGTGCTCGCTAATATGGACAATCAACAAGTACGTCCGAACAACTACCACTGTAACCCTTTCCTAGGAGCCAATCAGTCAAGGGCATCAGTAGTCATCCATTCGATGTGAAGATCGCCGGTCTTCAATCACCGTCTTCAATGTCTTTGACTTTAAATCATCGTATAATTATTTGAAATGAGATTGAACTCGGTATTTTCAAATAATTTTTCGAATAATTATAATTTAAATCATTTCATATCGTTAATATTATTTTATAACTATTTATCGCTATTTTTATTTATATAAAAATAGTCCAATTTAATTCAACGACACTTCGGGTCAATAGGCGGCCCTGGCGCTATTTTTACCCAAATTTGATTTACACGTTTCTCGAAATCTAACCATTGGATTTTAACAAATTTTATATCGTTGGAAAGATCTACCCAAAGCGGACCTAACGGTTTCAGTTTTTGGAAAATCCGACGGTCGGATCTCTTGGTATAATCATTTAAAGTTACGATTTTAAAATGCGAACTACCACACGCGATTTATTTAATTTTAATTTATATTTATATATATATAATTATATATTAATATATATCATTCGATAATTCCACTAGCGTGTTTAACATGCCAAATAAAAGAATGTTTTATTCTGCATAACCTATCTACATGTTTATAATGTCAAATAAAAAAGTATTTTATTTGCAAACATTTCTACATGTTTCTAATGTCAAATAAAATGTAATTTATTTGCATATATTTTTTACATGTTTTCTAATGTCAAATAAAATGTATTTTATTTGCATATATTACTACATGTTTTCTAATGTCAAATAAAATGTAATTTATTTGCATATATTATTACTACATGTTTTCTAATGTCAAATAAAATGTATTTTATTTGCATATATTACTACATGTTTTCTAATGTCAAATAAAATGTAATTTATTTGCATGACATTTTTTACATTTCTAATGTCTAATAAAATGTAATTTATTTGCAAGACATTTTCTATATTTCTAATGTCAAATAAAATGTAATTTATTTTCATGACATTTTCTACATTTCTAATGTCAAATAAAATGTAATTTATTAATATGACAATGTCGCTAATGACAAATAAAAAAGACAACTTTTATTATTTTTATTTGTATGCAATTTCTATTTGTAACTTTAACAAATAAAAGAAATGTTTTTATTTGTATATAATTTCAATGTACGACATGACGATAAAAATGCCTCTTTTAAATTTGTATACAATTCTAATATATAACATGACGATAAAAATGTCTCTTTAATTAGTGTACAAATTCTAATTCTTACAATAAATGATACTTTTATTTTGTCGACCATTCTATTTCAACATAATGATTAAAATGATAACTTATTTTGTTGACAATTCTATTCAACAAAATGATTAAAATAATTCTTGTATTTTGTTGACAATTCTATTTCAACAAAACACATAAAAGTGATAATTTTATTTTGGTCGATAATTCTATTTCAACAAAATGAATAAAAATGATTCTTGTATTTTGTTGACAATGCATTTCAACAAAATGAACAAAAGTGATAACTTCATTTTGTTAACAATTCTACTTTAATAAAATGAATAAAAATGATAACTTCATATGGTTAACAATTCTATTTTAACAAAATAAATAAAAATGATAACTTCATATTGATAACAATTCTATTTTAACAAAATGAATAGGACGATAACTTCATTTTGTTAACAATTCTATTTCCACATCACAAACACATATTTCAAGATATGATGCTTCTTATTTAACAAAACGTATTCTAACAAGATGACATTTCTATTTGACAAAAACATATTCTAACTAAATGATATTTTTATTAAGCAAAAACATATTCTATCTAAATGACATATTTTATTTACAAAATATGTTTTCTAACTAAATGACATATTTATTTACATACATTTTCCTATGTATTCTAATGACAAATAAAAGAATATTTTATTTGCATACATCTTTCTATGTATTCTAATGACAAATAAAAGAATAATTTATTTGTATGCATCTTTCTTTGTATTCTAATGGCAAACAAAAGAATAATTTATTTATATACATTTTCTATGTATTCTAATGACAAATAAAAGAATAATTTATGTGTATACATTTTCTATGTATTCTGATGACAAATAAAAGAACAATTTATTTGTATTCAATATTCTATGTATCTAATGACAAATAAAAGAATAATTTATTTATTTACAATTTTCTATGTATTTTAATGGCAAATAAAAGAATAATTTATTTGTTTATGATTTTCTATGTATTCTAATGACAAATAAAAGAATAATTTATTTGTTTACTATTTCTTTTCAACATAACAAGTAAAAATGATAAATTTATTTGTTTACAATTTCTAATTCAACTAAACAAATAAAAATGATAATTTTTTTTGTATACAGTTTCTTATTTAACAAAAAATGATATTTTTGCTTTAACAAAAGTCTATTTAACAAAAACGTTATTTTTGTTTTAACACAAAGATATTTAATAAAAATATTATTTTTGTTTTAACACAAATGTAGTTACCAAAAATGTTATTTTTGTTTTGACACAAATGTAATTAACAAAAATGTTATTTTTGTTTTGACGCAAATCTAATTAACAAAAATGTTATTTTTGTTTTGACACATATCTAATTAACAAAAATGTTAATTTTGTTTTGACACAAATCTAATTAATAAAAACGTTATTTGTGTTTTGACACAAATCTATTTAACAAAAATGTAATTTTTGTTTCAACTCAATTCTAATTAACAAAAATGTAATTTTTGTTTTAACTCAATTCTAATTAACAAAGACGTAATTTTTGTTTTAACTCAATTCTAATTAACAAAAATGTAATTTTTTGTTTTAACTATTTAATTCTAATTAACAAAAATGTAATTTTTTGTTTTAACTATTCAATTTCAACAAAATGATATTTTTGTTTTCTACAATTTTATTCAACAAAAATTGATATTTTTGTTTTCATTATTTTATTTCAACAAAAAATGATATTTTTGTTTTCACTATTTTATTTCAACAAAAATTGATATTTTGGTTTTCACTATTTTATTTCAACAAAAATTAATATTTCTGTTTCACTATTTATTTAACACAACAATCATCAAATCAATAGATCTACATAACAACATCAATCCCAGATCAAATCATGTAAAACAATCAATAGAATTTAACCGCTTATGGGTAATACCACAATCATCATTAGTTAATTTTAATTATATAAAAATAATAATAATAGAATTCTCACCTTGATTGTTTCAGAATCGTTGAATAACGACTTTTTTAACAAAATTAAACAAGCGTTTAATTTTATTAGAAATTCCAACGGCTTCTGTTTTTGTCAAAAGCTGTTCCATCACGTAGATCCAGATTTTGCGGTTCCAACGCATTTTATTTCATCGAATTCTGATAAGAATTGAATAAGTTATTTTCATTTAAAGTTTTAATTACATTTTTAAATAATTAAAGAATAATTAAAAATGTTAATTACATTTAAATCATCTTCCTTCCCGATTCTCTTCTCTGCAAAAAACACGAACCACGCTCCACCTGAAAACTCCACCACGCACAGCACCAGGGACCCCCGCCACCCGATCCAACACCACCACCTCGAAGTTCCGACCACCCTCGATCAACGCCCTCCGCGTCACCCAACTCGCCGCCCCTACCTCCGCTAAAAACAACCCTGAACGCACGCCAGTTAAGCTCGAAATTCGAGCTATCAGCCACACGATATCAGTTCATCACCGTTGAGAACAATGAGCTCCCTTTGTTCTTCGATTTTGTTTTTAAAATTTTTGAAAATCATTGAAGAATTCAGAAGAAAAGGGGGAGGGAAGATCGGAAGATAGCGGCCATTGGTTCAAGAGAGTAGCGGCTGGGTTTTTGAAAATTAGGGTTTAGGCTTAGGGTTATTTATAACATTTTATTAATTAATTCTTTAATTCACAAATAAAGCCTGTTAATTCCTAATAACTCAAATCCAGCCCAACGAAAGTTGTCCCCAACCAAATACCCCCGCTTTGGACATAATGGGCTCGATCTTGTCAGCCCATTCGATCGTTTCAGCCCATTTTTATTTAGTTCAAAATGTAAACCATTTAGTTAATCAATTTGGTCATACATTTAAATTTACCGGGGCCACATACTGAATCCAAAAATTCCCGAAAAATTAATCTAGCTATGTTTTGTTGATACGGCTCTTACAAAATTAATTCCATCCAATTTGGAGACCGTTTGAGAAATGGTCATTTTTTGGTCGATCCAATTTGACTGAAATTAACAAAACATGTTTTAATTTACCACGCTCACATATTAATTTCAAAAATTATGAAAATTGGAATCTTGCAATAATTTGACATTCTGGATCCAATCAAAGTGGTCTCGTTAAAAACGGAGGCCGTTTGCAAAATGGCTATTTATAATATATATATATATATATATATATATATATTCCATAGCGACTATTCTGAATTTTCAACGGACCATAACTTTTGAAATTTCAATTTTTCATATTCGTTGGAAAGATATATTTAAACAGATTTAAATATTTTTGGTTTTACTAAAATCCGATTTATTTTGAATCTTGTACATTCAGTCAAAGTTCAAATTCAAATTTTCAAACTACCGCGCTATTTCTAGCTCCTTTTATAATCAAATAAAATATATTCGTTCTAACTTTATTTAAAATAAATTTTTAATCGTTATTATTTAAAAAATTTATTTTAAATATTTAAAATCCATTAAAATTTCTGAAATAAAATTTTTAAATTGGTTCAGAATTTTTGGGTTATTACAATCTTCCCCACTTAAAATCTTTTCGTCCTAAAAAAGGAACAGAGCTAAAAGTTATTTAATTAACTAATTCAAATTTAATTCTTTTATTTGTTTCAATAACTTTATTATTTGATTAGCTTTTCAAATATATATAACTTTTATATATTCAAAAATCATATTTTCTAAGATCGGATTATATATATAATCATAAATATGTTAATTATAACTTGTCACTCTCGACTCATTCTAAGGCATTTCTAACCCCATCTCTAACGAGATTTCTCATTCTAGGATACTACTGATCCTATCTATAATGAGTATTCTTATTGGATATTACTAATCCAATCTCTGATGAGTTTTTTGTTCAGTTCTAATGAGTTGTACCCCAAAGATTTGAATTAACAAAAGCTCTGATACCAGCTGTAACGACATGGATTTCGCCCGGAGCTAATCGAACGCAAAATCAACCATGACCGTACAAATCCTGCATACACTAACTCTGGGCATACAACACATCAAAACAAATAACATAAGACTTTTATTACGTCATAATAATGTCCATCAGAGTACAGAATATCAGAGTACATTGAATAAAATACATCGAAAGATAAATTTACAATAATTTTTAATACAATGCAGCGGAACAAATAAACTAACACAGTAGAAGACTATCATTGCTCTGGACACAGCTTTAAGCTTCGATCCAGAATCTTGCTCAATATATCTGCAAAATAAGATACTCGACTGCCCGTATGGAAAATATTGGGACCCAAATTTGCAAGTGAAACAAACTACGAGTCAGTCATGGGACTGGTATGAGAAATCTACTTAACCTATTTAATAATAAGGCTAATCACAGGACCACGCCGCTAACGCGGAACGGGTTTACTCCATTGGGTTGCCAGTGCATAAATAAAGTAAATCGTTAAACAACGCAATGCTTTTTAGAAAAATGAAACCATTATAAGACTCAAGTCCCATCACACAATGCAACGCAAACCGAAGGATAGAGTTCTACCTTATAATGGTCAAAAATGCTTGATACGATAAAAACGGATTTGATATTATTATTAGTGTACATATGTTTCAAAAAACCATTTCAATCATAATGTATCAATCATAGACGGCATAGCTACCATATACTACGTCGCCATACTAGTTTTACAATCAAAACCGCATGGTGTCGTATTGGAAGTTGGATTTCCATCATGAGTCAAGGCTAGGGATGATCTCCTTACCGATTTGAGACACTCTAGCAAATGTCTCAGGATTTGGATGCTGGCGAACCCTTGGATCCTGCGGGGCCGGTCCACAAATGCATTAGTGGATTGACAATTCCTGAACACACGTTCCCAGTCCTATTGAACCTATCAATTGGCCACTATCGACCAATATTACCGAGGCCTCGTAATCCATCATCCACATAAGTAAAAATGTCTGGGCTCCATACCATGACACCAATTCTAGCTAGAAACAAACTTGTGCACTCCATGCGTTCTATTATTCCATTTTTGACTCATACCGAGGTGTGAGGCTCGCGAAGTAATGTTATACACAAAGCTATACCTAAACAGGTTGTGCTTTGATCATCAACCACAAGGTTCTGCTTTTCAACAAAATCCTTGATCATTTGCATCTTGGCGTGCCACATTGATAATCCACGCCATGCGATCAATAACTATCAATATATAACCTCTGAGCTCGTATGTCTCAGAGAAGGGTGTGAAGCAAGAGAATAATTCTCCGCCATCAAACATATATATAATAAATAGAAATCAATTTACTTGGAATTAAATCCAATGTCAGACACACATCCATTTACAAGTTCATTCTGGGTCTGAACGAAACCTGAGACACCTTATTCCTCGTCCCGTATGTCCAATACAGAAGAGACACTACTACAAAACAAGCTAGTTGCATCGGTTGTTTACCCCCTGTTGCATCAGTTCAGGAACCGATGCATATGCAGCCGATGCAACAAGACAAAAAAAGTGCTTCGGTTTAAAAACCGATGCAACAAATGCATTTTTGCATCGGATTTTGGTAAAATTCGATGCAAAAAGAAGGGGTTTTGGCTCAAAACTAATTACTCTGTTGCATCGGTTCCTGATAATAACCGATGAAAAAAATATATTGATGCACTGGTTATTATTAAAATCCGATGCAATATAGGGAGATATTGCATCTGCTCCGTTCTTATTTTGCATCAGTTGTTTCTTACTATAGATGCAAAATATCTTTGTTGCTTTCAAAATTGGTAACCAATGCAAAAATCTCATAACAAACAATAATATCGTACTCAATATTATAATCATGTAAATAAAACAAATTGACGACAAATGCAAATTGAATAAGATAATACCAATAAATATATATCAATTACAATGTCCATAATCCATACAAAAAAGTGAATCATAAATTCATAGTCAAATGACAGTTTTGAATTTCATTAACTACTTTGACATGTTACGAAATTTCAAGCTGATTCCATACAACCAACGCTGCAGGCAAACAAAAGGCAGCAAAAGACGTAGCTGCAAGGCGGAAAATAAGATCTGAGAACACTCATATGCAAGGCAGCAAAAGACGAAGCTGCAAGGCAGCAAAAGAAGAGATCTTCAGGAAAGCTGCAAGGCATAAAATTAAACAATCAATAGTCAGTTTTTCAGTATTTGTGCGCATTCTTCATCGGTCCATGTTGTTAGCATCCACTGTAAGCAATATATTAATAGTGACAAAACTCAGGTGTGTATATGGGTTCACTTGTATATAAGATAAGAAACCTGATATCCATGAAACGATAAATTTTTAGGTATTTGTTCTTAGTTCTGGATAATATTTTATCTGATTGTGTTAATTATTTTACATGTCTACAATGCCTTCTGAAATATTGCTTGTAATAGGCTTCTACATGTTATCAGATATTTCCACTTCAAAATTTTCCATCGAAAACTACAAACTAGATTAGAATTCATGGTTTATCCAACCTAACTAACTAAAACTTTCAAAGTCATGCAAACGGATTAAAACAAGAACATATGTTTTTTTGTATGATAAAATGGTATTTCTATTGAATATGCTTTAAGTTTGTCAAATGAATCGTCAGAACATGAATGAAAAAAAAACATAAATATTGCAACATAGATTCAAAAAATCGAAAACTCATAGGAATTATTGATGCCAAAACTTCATACTGGCAAAGTCATGAAAACCATGAGAAATTTTAATAAGTATTTTATTTGCATTACAAATATATAATTGGGATTTTGAATGTAAGCTGTAGTTCATCATATTGTGAATGATAACATGTCGTGTCAATAGAATGTAACATTGTTATCTCTTAATTTATTCAACAATTTGAAAAGAAAAAATTTGTCCACCAAACTAACCAGTGAACATGAATAAATGAAATATCATACTCAAACATTGCTGCACTTGATTATCATCAGCTCATATTATGCAAACAATACTCTTGTATGATTTAGGTACATTTTCGTATTGCTCTTCACATATATTGTAATGGTTTTTCTTTTCACTGGAAACTTCTTATATAAATATACTACATGACCCTTGTTCAATATAATGCATATGCTAATGGAAAAAAATTCACTCAACATTGCCATAATGAACTTGTTACACTTCGCTTTTGATTCAAATTATATATCAGATTTTGGGGAAACGAAACAAAGAACCTTAGCTTGCATCCATGAGCAGCCATTACTTCCAGCAATACAATGGTCCCGATGAGATTGTTGTCGTAAAAAGCAGGGGTTTTTGCATGCTTTCTCCTACAGCTTTAAGTCCAGTAAAATGAATGACAACTTCAAAACTGCATATATGACCATAGGTTTGTAAGCCTTTACCTATGTTTATTAAGTTGAATATATTTCTGATAAACTAAGTTTAGTAGTGGCAATCGATATAGTGTTCGATTGTGAAGGCCTAATATATTTGAAGTTAGAATAGCTGGGAAGGAAAATGACAATGCTAACGCTCTGTGATTGTAAAATTTTACTAATTTTATCTTTGTAGTAGCACTAGTACTCATAGAAGACACATCTTCCACTTCCAGTTTAGACACAAAAATATTAGTTCACTTGCAATCTACACCATTTAAAAAAAGTGTAAATGGCTTCTTCTTAAACTCTCCCTACATCTGTTTCGAATATAGTTTAAAATGCTAAAATAGAGGGAAAAAAATTACTGCCACAAGGAAATGTGAATATCAAGCCATAGATTTGGTTGGGGTTTGACAATAAAAATATTAGCATCATCTGTTTGCTGTGTTCCGGATGGTCTTGTTAAATTAAATACATAGGCAAATTATAGTAGAACAATAATACAGTATCTCGCGGGTGTAAAAGCATATATTCTAATTGATAACATGCCTTTTATATTGATGCACTTCTATAGTTATCTGTTATCCTTCCTAACATTGTTTTGGGATAACCATACTGATAGCTGGTAACCGATATGATTATAATTTAGAAACCATCTTCTGACTTGTTACAAGTTCTCTCATCCTCTGTTTCAGTAAAAATGTTCATTTCATTATGCATAATCTACATCCTAACACCGTAGTATAATATCGCTACCAACTATTAATTTTCTTCATGTTGTGCACTACAAAATGAAACAGACATTTTCAACTTCCTTTTTAGATAAATAAGTTACTCGTATATAATTGATTTTCATAAAATACATTTTACAAAGAATTATAGAAGTAGATTCATGGTTAAAATATCAGCAAACAAAGCATATCAATAATACTGTGATGATAAAACATTACCAAAATTTTCAGAAAAGGTACATAACCTTGATCTACCACCTAGGCGAATTTTAACACCATTTTATCATACTGTAATTTTAGGTATTGTTTGTAATGTAGTGTTGCTAGTATTCACTATTCATCCAATATTTTGTTAAATTTGGTGATACAAAATCACAAATTTATTGGAACAAATTTGCAAAGAATGGAAAGTAAATATTTTTATAATAGGAATGCATTGATTGCATTTGATGAGGTGGACAGAAATAAATGAAGGGATTAATTTCTTCCAACTATGCTAAAGAAACAAATTGATTTACTTCCTATGTTTGCACATTTGTTGTCATGGTAATTTGTCTCCATTATATTATTACCATATGTTGGTAATTTAATTGATGACTCACATAGATTTGCACTGGCTATATATATTTAGGGGTAGACTTTAGTGTAAACCCATCCTGGCTTGGAGCCAGTGATCCCCAATGGTGTCTCTTGTTAAACCTGATTGAGGTTTGGATATGTAAACTCTTATTTTGTAATCTCTTGTAATTCTCTCATGTGGAATAAAATCTCTCTCTGTGTTGGACTGGACGTACACTATCTCGAGGATAGTGGAACCAGTATAAATATTATGTCTCTTTGTTTCTCTGCTATAGTTATTTACTATTTTGTTGATGTAATAGAATAATTGCTAACATATTAGATTGACGTACAATTGACAAATCTAGAACCTGCTTATTACGCTTCTGCATATGCTCAATTTTTTTCACAACAGATTGGTATCGGATCGAGGTGATTTGTTTTAAATTGTGCATCAATTATTTCTACAAAGGTTGGTAGATTCAGTGGTGATTATGCTATTACTATTTTGGAGAAAAGGAGACTTCGGTGGAGGAGATTATGTTGAGAGTGAAGAGCATTCCAATCTGGGAACTTTGACGTGATATGGAGTTTATTATGAAGAAGCCCTCTGATATGGATGAGGGAAGATGGAAGAAGACGAAGAAGAAGGTGGGTGACGGTTGAAGAACCTAGTCCACAGCAAGGTGGAGAGGTTAATTTGGTCACTGCTGATGTGTTCGACAGGGGTCTTCACGTTGATGATGCTCGAGGGATTCGGAGTGATCGAGGAAGGAGCTCAGATCAAGTGGTAGATGGGTGTCGTTGTGGAATTACAAGCACTTTTAGACCGTTGGTTTATGCGTGGTGCAGCTCATGGTGGTAGATGCATCTTTTGCAGGTGGTGGGTGAAGCTTGTAATGGTTTTGATTAAGTGCCAGGAGAGAGATTTTTTGTGAGTACAGAGATTTGTATTTTGGCTCTGTATTTGAATTGGTGATTGAGAGAATTATTTTTGGCCTAATTGGTGGTGTTGAGATTACTTTGGTGTCTGCCTTCTTTGTTATTTTGGATATTTGCAACAGTTTGTTGGCGGGCGAGGACGTAGTATGAGCTCGTTAACAATTGTGTGATGGGGGGTGGCTTTGATGGAACCCATTTGGTAAATATTCATTTTTTGGTGTATCTCATTGTGAGATTTTGTTTGAAGGTGGAGTTTTGTTAAAGAGTTTTATGTTGTGAAGAGAATTTGATTGGAGATGGGGTGTTGCAGATATGTGATTTTGCATCAAGGTGGAGTGTTAAATTTGGTGATACAAAATCACAAATTTATTGGAACAAATTTGCAAAGAATGGAAAGTAAATATTTTTATAATAGGAATGCATTGATTGCATTTGATGTGGTAGAAAAAATAGATGAAGGGATTAATTTCTTCCATCTATGCTAAAGAAACAAATTGATTTACTTCCTATGTTTGCACATTTGTTGCTATGGTAATTTGCCTCCATTATATTATTACCATATGTTGGTAATTTAATTGATGACTCAAATAGATTTACACTGACTATATATATTTAGGGGTAGACTTTAGTGTAAACCCATCCTGGCTTGGAGCCAGTGATCCCCAATGGTGTCTCTTGTTAAACCTGATTGAGGTTTGGATATGTAAACTCTTATTTTGTAATCTCTTGTAATTCTCTCATGTTGAATAAAATCTCTCTCTGTGTTGGACTGGACGTACACTATCTCGAGGATAGTGGAACCAGTATAAATATTGTGTCTCTTTGTTTCTCTGCTATAGTTATTTACTATTTTGTTGATGTAATAGAATAATTGCTAACATATTAGATTGATGTACAATTGACAAATCTAGATCGTGCTTATTGTTCTTCCGCAAAGGCGCAATTTTTTCATAACATATTTGACCTGGATTAAGTAAATCCGTTTACTGATAATAGTTATGCTTACAGTTTAAACCTTAAAACAAGGGTAATGGACAATACCACCACAGACAAAAAAAAAAAAAATTAAAGTTTATGACAAATAGTATCCCAGAGATATTAAATGGCAAAATTTATGTTTCTAACTACTACACGGATTAGCCCCACATAGCTATGGTTTTAATAATTATACTACAGATTTTGCTTTTTTATTAAAATAAACTGAAATAACTTAGTAGAGAGGAGAGCAAGGGTGGAATTCTTTTTTACTAATATCGCGGCCCATTTGGAAGTAAATGGCATGCATACACATGAAAGATTAGATATATGGATTCTTTAATTAACAAATTCTTAAACCAGTTTCAATTATGTATGCCTGAAAACAAAAATATTCAAAATAATTTCCTACACAAAATAAGGATGAAACAGCGCTTACATAACATGACACTATTGTATGACTGAAAAAAAAATGATAAGTTTTGAAAATAGGTTTGACGGAAATATCAAAACAGAGATAACATAAGCCTTATAAAAAGCTGACCTTGTGGAGGAAAATATTTCCTCTAATGCTTTCCTATCTCGCAGATCTACCTGACAAACAAAGTAATTTAGCAATCAAATTTTATGCATTATGCTTATTTTCTAATCAAGCATTAACTGAAATGGAAACAAAAGTGGTTAACATTCAGGTTTGTAAACCAATAATATAAAATACATGTGATCACATGATAACCCAAAAAAAGAAACATTCTAACAGCGCCAATCTTTCTTCCCCTTTCAAGTTCTGAACGCAAAATTGCAAACAGAGACTGACTTTATTATAAAGGCAGATTTAACTGTTAAGTATATGAAAGACTGTAAACTCCCAGTTGGTGACTTGGTGGCATAACAAATTTAGCATATTTACTAGGGGCAACCTTGTAACCAATGAGTCAGTGACAAGAACTTCACATCTACTGCTGAGAGAAGCATGCAAGGACAAGGTAGCAAAGCAAAGATGAAGGCCAAGTTCTGAAACTGAGCTGGGTGCCCGTGCAAGAGCACAAAGGTGAATGGGTATTTCACAAGTGCTTGTACTTGCATTGATATGACTTATGAGAGCCTGCTATGGCCAGGAGAGGAACATAACTACCAGGGCAGTAGGACAAGGCAGGGCCATTGGATGTGCATAGACCTGAGAAGGAGCTGAAGGTGAGAGGCAATCTGAGATGATTAAGTGACTTGAAAGTTGAAAAGACAGACTTTTTGCATGTATTTACATGTAAATGTGCATATACACATAACAGTGCTAATGAAGCTCAGTGGAACATGGGTAGTTGCATGTGTCAGTACAACTGTTTATTAAGAAAACATAAGTACACATTGTAAGTTTTGTCTGTGGTCAAAACTTATGTCATTTATCTTATGTTAGTGCTTCCGGCAGGTAATGCATTTATGCAGAACATTGTCTAAATTTCTAATATGCCCATCAGTTATATGCATGTTATATATGTACCTATTTTTGGCTGAATAAATAGGAACCTGAGTTTGCATGTTCCACATAATAGATTAAGAGTTGTCATCGAAAAGGGATACTAAGAGGCGACTAACTCTTATGATCATACTAGTATATTGTCCATGACCTCTAATTTTTTGCTGTGAGCATTATATTTATTAATTTATGTATTAACTTTAAAAAAAATAGAGAACTTCAAACCCATTAAAAATTAGTATCACTGTGGAATTTGCAGCGAAATTGTGTTCTTTTCTATTAATTTCATGAAAACTTGAGTACCATGGATAATATTCTACCTGAATCATCCATGTCGAAAGCATGGTTCAGACTCTACCAGTTCTACTGATATTGCAGTTTATTCTTCTCATGCCAATTGTTACTTTACATTAAAGATGTAGGACAAATTTCAATTTTTTTCATCAATGTTATGCTATGTGTCCAAATATTTTAAACTTCAATCTTATGCACGCTTATTTGGTACATCCACACTACATGGGTTTTACAAATCCGACATACTTGCTTCTATTTGCAAGCACGAGGCCTTTAGTATTAGTTCCGATGTCACTGCCTTCCATGGTAGGCAGTAGGTCAGCCTGAACAATTTGGAACATTACGGCTTTCCCACTCTTGTTTAATGTTCAATTTTATAGATTCAATGTCTCCAGCACTTCAATCTTCAATTGCATTTACAGTATATAAAAAAAATTCAAACCAAGAAAGTTTGTTAACATACATTTCATAAAAAATAGATTAGTTGGCGGATTTGATCTTATACGCTCTCTGAGAACTGATCGTAGCGTCTGCTTCGCTGCAACAATGGAACTGATGTACAGTAATACTCTATGACGAGTTGTAGAGGATTTAAATTTCTGTATGGATTAAATTCTCTTCAGTCCAAACTCCAAAGCCACTACTTCATTAGGTAAATTTTGCAAATTTAATTTGGACAATGAACAAATATTTTTTGACATGCAATTCAGCAAAGAATGCCCAGTTATCGAATTTTCAAAACGTTGTGGACGGTCTCCTTTGTATCTGACTTTGTTATTGATAGTGCATTTATCCAGTTAATGTTTTATTAAATATGAATTGAATGTTATTTCATATTTTACACTACTTTACCCTATTGTCGTTCACCAACCTGGAATGTCAATTATGCATTTCTCTAACATTATCAATACATCACATTTTTGTTTTAACAACTATAATGTCCTTCTGCTCAACGCCCTTTTGATAATGATTTAAATCAGTTTACAAATAATACAAATTATGTACTATATATTGCAACACAAAATATAAAATGTCTGATTTCATTATTCTTATAATAACATACAATGGTGGATATATCACTACCCGTGTGCGTAGCAGGGGACACTCGCTAGTTAGGGTATAAAAACAAATACATGGAGGGAGAGAAATCCATGAACAAGATTATTATTGCTCTTTTCCTATGAAATTTCTGAAGTTCTATACATCAAAATGGTTTTTATGATAGTATGTTGCAACACAACGTATTTCTAAAAGAATGATTGAATGTGCAGTGCAGTGTGCACCAAACAGAAATATCTGGACCATTCTATAGAAAAGGGGGATTATGCTTTACAGATCTTTTTGATGAACAATAAACTGTTATATCATGCATGTCATTGTAGCATCTAAGAACAATAACATATCTCTTTCTGAACAATAAACTAAACAGGATCTATAGTTGAGATAAAAATATAGATCTCAAGCTCATCCTTTGTTAAGCCACGAAGTAGATATTAATATAAAAAGTTAATAACTGGTGTAGCCTACACCATCTCATATTACCACTTGCTACATCTTTACTAATATAAACACCACTGATAATCAAAAAATAACAGATTAACAATTGGCGATAATTTGTATGCTAATGCAACATATTTGATCAAAATGTTCATGTATAATGTGAAACTAGGAGAGGTGGTATATGTCAATTAGGAAAACATGGGTTCTTGTTGCTAACAGTGCAATAAAAAAGTTCCGACTTCTTCAACACAAACAAACACTTGAAAAACTCCAGATTTCTCAACATTTCTCAAAATCAAAATGTTACAAAAGCCAATTACTGAATTCGTCAAGATTTCGTCACTTTCTCAAAATCAAAATTATATCGAATATTTTCAATTACTGATTATCGAATATTTTCAAAATTATATTGAAAATATTCTCAAGATTTCGTCACTTTCTCAACATTTCTCAAGATTTCATCACTTTCTCAACGTAGGTAAAAACAAATATTCGATATAATTGAAAATTCATAGTCGAGCTTTTTTTGTTCGGTTCCTTGATGATATTACTAAAGCCAGTACTTGAATCTCTAGCTGACAACGAACCAAAATATAAAACATCGAAACAAGGTAAACAACTTAGAAGATCTGATACCTGCCATAGTTAATCCAAGCGACGAAGTGTGAAGCGATCTTTCTTCTAGAAAATCGGATCTGCGTTTCGATCTATTTTGGGGGAAATCCGATCTTTATTTTCTAATACCTGTATTGCCAGCAATTATTGGGATAAATCAAGAATGACAAAGTTTTTTTATTGGGAAAAGCGAAAAGGAGGCGGGAGAAGGCGCGGGAAGTAACGTGTAAAGGGGGATTTTTTTTTCACGTGTGTATAAAGTGGGCAAAAAAATAGCATCCCCAAATTTAACCGAAGCAATTTAAATTCCATCAGTTGCGGCATTTTGCTTGTGCAAATAAATATAGTTGCATCGAATATAATTTATAACCAGTGCAATTAAACCTTTTGCATTCATTTATTTTCATCGGTTTTTAAATAAAACCAATGCAAACTGCAATTTTGTGTTATCTGTTGCTTCCCTCTTACCAATTGCATCGAGTTTTCATACAGAACCGATTCAACTATTGCTATTAGCATCTTTTTTTGTTACAACTGATGCAAATGAGGGGAAGCAACAGGCCTATTTTGTAGTAGTGAGAGGTGCTCGCTAATCTGGAAAATCAACAAGTACGTCCGGACAACTACCACTGTAACCCTTTCCTGGGAGCAAATTAGTCCAGGGCATCAGTAGTCATCCATTCGATGTGAAGATCGCCGGTCTTCAATCACGTCTTTAATATCTTCGACTTTAAATCATTGTATAATTATTTGAAATGAGATTGAAATCGTTCTTTTCAAATATTTTTTCGAATAATTATAATTTAAATCATTTCATATTGTTAATATTATTTTATAACGATTTATCGCTATTTTTATTTATATAAAAATAGTCCAATTTAATTCAACGATGCTTCGGGTCAATAGGCGGCCCTGGCGCTGTTTTTACCCAAATTTAATTTACACATTTCTCGAAATCTAACTATTGGATTTAAAAAAATTTATATCATTGGAAAGATTTCCCAAAGAGGACCTAACGGTTTCAGTTTTGGGAAAATCCAACTGTCGGATCTCTTGGTATAATGGTTTAAAGTTACGATTCTGAAACGTGAACTACCAGGCGCAATTTGTTTAATTTTAATTTATATTTATATATAAAGTTATATATAAATATAAATCATTCGATAATTCCACTAACGTGTTTAACATGCCAAATAAAAGAATGTTTTATTCTGCATAACCTATCTACATGTTTATAATGTCAAATAAAAAAGTATTTTATTTGCATACATTTCTACATGTTTCTAATGTCAAATAAAATGTAATTTATTTGCATATATTTTCTACATGTTTTCTAATGTCAAATAAAATGTAATTTATTTGCATATATTACTACATGTTTTCTAATGTCAAATAAAATGTTATTTATTTGCATGACATTTTCTACATTTCTAATGTCAAATAAAATGTAATTTATTTACATGACTTTTTCCGCATTTCTAATGTCAAATAAAATGTAATTTATTTGCTTGACATTTTCTACATTTATAATGTCAAATAAAATGTAATTTATTTACATGACAGTGTCGCTAATGACAAATGAAAAAGATAACCTTTATTATTTTTATTTGTATAAAATTTCTATTTGTAACTTTAATGTAATAACCCGAAAATTCTGAACCAATTTAAAAATTTTATTTTAGAAATTTTAGTGGATTTTTAAATAGTTAAAATAATTTATTATAAATATTAACGACTAAAAATTTATTTAAATTGAGGTTAAAACGAATATATTTATTTTAATTATAAAAGGAGTTAGAAATAGCGCGGTAGTTTGAAAATTTGAATTTGAACTTTGACTGACTGTACAAGATGCAAAATAAATCAGATTTTAGTGAAACCAAAAATATGTAAATCTATTTGAAAATATATTTCCAACGAATCCGAAAAATCGAAATTTCATAGCGGGAATCAAAAGTTATGCCCAATTTAATTTTCAGAATAGTCGCTGTGGAATTTATATATATATATTTTAATATTAAAAATCGCCATTTTCAAACGACCTCCGTTTTCGATGAAACCACTTTTGTTGGAACCGGAATGTCAAATTATTACTAGGTTTCAACTTTCATAATTTTTAGAATTGATATGTGAGCGTGGCAAAAGAAAATGTGTTTTGTCAATTTCAGTCAAATTCGATCGACCAGAAAATGACCATTTTTCATACGGTCTCGGAATTCGACAAAATTAGTGTTGTTAGAACCGTATCATCAAAACATAACTAGAAATAATTTTTTTTGGAATTTTTAGAGTCTGTATGTGGCCCCGGTAAATTTGAATGTAAGATCAAATTTAATAATTAAATGTTTTATATTTAAATTTAAAGAAAAACCTATCGAAACAATTGAATTGGGTTATGAAACCTATTCCATTGTGTTCGGAATGGGGGTATTTGGTAAGGGGCGACACTCTTTGGGTTTGATTTGGAGTTCGTATGGGTAAACGTGAATTTTTGAAATAAGAAATTAAATAAAACAAGAAAAATACTCTATATATACTATATAAATACGGTCCTATACGCAACCCTAATTCCCAAAGGATACAGTCGGCACAAACCAATTTCTATTGCCAGAAAAGTCGAATTTTCATTCCTCAATAATTTCCAATCCAACTCTAATTAGATCCCAACCCTAACACCAAGTTAAAGAGAATTCTCCACTCTACAATTTGATACGAATATGATCGAAGTTCATTAACTGTGGAGGCTAGAATTTCAGTGAGAAGTCACGTCATTTGGGAGCGTTTTTCGACCTCTTGGTGGCGGCGAGTTCGCCAAGGAAGATGGCGCGGGGAGGGGCTTCAACGCCGGTTGTCGTGGTGATGGCCGATGGTGGCCTAGTCGACGGTACGAGGTGCGAAGAGGAGAGAGAAACGGTGGACAAATGGGTTCTTCGATCGTGCTGTATACGGGAAGAAGGAACCTAGTGTAAACGTGGTAATTTAAGGGAATTACATTTTAATTATAATTTAAAATATCTAATTATGTGATTAATCTTTAAGTTACAATATCTTATTCATATTAAATCAGAATCGCGTGAAAAGAAAAGCGTTGGAACCGTCTTGGCCACAATGAAACAGACCAAAGCAGAAACAGAACTAGCTGCAAATTCAGAAGGAATTAAATCACGGTGAGATCTCTAAAATTCAATTTTAAATTTAGAAAAATATATTTGTGGTGAAACAATGAAAATCATTGTGATCATGATGACTTGATTGAACTATTGTGGTTATGAATGGTTGATATTGGTTGCGACAAAATTGATTGCATTTGTAGTGAATTCACATGTTGTGAAAATGAATTGAATTGTATAGATGTAGAATTTGCTCATTCATTAAGCTTGCTTATACAATAAAAACCATGTTATTATTGTATATATGTAGTTGAAATAATCATGTCAATGATAGGAATTGGTTTACAATAAAAATATTATTTATATTGTAATATGTATATGTTAGGATTTGTTGAACAATAAAAATCATATTTTTATTGTGTATTCATGTCACAAAATGATTCATATGTTAGTATATTATTAGTACAATAAAAACCATATTTTTATCGTATGTTTGTTTTATAAAAATGTTCATTAGTTATTAAAATTGTTGTACGATAAAAATTTACATTTTTATCATATGTTTATGTTATAAAATGTTCATAAGCCATTAAAAATGTTGTATGAAAAAAAAATTCACATTTTTATCATATGTTTATGTTATGAAAAATGTTCATATGTTATATATAAAAAAATACAATTTGTTATCATTTGCCATGTTATAAAAAATAACACTTTTGTTATCATTTGTCATGTTATATAAAAATACCATTTCTGTTAGAAACTGACATGGAAGATAAAATAAACATTTCTGTTAGAAACTGTCATGGAAGATAAAATAAACATTTCTGTTAGAAACTGTCATGGAAGATAAAATAAACATTTCTGTTAGAAATTGTCATGTAAATAAAAATTGTCATTTATGTTAGAATTACGTCATGTGAATTTAAAAAATGTCATTAGTTAAAAATGTTGCGTAAGAAAGAATTTTTAGTATAAAATGTTGCATTAGAAAGAAATGACATTTTTAGTACAAAATGTTGCAATAGGGAAAAATAACATTTTTAATATAAAATGTTGCATGGGAATAGAAATAACATTTTGTTATAAAAATGTTCATAGATTAAAATAACATTTTTTGTTATAGAAATGTACATTAGGTTGAAATAACATTTTTGATTTAGAAATGTATAAAATAACATTTTTGTTAAAGAATGTACATTAGATTAAAATAACATATTTGTTAGGAAACGTACCCTCGATTAAAAATGACTTTTGTTATTAAGAAATGTCATTTTAGATAAAAATGTCATGATAGAATAACAATTATCATCTTAGAAACTGGTCATGTTACATTAAGATGTGATGATAAAATAAAAGTTATCATTTTAAAAATTTGTCATGTTACATTAAAATGCCATATATTTAGGTTATGACATGTTACATTAAAATATATGTTGTGTTGAAATTAAATTATAAATTATAAATTATAAATATTTATTTATAATTTAATAGTGAAATTTTATCAAATAGAAAATAATTCAAACCGAATAATAATTGGTTAACTTCACTAACCAATGATCTATTTAGATGAACTACTGTTGTTTAAAGCACCAAACGGGTGTTGGAATGACAAACACTAGTCCCAATATTTAGTTGTATGTCAATCAATGGGTTGAAAGTCTGTGTCGAGCGTTATTTATTTATTTATTTTAACGCTCACACAATTATAAATTTCACTCTGGTTGTGAATGGATTGCTTAGAGATTATGTATCATTATTGTTATATATATACATGCGATATATGAAATCCATACAACTGAAATTGTATGGTAATTAATTGAGTCACATTCCGATTCAGAACATCTTTTAATCTAAATGTTATTTTAAAATAAAGAACATCTTTACATAAAGAATAGTTTAAATTAAAGAATCTTTAAGAATAATTTTAAATAACGAATATTTTAGAATAATATTCAATGAAAAATAAAAATGTTGACATGTGAAGCCGAACTAAGTAGAAATGCCATATTTTACCCGAACGGGTTCATCGATCGATTTATTTCATTCTAAAATGAATATAAAAAGAAGTGATTTATAAATCTCATATTTTGTAAATATGAATATTCTAATATGATAAAATATAAAATATTCAGTTTTGCTTTCAAAATGAAAATGTAGTTAAAATAATTTTTAAATGAATTTATAAATCTTCTATAAAAATGATTTATAATAGAAATCAATGGAATATATAATATATTATATATCTATATAATGGCCTGAATAGAACATGCTACGCAACGACCATTCGCGAATTTCAACCATTAACTTCAAATTGGTGTAACGGAAGATCCAACCGTCGGATTCTTCTAAAACCGGAACTGTTGGGTTCCCATCGAAAAGAGCTTTCCAATGAATATAATAATTTTGAAATATAATGGTTGGATTTGTAATTATGTCCAAATCAAATTTGGAAAAGGTCCCTATGGATGCAGTTCGGTGGCTGTTATTGGAAACCGACTGTACGAGCGGTAATAAAATTATTAAAAATATGGAAAAATTATGTAAAATCATAATAAATGATTTGGAAAGAGTTTGGATGAAAAATTCCATATTTGAAAAGATAAAAATATATTTTTATCAAAATGAACTAATTATTAACTAGAATAAATCTTTAAAGTAAGATTTAAGGAAGTTTCCCAATTAATTAATGCTCAATTGGAATTTGATTAAATAAATTGGATTTTTGGGTTGTCGTGAATGATGTCTTAAATAACACTGTTATTATACCCCGTATGAAAGGAATAAATATTTTAATTAAGATTTAGTTAAGTTTTCTAATTAATTAATATTTAATTAGAAATGAATAAAAGAATAAATCTTTTAATTAAGATTTTAGAGTTTTTCAATTATATTTAATAATTGGAATAAAATGAAATGTAAATTGGGTTTATTGTGAACTGTGTTTTTAAACGACATTTGTTCTTTAACTCAGTTATCAGTGAAAGTATAATTTGGAATTTATAAATCTTTTTATTAAGATTTAAATTGAAATTTTCCAAAAGTAAAGTTTTCTAATTTAATATATTGGAATTGAATGGAATTCGATTTAATAATAATCGAGATGAGATTCTGTAAAAGAAGACCTTTACTATATATGGAATTTTAAAGGCTTTGCCGTTATTCCATTTATATTACTAGTCTGATACAAGAATTTATATCGATTATATATTGATTTGATTTCTGTGAAAATTCCATATTTAATGGAAGATGATTTTGGGTTTTTCGTGAACGGTGTTTTTATGACATTGGTTCTTTAACCCAATCAAAGGCAAGATTAATTTCTTAAAGTTGAATAATCATTAGACAATGATTTTTGATATTAAAACCAAATTGGAGTTTTAACGAATCCTTAAAAAGAAGATATAAGAATAAATTTGAAAGGATTTATCTTTGATAAAATTAATGGGAATCTTTACCCTATAATATGAATATTTTGTTAAAAGAATATTCTAAGTTGGAATGTGGCGTATGGTGTGTTTTTATAGCACTTGATTTTTGATTATATAATACGCGAGTTATTCAGAAAGACCAGGTTCAACCCATTCTAATAATTACTACGACGATTAAAAGTCGAAGATGAAGACGGTGGTTGAAGACCAGCAATCTTCACAACAAATGGATGAGGACTACTGATGCCCTGGACTGATTTGCTCCCAAGAAAGGGTTCCAGTGGTATTTGTCCGGACGTATTGTCGATTGTTCGGAGATGCGAGGTATGAGGTGCCTCTGGTTTCATTTAGACCCAGAACGAACTTGTAAATGGATTGTATGTCTGACGTTGTATTCCTTTATACTGTATTCGTTGATCTCTGCTAAATATATTTCTGTTGGTGGCGGAGAATTTATTCTCTTGCATAACACCCTTCGAAGACGTACGAGCTTAGAGGTTATATATTGGTAGAAATCAATGGTATGGTATGGATTGACAATGTGGCATACCAAGATGCAAATGATCAAGGCTTATTGTTGAAAAGCAGAGCCTTGTGGTTGATGATCAAAGCACAGCTTTAATTAGCATAGCTTTGTATAGTGTTACTTCGTGAGCCTCACACCCCGGTATGAACCAGAAACAGGAGTAAGGACTGCAGGGAGGACATACGTTTCTTTCTAGCTAGAAGTGGTGTCATGGCTTTTACAAGGCCTGGCATTTTTACTTATGTAGATGATGGAATGAGGCGCCTCGGTTACATGAGTCCCTAGTGGTTATATTTATGCCACATAGGGCGGGAAAACATATTGTTCAGTTACTTTGAGTTGATCCAACCATTGCACTTTGGTGGACCGGCCCTGATGATCCAAGGTGTAGTTGCAGCTGAGCCTGAGGCACGGGGTAGAGTGTCTCGAATTCGGTAAGGACTATCTTTTGCCTTGGTTCATGATGGAAATCCAAATTCCAATACGACCCATGCGGTGTTGATTGTATTACTAGTACGGCGACATAGTATATGGTAGCTACGCCGCTATGATTGAAATGTTTTAAAACATATATACACTATAATAATATCTAATTCGTTTTATTGTATCAAGCATTTTTGACCATTATAAGGTAAAACTCTATCCTCTGGTTTGCGTTGCATTGTGTGATGGGACTTAAGTCTTATAATGGTTTCATTTTTTTTAAAAAGCATTGCGTTGTTTAACGATTTACTTTAATTATGCACTGGCAATCCAATGGAGTAAACCCGTTCCGCGTTTGTGGCGTGGTCCTGTGATTAGCCTATTATTATTAGATAGTTTAAGTAAGATTTCTCATACCAGTCCCATGACTGACCTGTAGTTTGTTTCACTTGCAAACTCGGGTGCCCTCTTTTCCACATGCGTAGTCGAGTAGCTTCCTTTGCAGATATTCATTTCTTAAGCAGGGTTCTGGATCGAAGCTTAAAGCTGTATCCAGAGCATTGGTAGCCTTCCGCTGTATTAGTTTATTTATTTCGCTGCATTATATAAAAATTATTGTAATTTAATCTTCCGTTGTATTATTATATTCGCTGTACTTTGATATTCTGTACTCTGATGTAACATTATTATGATGTTTATAAAAGTCTGCTGTTATTTGTTCTAATGTGTTATATGCCCAAAGTTAAAGTATTCGTGGATTTCCAACTTTTGGATTAGACCTGTGTTGTTTATGGTCTATTCAAAGGTCGGGGATTTTCGGGTCTTTACAGCTTGTATCAGAGCTCTGGTTAGCTCTAATCTTTGGGGTACGACTCGTTAGAACTGAACAAAAGACTCATCAGAGATTGGATTAGTAATATCCAATAAGAATACTCATTAGAGATAGGATCAGTAGTATCCTAGAATGAGAAAACTCATTAGAGATAGGGTTAGTAATGCCCTAGAATGAGATCAGAGTAAAAAGGTCCATAATTAACGTATTTGTGATTATATATATAATCTAATATTAGAAAATATGATTTTGATATATAAAAGTTATACATATTTGAAAAACTTAACCAAATAATAAAAAAATATTGAAACCAATAATAAAATGAAAATTGAATCGGTTAATTAAACAAATTTTAGCTCCGTTCCTTTTCGAGGACAAAAAGATTTTAAGTGGGGGAGATTGTAACAACCCAGAAATTCTGAACCAATTTAAAATTTTTATTTTAGAAATTTTATGGATTTTAAATAGTTAAAATAATTTATTTTAAATTAACGACTAAAAATTTATGTAAATCGAGGTTCAAACGAATATATTTATTCTAATTATAAAAGGAGTTAGAAATAGCGCGGTAGTTTGAAAATTTGAATTTGAACTTTGACTGACTGTATAGGATGCAAAATAAATCGGATTTTAGTTAAACCAAAAATATGTAAATCTATTTAAAAATATCTTTCCAACGAATCCGAAAAATCGAAATTTCATAGCGGGAATCAAAAGTTATACCCAGTTTAATTTTCAGAATAGTCGCTGTGGAATATATATATATATATATTTTTTAATATTAAAAATAGCCATTTTCAAACGACCTCCGCTTTCGACGAAACCACTTTTGTTGGAATCGGAATGTCAAATTATTACTAGGTTTCAATTTTCATAATTTTTAGAATTAATATGTGAGCGTGGGAAAAGAAAATGTGTTTTGTCAATTTTAGTCAAATTCGATCGACCAGAAAATGGCCATTTTTCAAACGGTCTTGGAATTCGACGAAATTAGTCTTGTTAGAACCGTATTGTTAATACATAACTAGAAATAATTTTTCTGGAATTTTTAGAGTCCGTAAGTGGCCCCGGTAAATTTGAATGTAAGATCAAATTTAATAATTAAATGTTTTATATTTAAATATAAAGAAAAACCTATCGAAACATTGAATTGGGTTATGAAACCTATTCCATTGTGTCCGGAATGGGGGTATTTTGCTAAGGGCAACACTCGTTGGGTTTGATTTAGAGTTCGTATGGGTAAACGTGAATTTTTGAAATAAGAAATTAAATAAAACAAGGAAAATACACTATATATACCGTATAAATACAGTCCTATACGCAACCCTAATTCCCAAAGGATACAGCGGCCACAAACCAATTTCAATGGCCAGAAAAGTCGAATTTTCATGCCTCAATAATTTCCAATCCAACTCGAATTAGATCCCAACCCCAACACCAAGTTAAAGAGAATTCTCCACTCTACAATTTGATATGGATATGATCGAAGTTCATTAACTGTGGAGGCCAGAATTTCAGCGAGAATTCATGTCGTTTGGGAGCGTTTTTCGACCTCCTGGTGGCGGCGAGTTCGCCAAGGAAGATGGCGCGGGGAGGGGCTTCAACGCCGGTTGTCGTGGTGATGGCCGATTGTGGCCTGGTCGACGGTAGGAGGTGCGAAGAGGAGAGAGAAACGGTGGACAAATGGGTTCTTCGATCGTGCTGTATACGGGAAGAAGGAACCTAGTGTAAACGTGGTAATTAAAGGGAATTAAATTTTAATTATAATTTAAAATATCTAATTATGTGAATAATCTTTAAGTTACAATATCTTATTCATATTTAATCAGAATCGCTGAAACGAAAAGTGTTGGAACCGTCTTGGCCTGATCTACACAATGAAACAGACCAGAGCAGAAACAGAACTAGCTACAAATTCAGAAGAAAATAAATCACGGTGAGATCTCTAAAATTCAATTTTAAATTTAGTATATTTGTGGTGAAACAATGAAAATCATTGTGATTGTGACGACCTAATTGAATTATTGTGGTTATGAATGGTTGATATTGGTTGCGACGAAATTGATTGCATTTGTGGTGAATTCACATGTTGTGAAAATGGATTGAATTGTATAGATCTAGAATTTGCTCATTCATTAAAACTTGCTTATATAATTAAAATCATGTTATTATTGTATATATGTAGTTGAAATAATCATGTCAATGATAGGAATTGTTTTACAATAAAAATATTATTTTTATTGTAATATGTATATGTTGGAATTTGTTGAACAATAAAAATCATATTTTTATTGTGCATTCATGTCACAAAAATGATTCACATGTTAATATTGCAATAAAAATCATATTTTTATTGTATGTTTGTTTTATAAAAATGTTCATTAGTTATCAAAATTGTTGTATGATAAAAATTTACATTTTTATCATATGTTTATGTTATAAAATGTTCATAAGCCATTAAAAATGTTGTATGAAAAAAAAATTCACATTTTTATCATATGTTTATGTTATGAAAAATGTTCATATGTTATATATAAAAAAATACATTTTGTTATCATTTGCCATGTTATAAAAAATAATACTTTTGTTATCATTTGTCATGTTATATAGAAATACCATTTCTATTAGAAACTGTCATAAAATAAACATTTCAGTTAGAAACTGTCATGGAAGATAAAATAAACATTTCTGTTAGAAATTGTCATGTAAATAAAAATTTTCATTTATGTTAGAATTATGTCATGTGAATTTGAAAAATGTCATTAGTTAAAAATGTTGCACATTAGAAAGAAAGGACATTTTTAGTATAAAATGTTGCATTTGAAAGAAATGGCATTTTTAGTATAAAATGTTGCATTAGAGAAAAATAACATTTTTAATATAAAATGTTGCATGCGAATAGAAATAACATTTTGTAATAAAAATATTCATTAGATTAAAATAACATTTTTTTATAGAAATGTACATTAGGTTGAAATAACATTTTTGATTTAGAAATGTATAAAATAACATTTTTATTAAAGAATGTACATTGGATTAAAATAATATATTTGTTAGGAAATGTACACTCGATTAAAAATGACTTTTGTTATTAACAAATGTCATTTTAGTTAAAAATGTCATGATAGAATAACAATTATCATCTTAGAAACTGGTCATGTTACATTAAGATGTGATGATAAAATAAAAGTTATCGTTTTAGAAATTTGTCATGTTACATTAAAATGCCATATATTTAGGTTATGACATGTTACATTAAAATATATGTTGTGTTGAAATTAAATTATAAATATTTATTTATAATTTAATAGTGAAATTTTGTCAAATAGAAAATAATTCAAACCGAATAATAATTGGTTAACTTCATTAATCAATGATCTATTTAGATGAACTGTTGTTGTTTGAAAACACCACACGGGTGTTGAGATGACAAACACTAGTCTCAATATTTCGTTGTATGTCAATCGATGGGTTGACAGTCTGTGTCGAGCGTTATTTATTTATTTATTTATTTATTTATTTATTTTAACGCTCACACAATTATAAATTTCACTCTAGTTGTGAATGGATTGCTTTGAGATTATGTATCATTATTGTTATATATATACATGCGATGTATGAAATCCATACGACTGAAATTGTATGGTAATTGATTGAGTCGCATTCCGATTCAGAACATCTTTTAATCTAAAGGTTATTTTAAAATAAAGAACATCTTTACATAAAGAATAGTTTAAATTAAAGAATCTTGTAAATAAAGAATAATATTAAATAACGAATATTTTAGAATAATATTCAATGAAGAATAAAAAAGTTGACATGTGAAGCCGAACTAAGTAGAAACGCCATTTTTAACCCGAACGGGTTCATCGATCAATTTATTTCATTCTAAAATGAATATAAAAAGAAGTGATTTATAAATCTCATATTTTGTAAATATGAATATTTTAATATGATAAAATATAGAATATTCAGTTTTGCTTTCAAAATGAAAACGTAGTTAAAATCATTTTTAAATGAATTTATAAATCTTCAATAAAAATGATTTATAATAGAAATTGACGAAATATATAATATATTATATATCTATATAATGGCCTGAATAGAACGCGCTGCGCAACGACTGTTCGCGAATTTCGACAATTAACTTCAAATTGGCGTAACGGAAGATCCGACCGTCGGATTCTTCTAAAACCGGAACCGTTGGGTTCATATCGAAAAGGGTTTTCCAATGAATACAAGAATTTTGAAATCTAATAGTTGGATTTGGAATTATGTTCAAATCAAATTTGGAAAAGGTCGCTAAGGATGCAGTTCAGTGGCCGTTATTGGAAACTGACTGTACGAGCAATAATAAAATTATTAAAAATATGGAAAAATTATGTAAAATCATAATAAATGATTTGGAAAGAGTTCGGATGAAAAATTCCATATTTGAAATGATAAAAATATATTTTTATCGAAATGAACTAGTTATTAACTAGAATAAATCTTTAAAGTAAGATTTAAGGAAGTTTCCCAATTAATTAATGCTCAATTGGAATAAGATTAAATAAATTGGATTTTTGGGTTGTCGTGAATGGTATCTCAAATAGCACTGTTCTTATACCCCGTATGCAAGAAATAAATCTTTTAATTAAGATTTAGTTAAGTTTTCTAATTAATTAATATTTAATTAGAATTGAATATAAGAATAAATCTTTTAATTAAGATTTTAGAGTTTTTCAATTATATTTTATAATCGGAATAAAATGAAATGTAAACTGGGTTTATTGTGAACTGTGTTTTTAAACGACATTTATTCTTTAACTCAATTATCAATGAAAGTATATTTTGGAATTTATAAATCTTTTTATTAAGATTTAAATGGAAATTTTCCAAAAGTAAAGTTTTCCAATTTAATATATTGGAATTGAATGGAATTCGATTTAATAATAATCGAGATGAGATTCTGTAAAAGAAGATCTTTACTATATATGTAATTTTAAAGGTTTTGTCGTTATTCCATTTATATTAATAGTCTGATACAGGAATTTATAGCGATTATATATTGATTTGATTTCTGTGAAAATTTCATATTTAATGGAAGATGATTTTGGGTTTTTCGTGAATGGTGTTTTTAATGACATTGGTTCTTTAACCCAATCAAAGGCAAGATTAATTTCTTAAAGTTGAATAATCATTAGACAATGATTTTTGATATTAAAACCAAATCGGAGTTTTAATGAATCTTTAAAAAGAAGATTTAAGAATAAATTTGAAAGGATTTATCTTTGATAA
The DNA here is from genome assembly GCA_030737875.1 of Allium sativum. Classification (NCBI taxonomy): domain Eukaryota; kingdom Viridiplantae; phylum Streptophyta; class Magnoliopsida; order Asparagales; family Amaryllidaceae; genus Allium; species Allium sativum. The sequence goes on along the minus strand of CM060925.1, from coordinate 431,135,999 downwards.
AGTTAATGGGAATCTTTACCCTATAATATGAATATTTTATTAAAAGAATATTCTGAGTTGGAATGTGGCGTATGATGTGTTTTTATAGCACTTGATTTTTGATTATATAATACGCGAGTTATTCGGAAAGACCAGGTTCAACCCATTCTGAATAATTACTATGACGATTAAAAGTCGAAGATGAAGACGGTAGTTGAAGATCGACGATCTTCACATCGAATGGATAAGGACTACTGATGCCCTGGACTGATTTTCTCCCAGGAAAGGGTTCTAGTGGTAGTTGTCCGGACGTATTGTTGATTGTTCGGAGATGCGAGGTATGAGGTGCCTCCGATTTCATTCAGATCCAGAACGAACTTGTAAATGGATTGTATGTCTGACGTTGTATTCCTTTATACTATATTCGTAGATCGCTGCTAAATATATATCTGTTGGTGGCAGAGAATTTATTCTCTTGCATAACACCCTTCTCTAAGACGTACGAGCTTAGAGGTTATATTTTGGTAGAAATCAATGGTATGGTATGGATTGACAATGTGGCATGCCAAGATGCAAATGATCAAGGCTTATTGTGGAAAAGAAGACCCTTGTGGTTGATGATCAAAGCACAGCTTTAATTAGCATAGCTTTGTATAGCGTTACTTCGCGAGCCTCACACCTCGGTATGAACCAGAAACGGGAGTAAAGACTGCAGGGAGGACATACGTTTCTTTCTAGCTAGAAGTGGTGTCATGGCTTTTACAAGGCCTGGCATTTTTACTTATGTGGATGATGGAATGAGGCGCCTCGGTTATTTGAGTTCCTTGTGGCTCTACTTACGCCCCATAGGGCGGGGAAACGTATTGTTCAGGTACTATGATCTAATCCAACCGTTGCACTTTGGTGGACTGGCCCTAAAGATCCAAGGTGCAGTTGCGGCTGAGCCTGAGGCACGGGCTAGAGTGTCTCAAATTCGGTAAGGACTATCTTTTGCCTTGGTTCATGATGGAAATCCAAATTCCAATACAACGCATGCGGTTTTGATTGTATTACTAGTACGGCGACATAGTATATGGTATTTATGCCGTCTATGATTGATATTATGATTGAAATGTTTTAAAACATATATATACTATAATAATATCAAATTTGTTTTATCGTATCAAGCATTTTTGACCATTATAAGGTGAAACTCTATCCTCCAGTTTGCATTGCATTGTGTGATGGGACTTGAGTCTTATAGTGGTTTCATTTTTATAAAAAGCATTGCGTTGTTTAACGATTTACTTTAATTATGCACTGGCAATCCAATGGAGTAAACCCGTTCCGCGTTAGCGGCTTGGTCCTGTGATTAGCCTTATTATTATTAGATAGTTTAAGTAAGATTTCTCATACCAGTCTCATGACTGACATGTAGTTTGTTTCACTTGCAAACTCGGGTGCCCTCTTTTCCATACGGGCAGTCGAGTAGCTTCCTTTGTTGATATTCATTTCTTAAGTAGGGTTCTGGATCGAAGCTTAAAGCTGTGTCCAGAGCATTGGTAGCCTTCCGCTGTATTAGTTTATTTATTTCACTGCATTGTATAAAAATTATTGTAATTTAATCTTCCGCTGTATTATTATATTCGCTGTACTCTGGTATTCTGTACTCTGATGTAACATTATTATGATGTTTATAAAAGTCTGATGTTATTTGTTCTAATGTGTTGTATGCCCAAAGTTAACGTATTCGTGGATTTCAAACTTTTGGATTAGACTTGTGTGGTTTATGGTCGATTCAAGGGTTGGGGATTTTTGGGTCTTTACATTTAACAAATAAAAGAAATGTTTTTATTTGTATATAATTTCAATGTATAACATGATGATAAAAATGTCTCTTTTAAATTTGTATACAATTCTAATGTGTAACATGATGATAAAAATGTCTCTTTAATTAGTATACAAATTCTAATTCTAACAATAAATGATACTTTTATTTTGTCGACCATTCTATTTCAAAAAAATGATTAAAATGATAACTTATTTAGTTGACAATTTTATTTCAACAAAATGATTCTTGTATTTTGATGATAATTCTATTTCAACAAAACACATAAAAGTGATAATTTTATTTTTGTTGACAATTCTATTTCAACAAAATAAATTAAAGTGATTCTTGTATTTTGTTGACAATTCTATTTCAACAAAATGAATAAAAGTGATAACTTAATTTTGTTAACAATTCTACTTTAATAAAATGAATAAAAAGGATAACTTTATATTGTTAACAATTCTATTTTAACAAAATGAATAAACATGATAACTTCGTATTGATAACAATTCTATTTTGACAAAATGAATAAAATGGTAACTTCATTTTGTTAACAATTCTATTTCTACATCACAAACACATATTTCAAGACATGATTCTTCTTATTTAACAAAACTTATTCTAACAAGATGACATTTGTATTTGACAAAAACATATTCTAACTAAATGATATTTTTATTAAGCAAAAACATATTCTATCTAAATGACATATTTATTTACAAAATATGTTTTCTAACTAAATGACATATTTATTTACATACATTTTTCTATGTATTCTAATGACAAATAAAAGAATATTTTATTTGCATACATCTTTTTATGTATTCTAATGACAAATAAAAGATAATTTATTTGTATACATCTTTCTATGTATTCTAATGACAAATAAAAGAATAATTTATTTGTATACATTTTCTTTGTATTCTAATGATAAATAAATAAATAATTTATTTGTATATATCTTCTATGTATTCTAATGACAAATAAAAGAATAATTTATTTGTTTACAATTTTCTATATATTCTAATGACAAATAAAAGAATAATTTATTTGTTTACAATTTGCTATGTATTCTAATGACAAATAAAAGAATAATTTATTTGTTTACAATTTTCTATATATTCTAATGACAAATAAAAGAATAATTTATTTGTTTACAATTTCTATTCAACATAACAAATAAAAATGATAATTTTATTTTTTTACAATTTCTAATTCAACTTAACAAATAAAAATGATAATTTTATTTGTTTACAAGTTCTTATTTAACAAAAAATGATATTTTTGCTTTAACACAAATCTATTTAACAAAAATGTTATTTTTGTTTTGACACAAATCTAATTAACAAAAATGTTATTTTTGTTTTGACACAAACCTAATTAACAAAAATATTATTTTTGTTTTGACACAAATCTGATTAACAAAAATGTTATTTGTGTTTTGACACAAATCTATTTAACAAAAATATAATTTGTGTTTTGGCACAAATCTATTTAACAAAAATGTAATTTTTGTTTTGACACAATTCTATTTAACAAAAATGTAATTTTTGTTTTAACTCAATTCCAATTAACAAAAATGTAATTTTGTTTTAACTCAATTCTAATTAACAAAAATGTAATTTTTTTTTTAACTCAATTCTAATTAACAAAAATGTATTTTTTTTGTTTTAACTATTCAATTCTAATTAACATAAATGTAATTTTTTTTTATCTGTTCGATTTCAACAAAAATGGTATTTTTGTTTTTAACTATTTTATTCAACAAAAATTGATATTTTTGTTTTCACTATTTTATTTCAACAAAAATTGATATTATTGTTTTCACTATTTTATTTCAACAAAAATTGATATTATTGTTTTCACTATTTTATTTCAAAAAAATTTGATAATTTTGTTTTCACTATTTTATTTTAACAAAAATTGATATTTTTGTTTCACTATTTTATTCAACACAACAATCATCAAATCAATAGATCTACATAACAACATCAATCCCAGATCAAATCATGTATAACAATCAACAGAATTTAACCGTGTATGGGTAATACCACAATCATGATTAAATAATTTTAATTATATAAAAAATTAGAATTCTCACCTTGATTGTTTCAGAATCGTTGAATAACGACTTTTTTAACCAAATTTAACAAGCGTTTAATTTTATTAGAAATTCCAACTACTGTTTTTGTCCAAAGCTGTTCCATCACGTAGATCCGGTTTTGCGGTTCTAACGCATTTTATTTCATCGAATTCTGATAAGAATTGAATAAATTATTGCTATTTAAAGTTTTAATTACATTTTTAAATAATTAAAGAATAATTAAAAATGTTAATTACATTTAAATCATCTTCCTTCCCGATCCTCTTCTCTACAAAAACAGGAACCACGCTCCACCTGAAAACTCCACCACGCACAGCACCAGGGACCCCCGCCACCCGATCCAACACCACCACCTTGAAGCTCTGACCACCCTCGATCAACGCCCGCCGCGTCACACAACTCGCCTCGCCCACCTCCGCTTAAAACAACCTCGAATGCATGCTAGTTAAGCTCGAAATTCGAGATATCCGCCACGATATCGGATCATCATCGTTGAGAACAACAAGCTCCCTTTGTTCTTCGATTTTGTTTTTAAAATTTTTGAAAATCATTAAAGAATTTAGAAGAAAAGGGGGAGGGAAGACGGAAGATACCGGCCATTGGTTCAAGAGATTGGCGGCTGGGTTTTTGAAAATTAGGTTTAGGGTTATTTATAATATTTTATTAATTAATTCTTTAATTCACAAATAAATCCTGTTAATTCCTAATAACTCCAAATCCAGCCTAACGAGAGTTGTTCCCAGCCAAATACCTCCGTTTCGGACACAATGGGCTAGGTCTCGTCAGCCTATTCGATAATTTCAGCACATTTTTCTTTAATTTAAAATATAAACCATTTAATTAATTTGGTCGTACATTTAAATTTACCCGGGCCACATAATGACTCTAAAAATTTCCAAAAAATAAATCTAGCTATGTTTTGATGATACGGTCCTAAAAAAATCAATTTCGTCCAATTTGGAGGCCGTTTGAAAAATGGTCATTTTCTGGTCGATCCTATTTGACTGAAATTGACAAAACACGTTTTGATTTACCACGCTCACATATTAACTCCAAAAATTATGAAAATTGGAATCTTGCAATAATTTGACATTCCGGATCCAACCAAAGTGGTTTCATCGAAAATGGAGGTCCTTTGTAAAATGGCTATTTATAATATTAATATATATATGTATGCATATATATATATATATATATATATATATATATATATATGAATTCCATAGCGACTACTGACCATAACTTTTGATTCCAGTTATGAAATTTCAATTTTTCAGATTAATTGGAAAGATATTTTCAAACAGATTTAAATATTTTTGGTTTTACTAAAATCCGATTTATTTTGAATCCTGTACATTTAGTCAAAGTTCAAATTCAAATTTTCAAACTACCGCGCTATTTCTAACTCCTTTTATAATTAAATAAAATATATTCGTTCTAACTTTATTTAAAATAAATTTTGAATCGTTATTATTTAAAAAAATTATTTAAAATATTTAAAATCCATTAAAATTTCTGAAATAAAATTTTTAAATTGGTTCAGAATTTCCGGGTTGTTACACACTACCTCTTCATCTATCGGAGTAGTTTCCCCTTTGATTTGTTTGTTCACCTATATTGCACTTCCCTTTATTTCTATTAGTTGCAGCATATTTTATAGTCAGATCACTTTCTTGTGTTTTCTTGGATTCCGTTCTTGCTTCATGTGCAACAACTTCATACTCCGATACAACAACTTCATGTGCATCTTCCATTGAACACATGACTTTTAAAGATGATATAACCGCTACAACAACTTCATACTCCTCATTAAGCCCATTCAAGATTGTGAGAATTTGTTCATATTCCCCTACTTTTTGACTTGCTTCTTCTAAAGTATCACACAAGTTTTAATTTTCTCCAAATATTCTCTCATGGGTAGTGCACGTTTCTTCATATTCTGCAATTGCTTTATGTAGTACATTAATTTTGCTGCAGATTGAGAATTGAAATTTCTTTCTAATGTTGACCAAATGTCGTTTGCACTCTTACACCCAATGACTTGAGACAGTAGCCTTGGGCTAATAGAGGACAACAACCATGAGCTTATTTGACTTTCTTATCTATTGAATTTGTTAAATTCTTCATTGCTAACGATCTTGTTGTCTTTATCTGTTACGAATTTGGGTGGCACTGAAAGTGTGCCATTGATGAAATCTTCAAGGCCATAGCGTTAATGGTTGTCTCTGCCTACAGCCTCCATAGAAGATAATTGTTTTCTTCTAATTTACAGTAATAAGTTGACTTTGTGGACTTACTATTGGTTTAACTAAGTGCCCAATACAAACTTCAGTTTGCTGAATTGATGTACTTGTGTTTCCTGTAGTTGATGATTTAGTTTCACCAGCTATGTCTGGATAATACAATGAGTTCTTGATCTGATCTGAAGAGCGAATGATGATCAAAATATGAGGGAAGACGATTAGAAAATATGGTAAGAAATTGGAATTTCAGTTTTTTGAGTAGACACATAAGTTCTTGATGCTTGATTGTGCAAACTCTGTGCAAACTCTTCTCAAATGATGTTTGCTCAACTGATGAGATGCAAGTTATGGCACTTTCTTGAACTTCTTGAACTGCTTTTAAGCTTCTTTGATTTTGATTTTCTAAATTTCACCAAATATCAGAATTCTAATAAACAATTCTGATGCAACTTGATTAATGGTCACGACGAGGCATAGAATTCTGATGCAGCCTGATCAACGATTACGGCGATGCACATAATTATGATGCAACTTGATCAGAAGTTATGGCGAGGCACAAAGTTTTTTATTTACATTCAAAAACTCCAATATGATCGGTAAAACCTGATTAGAGGCAACCCAAAAGATGATGCTTCTCTAATGAGTTGAAAACTTTATCACCTAGTGATGATGCTATAAAGCTTAAGTGCTATGATACCAAGTTTAAATTTAGAATTGATTCGATCTGATGATCTTTGAATTAATGGAGGAATTGTATTGTAGAGAACAACATAATGAAGAAGTTGTAAAAATGATTTTATTACTGAATAGATGATTACGAACATATAGGCAAAGCCTATATATAGTTGTACGGATGACAATTGGGCCAAGCCCATTATAACATAATAGTAAAGAAAATAAAAGTGGGTGAGCGGGTTTCATCTCTTTATAATATACGAAGTATATATTATCTCAGTGCAACTGAAACCCTCATTCTAATAAAGTTTCACCACCTTTCATCATACATCTTCAGCCAAACTGAGCCTACGCCATTGATTTGCAAGTCTCAATATGTGGATTCCATGCATCATTATTATGCTCTTTGTAATCAATAAGTGCTTCCTTTTGGGTCACATATATGAGAACATACATAAGAATCAATCTGTTGTTTTTTCTAAGACCTTGTCACAAAACTGCATCATAAAAAGCACCGTAACATCTTTATTATTCTTATGTGTTTTTGGGCCTTCTTCTAATATCTACTACCTTGCTTTATCCTTTATTGGATTGTGGGAAAATTTCAGTAGCGAACTAGTCTTTCATGGTAATAGTAGATGATATTCCTTTTTATTTTTGATTTATTTAATTGTCTTTCCATATATGGATGGTTATCATTTTTTTTGCAAGATTACCTCGTTGATCATGGTTTAATTTTCAAGTTCTTCCTTATCATTTCCTTCCATTAAGCTAACCATCTCCGTCTCCTTTTAAGTAGGTTAGCTGCTAACGAGCAAACAATTGAAGTACTCCACCGGTCCACCCTAATTAGAGTTGTCTAATGCAAACCCGATTTTTCTAAGTTTTTTCGATAAAGAACTTATCAATACCATGCTTTTGTCTCATTATCGGGCTATTAAATTATAGCTGAAAATTAATTCATAATTTACTGGAAATCGTCAAGATGCTCTTCAATTGGTTGTAGATTCCCTCTAATGTCTTCCAAATAGCAAAGAGCAATGTCTCCTTAGCAATGATATGATATAAAATATTCTATAAATAGCGATCAGATGCCACAACTTTGTCATGTGAAGTTTCTGATTTTTCTTTTGCTATAACCCTTAAGTTGCATTTTTTTTCTCAGTCGTAGTGAAGATCAATGGAACGTAGGAAGTCATGCATTTAAACCTTCAATAATCCCCAATTTCTTCTATTAGGTGTTGTCATTTACGCTTATTTACACTCTTGCTTCACTCATATGCCCTTTCATCCACCTATTCTCTCCACTTGCCCAACTACACCTACATATTTATAACCTTCTCTATTATTTTAAATGAATAACTCAACTTCTCCCCCACATCTCTAGTCAAATTAACCAAAATAAGAATTTCTCTATCCAATTTCTCTTTAGCCGGTCTTTCTTTAATTTTTTTTGTTTCCCCAGGATATAAAAATCCAATCAATTTTGTTCTAATTAAGTTATCTTAGTTATAATCTGAATTCCTTTTATTTAGTAGTGTGACATGACTAAGATTAACACAGTAAAGAATATTTTAATACTCAAAATCGATGTTATGGTATAACAAATTAATAATAATTTGTAATTTTTTTACAATTATCTAACTATTACAATTTTATTGTTGGTTCCAAAAAGGGGAAAGGAGGTGAAACCGACTGTGGTGTAACAACCTACACCCTAGAGGATCTGATTTTGGGAAAAAAATAAAACCAAGTCCACTGAAAAACTGTGATACCCCACGTTTGTTAATGTCACTCTTTATAAGAATGCATTAAGTTCCTGAAGCGTTATAGGTAAACAGAAATAAAATCTCACAAGACAGGCATATAAAATAATAGCGGAAATTTAAAACTTTATTTTTTAGCAGAAAACATCGTAGTCTCAAAATCCAATTACAACATCACACTAAAATACTAGAACAAAATACATCAATTAAAAACATCTGTCTTGCGCTAAAAACCGTCAGAGTACAGAAATGAAAAATCATAATCCTCATAAGTAGCCATAAACAAGTAGACAAGTAGTCAAAGCAATACATCGAAGCAGAACCAAATCCAAGCAGCAAAAAAGAGAGTCATAATCAAGCCTGAGCTTTCGCACCCTAAAAACCTTGGGGGGGGGGGGGGAGGAAGGGAGAGAAATGTAAACAAAACGCTTCAGACATAAAGTCTGGCGAGTCAAGTAACTTTTAGCATATAAAGAAATAAAAGTATCATGATAGTAAATAAATTGGATGAGAGATAACTGTAGTATATTACAAGTATAAATAGGATGGACAAGATAGATGGAATAAACAGGATAAACTACGCTTCTCAATTATTTTCTCTACACCAATACTAGTATACCGAATTAAGTATTTTCCAATTACTTAACAAAAACAAAATGATCCCAACAGAAACATAATGCTAGATGTCACTACCTAAATTGTCTTGGCACAAAATAGCAGGTGAAGGGATGTTAAGTAAATAGAAGAAGGGAATAAGGAATTTGAAAGCAACTGAGGCCGATACCCCCTCTGGAGAAAGAGGGACCCGAAACCTACCAGGTATCGGCAAAGGTCCACCGACGGAGTCTACCCGCCAAGAATCAACCAATGAACACCAACATATTAGAAGAGGAAAAGCGTTGGGATGCTGCATCAAGATGATTTGGAACCAGTCCCCAAAGAAACAGCTTCATAGATATAGAAAGGGGTTATTTCCGTAAGTGACACAAATACCACCGAAGGCAACCCTCCCGAGAGCCAAACTGGGAGGCAAAAATGAGACTCAAGCAAGGATACAGGCCACTCGTACTAGTCCACTTAGTACCTGAACCATCAAGGTTCTAAATCGGCAGACATAAATGTACGACACGGGGGCGAGCCCCTCCGAGTACCCATAATAAAGCTGAAAACCTACATCCGAAAGCCCGCAGCAAAAGACTGACACTGAGAGCATTCACAAAGACATCCGAAATGCCCCCGCAGTCTGCTACAGCAGTAAGCCACTTTCGCCTAGAAGGAAGCCCAATTCAGCTAGGACCATCCCATCGAAATCTATAATCGACACTGCGAGAAGGATCAGCAGGCCAATACCTGAAACCAAGGAAAAAGGAGGCCGACAGGGAGCGCCCAGGCCCAACAACCTATCGACGGAAGGATACCAGATTCTCTATAAATAGGACTCCAAACACTCCATAAAGAAAAAAAGAGCTTTCATTTCTCAGTTTAGCTTCTCTTTCCTCAAGGAGAGCAAATCATCATTTCTTATAATTTATCTATAATTTATAAATGGAGAATTTGGAGTCCAATATATCCTATGATTTGATAATCTTGTACTCTCATAATGATGAAACAGGGAGTTAACACTAATCTTTCTGATGAGGGGATCAATCAAGGTGCTCCAGTAGTGGAGGAAGGGGACTTTGTAGAAATATGAAACCCCCTTTCTCCTTACCTCATAGAATCGCCATGATTGATCCATGTCCTCATACTGAGCCTAACGTTTCCCCAAGCATCGGTGTGATAAAATCGCATATAAGTTCCTAGTTCGATCTCTGTTGTAATTCAGATACCTCTCTCAGGAAGGTCTAATACAAAGGAGTCATCGAAGTTAGTGAATATTACGAGGCTTGTAACACCCTCCTCCGCTAGGGTCACTCGCAAGTGAATGCACTAGCTTTAGAGGGGCATTATTGGTAAACATGCACAGAAATATCACAAGACAGAACATATATAAATAGCGGAAGAAAAATCAAACTTTCATCGCATGAATAAATAAGGTCTAAAACCTTTTACATCAGAGTACATCAAAACCTGTCTTGCAATAGTAAAGAAGCATAAAGACTTTTTAATAAATTATTCCCCCAAATAAAACAGTAAAATAGCCATAGCCAAGAAAGTCCAAGCCATCCATGATGACCTTCAAACAGAAGAAGTCCGAACCAAACAGCATAGTTTCCTCCGTGTAACCTGGGGGGGGAACGGAAGAAAAGAGGCGAAACAAAACGGGTCAGTCAAAAAGACTGAGTAAGTCCTATCTACTTCCAGTATAAAAACAGGTAAAGGTAACATGACATGCATAAACTGAAAGTAAACATAAGGATAACCACAAGATAGATAAACTAAGCCAGGGTAGCCGGTTGACTCCTGTGGCAAGGTGAACTGAGGTATCATGACGACTATGGTGTTATGATAAGCCAAGGTATCACATCACTAGACCTCTATCGCGTACATTATCCCAAGGTATCTGCCCCGTCTAACATTCCCCGGTATCTATTATGGATATTCTTCCTAGTTCTAACACATATATCTGCTCTACACCCTCCGCCATAGTATCCCAGCCTTGTTATGTGTTAACCAGGAATGTCCCTTACTTAAAGTCGTGTAATGGTCCATGTCAACCTAATATATCGCATGTATATAGGTTACTCAAGTCATATGTTCCTTCCCATGTATATAAGTTCAGTCCTTTGCCGTACCTCGTACGGGCTTCCTCATGTCGTATTATCCTTGAACTCGTTTGGACTGTCACCCTTATTCTAGCTAGGCTCTTCCATATGAATCATCGTTTGAACTACCAGGGCCTACGCCACCTAGCACCACTAGGGATTACGCTTACCTATTGCCCGCTTTTGTATTTCGGTTTGGGTTAAACCACCTAGACCACTAGGGATTACGCTAACCCTCAACCGCGCCCTTTTTCCCACGCATTCATCGTGAATTGTTTTTCTATAACTGTATGCACATGTCTCACATCGTGCCATCCGAGTCCTGTCACAGGACAAACCAAGAAATACAGGACTCGGTCGGGAGCTTTAGATTTATCTGCCGATGCAGATACTAAGGTCTGCTTTTCTACACGTGGCTATGGTCCCACGAGACCCCTCCCTCAACTAGTGAAAGGCAACACAAGAGAAAATCTTGCATGAGAACTACACTCCGGCCAGCCCACATCCTACGGCCTACCTCACCCATAATTAGATAGCAATTATGGTCTGTTGGGTGTTCCCTGCCTTTCCGTACGTATACGCTTGACTCAAAATGGTAGATGATCGACGAACTTGCTATCTCGGGCACCTTATGTATTCGTCGACTCACTGCTATCCATCCCAGTCTTTAGGTCGCTCGCATAGCAACCAAGGCATATTCTTGGTTCTTCTACCGCAGACCTCAACCTCCCGTGAGCCTAGTATAATGACCTGGCAGCTCACGGAGGGATCCCAAGAATATCCTCACGTTCCCCGAAGCCGCTGCTTCGTTACCCAATTCGTTGGAGCCTTTATCTAAATCAGATAGCCTGCTCCTCCACGCATACTTAAACGTTGACCTAACGTATCGGGTTACTAATCTGTCCAAGAAGTGGTCCAGATTTCCTTGACTAAGAATTATTACTTAGTTTCCTTTAACTAAGGTTTACCACTTAGCCTTATTTCCATTACCCTTGTTAACTATGGTTATTCTCCTAATCCTCTGAATCAGGGTTTATCTGATGGGTTAAGTGTCACTTAAGTTCATAACTTAGCCCGTCTACCAACCATGTCAAAATTGGCTAAGTATCCAAGTCCAAGACTTAACCCTACAAACCATGTGTCAAGCTGGCTAAGTAATCCATAACTTAACCTCGTCTAATTACCACTTCAGATTGGTTAATTATATAAATTAACTTGACCCTGTCAAATTACCGAGTCAAATCGGTCCAGCGTCATTAGGCAAATCAAGTTACTTAACCTACCCAAGCTCATTATGTTTTGTTAAGTATCATTAGCCTAATCAAATTACTTAACCCATTTGTCCATATCATATTTGGTTAAGCCTCATTAATCAAATTAACTTAACTCTATTATGTGGCATTAATTATTTAATGCACCCCAACCTCTCACATTAGACTTTGTTGTGGTTACTAGTTAAGCCGGGCGGGTCCGGGTAGATTTACACCACAACTTGGTCTAACCTCGGGTTCAAGCACAACATGACCAACTTCTCACATTGAGTCCTATTGTTTGCAACTACTAGTTAGGCCGGTCGGTTCCGGGTAGTTTTACGTTGCAAACTCAACCCAACCTCGAGTTGGCCACTTTCATGTTTAGTCTAGTATCATGTTCATAGTTAAGTTTCCAAGCAATTGGGTAGACCTAACTTAATAGGTAAATTCCCAATGGGTAGACCTAACTTAATAGGTAAATTCCCAAGCTTATGTTTTTATGCATACTTACATGTCAACTTCCATGTTACATTACAAGTTATGCTTTCAAGTATTCACATGTCATATTTATCGTCGCATGTTATCATGTTTATACCCCTTTTCCCAAATTATGGTTCATGCCCAGTTTAGCTCGCCGAACATATTTTCATATAACTTCACGTTAAGTTTTTCATGCTACAATCGCGCTTGTATATCCTCAACCCAAATCGTGTTCCAACGCAAGAATGGACGAGTCACATCACAAAGGTACTATGCTACACCATGACCCCCAAACATGCATAGCATCATGAGGGTTTGGCTTAAGACATATATAGGTTCATAAAGGTTTGGCCACAAGCATGCATAACATGAAAACAAAGGGAATTGGCCATAAGTATGCATAATGTCATAAAGGATTTGGCCACAAACTTGCATGTTAACACAAGGGGTTTAGGTTCATAAACATGCATAAGCCCCAAACTATAATCTTAGCCAATGTTTCACAAGTAAAAATGGTTCCTAAAGGTTCATGCTAGCATTTCATGCATAAAAATCCAAACTTGCAAGTTAAACTAGGTTATGCATAGCATGAGAGGCATGATTAAGTCACTCACATGGCCTAAAACCATAAACATGGACACAAGAGGCAAGGTAAGGCTCATATAGGTTCGCATAATCATGTTTAGCCACATTTTATCCCATGTCATTATCAAAACTACCGTTTCCATCTAAAAGTAGCTAGAACTTACATAGGCAAGGCTTAGGAAAGGGACCATGCATCATCATGACGAAGAAAGGTGGCTCCTTTGATGAAGAACCATCACGAAACTCGCATAGAAATGTTGATTTGGCCTCTATTTGGTGTAGCAAGCTTGCATCCTTTGATTTGAACCCGTTTTGAATGCATAGGCTCTAGGGATTTAAGATGGAGGCCATGATCACTTTGCATTTGGGCAGCACTTCGTGGAGAGAGTGATTTTTGAGGGTTTAGGAGGGGGCTTAGGGGTGTTTTTATAGGGATTAGGGGTGTTTTAGGCCATAGGATTAGATCTAGGATAGATTAGGACCATCAGATCTCGGAAGCTTCCAGAATCAGCCCAAGAGCAAGCCCAGGTGAGACAAACAGGTGCACCAGGCAATTTAGCCCGGCCACCCCCTGTCGACTGGCATGTCGACAGGGCTGTCGACTTGGTCTTGGCCCAAGTCGACAGGCCTGTCGACAGCCCTGTCGACATGGCCTAGGCGGGGAAAATTCCCGCCTACCCCAAATCTGGATTTTCAAACTGATTTCCGAATTTCAAATTTTCACTAATCTTCTTTGGGCCTTTAACGGGTCATACGGACTCCGATTCTCGAAAACTCGGACTCTATTTCGCGTATTTTTCCGAGACGAACGCAATGGTGAGTCCCGTTTACCTTAATTCTAGAAGTTTAAACAAAACATCTTTTATCTTCATGCTTTACTGGTTTATATGCTTTGCGTATCACCGTATACGTACGTAAATTTCTTACTTTTTTAAAATGTAACATACGGGGTATCACATCCTCCCACCCTTAAAGAATTTCGTCCCCGAAATTCAATAGTAGTAGGATTTATGTCCCCATATTAGCATCCAGAAGTGTTCAGCCAATTGTTGCAAACATGTGCACATGTGCAAAAGTGAATCACATCATAGAAAAATATGTATGCCTAACTTGTGGTACCACCTACATGAATGCAATTTCTTAAAAATTTCTTTTTCAAACCATGATGCTGTCATCCTAAATATACTTGCAGTTCTATATGAATGCAAAAATTTGAAAAAGTATTTTCATCCAAATTTTCCCACACCCTTATAAAATAAGAGTGAAGTTCATCCAATTTGAGCATCCAGAATCCTACCATCCATTATTAATTTAGAAAAATCTAATTTTCTAAATTTTTGTGTAACGGAGAGATATCCCGTTTTGTTGTTTCCATTGTTCTTCGTTATCAGACATTATCGTTCAATATTTCATAATTACATTAGACGCAACAAATTTGCGTAAACAAACAACGTACAAACTTTATTAAGATAGTTTTAGTACATCGTTACAACCAGACAACAAAAGGAACAGCTAAACAATACTGAAAATAAAATACTATCCTACGGATAACTGATAGAGGTCAATCCCGATGGAAATAGCTACGGATGAGCTCCTCTAAGCTGTCAAGCCTCTCCTCCTGCCGTCGGTTCCCTTTCCTAAGCTCTAACTGTAGGTCTTGCATCCCAGCCCCTAACTGGTCATAAGAGGAACTCATATCCTGAAGCATCTGCTGCTGTGTCTGAGCCATGGCTACCTGTGACTCCAGTGTCTGCTGCTGTGACCTCAAAATATCCTGGTGGCTCCTCATCAAGCGAGCCTGCTGCTGTGAAATATATCTCAGCTCGGTCCTCCAGTCTGGATCCCTAGTAGCCCATGGATCCCAGGCACCTGTGTCCGGAGCCCCCTGTGCCGGGCCCTGATGAGCCCAGGCTCCATCCCCAGCCTGCTCACCATCATGCTGTGGTGCCTGATGGGGGTCCTCAAAGTGTCCAAACTGATCATCATGTGGCTCCTCCTCTTGCTCCTCCTCCTCGTTACCCTCATCCTCTTCCTCATCTAATCCCTCATGCTCCATAGGCTGAGGCTCCCCTTGCAGCTCCTGCATATCTATACTCATCCTCCCTAGTGCGGCTTCAGTGATGATAACAGAGGGATGGTTAGAAAGCGTCACATAATCCTCATCATGCAAATCCACCCCGAACCAGCGGAAAACTATAGTCCATAAGTTCCCAAAACAAATATTGGAGTGTCTTGCTCCCCTAAAGATCTGGTATTGCTGCAAGATGGTCCTTGCCCAGTTTATTTGTATGCCCCCAAAAATAGCATAAGTGGCGGCCTTAACAACTACGGGGACTCTGTCAAACCCATGATTCTGCCCCGCAATATTATATTGCAATATCCTAATCACAAATCTAGCTAGGGGGCGCAAATGCGTACTATCCCATTGCCTATCCAGGCCATTAAAAAAAATCCTTCCCCATACATTCAAATCATCCATCTCCAGGTCATTTATATCAAGTCCCGTACCCCGGATATTCAAAATTTCCCCAAATTGGACCTCATTCATAAATATATGGGTACCCTTAACCCATGAACCATAAGTTATCAACCCATTATCATCCACATCAATTTGCAAACGAGCATCAAAAAGTCTTACCATACGCTTGTAGCCTCTCCTCTCGGCTGTGTGCGTATCCAGAATATGAATAAGACCCGCATTAACAAACAAGCTTTCCACGGCGGTTCCCGCAAAATCCGCAAACCTCACCGGTCGGCCTAGAAGCAAATTCCTAGTGGCAAGCTGCATGTAGTGCTCAATTATTCCTGGTTGCTCGTCACACCACTCAACCTCTTGAGCGGTTAGTTGAGGGTAAAGCTCGTAGGGATTGGGTTGATTGGCCATGGCGATTTAAGCACGAATTGGAAGAGGGGAACTATAGATCCGGATGGAGAGGGCCTCTAACTTCGATTTAAGCTTAATTTTATAAAGAACGGTGGAGAAACGAGGTGATGGGAGGTGGTGGAGTTGGGGAATTTCGGTTTTGGTGGCTGGGAGGAAGGAGAAAAGGGGTTGGGGTTATGAGCCGAAGCTCTCGGCCTCGGGTTTATATATATTTTTTTTCCTGCAGGCTCGACGTGTCGACAGCCCTGTCGACAGGGGGGGGGCATGTCGACTGCCCTGTCGACTGGCCCCATTCATTTTTTTTTCTTGCTTGTCCTTCCACCCTTCCATTTCCTTATTTCCCCCCTGACCCAACTCCATTTTCCCGAGAACTATTCCCTCATCATACAGAAAACACTCTTCTAACTCAAAAACTACTTGTAACCGAAGCCGACGTGACTATCGATGGGAGAGAGAAAGGAAAAGAGAATTCAATTAATAAAACAAGGACATTGCTAATGGCTTTTGGGGAATAACTTCTAAAACAAAGTTTTTCTTGAAAAATGCTTCTTTGTAAACAGTTTTTCAAATAATTTTCAGAAGGTTTTTTTTTTAAAAAAAAAAAACTTTTGCCCAGCCTGGTAACCTTCTGCTCTGATACCAATTTGTAACACCCTCCTCCGCTAGGGTCACTCGCAAGTGAATGCACTAGCTTTAGAGGGGCATTATTGGTAAACATGCACAGAAATATCACAAGACAGAACATATATAAATAGCGGAAGAAAAATCAAACTTTCATCGCATGAATAAATAAGGTCTAAAACCTTTTACATCAGAGTACATCAAAACCTGTCTTGCAATAGTAAAGAAGCATAAAGACTTTTTAATAAATTATTCCCCCAAATAAAACAGTAAAATAGCCATAGCCAAGAAAGTCCAAGCCATCCATGATGACCTTCAAACAGAAGAAGTCCGAACCAAACAGCATAGTTTCCTCCCTGTAACCTGGGGGGGAACGGAAGAAAAGAGGCGAAACAAAACGGGTCAGTCAAAAAGACTGAGTAAGTCCTATCTACTTCCAGTATAAAAACAGGTAAAGGTAACATGACATGCATAAACTGAAAGTAAACATAAGGATAACCACAAGATAGATAAACTAAGCCAGGGTAGCCGGTTGACTCCTGTGGCAAGGTGAACTGAGGTATCATGACGACTATGGTGTTATGATAAGCCAAGGTATCACATCACTAGACCTCTATCGCGTACATTATCCCAAGGTATCTGCCCCGTCTAACATTCCCCGGTATCTATTATGGATATTCTTCCTAGTTCTAACACATATATCTGCTCTACACCCTCCGCCATAGTATCCCAGCCTTGTTATGTGTTAACCAGGAATGTCCCTTACTTAAAGTCGTGTAATGGTCCATGTCAACCTAATATATCGCATGTATATAGGTTACTCAAGTCATATGTTCCTTCCCATGTATATAAGTTCAGTCCTTTGCCGTACCTCGTACGGGCTTCCTCATGTCGTATTATCCTTGAACTCGTTTGGACTGTCACCCTTATTCTAGCTAGGCTCTTCCATATGAATCATCGTTTGAACTACCAGGGCCTACGCCACCTAGCACCACTAGGGATTACGCTTACCTATTGCCCGCTTTCGTATTTCGGTTTGGGTTAAACCACCTAGACCACTAGGGATTACGCTAACCCTCAACCGCGCCCTTTTTCCCACGCATTCATCGTGAATCGTTTTTCTATAACTGTATGCACATGTCTCACATCGTGCCATCCGAGTCCTGTCACAGGACAAACCAAGAAATACAGGACTCGGTCGGGAGCTTTAGATTTATCTGCCGATGCAGATACTAAGGTCTGCTTTTCTACACGTGGCTATGGTCCCACGAGACCCCTCCCTCAACTAGTGAAAGGCAACACAAGAGAAAATCTTGCATGAGAACTACACTCCGGCCAGCCCACATCCTACGGCCTACCTCACCCATAATTAGATAGCAATTATGGTCTGTTGGGTGTTCCCTGCCTTTCCGTACGTATACGCTTGACTCAAAATGGTAGATGATCGACGAACTTGCTATCTCGGGCACCTTATGTATTCGTCGACTCACTGCTATCCATCCCAGTCTTTAGGTCGCTCGCATAGCAACCAAGGCATATTCTTGGTTCTTCTACCGCAGACCTCAACCTCCCGTGAGCCTAGTATAATGACCTGGCAGCTCACGGAGGGATCCCAAGAATATCCTCACGTTCCCCGAAGCCGCTGCTTCGTTACCCAATTCGTTGGAGCCTTTATCTAAATCAGATAGCCTGCTCCTCCACGCATACTTAAACGTTGACCTAACGTATCGGGTTACTAATCTGTCCAAGAAGTGGTCCAGATTTCCTTGACTAAGAATTATTACTTAGTTTCCTTTAACTAAGGTTTACCACTTAGCCTTATTTCCATTACCCTTGTTAACTATGGTTATTCTCCTAATCCTCTGAATCAGGGTTTATCTGATGGGTTAAGTGTCACTTAAGTTCATAACTTAGCCCGTCTACCAACCATGTCAAAATTGGCTAAGTATCCAAGTCCAAGACTTAACCCTACAAACCATGTGTCAAGCTGGCTAAGTAATCCATAACTTAACCTCGTCTAATTACCACTTCAGATTGGTTAATTATATAAATTAACTTGACCCTGTCAAATTACCGAGTCAAATCGGTCCAGCGTCATTAGGCAAATCAAGTTACTTAACCTACCCAAGCTCATTATGTTTTGTTAAGTATCATTAGCCTAATCAAATTACTTAACCCATTTGTCCATATCATATTTGGTTAAGCCTCATTAATCAAATTAACTTAACTCTATTATGTGGCATTAATTATTTAATGCACCCCAACCTCTCACATTAGACTTTGTTGTGGTTACTAGTTAAGCCGGGCGGGTCCGGGTAGATTTACACCACAACTTGGTCTAACCTCGGGTTCAAGCACAACATGACCAACTTCTCACATTGAGTCCTATTGTTTGCAACTACTAGTTAGGCCGGTCGGTTCCGGGTAGTTTTACGTTGCAAACTCAACCCAACCTCGAGTTGGCCACTTTCATGTTTAGTCTAGTATCATGTTCATAGTTAAGTTTCCAAGCAATTGGGTAGACCTAACTTAATAGGTAAATTCCCAATGGGTAGACCTAACTTAATAGGTAAATTCCCAAGCTTATGTTTTTATGCATACTTACATGTCAACTTCCATGTTACATTACAAGTTATGCTTTCAAGTATTCACATGTCATATTTATCGTCGCATGTTATCATGTTTATACCCCTTTTCCCAAATTATGGTTCATGCCCAGTTTAGCTCGCCGAACATATTTTCATATAACTTCACGTTAAGTTTTTCATGCTACAATCGCGCTTGTATATCCTCAACCCAAATCGTGTTCCAACGCAAGAATGGACGAGTCACATCACAAAGGTACTATGCTACACCATGACCCCCAAACATGCATAGCATCATGAGGGTTTGGCTTAAGACATATATAGGTTCATAAAGGTTTGGCCACAAGCATGCATAACATGAAAACAAAGGGAATTGGCCATAAGTATGCATAATGTCATAAAGGATTTGGCCACAAACTTGCATGTTAACACAAGGGGTTTAGGTTCATAAACATGCATAAGCCCCAAACTATAATCTTAGCCAATGTTTCACAAGTAAAAATGGTTCCTAAAGGTTCATGCTAGCATTTCATGCATAAAAATCCAAACTTGCAAGTTAAACTAGGTTATGCATAGCATGAGAGGCATGATTAAGTCACTCACATGGCCTAAAACCATAAACATGGACACAAGAGGCAAGGTAAGGCTCATATAGGTTCGCATAATCATGTTTAGCCACATTTTATCCCATGTCATTATCAAAACTACCGTTTCCATCTAAAAGTAGCTAGAACTTACACAGGCAAGGCTTAGGAAAGGGACCATGCATCATCATGACGAAGAAAGGTGGCTCCTTTGATGAAGAACCATCACGAAACTCGCATAGAAATGTTGATTTGGCCTCTATTTGGTGTAGCAAGCTTGCATCCTTTGATTTGAACCCGTTTTGAATGCATAGGATCTAGGGATTTAAGATGGAGGCCATGATCACTTTGCATTTGGGCAGCACTTCGTGGAGAGAGTGATTTTTGAGGGTTTAGGAGGGGGCTTAGGGGTGTTTTTATAGGGATTAGGGGTGTTTTAGGCCATAGGATTAGATCTAGGATAGATTAGGACCATCAGATCTCGGAAGCTTCCAGAATCAGCCCAAGAGCAAGCCCAGGTGAGACAAACAGGTGCACCAGGCAATTTAGCCCGGCCACCCCCTGTCGACTGGCATGTCGACAGGGCTGTCGACTTGGTCTTGGCCCAAGTCGACAGGCCTGTCGACAGCCCTGTCGACATGGCCTAGGCGGGGAAAATTCCCGCCTACCCCAAATCTGGATTTTCAAACTGATTTCCGAATTTCAAATTTTCACTAATCTTCTTTGGGCCTTTAACGGGTCATACGGACTCCGATTCTCGAAAACTCGGACTCTATTTCGCGTATTTTTCCGAGACGAACGCAATGGTGAGTCCTGTTTACCTTAATTCTAGAAGTTTAAACAAAACATCTTTTATCTTCATGCTTTACTGGTTTATATGCTTTGCGTATCACCGTATACGTACGTAAATTTCTTACTTTTTTAAAATGTAACATACGGGGTATCACAAGGCTCTCATCCATGGACTCACGGTAAGCGTTAGCCTATTTTCTTCTCGTTGAAATATACAGGGTAGTTGCCAGGGTTCAGGATACTATCCATCCAAGATCCAAGATCATTCCCTGAGGATTCTGAGTCATGGCTGCTGCAAACTTCGTGGATATGCATATTACACTCCTTAATTTGGGTGTTGACGAAAAATATCGTTAACAATAGACTTAGGTGTACTTCTAGTAATAAGTTTGACCCAAAACAGGAATAATAGGTACCTAAACAGAAATAATGGGTGTTACCCAAAACAGAAATAACAGGTACCTAAACATGACTAGATGTACCCCAATTACTACCCCCAAGTGATCAGCTCCCTAACTCGTAAATACCTTATGTTGGCCCCACAATAGGGTGTATTACTTCCTAAAGTGGCAATCTACAGAAGGACACAGACCTATTTACAGGTGTTACGGTCGCTTATTTTCCTAGGTAGGCCGGGTCCACGCACGCACATAACCCCGTTGGAATGCACCATTAGAACACCCCTTCCCAAATGAACCTCTTATAATTAGCTCAGTGCCTGACCCCTACCTAGTTCAGGGTCCCCGTTTAATACCAAAATTGGTTACTGACTAATATGGGTCCCACACAACATATGACACAAGCTACTCCTTAGACTTGTTTTCGCAATTAACTAGATTTTGACAAGTTATGTGTAACATCCCGCATTTTAACAACACTAAAGAAGAAAAATTAAAGAATAATTAATTTAATATTCAGAATTAAGGGAACCGGACTGTGCCATATGTCCGTCTCAAAATTCTGGTCAAGATAGACATTTGGTTTGCGTAAAACGGACACCGTATGAAGAAGTTATGAATGTTTGAAATTTGCATACGCGCAAGATAATTATATATATATATAATTAATTTCAGAAATCAAAATCCGTTCAAATTTCAAAA
Organism: Allium sativum; assembly: GCA_030737875.1. NCBI lineage: Eukaryota > Viridiplantae > Streptophyta > Magnoliopsida > Asparagales > Amaryllidaceae > Allium > Allium sativum. The sequence goes on along the minus strand of CM060925.1, from coordinate 431,113,833 downwards.
TTCTGTAGGTGGTAAAGTTCCCGCCCTAGGGGTGTCGACCTTTGGGTCGACCCCTCAAGGGGGTGTCGACCTTTGGGTCGACCGCATAAGGGGGAGGGTCGACCCCCCTTACGGTAGATCAAAAACATAGGGTTTCCGGGTCTTCTTTTCGGCTATAAATTTGGCTCCATTTCTCTTGTTTTCTGCACTGAAAAATAATGGAGGCCTAGATGCTGTCGGTACCCAGACTAAACCAAAACTTTTCCTTCTTCTGCAATCAAGTTAATCAAGTTATTCCAGTGTAGATCTGTGATTCAACCTCTGCTATTCGTCTTCTATCTTTCTAGATCCAAACACTAAGTTTAAATTACTTTTAGATTTAAATAATTAAAAATTAAAACATGATATGACTGTAATTTGGATATATGCATGTGACTTCTTGAATCATATCAGATTGTAATAACTAGTGAACCTATGATATTCTGGCATAACTATGACTTGAACCTTAACCTTTATTATGTCAGATCTACCTTTGATTTTAGATCTAATTCACTATTTAGATCACCTTGTATCTATCATGTTATGGTTAAATTGGATCTATTACTAGTTGGACATTTAAATTATTGTTTAGATCTTATCATGCCTATTACGACATCCCTATTATGTTAGAATCAGTTCTATCATTTCATGTTCACCAGATTTGTTCTTATATGCCCATATTATCAATATGCCACTATATGTTTATGTCAATTTTATTAGTATAATCATTCCTATAATCTTCCCTTCACCCTTTTCCTTTTATTTTATATAGCTAGGCTACTTTCGAGCCTAGACATGCCGCTGAAAATATGCGAACACGTTAAACTGGGAACGAGGGGAAAAACATTGAAATTGGGAATAACTTGTAAATGGGGAATTTGGCATAACTTGAATAATGGTTATGAATATGAATTTAGGGCATATAATTCATTATGAACATATTTGGGGAAAAGAGGCATGAAACCTATAATGACATAGGTAACATTAGCTAATAATGGAATTCCTAGGACTACAGTAATTAGAAACTGTAACTGCGTTGCGCCAAGACATGAGGTTAGGTTACACTTGTGGTGAAAGTCTGCCCGGAACCGTCCGGCATATCCAGCGACCACAAGTGGTGAATCTAATGTGAGGGGTCTAGGTGCACAAATACGAGACATGCTGAGACACGAGGTTAAGCTCGACTTGTGGAAGAAGTCTGCCCGGAACCGACCGGCATATCCAACATCTACAAGTGGTAGGCTTAATGTGAGGGGTCCAGCACATTATAACCATAAATGGACATGGTAATGAATTGGATTACTTAACCTAGTTGAATCCTTAGGGATTGTATGAACATGAACCTGATTAGGGGTTAAGTAAACATGTTTGAAACAGTGGGGGGGTTAAGTAAATCTGGGTTGGGTGGGTTATACATACACACACACACTCACACACACACACACATACACACACACACACACACATATATATATATATATATGCGCAAAAAACTTAACCGGTTGGGGTTATGTAATTAAAGACACCTTTAGGTAAGCATAACCGATAGAAATGATGGGTTATGTAATTAAAGACACCAATAGTTATACATAACCTGTGGAAATCCTAGTGGGGATACAAGACAAAGAGGAGAGCTTGTATCATCTTGTGTGTGGGACCCGTTTCAGTCAGTAACCCAGAACAGTATCAGACGAGTACTCTGCCCTAATTCAGAGTTGGGACACGTTTACCGGGCTGATTGTAAGAGATCCAAACGTGGAGGACAGTGTGGGCGGTGCGAACCGACTGGGACATGTGCGTGCATGTTCGGGCGGAAGGGGAGAAGATGACCGTGACACCAGTAGATATGCTTGTGCTCATCACGAAAGGTTGCCACTTTAGGAAGTGATACCTCCTACTGTGGGGCCGACATAGGGTATCTACGGAGTAGGGAGCCAATCGATTAGGGTAGTAGTTAGGGTACATTTAGACCTATGCGTAAGTCTACCATCTTATAGTTGTTGGGATTATCTCATTCTGGTTATAGTAGTATCGGTGTAGAGTAATCTTTAGAGAAGCGTATACACTCTATCATATTTACCTTGTCATACCTGCCTTTTGTGATATTATCTCTCTTGTCCACTTTATATGTCTGTCATGATACTTTTACTTATTTACTTACTAAAAGTAACTGGACTCGCCAGACTTTATGTCTGACCCTTTTTGTTTCCTCTTCTTTCTTCCGTTCCCCCTCACCCCAAGGTTCATAGGGTGGGAATACTCAAGCTTGACCAGGATTCTGCTATCTTTTGCTGGAGCTGCTTAGATGTATTGCTCAAGCTCCTATCTTTGCTACTATGACTATGTTTTATTTGGGAATTTTGCTTCTTTTATTTTGTACTCTGATATTTAAAGTACAAGATAGAAGTTTTTATGATGTACTGGTTTTTATGTAATTCAGACATCTGATGTTTTGAACCACGATGCTTTATAATTAATAAAGTTTGTTTTTATTCCGCTGTTATACTTATATTTGTCTTGTAATGTTTCTGTTTACCTATAACGCTTCATGAAACTTAATGCATTATCTTAATGAGTGACATTAACTAATGTGGGATGTCACACTTGGTATCAGAGCTGAAGGTTACCGTATTATATAAAAGTTTTTTAAAATTATTTTCAAAAAAGGGTTTTAAAAGAAAGCATTTTCAAAAGAAAAGTCTGTTTTGAAAAACATATTTTCTAAAGGCATATGTAGTATATTTCGATCCTTTGTCAGAATCTCTTTCCTTTTCTTTTCAACATGTCTGGGGAACCTAATATTCCAGAGGGCGTTACGATACCAGGCTGGTTCCGTAGGTATCTATAGGCCACGATGGCTTCTGATGGTCAAGCTGACGTTCCTCCCCCAGCTGCACCCATCGTTCCTCCTCCTGCTCCTCCTCCTCCACGCGTAGACAACTTTTCTAAAGTCTGCAAGGATTTCCGGGCTAATGGAGGAAGGCCATTCAATGGAACCGAGACGTTTGTAGGGGCAAGGAATTGGCTCAAGTAGACAGAGGACTTGTTTGGAATTTTAGATGTGGATGATCGTAGGAAGATTCAGCTAGCCGTCTGGCAACTGAAAGACGAAGCTTCGTTCTGGTGGGAAGTAACTCAAGCGGGGCGTCCGGTGGAGACATGGGATGATTTTAGATAGAAGTTTGAAATTAAGTTTCTTTCTCAAGCTGAGAAAAGCATGCAAATGGAGAGGTTCTTGGCGCTCAAACAAGGAAACATGAGTGCTAAAGAATATGTGAACAAATTCAACGAACTAGCAAGGTTTGGATTGGAACTTGTAGATACTCCGCATTAGAAAGCTTTGTAGTTTGCTAAAGGGCTAAATGGACCCCTTCATGGGTTAACTATGTCCCATATTCCAATGGGAGCTACTTTTGAAAGGCTTATTGATATGGCCTTGATGCATGGGGAAGACAAAGGAGAAAAGAAGGAAGTTAAAGCTGAGGAAACAACACAAAACAAGAAAGTATGGCCCAAGAAAGGACAGCAACAACAACAATAGAAGAAAGGAGGAAAGAATGACAAGGGTAAGGATACGAGGAAGTGTCACAGTTGTGGACGTGAGGGTCACTTGGTGAAGGACTGCAAAAGAAGGAAGAATTCTTTCTCTAATTGTGGGGAGGTCGGACACTTTGCTAAGAATTGCCCGAAGAAACAGGAACAAGGTCAAAGGGCAAAAGCTATTGGAGGGCAGGTGCATGCTCTCGCGACCAGTGCTCTGGATAGAGGTAGGAAAATTTCCGTAGAAGGTTTGATTTCTCTTTCCAGTCATCCTATTAGAACTCTTTTTTATTCTGGTGCTTCATATTCATTTATATCTAGTTTTGTGGTTGAATCTCTGCATTTAAATACTAGTGTGGTAGTAGATCCCGTAGTTGTCTCAAACCCCATTGGTGGTTTGGCTCATTTGTCTATGATTTGTCGGGGTTTGAGAATATCTGTATTAGGCGTCGAGTTTGAGTACGACTTGTATGTGTTCAGTTTTACGGGCTATGGTTTGATTCTAAGGATGGATTGGCTAACCATGTATGGTGCCATTCTAGATTGTGAGAAGAGGGTCGTTAGATTTTTGACTTACCATGGGAGGACCCTCGAGATTTCTTGTTACCCACAAGGGTCTGTTATGCTTAGTTTCCTATAGTCTCTTGATGCATTTATCGATGATTTGTGATCTGTTCCAGTAGTCCAAGATTATTCTAATATTCTTGATGAGGTACGGGGCTTACCTCTGAGGCGCGAAATCGATTTTCATATATATATTCGGTGGACAGTGCAAAGCCAGTTACATTACCTGTGCGCCATATAGCTCCAAGGGAAAGGAGAGAGCTTAGCAAGCAAGTAGGGGAACTACTTTTAAATATTACTTATTAAGTGTTATTTGTGACTAAATAAATTTAATTTTTTTCATGAAAATCAAAATTGGAAGAAAATATAATAGGATTTAGTTACAATAAAATATATTGGAAATAATATAAACACACAAACATTAGAAATAAGACGAACTTAGATATGGGTGGATTTAATGTAACTATTGACCATCTAAAAAAATATATTTAAAAGTGCTACTCATTCAATGTATAATTTAAAATACAACCATGCCAAATTTGCAAACTTATCCATTTATTTTTATTCTTATGAGAATAATTACTATTTTTTCTCTTGAAAATAAAGTCCAAAAATCTAACACGAATTAATGCAAATTAGTTATGGCAATATCCCTTATTTTAAAGTTTGATACATCAAAATCCTCCTCAATAACATGCTTTAAACAAAGCCTTTAATTACTTTTGATTACGGAAAATTCATGAAAATCTAAATTTCCCTTATTTGTAGGTTTTGATGAACAAAATTTCGCGAAAACCACAAGTGAGCATTACCTATGCAATGTCGCAAATTAAATATCGCAAAAACTAATTTTTCAATATCATAATTAATTAGTGACCTTAACTTTCAAATGGTCGAAAGTTTTCAAAACATTTCTGTTTAAGCAATACATTGCCATAGCACCTGCCACATAATCATTGGATTAGAACAAATAAATCCCTTTTATCGAAATCTACTAAGATGAGGTGATTGAAATATAAATAACTCATTAAATGTAGACTTAGATCAGATCAACTAACATATTGTTGAACATCATACAGCGTGAAACAGAGCTGCAATATATATAACCTAAAGCAAATGTTAAACCAAAGCAACATCAAATTCGTGTACATAAATTAATAAAATAGTTGATCCCAATTGATGCAACCTAAGGAAAAATAGACTTAAATAATAATTGATTAGAAAAAATAAAACCTAAAACAAATTATTGTACCTCAAGCAGGACGATTGTTTGGATCTTGAGAGGTAGTTTTACATTCAATTGAGAGAAGAGCACAATCATACATAGCAACCTGAAGTAAGAGAGCAAATAATAAAACGTTATGTATTTACATAATAATATAGAAATCTAGAGAAAAGAAGGAAAACCATTTAGAAAGCTGAATCGAAGAACAACAGAGCAAAAAAACAAAGCTATAAAGTGACAAATCAAGATTGAAATGTAGAAGAAGGAAAAAATGAAAAATTCAAAACTTAAAAGGTGTGAAACCTGTGAAATAAAAGTTTTGGAACTAATTATATTAATAAAAAACCAAAATTTACAAAATGAAAAATACAATGTATGAAACAAAGATGGATTGACCTAAAGGACGTAAACTGTATATATTGTATAAAGGAAATTGGGATATTGTCTGAATTGGCAACCCTTAAAATGTTTGAAGGAAAAACAAGTTCATGTGTTAAGTCTACAAAGAACAACTTACATAGTTAAAAAACTATATAAATCAAATTTGTACAATCTGGTAAAAATTCTAAGTTGAACTGGTTTTAAAAATGAAGAAATAAAACACTACAAATGTTCTAGGCTAAAATACAACTAACTCAACGGAATTATGTTTAATGAACCAATTATTCATGCAACCAATAAAGACATTTTTTCAACCATGACACGTGCTTTGAGATTTTCTATATCCGAGCATACTCAAGCAGCATGCGTTGATAATGGCTTGAAACTCAGTCTTACAGTAAATAGCTAAAATTAACTAACCATTATCTTACCTGCTTTACTTTTAGATCGAAGATTCCAATCGAATCCATAATGACAGGCGAGTAGGGATGTTTGCAGGGTTATAGGTTTAGGGATTTGTAAGGAAGGGGAAGTATCAGTTGAAGTCGAAGGAAATTTGATAGGGCATTGGAGGATTAGGGTTCCATGGCCAGTTGAGAAACATGGAGAGGGATAATAGGAGGAAAAATTGGAACAACCGAGGTTGTAACGCGAGGAGGGGAGAACAAAAAATGGGGGAAACAATGATTTAGGTTAAAAGAAAGTTGATTTAGCTCATTGTATACATGTGAAGGAAGAGAACCTGGGATGAGAAAAGTTGAAGAGGTGGGGAAGCGAACGCCATGGCCAATCGATTGGGTGGATAGGCGAATGCAGTTGGCAGTTGATCGACGGAGATGCGAAGGAGAAAAGGTTAACAATGTTGGTGGATATGTTAACGACGACGGGAAGAAAAACATGAATCGAGTGAACATGTGAATAGGTAGGGTTTATGCGAGAAAAACGAAGCAAAGAGTTGTTTAAATAAAGGAAGAATGATGAAATAAATTTTATAGGATCAATGTTTGAAAATGAATATATCACAAAGAAGATAGAATTAAAATGCAAAGAACAACTAACCACATTAAATCTCTATGGAGGGCCCTTTTTTAACACTAAAGCAAAATTATATTAGTATGAGTGTTCACCTAATACCACTAAATTGGGATAACCTAAAAAAAATGAAAGCAAAACCAGTTATAAAATTAATAATTTATCGTAACACTTATATTAAGCATGAATTTTCATAAAAATTCAATTTCCTTCATTCAGATCCACTGTAATTGGAAAAGGAATTAATATAAAAAGCTTAAAATTTAATGACATAAAGATGATAAAATATGGTGAACTTAGCGTTATGGTTCCATGAAACTAAACCTACGAAATATGAACATTATAAATCGGGTAATTAATTTAGAAGGACAAACGGTATTAAAATTTTATTCATTAGGACATACGCCTAAAATTTTACTCAAAAGGACATAAGCCTAGAAATTTCCGTCGCTCCTTTCTCTCTTCTCCGAACCGTCGCTCCTTTCTCTCTTCTTCGATTTCGTACCACGACATCAGCAAATCAAAATTAACGAAATCATCTCAAATGGAAATCGAATGAAATCAAAATCCGCGGCATATTGTATAATCGAACCCCAAACATCAATCGAAATAGCAAAATTTAGGGCATGAAATCGATCTCAAAAATCAACCTCGATTGGATTTTTATTTGATGCTATAATCATTATAATTTATTGATGATTTTTGTCGACTAGTTTTAGGGTTATTTCGCAAGGTGATTCGTGATTTTTTTGGTTCTGCAATTTTAATGTTCATCTTTTCAGCGCATAGGTATCGGTTTTATATTTTTTTAGGTATCATTTTTGTTTATTTAACACTGTTTTATATTCGTTTGTTATGTTTTTAATGTTGTATTTATTTTGTAGTTGTATTGTTTCATTATTTATGTATTACAGTCGAACTTATTTCGTTATAATCAACCAAACTTTGATGTAAGTAATTTTTGTGTTACGTTTTATTTAAAACATTACAGCAGTTTTTAGGTATCATTTTTATATTTCTTTTGGTATCATTTTTACTGTATTTACTGTGCTATGTTTTTTAAGTTACTTTTTGTTGTTGTATTAATTTTGTTGTTGTACTGTTGCACTAGCTTTGTAATTCAATTGAATTTATTTCATTTTAATGAATCAAATTGTGATTCAAACTTTTTATGTATTGCTTTTGTCGTAAAATATTAAAGCAGTTTTTAGGTATCATTTTTATATTTTTCTAGGTATCATTTTTATGGCTTTGTGTATGAGAACTATGGCAAGTAGGTAGAATTGTGTTGTTTGCTTTGGTAATTTAATTTTTTTTATACACATCATTAATTCTAACTGATACCCACTGATAAAAAAATAAAACCCATCTAGTCAATTCAATTCTCACAAAAATAATATTTATTCTCAATAATACCTACTGATTTAAAAAATAATAGCAAGGTTCAATTCAATTATCACAAAAATAAGATTATTCTCAGTAATACACAATAATACCCACTTGTATCATATGATACCTACAATGATACATAACTGATTTAATATGATACATTTTTTTCCTGCACAATCTAGATACATAGAACATTGCTCCCCATTCCAAGCATGCATTCATGCATTTACTTTTACCTGTATGCAATTCAGTCTTGAATTCAAGTAATCTCCAGCAACATGCAGTATCTGCAAGTATTTCATACACAATCAAAACTTATACCAACATAATACTGGAAATTCAACTAGAAAATATAAAACAGATGCCTAAAAAAATATAAAAATGATACGTAAAAACTGCTATGATGTAAATTCATGTTGAAAATATAAAACTGATACCTAAAATAATATAAAAATGATATCTAAAAACTGTGATTAACATAGAAATGTGTTTATTTTATACTCTTATATTTTATCTTTTGTAAATAAATAAATATTACTTTTGGTATTTTTGGTGTATTTCCACAGGTTTTCAATAAATTTCTCATTCATTTCAATTAAAGGTCAATTTCAAAGAAAAAGCTACTTCTCCATATTAATGCTATCTCAATTGCAAAAGAAGTTGTAGCTCACATTTAATTTAGCGCAATCCTCTCCAAGAATTCAAATCCAATCAATCACATTTAATTTCCATGCAAAGAGAAAGGGAAGGCTTTGATTATTAATCTCCAATTAAGCATATGCTTATATTCCCGCTGACCGTGCCATACATAAAAAGGAATACATTAATTACAATTTTTCAAATTAAGCACCATGAAAGGAATATTTCTTTATCTTTGGAAAGAATTTATATCATTCTTGGCCTCATTATTTTGATAGAAAGGGGGCTACATTCTTATAAATACACCTTGTATCCATTGTAAATAGGATTTTATTTTTTGATGTATCCTATTCCCCATTAATAAAGTTCTCTTTTATTTTTCTGCATTTTTTTATTTCATGGCAATTTGTGTTGTCTAGTCAATTAGATTTGCTAAAACACAATTGTTATTGTAATTACTCTTCTCATTAATGATTGACCGTCTGATTAGATTCAACGGTAATCCTAATTTAACATTTCTGTTAGTTTATTTCCATTCTGCAAATTTATTTTCAGCACTCTGTTTTATTTTTAATAATTTAATTGATTATAGATTTGATTAGTTTCAAATCTATATTTAATTTAATTGCAGTGTTACTTGTTTTTATTGAAAATTACTATTTTAGTTATCGGTTCAATTAGATTTGTTCTGAACTGAATTGTAATTTCAATTTTATCCCATCTTCAAGATTTGTCTAACTCGCCTACGAAATTATATAAATAATTTGATTTAATTTACCTCCCTGTGTTCGACCTGCATACTACACGATCTGTGCGCTTATAGAATTTATTACATAAATTGCGCTTTTCTAATTCATAGAAAAGTAGCAATCAAGTTTTTGGCGCCGTTGCCGAGGAGGCAACAATTAAATTTTATTATTTGTTTAATTTCCGATTCGTGTTAGTTTTTATTTTTATTTTTCCTTTTTTTACTTGTGTATAGATATAGAAAAAATTCTCGACTGGTTGATTTGGTATTATAAGTTGATACCGCAATCTTCCGAACAAGAGAAATATTTTTTGCCAAATTCCCTTGCTTTTCTTTCCTTTTCTTTTCAATTTGTTTCTTTCCCATTTTCATTTTTTTTCCTTTCTTCATCTGTTCCTTCTTTCCATCTATCCTTCTTTCCGATTTTTACTTCATTATTCATCGGCATTGTTCATTTATGTTGCCAAATTTTCCAATTTTTCTTTGATTTCTTTCCATATATTCCTTCTTTCCTTTTACTTCTTTCCAATTGTTAATATACTAGTTTTCATTCTCTTACAACAGTAAAAAAAAAATCTTTTTTTTTTCTTTCCATCTTTCAACTTTCTTCCTATTTTATTTTTACATTCTCTTCCCTATTTTACAAGTTCCAATAAAAAAAATCTTTGTTTGTTTTTTCCTTTTTCCCTTTTGCTTGTCACCAATTTTCTTCCAATTTCTTAAATCCCTTCTCCTCCCTTTTATTTACAATTCCTTTCCATTTTATTTAAAAAAAAACTTAGTTCTTTTGATTTTTTTTCTTTTCCTAAGCTTGGTTTAGTTGAGTTTTAGTTGTTCATTTATGTTATTTAGTCTAATCAGTTTTTAGTTTTAGCTTTGTTTCAGTGTTTTTTTCCTTTGTTTGTTTATTTCTTCTCTTCTCTAGAAAAAAAACCCTCAAAACAAATCAAAGGTCAAAGGAAGAAACAGATTCAAGCAAGCGACAAAGGATTCAAAGGTCAACCGATTTGCAAATGGTGGGATTTGAATAACTCGCACCATTCACTACTTTGGAAGGACTGTCATACCCCGCTGTAATATTTTCTTAACTTTACAGGTGCTCTGCTGCAAAGAAAAATATAGACATTGCTTGTAAAAAAAATTGCAGGGGCAGCGGCTTGCTCGTACAATTTTTTTTAATTTATGCAATTATTTGTGTTTGATTGTTGTTTTGGCTGCATTCTGAAATAAATCTAGTTACGAGCAAAGCCCTAACAAACATATGGTGAGGAAGTCATTACCTTTCCTTGGCTCCAAAACAATTAAATTCGGTCATTTGCATACTCCTTGGACCTAAATAAAAATTGATTAGACGTTGGCCTTAGGAGCAAAACTCAAGCTCAATAGGACAAACAAATTGGGTTAAATATATTAGATTTAAAAATTTATTTTGCTATGTGGAATTCGTTCTATTCCTTTTGTAAAGGACGGTGATACGTATTACATCGAGAATTTTTCGACATTCTAGCAAATTAACTTTTTCAATCTATTTATTTAATTTGATTTGAAAAATATTTAACTGCAAAAGTGTATTTTGTGAAATTGATTTCCTCAAGGGTTTGATCGCGGATATATATTAGTTCAATTTATTGAACTTTTAGCAAAAGAGGTTGCATACTATCCATAAAACATTGGTCGTATCCCTTAGTATTTATACTATACGTGAACGGTCATAAGACCCTCTTCTCTCTTAAAATCGAGATTATCAACTAGTAAGATACACTTGTGTTCGTTATTTATTTTGATTAGGAGCTTCTTGTGTCAACCTTAAGTCTAGGATTTTTCCGTGTGTGCATTTAACAACAATGAGTGAAAAAAGTGTTAGCCAACAAAATTCTCCTAGGGGTTCTCGAATAAACCAAAATTTTCCAAATGAGTTGGATCAAAATCGAGTAAATCAAAACTTTCCAAACTTTGGGGATCAAAATCGAGCATATCAAAATTTTCAAAATCTCAATATCGAAATGGATAGACCCTTATCTTTTCGTGATCGATGTTATCCAACTAGGACCGTTCAACCCTCTGTCATCGTCTTCCCCCCAGCTGAAGGAAACAATTTTGAGCTTAAACATTCTTTTGTTCAAGAGGTACCAAAATCTACTGGGTCTGAAAATGCTTATGAATTTCTAAGTGAATTTGAATTGTATGCGTCCACAACAAAAATGCAACAATTGTCTAACGAATCGATCAAGCTAAGGCTAATCCCATTTGCACTACTTGAAAGCGCTAAAAGATGGCTAAATTCTCTTCCAAAACATTCCATAAGAAGTTGGGATGAATTTGTCACTGCATTCTTGAAAAAGTTTTTCCCTTTCCATAAAACTCTCAAAATTCGAACCGAGATAAATCAATTTTGTCAAAATGAGGGGGAACTTTTTCAAAATACTTTGAAAGATTCAACCAACTATTATATAGTCGTCCTCATCATGGAATTCTAAAAGACCACTTGTGTCAAATTGCATATGAAGGGCTAAACTACCAGACTAGAACTCAACTAGAATCAATGTATGGAGGAGACTTTATGTCTAAGACGGTCGATGAAGCTTGGCAATTCTTAGAAGATTATTCAGAAAAGGACATGCAATGGGAATCAATTCGTGTTCCCATTCGTACTTCTATTAGAGGAGTGCATGTCGTGGACCCAAGTCAAATTTCCTTAGAAAATCAAACTCCTCAAGCCGGAGAAGGGCTACCCCACTATTACTCTCAGGACCTAGCTAATGCTATAGCTCAAAATAATCCTTACTCATCCACGTACAATCCTGGTTGGAGGAACCACCCAAATTTTTCTTGGTCAAACCCCAATAATTGGGCTAACCCTTCTCACGTGCAACCCTTTATTCCAAATCCGAATTATCAAGATCCACCTTCCAATTCTCAAACCTCTCAAGCTGCACCTCAATCCAAACATCCTTATATGCACCCCAACTTTCAATCATCAAACCAATCCTCTCAACCTTCTCAATCGTCATAAGAAATTGTGCGTTTAGAGAGACAGTTGAACTCTCACGAAGCTAAAATGAACTCACACGACGCTAAACTCGACCAAATGATGAATATGATGAAGGAACTAATGAAAAATAATGAGAAAGGAAAGTTGCCTAGTCAACCCGAGGTGAATCCAAAATATAACTCTCGTGCTGTAAATTCTTGTGAGGACGAAAACCATAATCCGGTCAATGCTATTACAACACTTCGACCTGGAAAGAGGATTGATAATAATGTGGGAAACCTTGGCGAACCTTCGAACTTGACCCCAATGACAAATCTTGATGATCACCCATTGGCTTCGAACGCCAATTCTTATAAACCTCCATTTTCCTCAAATGTTGGCAATCCCAACAGTTTTTCTCCCAGTGTCGGCAAACCCGACCCACCTTGGAAAATCGATGTTGGCAATACCAACATTCCATCTTCTACAACCTTACCACCTTCTTTTTCCGTGGATAAACCTTCTTCTTCGAATGATGAAACTGGTCACAAAGTCGAAAAACCAATAGCTCCATTTCCCCATAGACTCAATAACAAGAAGAAGAAGAAGAAGGCAAATTTCGATAAAATTTTGGAAATTTTCAAACAAGTCTGTGTGAACATTCATCTTTTAGACACCACTGAACAAATTCCTCAATATGCTAAATGTCTTAAGGAATTGTGCACCCAAAAACGTGTGACTAATGTCCCAAAAACTGCCTTTCTAACTGCGAATACAAGCACTATTCTTTTGAGTATTGCCCCAGTCAAGTACAAAGACCCTGGCTGCCCTACGATTGATTGTAAAATAGGAAACACTCACATCTCTCATGCCCTACTTGATCTTGGTGCCAGTGTCAATATTCTTCCTTACAATGTTTACCATCAACTTGGACTTGGGGAGATTAAACCAACAAACATCACTCTTCAGTTAGCTGATCGATCTATCAAAAAGCCATTGGGAATAATCGAAGACGTGTTGATATAGATCGAACAGTTTTATTTCCCTGTCGATTTCATAGTTCTAGAAACGGAGCCTGTCTCAAATCCCAATATTCAAATACCGTTGATATTAGGGCGCCCTTACTTAGCAACCTCAAATGCTGTCATTAATTGTAGGAACGGTCAACTCCGACTTTCCTTCGGGCACCTAACCATTGAGCTAAACATCTTTAATCTCAACAAACAACCTAGCGATTTTGAGACCGATGAAATCGACATGGTTCAAACCATAGTTGACGAAACTTCTAATGACACTTCTGAAGCCTTGAAAATGTGTCTTGACCATTTCGACTCGAATTTCGATGAACTCGAATACATTTCTGGGCTGAATGAACTTCTTGACTTCAATCCTTCGTCATTTGAATCTAACCAAGGAATGTTGACCAATGTTAGCACTCAAGAACATCCTAAGTTAGATCTCAAACCCTTGCCACAAGACCTTAAGTACGCATACTTAGACTCCACAGAAACTCTTCCTGTAATCTTGGCCTCTGATCTTACCGAGGACCAAGAAGAAAACTCTTAGAAATTTTGCGGGAAAATAAAGATGCTTTGGGGTGGGAACTGAGCGATGTAAAAGGAATTAGCCCATCAATTGTGGAACATCGCATACATTTAGTTGATGAGGCTAAACCCACCCGTGAGGCTCAAAGGCGATTAAACCCAAACATGAGAGAAGTGGTCAAGGAGGAGATAATCAAATGTCTAGACAATAACATCATCTATCCCATCTCTGATAGTACTTGGGTGAGTCCGGTACAAGTTGTACAAAAGAAGTCGGGAATCACAGTGATCAAAAATGAAAGTAATGAGCTCATCCCAACAAAAATCAAAACAAAATGGCGTGTGTGTATCGACTATCAAAAGCTCAACTCAGTAACACGAAAAGACCATTTTCCCTTACCTTTTATTGACCAAATGCTCGAACGCTTAGTGGGACATGAGTACTATTGTTTTCTTGATGGATACTCTGGCTATAACCAAATCCCTGTTGCTTTAGAGGATCAACATAAGACCACCTTTACTTGTCCCTTTGGAACCTTTGCTTATCGTCGCATGCCTTTTGGTCTTTATAATGCCCCCGTGACTTTCCAAAGGTGTATGATTAGTATTTTCTCTGATATGGTGGAAGAATTCTTGGAAATATTTATGGATGATTTTTCGTTCTATGGATCATCTTTTTCCCAATGTCTCACTCATCTAGAACTCGTCCTAAAACGTTGTAAGGAGAAATCACTCGTGCTTAATTGGGAAAAATGTCATTTCATGGTAAAAAGGGGGATAATTCTCGGTCATGTCGTCTCAAAAGATGGCCTTGAAGTCAATAAATCCAAAATCGATTTGATTGCTAATCTACCTCCTCCTAAGTCTGTTAAGGATGTTCATTAATTTCTTGGCCATGCGGGATTCTATAGAAGATTCATTAAGGATTTCTCAAAAATTTCAAAACCTCTCTCAAACTTACTTGCCAAAGACGTCAAGTTTGAATTTTCCAATGATTGCAAAACATCTTTCGAAACTCTTAAGTCAATCTTGACCACAACTCCCATCATTCAACCCCCTGATTGGACTCAACCCTTCGAACTTATGTGTGACGCTTCTAATTTTGTGATTGGAGCCATCTTGGATCAACGAATCGATAAACTCCCTTAAGTTATTTATTATGCTAGAAAAACCTTAAGCGAGGCCCAACTGAATTACTCAACTACTGAAAAGGAATTTTTGGCATTTGTCTTCGCTCTTGAGAAATTCAGACCATATCTCATAGGATCCAAAGTCATAGTTTACACTGACCATGCTACCTTACGATATTTGCTTTCTAAAAAGAATGCCAAGGCCCGTTTGATTCGTTGGATCCTTCTTCTTCAAAAATTTGACATAGAAATACGAGATAAAAAGGGTTATGAGAGTATTGTAGCTGATCATCTCTCTCGAATTGTGCACGAAAATGTTGATGACACCCAAATCGATGACTATTTTCCCGATGAACAAATCATTTCCATCTCTAACACCCCTTGGTACGCTGACATTGTGAATTATCTTGTCACGCAGCAAACACCCGCTGAATGGTCAAAACAAGATAGGCAAAAATTTCTCTCTAAAGTTCGAAACTTCTAGGGACGACCCATATCTTTTCAAATATTGTCCAGACCAGATCATTTGAAGGTGTGTACCCGATCATGAACACCGAAGTATTCTCTCTTTCTCACATGACCATGCTTGTGGCGGTCATTTTGGAGCAAGAAAAACTACTGCAAAAGTATTGCAAAGCAGTTTTTATTGGCCCACACTCTTCCGTGACGCTTTCGAATTTTGCTCTAAATGCGATTGATGTCAAAGAACGGGTCGAATCACTAAGAGAAACATGATGCCTCTCAACCCCATTTTAGTGATTGAGTTATACGATGTTTGGGGCATCGATTTCATGGGACCATTCCCTAACTCATTCGGGAATCTTTACATCTTGCTTGCGGTAGACTATGTCTCAAAATGGGTTGAAGCCATCCCGACCAAAACCAACGACAACAAGGTTGTTATCAAATTCCTCAAAGAAAACATCTTTTTGCACTTTGGCACACCTCGAGCTATCATTAGCGATAATGGCACTCACTTCTGTAATCGTGCTTTTGATTCCTTTCTCAAGAAATACTCAATCACACGCAAGCTGTCGACCCCTTACCATCCACAAACTAGTGGGCAAGTAGAAGTTTCCAATAGACAAAACAAATCAAACAAATTCTTGAGAAAACCGTGAATTCCAATAGAAAAGATTGGTCTGTAAAACTGATTGATGCACTTTGGGCATTTTGCACTGCTTACAAAACCAATCTAGGAATGTCACCATATCGGTAGTCTTTGGGAAGGCCTGTCACTTACCTCTTGAATTAGAGCATCGTGCTCTTTAGGCAATTAAACTTTTGAATTTTGACTTGGAGAAGGCCGGCTCACATAGGAAGTTACAGATCTCAGAACTAGAGGAATTAAGAAATGAAGCATATGAAAATGACAAAATCTTTAAAGAAAGAACCAAAGCCCAACACGACAAGAACATACTTCGTAAGGAATTCAATGTAGGACAAAAAGTTCTTTTATACGACTCTAGACTTCACTTGTTTCCAGGAAAACTCAGATCTCGATGGAATGGACCTTATGTTGTGAAAACAGTATATCCTCATGGAGCAGTTGAAATTGAAAATACTAAGGATGGAAAAGTCTTCAAAGTAAACGGTGAATGACTGAAACCATTTTTGGAATTCGAGCAATACGAAGACGATGACCTTATCGATCTTCATGAGCCTAATCATCCACCATGAAATCAGGTGGTACACATTCTTTTTCTTTTATTTTTCATTTTTTCCTTCCATTTTGGTCTGCATACCTTAGACAGTTGGGACACTGTCTCAATCTAGTGTGGGGGAGTCAAGTCTGCATCACATCATCTCAAAAAAAAACTACATGTTTTTAGCCATTTAAAAAAAAACACAAACACGACTCATTTTAGAGAGATACCATGAAATAAGTTTACAATTTTTAGTCAGTTGATAGTATTTTTTCTCTTAACTTAGATCGAATAAGAAATGTAATGAAAAGTTTAATTTTGAGGGATAATAGTGTAACCGGTACATAGGTAGATTCTTAGGTGATGGCCATGAAATCTATTCTATATTGTAGTCTTTGTTTAAATAAGTGGAGGACTTAAAATACTTATATTGGCTTTTCAAATCTTTAAAACTAAGTTGTGTTAAGTTGAATTCGCGTAACTCTCTTTTGTGCTTATATTTTCAATAATAATAATAGTAATCCAAGGGTATCCAACATTGCTTGTATATCAAGCGTTGGTGTGCAAACTCGCCAAGCTCTATCCGACATGTTGTTGACAAAGTCAGCGTTGGAATATCTTGGTCTCATTTTATGAGATTGGACACCTAAGGATTACCGACATGTTGTTGACAAAGTCAGCGTCAGTCTGCACAATTCGCCAAGCTCTGTCCTAACTCTCCGTCAGTCCGCAAGGCAGTGTATGGGTGGTATACCTTGGTCTTTTAAGTTAGGTGTATGTAATTAATCATAAATTTTAAAATTTTATAGAATAGAGAATAAGCGATGATGCCCAAATACTTCTTGACCTTATTGATTTGACTAGCCATACATGAGAAAATAATAATACCACTTTGCAAACTGTGCCAAGCAAACTAAGAATCTATTTCATGGCTGCACAATGTTATCAACCGAACCAACTGGTCAAGCTGGAATTTAACATTTGAAAACTTGAATTATATTGAAAATTTGTGACAAGTTGAGGTATCTAAAGTACAATCAACTGATTAGAATTGTTAACTTAATTTGTAGTACCACTCTTCTGAAACAAGTCGTGTTGTCATTTTTGTTTTTTGTTTTTTGTATATAACCATTGCATTCATGTAGTTACATTAGATCCACACATACTGCGTTTGGATTTTGTGGGTAGTATCCGCTGAAAACCCTCACGAGACACCACTCGTCCTACTAGGGACAACTAGAGATTTAACGGCTTGTTGCATACGCACACTGCAATCTTGTTTATTACGAAAGTGTGATCTATCTAGTTTAGCTTTTCATTTTTTTTATTTTTCTTTCTTTTCACTCGAGGACGAGTAGAAGATAAGTGTAGGGGTATTTGATTAACATGTAAAAGTGTTTATTTTTATGCTCTATCTTATCTTTATTGTAAATAAATAAATTTTACATTGGGTATTTTTCGTATATTTTCACAGGTCGTTCTTAAATCCTCATGCACCCCTAAAAGCAAGATATTGCACAAGAAAAAGATCAACTTCGAAGATTTTATCTCTTGTGCTTTTGGAGTCTAATAAAAGTCCATGTTTGGAAGAATTAATAACATACAATCTGATTACCTATCAATTAGCCACATGGAAGATATGGAAGATTTGAAGATTTTATCTTATGCACTTTTGGAGTCTAATGAGAGTCAATGTTTGGAAGAATTAATCACATGCAAATATTTTGTCAATCAATTAACCACATGGAAGATTTGGAAGATATGAAAGATATTCACTATGATATGCTCATATATTCTTAAAGATTATTTCGAAACAAGCTTGGTCAAGAAAGGCATGAGATATGATAATAATTCTTAGGAAAAGAGGCACATTTATTCATATAACTGATTAGGGTTTGGTCTATCCCAACTATAAATATACGTTGTACTCATTGTAAATGTTCATGACATTATTCTGTATTCTCATTTATGAATAATAAAGTTTTTCTTCATTTTAATTAATTGTCTTTTTCTTTCATAACAATTTGTGTGTCTACCCAATTAGTTTTGGTAGAACACATATTGTTATTTTCTTTTATTACTGCATGTTAGCGATTGACTGTTGATTAGATTCAACGGCAGTCCTACTTTTAATTTTCTGTTATTGTTCTAGTTGTTATTTCCTTTTTCTAGTACCATAGTTCCTTTCTTTTCAGTTGTTGAATTTGATATTGATATGATTAAATTCAGATCAATAGTAAATTCAATACATTAATTCAAAAACATCTCCTGATTTTGCCTAACTCGCCTAAGAATAGATAAATAATAAGATTTAAAACAGCTCCCTGTGATTCGACCTGCATATTACGCGACCTGTACGCTTGCAGAATTTATTTCATAAATCGCACTTTTCTAATCCATAGGAAAGCGACGATCAAGTTTTTGAAAGTAGGACTGCCGTTGAATCTAATCAACAGTCAATCGCTAACATGCAGTAATAAAAGAAAATAACAATATGTGTTCTACCAAAACTAATTGAGTAGACACACAAATTGTTATGAAAGAAAAAGACAATCAATTAAAATGAAGAAAAACTTTATTATTCATAAACGAGAATACAGAATAATGGCATGAACATTTACAATGAGTACAACGTATATTTATAGTTGGGATAGACCAAACCCTAATCATATATATGAATAAATGGGCCTCTTTTCCTAAGAATTATTATCATATCTCATGCCTTTCTTGACCAAGCTTGTTTCGAAATAATCTTTAAGAATATATGAGCATATTATGGTGAATATCTTCCATATCTTCCAAATCTTCCATGTGGCTAATTGATTGACAAAAGATTTGCATGTGATTAATTCTTCCAAACATGGACTCTCATTAGACTCCAAAAGTGCATAAGATAAAATCTTCAAATCTTCCATATCTTCCATGTGGCTAATTGATTGGTAATCAGATTGTATGTGATTAATTCTTCCAAACATGGACTCTTATTAGACTCCAAAAGCACATGAGATAAAATCTTCGAAGTTGATCTTTTTCTTGTGCAATATCTTGCTTTTAGGGGTGCATGAGGATTTATGAACGACCTGTGAAAATATACGAAAAATACCCAATGTAAAATTATTTATTTACAATAAAGATAAGATAGAGCATAAAAATAAACACTTTTCCATATCTTTTACTCGTCCTCGAGTAAAACTGCTATGATGTAAATTCATGTTGAAAATATAAAACTGATACCTAAAAAAATATAAAAATGATACCTAAAAACTGCTATGATGTAAATTCATGTTGAAAATATAAAACTGACTCCAAAAAAATATAAAATGATACCTAAAAACTGCTATGATGTAAATTCATGTTAAAAATATAAAACTGATACCTAAAAACATATAAAAATGATACCTAGAAGCTGCTTTGATATTTTTAAGGAAAACTAATACAAAAATTGATTACATCCCACTTTGATTGATTAAAATGACATAATTTCGATTGAGTTGCAAAACTAATACAACAGTACAAGTACAAAACTGATATATCACGAAAATAAATTAACATAGAAGCATAACACTGTTATTACAAGAAAAATGATACCTTATAAAATGGAAAACTGATACCTACGAACTGCTACTAAATTCACCATCCAAAAAAGAAACTTCCGTCGTTCATCTCTCTCGATCGATTTTCTACGACGAATTCACAAAATCAAAATCACGAAATCATCTTTACTGCCTATCGAATCAAAATCCGCGGCACCTTCAATAATCGATGAAGTTTTTGAGACAATAAAATTAGGGCAAATTGTATAAATTGAGGAGATCGATCGATTTTGAAGATGAACGGATGAAAGAGAAGTTTGAAGATCAAATCGTGAAGATAAAAACAGCGCTGGAGAAAAATTGAACGAGGAAAAAATCACGCGAGATAGGAGCAACGAAGAAGAAGCAGAAAAAGTGATTTAGAGAAGGAAAATATAATTAGTGTATTGTCCTTTTGGTTAAATTTTTAATGGGTTGTCCTTTTGAATAAAAAAAATCCTTAATTTTGTCCTTGTGATTATTTTCCTTTTATAAATCCACTAATGTGGATGTAAAATTTCAGTTGATATCAAAGTATGAAATATTGAGCCTCATAATTTGATACCCTGTTATAACAAAATATGTAATCATATTTTGATACACTCAAATACCCTGTAAATTACTCAAATATCATATTTTGATATCAAAGTAAGAAGGTTCAGCTGATATCAAAGTATGTAAATTACTGAAATCTTATATTGGCTTGTCTCAATTATAATACCCTGTTATAATAGACTTTCTGTAACATCCTGCCAATTTGACTGCTTCAAATTGGTATTTAGACCAATCTAAAACAATCAAATCGACGGATCGTTATTTAGCTTATAGAGTTTAAAAATAAAATCAACACAGAAAACACATAATAAATATTTAACACAGTATTGAACAGCAAAAGTATCTTTTATATATAATCAAAATTTTCATACAAGAATTTTTCATGTAGCGGAATTTAAAAATATAATTTGAATACAGAAAAATCTTTACTGTTTGAAATCTTCAGAGTGCACCATCTTTGGAATCCCTAGTTTTCGCCATCTTCGAATCTGCAGCTGAAATATTTAAAATTTGTAACACTCGGGTCTGACCCGAGCGTTTCATGAAAAACATAAAATACTCGAGTCATGATTAATCATAGTTCAAGTAAATTAACTTCAATATAAACTGAATACAATGATTAAGTCTGACATCAAATATATTATTTGTGCTTATCAGTTTTTATCTCAGGAACACCCGGTCACGAAAGCCTACATATACACACGTGCATAAGTACACGTGTGCATTTCCCCAGCATTTCTCTATAGCAAATAACAAATACACTGAAGATCAGATGGTATGCACGAATATTACAGCAGAACAGGGGAAGGTAGCACGTTCAAGTGCATCAATATCTAACACGAGGGACATAACCTCAAACGCAGAGCATGCATTTCAAAAGGCAGGGTGCCACAATTTACTAAGCTACATTTAACAGAAATGCAAAAAGGAACATGGCAACATGAAGCCCACACTTGCTGCAGCATGAGATCAGTGTATGCCAATGTACTCGTGTACATATGCAATTGTCAAATAAAAGAATTATATAGGGGTGCGTATATCAAAAACTAACCACTAAATTGAACAATAGTTGTCACAACTCTTTCTAATTTGTCTACTTTATTTGGATCTACAGGTTTCACTATTGCAAGTAGTCCAACAGCTACCGAGCTGAGCAATATCAAATGAAAAGCCATAAAATCATGATCAAGAAAATAAGTAACACTGCAACAAATTAATTTATGTAATATTTCAACTTATCATTCATTTAATTATATTAGATATGCGCAGTGTTTCATTAGTCTTTCTAAGATATAAAATCATGTAAACTTTTTCAAGTCAATTGATTACCTATGCTAACCATTTTAAACACAACAGATCAAATCTAAGACTGTCCCACAAAGCATACCACTTATTCTATGCTCGGTAACATTTTCACCCTACCAAGTTATAATTTCTTCAACTGGTTTACACTTTACATAGATCATACTTGGTAATAATACACCAACAACCACTAATATGTGGTTGTGATGAAATAACAAATAATCAATGATACCAAGCTTAGAAGTATAAACATTTTCAATTTAATTATAATTAAGTTGACCTTTAATAAATTTTTATGAATGATAAAGTAGCAAACAAGGATATAGTACATATGTCGGTTAACAACTACTATGCAGGTTCAATACATGTGTACTTTCAAGTGAACCATGGTATACTACATATGTATGTTGACAACTATTATGCAGCAGGTTACAATGCATGTAAACTTCAAGTGAACCAGGGTGTAGTACATATGTAGGTTGACCACTTAACAGGGAACTGGAAAACAAATAGGGGGAACACCTGAACTAAGAATACGGCCATTACTTGCATCATTTTCAACATGGAAATACAATCACGAGGTGCAGTAAAAAGGAATACCCTTTTTTTCACTTCAAAGACTGTTAATCTCAGACTGTTAACCCCTATACGCCAAACTTACACTTGCATACACACATAAATGCATATATATATATATATATATATATACACACACACACACATACATACATACACCAGCACTCAAACATACGTACAACACATATGCATATATATGCAAATACACACTCATGCAGCACATGCAGCACACATGCAAAAACACTCTACACATGCACACACACATTCGTATGAACAGTCATATGTATACACGCATACACCGTCACACATACATATGCACAACAGAATACATACATATATATATATATATTTCATAAACATCCCTAACATGCTCACCTATGCCGGAAAATAGGAAGTACAACCGATATGCATAAAAACATTTAAAGGGTGAGTATGCGTAACCTTAAATCTGGTCAACCCATAAGTGCATAAGTATACATCCAAAATGTTTATTAAGATTATCAGGTTCATATGTACACAAATATATATACATATATACATATACATATACATACATATATATATATATATATGTGTGTGTGTGTGTGTGTGTCAAGTGGGCACAGGTAGGGGTGTATTTTGATCCGCACATTTTAGGGATTCCATTGGCCCTAACAAAGTAACATGATATAATATGATATGTGCGTTTACAAGTAGACAGGGTGTTCCAATGTGCCCAACAATAATACCAGTTTAAACTAGGTTCGACATTCATCCGATGAACAAAGGCTAAATATAACAAAAGTATAATATGTATACTTCATTAAACAGTGTTCAGCATATCAAATGTGACAAAGGTATAATATGTATATGATTTAATATCCCAAATTTTATCGGATCTTTACAAGCCAAACAGAGCATGATTTTTGACATAACTACGAAACTGAAAACACTTTCTTCTAACATTATTCTAATTACTGTTATATTGTTCAAGTTAACAAAGGTTATAACACCTATACAAGTTACAAACACATATGCAGGTTTCAAGACATATTGTTCAAGTAACAAAGGAGGGTATAACACCTATGCAAGTCAATATTTATCTATATATAGGCAGTTCGAGACAGGTTGAACATTCATGTATATATAAAGATATATATGCAGTTTGAAATAGGTGACAATTGGGTAGGGGATGTACACCAGATATATATGTGTATATGTATGCACCTATGGGAAATCCCAGTTTCAAGGCAACCAAATCAATGATGAAAAAGGCAGCAGACATACGGAATACACAACAACATACAAGATCACAAACAAAACACACAATTTAACTATTATATTTAGTTTAATATTGATGTAAATTTACTCGAAAGAAGTAAATTGTGAGTTCCCTAAGAAACTCACCTTGAATGGCATAGCGGCGCCGCAAAGACGATGGACTGCGGTGGCTCGTCTTGGCTTCAGGAAGAGGAAGCAACAGCATCCAAAATCAAACCTTGAGCAGAAACAGACTGGTTAGGTAAAGCAGGCTTCGGGGCGACGAAGTGAGAAGCAAGGCAAGAGCCAAAAAGGCGATGGCTTCAGCGTAGCAGGTTGGGGTGGACGCCTCGATTTCTTTGGTGACAAGGAAGATGGTGACCCAGTTCAAACGGAAAAGAGGCATGATTAACGAAGGACGATCAATTGAAGGAGTAGACACTTAAATTTCGAGGAGGACCAGTCGAATTTTGAGGAGGAACGATTTAGGGTTGAGGCCATTAAAAATCGAAAGGGAAAAGCAGCGATTTTGTTGAGGAAATGGGGAAAGAGGGTTTCAATTTATAAGGAAAGAACCGTGGCATCCAAGGAACGAACAGTAGCTCACGTATTTAACTAAGGAGGGTAATATCTGGGGAGGCAATGTACAGGGTGATAATTATTTGGGGAAAGATTTATTTACGGTTAACTTAATATTAAAACTACACCGTAAACTGACGTTGAACACCGAATATTTGTACCGTAAACATAGTTTCAAATACGACAAAAATCATACGTACCCTTTCATTTCCTCATCCCGATTTCAATAAAATTAAATCAAATTGTAAAACGACTCCGTTCGTACACAACGATATTTAAATTTTAAACTGTTTCATTGTCTGTTCACAAAATAATCTCGTTCAATTCTAATTCTTGCAAATGTTAAATTTTAATTCCTTTATGAATAAACACATATATCTCAACAAATAAAATTCTTCTATTTCTTTGACGTTAATTAACATTTATTTTATTATTTTTATCCAATCATTGAAATTCTTCAATCGAATTTCAAATCCAATCAACCAAATTTCATTCAAATGTTAAATACTAAATATTTAATCCCAAATCGACCATTCTGACTTTAAATATGAAATTCAATTCAGCTGAAATGATATATTTGATTTTACTCAAGTATTAATATAAATTGATTACAAATAATTAAATATCTAATTATTTATTTTAGCTGGCGAAATTTCTGGGACGTTACATTCTTCCCCCCTTTAAAACTTTTCGTCCTCGAAAAGGAAAGATTGCCAGAGTTACATCAACGTATACTCCAAATTTCCATCTTTAGGTGAAAACTTTCCACCAAATTCAAATATCAATATTTAAGCTGTCGATTCTCAATGTTTACCATTATATCCAATTAATTTGGAAAAACACATTTTCCTTCATAATGAATCTATTCTTAAATTTCAAATCCTGCAAATTATTCCCAATTTATAATCTCAACTGTCAATATTACTTCAATCCAATCTCCTTACATTCAATCCATTAAATTTTTCCAACACTCATTGAAGAGTGTAAATAACACCTTTTCAAGTTACAAATTGTCGATTTGAAAATTCTCCACAAAATCTGAAATCTTTTATAACTTTTATACATAACACGAAATCTGTGCAAGCATATTAGTATTATTTCTCCAAAGCTATAAAGTTGAAAATACTTTGAAATCTTTTTCTTAATTTATCCAGTTAAGTATATTTTAATTTCAACTTATTGATTTGAAAATATTTAATAACTCGAAGTATGACAAGTCTATTGTCGTTCTCACAGATGTTAGGCATACGCTGGCCAGGCGTACGACTAAAATCTCCAAATACTAAATATCCTTGCTTCAACTCCCAGTGAAAATATATTTCAAAAATTCTCTTTAAAATAGATACGGAAAATACCAATGTGATATCGATAATGTTGATTGTTCATGAATCGCAGATACACATGATTCCGTCTGAATCCCTCAGAAAACATCCGTATCCGTAGGAAATCACTTCCCTGCGAATTTCGTCATGGTCAGATCAATGGAAAATATTTACGAATCAAAAGAGAAAACTGAGGTCACTGAGCGTTAACCGCTCTATCTCAGAATAACAAAACAATCATGGAATTCTGAAGATACTTCAAGTTACAAGGACAAATCAAGTCATAAAGACAAATCAGGTCACGAAGACCAATCAAGTCATGAAGACAAATACAGTCACGAAGACACAGTGCTGCATCAACAGGTGGCTCTACATCACTAATACATCTCACACATTTCATGGCTCCATTCTACCTTTAGTAACTCTAGTGGTTACATCTCTTTCACTTGTAGACATGCCATGGGCACTGCAGGTATAAAATGGTTACGCCCGATTCCCTCAGGAAACATGCATACCCGTAAGCTTTCACAGCTCTACGGATTATGCCCTTACAATTCGACTGTTGATCACAGCAGTCACAATGGTAACGCTTGGTTCCCACAGGAAACATCCATCTGCCGTAGGCTATCTGCAGCCCTGCGAATTTCACTACACGGTCGAATTTCTAAGACTCTAGATCGCAGCGATCACAAAGGTTACGCCTGATTCCCTTAGGAAACATCCGACCGCCGTAGGCTATCTGCAGCCCTGCGAATTACGCTAGCAGTCGAGCTCAACGGCAACTCATGAGTTTTATGTCCGAACAACCTACTACCACCAGCAGCATATCTCAACTAAGCTCAAAATTCAAAGGAGAAGGATGGTACTTTCCTTATCTTGACTTGAAAACATATAGTACTTTATTTCATAAATCATACTAGACATAAGATTTTCTTCCCAAATCATATTTTAAACATCTCGTGTTGTATAAAATTTTACCTTAAACTGAATTCTCATATATTTACTCATATAAGTCTCAAAACTTCTATATCAAATTTTCAAAATTTTAAATTTTGATTTCTAAATCAATGCAGATATTTCATATCCTTTCAAACTCAAATTTATAAATCTATTAGTTATAAACCAAATTCCCTTCCAAATCTCTAATTATTAAATTCATCACTTCATTCACATCTTTATTCTTTCAAAATTCCAGAATTTTTCTTCTTATCACAAATTTCTTCTTCATGCGTTATCACTCCTTCACATTCACATCCTTCGACCGTAAATTAGCAAGCGAACAACTTCCTAAGTATCAACCCCGAAGGCCGAAACCAACATCAGATCAACACTCAAAAAAAATTATTTACTTAACTAACCTCCAGTCAGTTCCTAAAATCCTTAACTTCATTTCTTAATTTCTATTAAATCATTTCCTATGCAAATTCTCGGATTCAATTTACTATTTCACTTCTTTTACATGATGTCTCCCTTCGTTCCCGGCGTACGACTTTTAGTTCTTGCCATTTATCAAAACCCACTAGCCACTCACGATCTCTTTTGAAGACATTTCTAATTATCATATTTTTTTTTTTTTAGAAAATCTCTTATTCGCGAATCTTTATTTTCTACAGAAAATATACATTATTCTCCATATAAAATATATTTTAATCATCTTGGGAACATATCTACATCCGTTATTAGATTAAACCGATGTTAAGTAGAACATTATTATTTCCGCTTAATTGTTGTCACTCAATAACTTCCTCTACTTAACCAATTCTTGCTATAGAACCCTAACCATTTCTTAGCCAACAATGAAGTCAATCAAGTTAGGGTATATTTAGCTCTGAACAACATTATTAACTTTGAAACAGATAAAGTTTCACAACTTTTAATACCAATCATTTATTCTCGTAACTTCCAAATTATTAACCATAATTCACACCTTCGAAATATTTAACTTTAAAACATCCTTTATTCATTAATCTGCATATATAAACAATTAATTAATAATATAATAAATTAAAATGGAAAGTAATTAATATTTTCCTGAAATTCAATATAGTCGACTCTCATGCATAACCTCCTTCAAAATAATCCCTTATTCGATAATAAAATCTGAACCTCGGAAAAATATCCTTTGATTTATATTCCGAACATCGGAATAATTTCACCGTAGTGGCCAACTCCCTACCCTTTATCCTCAATTTCATTTGCACATTTTTGCTTTCCTACGTTATTTACTTCTAAAAAGTAAATATTATTTTATCCAAATTTGAACTCATCACATCAAATCAGTTTGATTTAAATACAGGTTCAAATCTCTTTAAAATCTCCATCCATATCTTACTTCATTTATATTCTCATTTATATGTTACTTCTTGTTAATTAACTAACAAGTTTATATTTACTATCGAATTCATATATTTGATCATAGATCATCCGTTTGAAACAAATTATAATTTATCTTGCCAAATTCTAAATAATCTAAATAGAACCCAACACAGTCGACTTCCAATTATAACCTTCTTTATTTATTTTCACTAATTTACATTCTGAATATCGAGATAAAATTCATTGTTTCATCTTTGAAATGATTTCAAAATTTATCCTTTTCATTCAAATTCTTATACGAATTCTTATTTCAGTTGTCTTTGATGGCTAAAATACACAATTTAATTCATTGATTCCGTTACACTTATTTTCCCTTAGATACCTTTCGATGATGGACTCGGGATTCACATCTAAAAAGACTTATCGAAGAAAAGCTTTGGCAAATCTAGTTTTGAAGACTTCTGAAGACTGAGGATTCCGAACAAAATTCAGATTTCAAAATTCTTTTCCGTTTTATTAATTTCAAAATACTGGTTTCAAAATAATACTTCCAAAACAATTTACCTTCAAAATCTATTTTTAAAAATACTTTCAAATTATATATTTCAAAACCTTTTATTTTTTTCAAGATTCGTTTTTAAACTCGATAAGCTAAGTTTTGAATAAACCAAAGCTTTGATACCAACTGTAACGTCCTGCCAATTTGACCGCTTCAAATTGGTATTTAGACCAATCTAAAACGTCCAAATCGACGGATCATTATTTAGCTTACAGAGTTTAAAAATAAAATCAACACAGAAAACACATAATAAATATTTAACACAGTTTTGAACAGCAAAAATATCTTTTATTGTAAAAACCCGTAACTTCCCCAGTGAGGAAAGCGCGGATAGTTCGAGAACAAGCCACAACAGAACGCAGACGGAAGAACATTTCATTGTTATTACAACAGTTCCATCAGATTACAAGAATATACAGAGTATGATGAATATTACATAGAAATATCAGAGATTTAAATTACATTTAAATACATAGCAGCGGAAAATAATACAATACACAACTAGAAGTAACACACGGATACAAAGCTTTCCGAGTATTGTTCCAGCTGTAAACCAGGATCCTGTGAATATAAATCTGCAAAACCAAAACTACTAGCTGCCCGTGTCAAAATAAGGGCACCCAGAGTTTAGGTTAAAACAATAAACTCCAGGTCAGTCATGGGACTGGTGTGAGAACTAAAACAGTTATTAATCTTTATTTCAAAGTTAGGTAAATCGAGGGACCACGCCATATAACACGGAACGGGTTTTCTCCCAAGAATACCAGTGCATCAAACAAACAGCGCAATGCTAAATAAAGAACAATGAAGCTAATATAAGACCCAGTTCCCATCACACAATGCAACGCAAGCCGGAGGATAGGGTTTTTACCTTATAATAGCCAAGAATGCTTGATATGTTTAAAACAAATTATTTGATAATATTATAAGTGCATAGTGTGTAAAACAACTTCAAATCATAAGTATCAATCATAGACGGCATAAGCGCCCCATCGCACTATGTCGCCATACTAGGCTCTACAAATAAAACCACAAAGACACGTATTGGAAGTTGGATTTCCATCTGTGTACCGAGGCAAAAGATAGTCCTCAACCGATTCAAGACGCTCTAGCCCGTGTCTCAGGAACATCCGCAACTGCCTCTTGGATCGTCAGGGCCGGTCCACCGATGTGGATTATTATGCCTGAACACTACGTTTCCCCGCCCTTTGGGGGCATAAATGAGCCAACGAATGACTCCATCGGACCCGGATCGTCCGATCAAACCGAGGCGACTCGCAACAACAACAACCACACAAGTGAAAAGTATATAAATGTCAGGGCTGGTAGGTCACTGACACCACCCTAGCTAGAAGGAAACGCATGCCCTCCCTGATGTCCTCTCCCATTTCTGGTTCACAACCGGGTTGTAAGGCTCGTGAATTCACGTTACACAAAGCTATGCCACACAGGCCGTGCTTTGATCATCACCACAAAACTTTGCTTTTTAACTGAAGCCTTGATCAATTGCAACTTAGGCATGCCACACAGGCAATTCACTCTATGCGTTTGATATCCATCAGTATATAACCCCTGAGCTCGTACGTCTCAGAGAAGGGCGTTAAGCAAAAGAATAAATTCTCCGCCGCCATACAGATATATATTTAATAGAAATCAATCACACAGACTAAAATCCAATGTAAGACACACAGTCCATTTACAAGTTCGTTCTGGGTCTGAACGAAACCGGAGGCACCTAGTACCCAGCATATCCATCGATCTCCAAGTACGTCTGGACGATCACCAACTGTTTCCATCTTCTTGGGTGTACAGCCCAATCAAGATCATCAGTAATCACCCAAACAACGTGAAGACTTCCGGTCTTCAACGACCGTCTTCATCTTCGACACCACGTCGAATCAGTTGTTCAGAATGGGATAAACCCGGTCTTTCTGAACAACTCGCGTATATATACAATAAACATGTGTTACACAAACACAACATACGCCTCATTCCAATTCAGAATATTATTTTATTCAAATATTCTTATGTTTTGGGAAAGGTTCCCATTAATTTTATCAAAGATAAATTCTTTAAATTTATTCTATAATCTCCTTTGAATATCAATTCAAACTAGTCGGGATTAGCGAACCACACCGAAGTAATCATTTATTTTAATTTCCCAATCCCAACCTATTCATCCCATGAAGTAAAACTGGTAATACTTCATATCTAACACCACGGTGTTATCGGTAAATTCAATTACCATTACACATTCAAATCTAATTAAAGATTTAACTATCGCCTGGAGCAAAACTGGTGATACTCCATTCTTGATCATTTCAATCTAATTAAAGATTCATTAAAACTCCACTTAGTTGTAATCTTCACTGAAATCAATATCCTGTCTTTAACTGGGTTAAAGAACCAATGTCATTTAAAACACGGCCCACAATAAACCCTAAAAATACATTCATTAATTATCGGGTTAAAGAACAAGTGTTATTTAAAACACTGTTCACGATAAACCCAAAAATCATTACCAATTCCATTCCAATTAAATATTATTTAATTCATACACTTCATTAAATCTAAATAAAAAGATTTAATCTTTTCTCAACTGGGTTCAAGAACAGTGTTAATAGAGACACCATTCACGACAAACCCAAATCACATTTGATATTAAATACAAGGCTCTGAATAGAAATTATATCGGCTTATATTCAATATCAAACTCTACGACTAACAAATATCGATATATATATATATATATATATATATATCTTTCAAATTCCCATAACAATATCTGTATCATCATGAAATCCAACATCGAAATATTCCGAAGACAATTTCGATTCAAATCCATTCCAATGCAATTATTGGAAATTCTGGTTATTTTCAAAACCATTTCAAATCCAATTTATTTATTTTTAAAAATAAATAAATTACTATTCTAGTTCAAAACTAGTTCATTTCGATAAAAATCTATTTTTATCTTTTCAAATATGGAGTTTTTCATCCCAAATCTTCACAAATCATTTCTTATGAGTTTACACAAATTATTACTATTTTTAATAATTTTATCAAGGCCCGTACAGTCGATTTCCATCAATGGCCATCGAACTGCACTTACAGTGACCTTTTCCAAATTTTATTTGGACATAATTCCAAATCCAACCGTTAGATTTAAATTTCAAATATTCATTAGAAAGCTCTTTTCGATACGAACCCAACGGTTCCAGTTTTAGGAAAATCCGACGGTCGGATCTCCCGCAATATCCATTCGAAGTCAATGGTCGAAATTCGCGAACTGCCGCGGCGCCGCGCGTTCTATTCAGGCCGTTATATTATATATATATATAATATATATAATATATAATTCGTCGATTTCCTTTTAAAACGCATTATATAAATCGTTTTAAATTTGTTTTCAAAATGATTTCAACTTCATTTCAAATTCAAATCAAATTTGAAATTTTCCTTATAAATTCGTTTTAAATTCATTTCAAATTGATTTCTAATTCAATTTCAGTTCGTTTTCAGTTCAATTCAATTTCAATTCAAATTCATTTATATTCAATTTTAATTCGAATTCACTTATATTCAATTTCAATTTGAATTCATTTCTATTCAGTTTCAGTTCGAATTTCAATTCTTTTCAAAATATCAGATTTTGAAATCACTTTCGATATTCATTATAAAATGAATGAAATCGATATAAATATCATTCACGTCTAAATGGCATCAATCTAATCAACGCGGCTTCATATATTTCTATTTTCAAATATTCTATTTCAAATATTTCTTTTTCAAATATTTCTATTCAAATATTTCTTTTTCAAATATTTCTATTCAAATATTTCTTTTTCAAATATTTCTATTCAAATATTTCTTTTTCAAATATTTCTATTCAAAACTGTAATGAAGCCCAATCAATTACCATATAATGTTAATTATATGAATTTTCTACACCACATGTACACAATAACAACGATGAATAATCAACCATCATCCAAAGTGCATTCTACACTGTATAAGCATCAAATATAAATATTTAACGCTCATAACAGTCTGTCAATCAATCGATCGACATACAACTAATTATTGGGATTAGTGTATGTCATATATCATCCCAATACCCGTGTGGGGTTTCAAACAATCAAACACAGATTTTATTTGTGCAGTTGGGCGATGTGTAAAATTTATCGTCCCACTCAATATCAGTCAATGTGTGTATATAAACAAATCGTCCGATCTGTTTATTTTTATTTCATTTCATATACACGTTAAAAATTCCATTTTTAACTATAAAATATTTTCAACTATATAAATTTTTTATTTCATTTCACATCACATCACACAATCAACTACACATCAAAATCAAACAAACAAGCATACAAGCCGTCAATGGTCTGTGAACGACGGGTGTCGGGTGCTACTAAACACCGTCTGCATCCTAGTATATATTATTAACTAGAAAACAAAATTAAAAGGTGAGAAGTTCTCACAGAATTGCTAATCCAACGCCACGACTCTTCTTAGGTAGAAATCTTCGTCGTTCCTGCCTCTTGTCACTTTCTTTGCCTGTATTATCTACATATGTAAAAATCGAATTTTTACTTCGCTATTCAATATATAAAAATCAAATTTTTACTTTGTTATTCAATATATAAAAATCAAATTTTTACTTTGCTATTCAATATATAAAAATCGAATTTTTACTTTGCTATTCAATATATAAAAATCGAATTTTTACTTTGCTATTCAATATATAAAAATCGAATTTTTTACTTTGCTATTCAATATATAAAAATCGAATTTTTACTTTGCTATTCAATATATAAAAATCGAATTTTTACTTTGCTATTCGATATATAAAAATTCTAGTTTTACATCGCTAAAAATCGTATCTTTCCTATTTTAAAAATCTAATATTTTCTATTTTAAAATTTTAATCTTTTCTATTTTAAAAATCTAATCTTTTCTATTTTAAAAATCTAATCTTTTCTATTCTTTTTCAAATAAAGAAATTAGTTTTTATTCACTACTGAAATCAGTTTTTATAATATATATAAAAAAAATAAAAAGAATATATAAACACTTACAGGGTTCTAACTCGGACGAAGGGGAAAAGAGGAGGTCGGAGGAACCGTGGGGGTTGCTGGAGGGGGTCGCCAGCGTCAGAGGGTTAGGGAAGGCGGCGGGCTTCGCGGTGGAGGGTCGGATCGGAGGAAGAAAAGAAGGGGGAGGGAGGAAGAACGGAGCTGCTGTAGTGGAGGGGAGCGTGAAGAAGAGGGGGAGGAGGACGCGGAGGAGAAGGGGAGGTGAGGGGGGCCCGCGCCAGAGGCAGCGGTGGTGGATGGCACGGGTCCACGACTCCGGCGAGATTTTTTTTCTTTTTTCTTTAAAATCGATTTGAACGATAAATGAGGGAAGGGGGTTGACCTTAGGGAATATAATATATATATATATATATTAATTAATTAATTCAATAAAGTAACTTTTTCCTTCGAACTCGAAATGAGACCCACAGCCTGTCGTCCCTAGCGTTCTACCCCCATTCCGAACACAATGGGATATGTATCGTAAGCCGGTTCGACCGTTTCGATTAGTTTTCATTTAAATTAAAGTTTAAATCTATATATTCAATTTTAAACGTACATTTCAATTTACCGAGTCCACATACGGTCTCTAAAAATTCCCGAAAAATTATTTCTAGCTTCGTATTGACGATACGGTCCTAACAAAACTAATTTCGTCGAATTCTGAGATCGACTGAAAAATGGTCATTTTCCAGTCGATTAAAATCAACTGAAACTGGTCAAACGCGTTTTCCTTTGCCACGCTCATATTTTGATTCGAAAAATTATGAAATTTGAAACCTAGCAATAATTTGACATCACAGACCCAAAAAAAGTGGTTTCGTCGAAATCCGAGATCGTTTGCAAAATTTCCATTTTTAAGGGCCTGAATTCCATAGCGACTATTCAGAAATTTCAACTGGACATATCTTCTAATCCCCGCTATGAAATTTTGATTTTTCCGATTTGTTGGAAAGATATCCTCAAATAGATCCTATTATTTTTGGTTTCACTAAAATCCGGTTTATTTTGCACCCGGTATGTTCAATTGAAGTTTGAAAGCGAATTATCGAACTACCGCGCCATTTTCAATTCCTTTTATAATTAAAATAAAATTATTATATTCTAACGACGACGTATATAAATATATACGTCAAATTCTATTCAAAATAAATTTCTCGTCGTTTTTATTTAAAATAATTCATTTTAAATAATCAAAATTCGCTAAAATTGCCGAAATAAAAATTTTAAACTGGCCCAGATATCCGGGTTATTACAATCTCCCCCACTTAAAACTTTTCGTCCCCGAAAAGGAACGAAGCCGAAAGTTGTTTAACAAATCAACTCAACTTCCATTATTTTCATTACGGCTTAAGTTCTTCAACTTTTCAGTTTCTAAGAACTTTTCAAATTTTTCAAAAATTTGGCTAACACCCTAAATTTTTGAAATTTTTTGCCATAACCTCCCCTGCACCGGGAGCACAGAAAAATCCTGAAATTGCCATACAGGCCTTCTGATCTTAAAAAGAAAAAGAAAAAGCCAATCGGCTTATAAAATCATCATCACCCAAACAAAACAGTAAATTATGATAAACATGTACCTATTTGTCGGGCAAACAAATTTTATTCTTCTGCTCTAGCCTCTTTGCTATGACCTGTTCAATGTAAGTACAAGTATATGCAAGAAAATGCGACCAAATTTCAATACAATTCATTATTTGATTCAATTTGGCTAAATGGTACAAATTTTATTAATCATACAATAATCAAACAATACAACCATCAATCCATTAGTTGATTAGCTTTTCAAATTCATAACTTTGATATATAGTCAAAAATCAGATTTTTGATGCCAAATCACAACAATAGGCCCTATCTAATTTTGTTTCTCACACCAGTCAATAGGAGAGATATAAATATCACACCTTCGACACTCGAACACTAATTCTGATGATGTAGCTACAATCATCAGAATCATCTCCGGACGACTAGAGTGTGAATCTATATCTATCCAGTATATTAAAACTTCAAATACACGTTTGCAAGGCGTATATGCAAAATCTTTATATACTGGACTGTCCAAATCAATATAAAATAAATAATCAAATACGAATAATTGATTTAAATTTCAAAACAAAATTGGTTTTCACTTTAAAAACATACTCTTCACACTCGTTCTAGGATACTACTGATCCCATCTCTAACGAGTCATTCCCATTGGATATTACTAATCCAACATCAGATGAATTCTTTCATATGGTTCTAATGTGCCTTGTCATCTGAGCTTTGTAAACCAAAGCTCTGATACCAACTGTAAAAACCCGTAACTTCCCCGGTGAGGAAAGCGCAGATAGTTCGAGAACAAGCCACAACAGAACGCAGATGGAAGAACATTTCATTGTTATTACAATAGTTCCATCAGATTACAAGAATATACAGAGTATGAATGAATATTACATAGAAATATCAGAGATTTAAATTACATTTAAATACATAGAAGCGGAAAATAATACAATACACAACTAGAAGTAATACACGGATACAAAGCTTTCCGAGTATTGTTCCAGCTGTAAACCAGGATCCTGTGAATATAAATCTGCAAAACCAAAACTACTAGCTGCTCGTGTCAAAATAAGGGCACCCAGAGTTTAGGTTAAAATAATAAACTCCAGGTCAGTCATGGGACTGGTGTGAGAACTAAAACAGTTATTAATCTTTATTTCAAAGTTAGGTAAATCAAGGGACCACGCCGTATAACACGGAACGGGTTTCCTTCCAAGAATACCCACCGTGGCTCCTACATGGTCCCCCGGTAACTTGTTTTACGGCGACCCTCTCGAGCCTCCTGGCCACTGCTTAACCAACCCCCACCACAAGGGACATGTGGGGGTAAGAGTCTCCCGTTTGCCACCAAACCGCGAAGCGAGAACCCCCCATCATGACTGCAACAAGAACTGGTGATACTCCATTCTCGATCATTTCAATCTAATTAAAGATTCATTAAAACTACACTTAGTTTTAATCTTCACTGAAATCAATATCCTATCTTTAACTGGGTTAAAGAACCAATGTCATTTAAAACACGGCCCACAATAAACCCTAAAAACACATTCATTAATTATCAGGTTAAAGAAAAAGTGTTATTTAAAACACTGTTCACGATAAACCCAAAAATCAATACCAATTCCATTCCAATTAAATATTATTTAATTCGTACACTTCATTAAATCTAAATAAAAAGATTTAATCTTTTCTCAACTGGGTTCAAGAACAGTGTTAATAAAGACACCATTCACGACAAACCCAAATCACATTTGATATTAAATACAAGGCTCTGAATAGAAATTATATCGGCTTATATTCAATATCAAACTCTACGACTAACAAATATCATATTGGAAATAATAATATATATATATATCTTTCAAATTCCCATAACAATATCTGTATCATCACGAAATCCAACATCGAAATATTCCGAAGACAATTTCGATTCAAATCCATTCCAATGCAATTATTAGAAATTCTGGTTATTTTCAAAACCATTTCAAATCCAATTTATTTATTTTTAAAAATAAATAAATTACTATTCTAGTTCAAAACTAGTTCATTTCAATAAAAATCTATTTTTATCTTTTCAAATATGGAGTTTTTCATCCAAAATCTTCACAAATCATTTCTTATGATTTTACACAAATTATTACTATTTTTAATAATTTTATCAAGGCCCATACAGTCGATTTCCATCAATGGCCATCGAACTGCACTTACAGCGACCTTTTCCAAATTTGATTTGGACATAATTCCAAATCCAACCGTTAGATTTCAAATTTCAAATATTCATTAGAAAGCTCTTTTCGATACGAACCCAACGGTTCCGGTTTTAGGAGAATCCGACAGTCGGATCTCCCGCAATATCCATTCGAAGTCAATGGTCGAAATTCGCGAACTGCCGCGGCGCGGCGCGTTCTATTCAGGCCGTTATATTATATATATAATATATACTTCGTCGATTTCCTTTTAAAACGTATTATATAAATCGTTTTAAATTCGTTTTCAAAACAATTTCAACTTCATTTCAAATTCAAATCAAAATTGAAATTTTCCTTATAAATTCGTTTTAAATTCATTTCAAATTGATTTCAATTCAAATTGATTTCTAAATCAATTTCAGTTCGTTTTCAGTTCAATTCAATTTCAATTTGAATTCATTTATATTCAATTTCAATTCGAATTCACTTATATTCAATTTCAATTTGAATTCATTTCTATTCAGTTTCAGTTCGAATTTCAATTCTTTTCAAAATATCAGATTTTGAAATCACTTTCGATATTCATTATAAAATGAATGAAATCGATATAAATATCGTTCACGTCTAAATGGCGTCAATCTAATCAACGCGGCTTCATATATTTCTATTTTCAAATATTCTATTTCAAATATTTCTTTTTCAAATATTTCTATTCAAATAATTCTTTTTCAAATATTTCTATTCAAATATTTCTTTTTCAAATATTTCTATTCAAAACTGGAATGAAGCCCAATCAATTACCATATAATGTTAATTATATGGATTTTCTACACCACATGTACACAATAACAACGATGAATAATCAACCATCATCCAAAGTGCATTCTACACTGTATAAGCATCAAATATAAATATTTAACGCTCATAACAGTCTGTCAATCAATCGATCGACATATAACTAATTATTGGGATTAGTGTATGTCATATATCATCCCAATACCCATGTGGGGTCTCAAACAATCAAAAACAGATTTTATTTGTGCAGTTGGGCGATGTGTAAAATTTATCGTCCCAATCAATATCAGTCAATGTGTGTATATAAACAAATCGTCCAATCTATTTATTTTTATTTCATTTCATATACACGTTAAAAATTCTATTTTTAACTATAAAATATTTTCAACTATATAAATATTTTATTTCATTTCACATCACACAATCAACTACACATCAAAATCAAACAAACAAGCATACAAGCCGTCCATGGTCTGTGGACGACGGGTGTCGGGTGCTACTAAACACCGTCTGCATCCTAGTATATATTATTAACTAGAAAACAAAATTAAAAGGTGAGAAGTTCTCACAGAATTGCTAATCCAACGCTACGACTCTTCTTAGGTAGAAATCTTCGCCGTTCCTGCCTCTTGTAACTTTCTTTACCCGTATTCTCTACATATGTAAAAATCGAATTTTTACTTTGCTATTCAATATATAAAAATCCAATTTTTACTTTGCTATTCAATATATAAAAATCGAATTTTTACTTTGCTATTCAATATATAAAAATCGAATTTTTACTTTGCTATTCAATATATAAAAATCGAAATTTTACTTTGCTATTCAATATATAAAAATCGAATTTTTACTTTGCTATTCAATATATAAAAATCGAATTTTTACTTTGCTATTCAATATATAAAAATCGAATTTTTACTTTGCTATTCAATATATAAAAATTCTGTTTTTACACCGCAAAAATCGTACCTTTCCTATTTTAAAAATCAAATCTTTTCTATTTTAAAAATCTAATCTTTTCTATTTTAAAAATCTAAACTTTTCTATTTTAAAAATCTAATCTTTTCTATTCTTTTTCAAATAAAGAAATTAGTTTTTATTCACTACTGAAAGCAGTTTTTATAATATATATAAAAAAATAAAAATAAAATATATAAACACTTACAGGGTTCTAACTCGGACAAAGGTGAAAAGAGGAGGTCGGAGGAGCCGTGGGGGTTGCTGGAGGGGGTCGCCGGCATCAGAGGGTTAGGGCAGGTGGCGGGCTTCGCAGTGGAGGGTCGGATCGGAGGAAGAAAAGAAGGGGGAGGGAGGAAGAACAGAGCTGCTGCAGTGGAGGGGAGCGGGAAGAAGAGGGGGAGGAGGACGCGGAGGAGAAGGGGAGGTGAGGGAGGGCCCGCGCCAGAGGCGGCGGTGGTGGATGGCACGGGTTCACGGCTCCGGCGAGATTTTTTTTTCTTTTTTATTTAAAATCGATTTGAACGATAAATGAGCGAAGGGGGTTGACCTTAGGGAATATAATATATATATATATATATATATATATATATATTAATTAATTCAATAAAGTAACTTTTTCCTTCGAACTCGAAACGAGACCCACCGCCTGTCATCCCTAGCATTCTACCCCCATTCCGAACACAATGGGATATGTATCGTAAGCCAGTTCGACCGTTTCGATTAGTTTTCATTTAAATTAAAGTTTTAATCTATATATTCAATTTTAAACGTACATTTCAATTTACCGAGTCCACATACGGTCTCTAAAAATTCCCGAAAAATTATTTCTAGCTTCGTATTGACGATACGGTCCTAACAAAACTAATTTCGTCGAATTCTGAGATCGTATGAAAATTGGCCATTTTCCAGTCAATTAAAATCAACTGAAACTGGTCAAACGCGTTTTCCTTTGCCACACTCACATTTTGATTCCAAAAATTATGAAATTTGAAACATAGCAATAATTTGACATCACGGACCCAACAAAAGTGGTTTCGTCGAAATCCGAGATCGTTTGCAAAATTTCCATTTTTAAGGGCCTGAATTCCATAGCAACTATTCAGAAATTTCAACTGGACATATCTTTTGATCCCCGCTGCGAAATTTTGATTTTTCGGATTCGTTGGAAAGATATCCTCAAATAGATCCTATTATTTTTAGTTTCACTAAAATCCGGATTATTTTGCACCCGGTATGTTCAATTGAAGTTGGAAATCGAATTATCGAACTACCGCGCCATTTTCAATTCCTTTTATAATTAAAATAAAATTATTATATTCTAACGACGACGTATATAAATATATACGTCAAATTCTATTCAAAATAAATTTCTCATCGTTTTATTTAAAATAATTCATTTTAAATAATCAAAATTCGCTAAAATTGCCAAAATAAAAATTTTAAACTGGCCCAGATTTACGGGTTATTACATTTCTATATAATCAAAATTTTGATACAAGAATTTTTCATATAGCGGAATTTGAAAATATAATTTGAATACAGAAAAATCTTTACTGTTTGAAATCTTCAGAGTGCGCCATCTTTGGAATCCCTAGTTTTCGCCATCTTGGAATCTGCAACTGAAATCTTTAAAATCTGTAATACTCAGGTCTGACCCGAGCGTTTCATGAAAAACATAAAAAAATCGAGTCAGGATTAATCATAGTTCAAGTAAATTAAGTTTAATATAAACCGAATACAATGATTAAGTCTAACATCAAATATATTATTTGTGCTTATCAGTTTTTATCTCAGGAACACCCGGTCACGAAAGCCAGCAGATACACACGTGCACAAGTACACTTGTGCACTGCCCCAGCATTTCGCGGCTGCAAATAACAAATACACTGAAGATCAGAGGGTATGCACGAATATTACAGCAGAACAGGGGCATGTAGCACGTTCAAGTGCATCAATGCCTAACACGAGGGACATAACCTCAAACGCAAAGCATGCATTTCAAAAGGCAGGGTGCCGCAATTTACTAAGCTACATTTAACAGAAATGCAAAAAGGAACATGGCAACATGAAGCCCACACTTGCTGCAGCATGAGATCAATGTATGCCAATGTACTCGTGTACATATGCAATTGTCAAATAAAAGAATTATATAGGGGTGCATATCTCAAAAACTAACCACTAAATTGAGCAATTGTTGTCACAACTCTTTCTAATTTGTCTACTTTATTTGGATCTACAGGTTTCACTGTTGCAAGTAGTCCAACAGCTACCGAGCTAAGAAATATCAAATGAAAAGCCATAAAATCGTGATCAAGAAAATAAGTAACACTGCAACAAATTAATTTATGTAATATTTCAACTTATCATTCATTTAATTATATAAGATAAGCGGAGTGTTTCATTAGTCTTTCTAAGATATAAAATCATGTAAACATTTTCAAGTCGATTGACTACCTATGCTAATCATTTTAAACACCACAGATCAAATCTAAGACTGTCCCACAAAGCATACCACTTATTCTATGCTCGGTAACATTTTCACCCTACCAAGTTATAATTTCTTCAACTGGTTTACACTTTACATAGATCATACTTGGTAATAATACACCAACAACCACTAATATGTGGTTGCGATGAAATAACAAATAATCAATGATACCAAGCTTAGAAGTATAAACATTTTCAATTTAATCATAATTAAGTTGACCTTTAATTAATTTTTATGAATGATAAAGTAGCAAACAAGGATATAGTACATATGTAGGTTAACAACTACAATGCAGGTTCAATACATGTGTAGTTTTAAGTGAACCATGGTATAATA
Organism: Allium sativum; assembly: GCA_030737875.1. Lineage (NCBI taxonomy): Eukaryota > Viridiplantae > Streptophyta > Magnoliopsida > Asparagales > Amaryllidaceae > Allium > Allium sativum. The sequence goes on along the minus strand of CM060925.1, from coordinate 431,071,595 downwards.
CATATGTATGTTGACAACTATTATGCAGCAGGTTACAATGCATGTAAACTTCAAGTGAGCCAGGGTGTAGTACATATGTAGGTTGACCACTTAACAGGGAACTGGAAAACAAATAGGGGGAACTCCTGAACTAAGAATACAGCCACCACTTGCATCATTTTCAATAAGGAAATACAATCACGAGGTGCAGTAAAAAGGAATACCCTTTTTTTCACTTCAAATACTGTTAATCTCATACTGTTAACCCATATACGCCAAACTTACACTTGCATACACACATAAATGCATATATATATATACACACACACACACACATACATACACCAGCACTCACACATACGTACAACACAGATGCATATATATGCAAATACACACTCATGCAGCGCATGCAGCACACATGCAAAAACACTCTACACTTGCACATACACATTCGTATGAATAGTCATATGTATACACGCATACACAGTCACACATACATATGCACAACAGAATACATACATATATATATTTCATAAACATCCTTAACATGCTCACCTATGCCGGAAAATAGGAAGTACAACGGGTATGCATAAAAACATTTAAAGAGTGAGTATGTGTAACCTTAAATCTGGTCAACCCCTAAGTGCATAAGTATACATCCAAAATGTTTATTAAGATTATCAGGTTCATATGTACATACATTCATACATACATACATATATATATATATATATATATATATGTATATGTATATATGTCAAGTGGGCACAGGAAGGGGTGTATTTTGATCCGCACATTTTAGTGATTATATCGGCCCTAACAAAGTAACAGGATATAATATGATATGTGTGTTTACAAGTAGACAGGGTGTTCCAACGTGCCCAACAATAATACCAGTTTAACTGGGTTCGGCATTCATCCGATGAACAAAGGCTAAATATAACAAAAGTATAATATGTATACTTCATTAAACAGTGTTCAGCATATCGAATGTGACAAAGGTATAATATGTATATGATTTAATATCCCAGTTTTTATCCGATCTTTACAAGCCAAACAGAGCATGATTTTCGACATAACTACGAAACTGAAAACACTTTCTTCTAACCTTATTCTAATTACTGTTATATTGTTCAAGTTAACAAAGGTTATAACACCTATACAAGTTACAAACACATATGCAGGTTTCAAGACATATTGTTCAAGTAACAAAGGAGGGTATAACACCTATGCAAGTCAATATTTATCTATATATAGGCAGTTTGAGACAGGTTGAACATTCATGTATATATAAAGATACATACGCAGTTTGAAATAGGTGACAATTGGGTAAGGGATGCACACCAGATATATATGGGTATATGTGTGCACCTATGGGAAATCCCAGTTTCAAGGCAACCAAATCAATGATGAAAAAGGCAGCAGACATACGGAATACACAACAACATACAAGATCACAAACAAAACACACAATTTAACTATTATATTTAGTTTAATATTGATGTAAATTTACTCGAAAGAAGTAAATCGTGAGTTCCCTAAGAAACTCACCTTGAATGGCATAGCGGCGCCACGTAGACGATGGACTGCGGTGGCTCGACTGGGCTTCAGGAAGAGGAAGCAACAACATCCAAAATCAAACCTTAAGCAGAAACAGACTGGTTGGCTAAAGCAGGCTTCGGGGCGACGAAGAGAGAAGCAAGGCGAGAGCTAAAAAGGCGATGGCTTCAGCGTAGCAGGTTAGGGTCGATGCCTCGATTTCTTTGGTGACAAGGAAGATGGTGACCAGTTTAAACGGAAAAGAGGCACGATTAACGAAGGCCGATCAATTGAAGGAGTAGACATTTAAATTTCGAGGAGGACCAGTCGAATTTTGAGGAGGAATGATTTAGGGCTTATGATACTAAACCATCCGATAATCATAGGATAAAGGCTTTTAAAATATTTGATACTAAACTGTAAACGAACAATTGAAAAGTGAACTCAACCCGCTAGATACTGCTTTGAGATCATATCAAATGCTAAATAAAAAAGGTAGGAAGTAAATCGGGTGAAGAATCAAAGACGTAGGGTTCAGGTAGAGATTCGAAGCAGGGACTTGTGATGATTAGGGGAGAGTTCGACGTCGGCAGAGGTAGAGAACAACAATACAATTATATTTTAATCTTAAACGATAAGGGGATTCATAGATGCGAAGGCATGTGTGACCCTTCTGTTTCAATTTAGGTGTGAAGGCCCATGAGCTCCCCAAACCAAACTCAATAATTATAATATACTATAAATGTTTATAATGGAAATGAATGCATATTGAAGTATAAGTAAAATGTAAAAGTTAGTATTTAACTCTGCATAAAGGTTTGAGATCCTTGGTTTTAAAACAAAAAGTTTTATATTTGTTCTTAAAGTAAAGAAAGTTCAAAGTTTTAAACTTTATTTGAATGTTTGAAATCCTTTTTTTGAAAAGTTAGTGAATTCATTTAGAAAAGAGATTTAAAGTTTCTTAGTTATTAAACTTTGAAACTACATCAATAGCGATTGTCGCTATGAATGCAGTTTAATTTACTGCAAAACCACGAATTTGAAAAAAAATATCAAGTTTTATACTTCAATTTTCTTGAAAATGATTTATGAACCTAAAAATTCTATTTTAACGTAATAATGATGATTATGAAAAGTTAATCAAGTTTTTAATTATTAATTATTACTATATTTGCTTGTTAATTAATAATAAATTAACTTTCCAAGGTTTAATAATTTAACCTAATTGAATATTAAATACTAATTAATTTAATTCTGAAAGAAAGATTAGTCCTTAATTAATTTTGTTTATAAATTAATGAGTTAAGTATTTAATTAATGATTAATTATTAATTAGGGAATTAATTAGTACTTAGGAAAATATTTAGCAAGTTAATTATAAGTACTTAATTAAAACTACTTTTAATTACTTATTAAGTGTTATTTATGATTTAATAAATTTTATCAAGCTTTATTTATTTATTACTTAATCAAATTGAACTATTTAATTAATTACTAAGTAATTAATTAATATTTTTTTATTCAGTCACTAATTGATAATATTAGATCTAATTACTTTAATTAAGACTTCATTAAGATTAGTTAAGGTTTAATTATGTTTCATTTTCAATTGACTTATGATTTAAAAATCATGAGTTTTTAACTAAGTTCAACAGATAAATTGAAGATTTTATTTTTCATAAATCCATTTAAAACTTTTCAACCGTATTTTTTTAAGTTAATTTTGAATTAAAGGATCTCTTGACATCTCTCTCTAGTAACCTCAAACAAACATGAGCAGAAATTTACGTTAAGGGCTTACCACTAAGGTCCAATTAGTTTAAAGGACACGACTTTTAAAGAACAATTTTCAAGGACAAAAAAAAGTCGCAGCTGTTATTTTGTAAATCTAAAACCTTACTTGATCTTCATCAAAATGGCGATTTCAAAAGTTTTCATGTTTCAAACGAATCGATTGAAAGATTCGATTTTATTTCTATAGCCACAATCGATTGAACGATTCGATTGAATGATTCGATTGAAAGAATCGATTGAACGATTCGATTTTCAAAAGCTTTTCATTTAATGTCATGTGTTGATGAAGTGAAGGAGGACTGCTGTGTTTTGATGATGTATGGTTGGTTTCAGAGTGCATAGAAATGAAAAACAGAGAGAAGATGGGAAGCAAATGGAAATCAAATGTAAAAATAAAATTAGAACAGGATGTAAAAACAGTACTACAAGTGCAGTGTAAAATATAATTTTGTGTGGATTGAATGCAGGAGCATTTCCAATTTTGTAACTAATAGTTGTAATGTTCACGTAGTTGGTTTCATGTACTTCTTTTTATATTTTCAAATAAAGATAAATACTTTATCTTTTTCAGAGAAGGAAGAACAGCCTGTAGTAATGATACAATGAAATACTAGTTGGTTTATGTGATTTGACTGTGAAACTGTCTGCTCATGTATATATTTTTGATTTAATGTAATACTAGCTTTAAGTGTCTGTCATGAATTTATTTTTATATTATTCAAATAAAGATAAATACTTTTGTCTTTTTTAGAAAAGGAAGAACAACTTGCAATAATGATCTAAATCATATTGGCATGCTTGAACTTTTGTGTATACTGTGTAATACAGTACAATTAAAATTGCGAACAATACAGAAGCCATAGATATTATTTTTTAACAAAAAAGATAATAAAAAAGGAAGAACAGCCAATTGCGTAACTTCCCACTGTTCTTTCCAGCTACTTTAAACACAAATACAAATAAACATGACTGCAAGTTCATAGCCATTATAGTTATAAGCACAACAATAAACAATATGACTGCGACTATCATGGTAGATCAGTCTTCGTATCGCTGCACCCACTAAATAACGCTTGTTGATCCTCGAATTCCTACAAAGGAAATTTGAATATGTATCAGCAAGGATGAAATTAGAAAGAAAAATAATTGATAAAATGATAACATATTTTTGATTTAGTTAGCCTACCATGAGCTTGGAGTGATATGCTTTATTGTTGTAATTTATTATGTAACTAAATTTTGGAAAAGCATTTCGTTATAATTTATTATGTAACTAAATTGTTTGCACAAAACCATAAATGCTTTTATCTTTTTTATGCAAGCTTTAAATCAAGTTCATATGGTATGTAATAAGTGTAAATAATGAGTAAAACATCAAACTTGTTTAACATGTATTATTTATTTTCAAACATAAGTAGAGCTAAACATGTAATTATCTTTTTTAAATCTGAAGTTCAGGTTTTAAAAGATAGATGCAACTATCTTTTTTAAATCAAAAATAAATTAAGATATTCTACTAAACATTTAAAAGTTGTTAATTACAAAAATGCAATTTTGTAATCAAAAGATCAGTTTTATCATTAACATTGCATATTTACAACTAATAATTAACACATGACATATATGAAAGAGGCTATATGATAGTAGGATCGTGTAGAATGGAGAATAGGATGTAGTGTATATATTAGAGTAGAAAGCAGTAAATCATACAGTCGATTTATACTGGTTCAGACCACTGTCCTACGTCCAGTCCCAGACTCACTTCTGGTATTTCACAAATACTAAAACCCTCACTTCACCCGGAGGAATAGGTTCACAATTACCCGAACAACTGAACGGGGTTTTCTTGCCTCAACCACTGAAGAGGTCTCTTCCAATACAGAATAATTGATGACTTATTTGTGTTCTTGTTAGCACTGATATGTCAGTATATAGTACACCCTTCCTATAGTCTTTCCTTGATGATAAACGTGAAGCTTGTGAAAGATTATAGAATATGATATTGAGAATAGTATGCTTTTTGAAAACTAGAGAGCTTTGAATAATATAGAGAGAGATAGAATGAAATTCAGTGAGTTAATCAGTTAATAAAGTCCATATTTATAATATACAAAGAGTTGTAACTAATCATAAAGAGTTTCCATCAAGAGAAACGATCTAGAGAGTTGTGACTCTTCATAATAGGTTGCAACTTTTCATAATCAGATGTCTGAAAATTTTATTCAGATGTCTGTTTTAAAATTAAAAATGAAATAGCAAAGAAATAGTGCATTTCATAGTAGATTCAGACGTCTGAAAAAAAATTAGAATAGACGTATGAATATTACGGTAAATTTAATTTTTGTCTCAGCAAACAGACGTCTGTCTGATTTAAACCAGATGTCTGTTTTCTGGGAAAAATATATTCTTTGCCTCTTTTGAATATGAAAACATGTATATGTGATATGTGTGTGTGTGTAATCATCAAGGAAGACTTTAACATGAATATCTAGGACTAACAGACTCTTACAACATATTCCATCTTCATTTTGGTGTTCTTGAATCTGTTTGTCGAATATCTTCCTGCAAAACAAGGTTAGATGATAATATATATGCTTATATATAGTTGTCATAGTCAAAACGCTATGTAGCGAGATTCAACATTCTCCCCCTTACCCGTCAATACGCATATAATGTTACTCATTTCTTCCCCTTTGTCATTTGACAAAAAGGAATACTTATTAAAAAAAACTTAAGTACATATGCGATACACACAAACAGACACAGAAACAGACAAGATATGTAAACAAGCATACCAACAAACAGAACATATTACAGCACATACTAGAGTTTTGTGTGAAACATAAAGAGAAGTACCAAACTATATTACATACCATTTAGATTAGTTAAAGAGTTTTCAAGAAAAATACGTAGACCAGCATACCATCAACCATGCTTACCATCCCTCTGAAGTAGATTCCTCAATAGTTGTCCCACCGTCTTTTGGAGAGCCTCGTTCGGAGTCGGTAACTTCTTCAGCAGAACTTGAAGACCAATGAAAAGGAGCTGGAGCTTGAGCTTGGCTCGAAGAAATGCTAGTGCAACTTTTTCCCAAATTTTATTCAAGAATCCTATGATAGAATCAAACTTCTTAGTTTTTTGTTTTTGATAATGTTTTAATTCTTCATGAAGTTTGGCTTGGTTTTGGGATAGCATTACTAAGGCTTGTTTGGATGAAGTTTCAAGAGAAATAATATGAATATCGTCATCTTCTTCTTCTTCCCTAACTTGGCGACGGTGAGAAGGCTCCAAAATGATTGATTTTGGGTTGGAGGCTACATGTTCAGTCCAAGTTTCGAGAGACATAAATTCTAAAATAGCGGGATTTGGAGGGATATCCATAAGTTTCAAGGTTTTTGGACCAATTTCTTTGATGCGTAAAGAGGGAGTATTAGGTATATTTATTTCACAAGCAGCAAGGATCCGCGTAATATACGCACCATAGTGTAAAGTCTTGTACTTGCGCTTATATGTGATATCGGTCCATTCATCCATGATAATTTTAGCGCAATTGATTTGTTTGTTAGAGTATAAAGCGTAAAGAGCTTGAAAATCTCTTTTGTAAACTTTTTATAGTGCCCTTACCGAGGTTGAATGGTTCATACAAGAATGCGATTTAAGTAGACGAGCTTGTGGTCGGAGATGAGTGGAGGTAAGCTCTTGCATATTAATGAGATTATCGAAGAGAAATTTTTGTGAAATTTCATCTTCAGTGGTCATATCTACATCTATGGTGTCTATATCTAGACCGTGCCAAGCACATTCTAAGATTTTCCCTAGTCTTTGCATAGAAAGAAGCACTCGTTTTCATAAACCCAAGACCAAACAGAATCCTTTTTGACTTGTGGTTTGGTGTGATCAAGATTCAAGTTTGCTAAAAACAATTTCACTAGTAGAGGATAAATTTTAACATTATTTTTGTTATAATCAACTAGTGATTCAAAGTGGAAATGTCTAGCATAGTGTAGAATTTGATAATTTGAAAAAGCATCGAATTTGACGAAAGCACCTTCGAAGAATTTTGAATCCTTCATTGCTTTATATCTAGTGGCAGTATCGTCCCGAAGCCACCTTTTGATTAATTCTTCAGAGGAAGGAAGTGCTTCTTCTTCTCTTGTTCTTTTGCCACAATTTGCCATGAATTGATTTTGAAAAGACGAAGTTTTGTGATAATTTTTTGAATTTGGGGGCTAGGGTTTTTATGGGTGGTAAAAAAATAAAGAGGTAAAAGCGAAAAAGATGAAGAAATTAATGGTTGTGATGTTTGGGAGGAGTCATATGCCCTTTTTTCTAAAAAAAAATACGTCAGACGTCTGTTTTACATCAGTTTGGAGCTCGAGAAGAATTAGTTCAAAATAGGGTTGTTTCAGACATCTGTTATTTTTGGTTTAGACGTCTGAATCTGGAGGTAGAATAATTCTTCTTAGTGAAACAGACATCTGGAATTTTTTATTAGACATATGTCTGGAAGAAATTTTTAACCTGCAAGTATTTAGTTCATTTTGTTAACATTTCAGACGTCTGTTTTATTTTGTGCAGACGTCTGATTTGAGGGTGAAATTTATTTCCTTCGTTTAGTCGGACGTCTATTTGTTTTTTCTCAGACGTTTGTTTGATGAAATGTTTGCACAATCAATTTTTATTTCATATAAGGATTAAATAACAAGTTAAATATAGAAATATATAAAATAAAGTAAATGAAACTTTTAATTTTTAGAAGATGGAGTCTTCTTCGGTGTTGATGAACTCGTTTCTTTATTGGCTTTGTAATTCTTCTCCATTGAGTTTGGATTATAAGGTGGTCGTTGTGGAGAAAAGGTATAGTATTTTAACGTGGGGTTTACCGGGTCGTTCTAAGTATGATAAGAGGAAGACGAATCAATAGGATTTGGTGGAATTGGTAGTGGTGAAGTAAAATCCTTTGCTTTTGAACCACAAAATTTGTAGATCATTTTTTCGAGAAGACTTAAGCGAGTAGCGGTAACTTTTTGTTCGAAATACAACTCTTTCTATAGAGCTATTTGTTCTGTCTGATAGTGTTGAAGGTCGGCTATTATTCATTTTGTATATGGTGATGAGAAGAGAGCTCTTTTAGCCTTCTTTGCTTCAGGAGTACATCCAGTGTGATAATTTCCCCAATGGTATTGCGGTTCATATCTAGGAGTAGATGTTGGAAATTATGGAGAATCGGAAAAACTATTTGATGTGAATGTAATATTGATTGAAGAATTTGAATTATTGGATGACATAGTGTATCTAGTTTTAATGTTGAAATTTGTGTTTGTAAGTTTGTAGTAAAGTAAACCATAGGTTTATATAAGAAGAACAACTAAGGAATATGTGGTTAGAATTTTCAAAAGTCTATAGCCAGAGAAGAACTAGAGTATTGTGAGTTTTTTTTGGGAAAAGACTAAATATAGATAGCAGGTTAAGACCACCAAAAAATCGTACTTGTGTTATTAAACACATTATACTTATTTATATATCTTTTAATGAGACAATCCCTAATTCTCATCATAATTTAATAAAAGAATTTCTAATAATGGTTTAGTGAAGATATCTGCAATCTGGTTTTCGGTTGAAACATATTCTAAATTAATAATATCTTTTTCTATATTGTCACATAAGAAATGATGTCGGATATCTATATGTTTAGTTATAGACCGATTTATTGGATTTTTAGATAAATTTATAGCACTAGTATTATCATAGTATATTATTGATTTAGTTAAATTCAATCCAAAATCTTTGAGTGTTTGTTGCATGTAAATTACTTGTGCACATGCTAAAGCAGCAGATATGTATTCTGCTTCACATGTAGAGAGTGACACACAGTTTTGTTTCTTAGTAAACCAAGATACAAGTGATTTTCCAATGAAATGGCACGTACCACTTGTACTTTCTCTATCCGTCCGGGATCCACCAAAATCAGTATCACTGTAGGATACTAATTCGAATGGACGTCCTTTCGAATAAAAAAGACCGAAGTCCTTAGTATTATTAAGATACCTTAAAACCCGTTTTACTGCTCTTAGATGTGACTCTATAGGATCTGATTGAAATCGTGCACACAAGCATACACTCAACATAATAACAGGGCGGCTTGTAGTTAAATAAAGTGAAACGACCCGAAATCCCCCTTACGGGAAATCACGGATTGAGTTGAGGACAAACCACATCAGAACGCAGACAGAAGAACATTTCATTGCTTATTACAACAATTCATCAGAATACAAGAATATACAGAGTATTAACAAATAATATACATTATAAAATATCGGAGATTACAATACATTACATAGCAGCGGAAAATAATACAATATACAACTAGAAATAATACACGGATACAGAGCTTTCCGAGTATCGTTCTAGCTGTAAATCAGGATCCTGTGAATATAAATCTGCAAAACCAAAACTACTAGCTGCCCGTGTCAAAATAAGGGCACCCAGAGTTTAGGTTAAAACAATAAACTCCAGGTCATTCATGTGACTGGTGTGAGAACTAAAACAGTTATTAATCTTTATTTTAAAGTTAGGTAAATCAAGGGACCACGCCGTATAACACGGAACGGGTTTCCTCCCAAGAATACCAGTGCATAAAACAAACAGCGCAATGCTAAATAAAGAAAAATGAAGCTATTATAAGACCCAGGTCCCATCACACAATGCAACGCAAGCAGGAGGATAGGGTTTTTACCTTATAATAGCCAAAGAACGCTTGATACGCTAAATTTCATCTTTTGATTCTTAATCAGACTCCAACTGTAAATTAGTAAGAGAACGATTCCCTAAGTATTAACCCCGAAGGCTGAAACCAACATCAGACCAACACCCAGGAAACCACCCATCTTAGCTCGTTTCCAGTTAGTTTCTGATTTTATATGCAATCATAAATATCAATCATAGACGGCATGAGCGCCCCATCCCACTATGTCGCCATTTATAGGATTACAACTAAAACCGAAACGTCACGTATTGGAAGTTGGATTTCCATCTGTGAACCGAGGCAAAAGATAGTTCTCACCGAATTCGAGACTCCCTAGCCCGAGCCTCAGGAAAGCACGCAGGCAAGCCTTGGATCGTCAGGGTCGGTCCACCGATGTGGATTATTATGCCTGAACACTGCGTTTCCCTGCCCTTTGGGGCGTAAATGAGCCAACGAATGACTCCATCGGCTTCACATAGTCACCGATATATCCGAGGCGCCTCGCAAACCAACAACCACATAAGTCAAACTCGTCAGGGCGTGTCAAACCACTGGCGCCACTTCTAACTAGAAAGAAACGCATGCCCTCCCTGATGTCCTCTCCCGTTTCTGGTTCACAACCAGGGTGTGAGGCTCACGAATTAATGCTACACAAAGCTGTGCCACACAGGCTGTGCTTTGATCATCAACCACAAGACTCTGCTTTTCAACAGAAGCCTTGATCATTTGCATCTTAGCATGCCACACAGGCAAACCACTCCATGCAACTGATATCCATCAATCACACAGAATGATATCCAATGTCAGACACACAGTCCATTTACAAGTCCATTCTGGGTCTGAACAAAACCGGAGGCACCTTGTACCTTGCATATCCATCGATCTCCAAGTACGTCTGGACGATCACCAACTGATTCCCTCCTCTTGGGTGTACGGCCCAATCAAGATCATCAGTAATTATCCAAACGACGTGAAGACCTCCGGTCTTCAACCACCGTCTTCATCATCGACTTATCGTCATATCAGTTATTCAGAATGGGATAAACACGGTCTTTCCGAATAACTCGCGTATATAATAAACAAGTGTTACACAAACACAACATACACCTCATTCCAATTCATCAGTCACTAACCATAAAATAGTAAGAGAACAATTCCCCAAATATTAACCCCGAAGGCCGAAACCAACATCAGATCAATACCCATGAAACCATTCATCTTAACTAATCTTCAGTTGGTTGCTAAATTTCACATTCTTAGGGAGAGGTTCCCATTAATTTTATCAAAGATAAATTCTTTAAAATTATTCTTTAATCTTCCTTTGAATATCATTTCAAACTAGTCGGGATTAACGAACCTTACCGAAGTAATCATTTGTTTTAATTTCCCAATCCCAACCTATTCATCCCATGAAGTAAAACTGGTCATACTTCATATCTAACACCACAGTGTTATCGGTAAATTCAATTACCATTTCACGTTCAAATCTAATTAAAGAATTAACTATCGCCTGGAGCAAAATTGGTGATACTCCATTCTCGATCTTTTCAATCTAATTAAAGATTCATTAAAACTCCACTTAGTTTTAATCTTTAACTGGGTTAAAGAACCGATGTCATTTAAAACACAATTCACGATAAACCCCAAAATCACATCACATTTTAATCAGTCTTTAACCGTAAATTAGTAAGAGGACGGTTCCCTAAATATTAACCCCGAAGGCCGAAACCAACATCAGATCAATATCCAAGAAACCATCCAACTTAACTGATCCCCAGTTAGTTCTTAATTTTCTTAACTCAGTTGGGTCTAAGAACAGCATTATGGAAGATACTGTTCACGACAACCTAAAATCACTTTCCATTAATTATCGTGTTAAAGAACAAGTGTTATTTAAAACACCGTTCACGATAAACCCAAAAATCAATTCAAATTCAATTCCAATTAAATACCATTTAATTGGTACACTTCATTAAATCTAAATAAAAGATTTAATCTCTTTCTCAACTGGGTTTAAGAATAGTGTTAATGACGACACCATTCACGACAAACCCAAATCATATTTGATATTAAATACAAGGCTCTGAATAGAAAATATATCGGCTTATATTCAATATCATCTTCTACGACCAACAAATATCGTATTGGAAATAACGATATAAATATATCTTTCAAATTTCCATAACAATATCTGTATAATCACGAAACCCAACATCGAAATATTCCAAAGATAGTTTCGATTCAAATCCATTCCAATTCAATTATTGGAAATTCTGGTTATTTTCAAAACCATTTCAAATTCAATTTATTTATTTAAAAATAAATAAATTATTATTCTAGTTCAAAACTAGTTCATTTCGATAAAAATCTATTTTTACCTTTTCAAATAGGGAATTTTTCATCCCAATTCTTCACAAATCATTTCTTATGATTTTACACAAATTATTACTATTTTTTAATAATTTTATCAAGGCTCGTACAGTCGATTTCCATCAACGGCCATCGAGCTGCACCTACATCGACCTTTTCCAAATTTGATTTGGACATAATTCCAAATCCAACAGTTAGATTTCAAATCTGTAATATTTGTTAGAAATCTCTTTTCGATACGAACCCAACGGTTCTGGGTTTAGTAGAATTCGACGGTCGGAATTCGCGAACTACCGCAGCACGGCGCGTTCTATTCAGGCCATTCTATATATAATATATATATATATATATATTTCGTCGATTTCCTTTTGAAACGTATTTTATAAACCGTTTTAAATTCTTTTTCAAAACGATTTCAACTACAAATTCAATTTCTAATCAAAATTGAATATTCCACATCATCGATATACAAATGATAATATTTTCAAAACGTTATATTTTGAAATCACTTTCTTTTCTATATTCATTTTAAAAATGAATAAAATCGATATAAATATTGTTCACGTCAAAATGGCGTCAATCTAATCAACACGGCTTTTATTCAACACATGAATGTTTATTCTATTCAACACATGAAAATTTATTCTATTCAACACATGAATATTTATTCTATTCAACACATGAATTTATTTCTATCCAACACATGAATTTATTTTCATTTCAACACATGAATTTATTTTCAATTCAACACATGAATTTATTTTCAATTCAACACATGAATTTATTTTCTAAACTGGAATGAGTCCCATTCAATTACCATATAATGTTAATTATATGGATTTTCTACAACACATGTATATAATAGCAACGATAAATAATCAACCATCATCCAGAGTGCACCACACAACTGCATAAGCAGTAAATATAAATAATTAATGCTTACACAGTTTGTCAACCCATCGATTGACATACTACTAAACAATCAGGATTAATGTATGTCAAATCTCATCCCAATACCCGTGTGGGGTTTCGAATTAACAAACACAGATTTTATTTGTGCGGTTGGGCGATGAGTAAAATTTATCGTCCCAATCAATATCAGTCAAATCAGTGTATATAAACAAATCATCTGATTTGTTTATAAATATTTATTTAATCACATTCACGTTAAAAATTATTTTTTTAATGATAATTAATTTATTTCAACACATGAATGTTTTAATTATCCATTTCACACCAACAGCATAAACAAAATTCACAACACATCAAACAAGCATACAAGCCATCCATGGTCTGTGGACGACGAGTGTCAGGTGCTGCTAAGCACTGTCTCCATCCTAGCATATATTTCAAACTAGAAATAAATTAAAGGTGAGGAGTTCTCACCGACTAGCTAAACCGAACGCCACGACTCTTCATATGTAGAAAATCTTCGCCGTTCTCGCCCTTTTGTCACTTTCGTTGCCCGTTTTCACTACTTATATAAAAATCACATTTTTATATTGTTGCTATGTATATAAAAATCTCATTTTTATAACTACGCTATATGGATAAAAATCACTATTCTTATCCCGCTACTATATAGATAAAAATTATATTTTTACAACGCTACTATATAGATAAAAATTATATTTTTTACATCGTTACTATATAGATAAAATTCTATTTTTATCTTGCCACTAATATCATAAAAAATTTATTTTTATTACTCTACATGAATAAAAATCATATTTTTATTCTTCTTATGATATAAAGATCGAATTTTTATTATCTATATAATGTATAAATCATATTTTTACTTCGCTACTTAAATAAAAATTATATTTTTATTACTCTACATAAATAAAAAATATATTTTTATATCGCTATTATATAGATAAAAATTCTATTTTTAATCTTCTACCTATATAAAATTTTTTTTTTCCTTATATAATGAAAAATCATCTCTTCGTTACTTAAAATATAAAAATTTTCTTTCTAAAAATCTAATTTTTCTCTAATATAAAAATTTGACTTTGATATCGTTAAAAAAAAAAACCGAATCTTTATATATATATAAAAAAGAGTCTTTACATAGGAAAAATCCTTATATAAATAAACTTAAAATCATTAAACAAATAAAATTAAAAGAAATAACTTACCGCGTCATTGGAGACAGGGGGCGGGGGGGTTTCACCGTTCGTCGAAGGGGTGGGGGACCTGCGGTTGGCGGGTCTTGGCCTGAGCGGCGGTGGTCTTCAGCGATTTAGGCTAGGGTTTTCGGAAAGGGGGGGGGGGTGTTTCACCTTCGCGCTGAGCAAAAGGGGGGGGGAGCGGGAAGGAGAAGAGGAGGAGGGGAAGAAGAGGTGGAAGCGCAGGAGGGGGGGTTTCAACGATCACCGGCGGTGGCTTAAGGGGGGGGCGTCGCGGTCCCCCCCCCCCCCCCGTTCTTCTTCTTTTTTTTATTTCTTTTGAGAAAAAGTAAACCCGGGGGGGGGGGGCTAAAGTGAAAAAGAGGGAGGGAGGGTAGAGGGTACTTCATAAAATTTAATTATTTAATTATTTAAAATTTCCCAAAAAGGCAACTTTTAATTTCAACCACTAAACGACACCCACCGCCTTTCGTCCCTAGCTAATTACCCCCATTCCGAACACAATGGAATATATATCGTAAGCTAATTCGATCGTTTCGATCATTTTTCGTCAAAATCAACATATAACTCTATATATTGAATTTGAACGCACATTTCAATTTATTGGGGCCACATATGGACTCTAAAAATTCCCGAAAAATATTTTCTAGCTTCGTATTAACGATACGGTCCTAACAAAACTAGTTTCGTCAAATTCTGAGATCGTTTAAAAAATGGCCATTTTCCAGTCGATTAAAATTAACTAAAACTGGTCAAACGCGTTTTCCTTCGCCAAGCTCACATATTGATTTATAAAATTATGAATTTTGGAATCTATCAATAATTTGACATCCCGGATTCAACAAAAGTGGTTTCGTCGAAAACCGAGGTCGTTTGCAAAATTTCCATTTTTAAGGGCCAGAATTCCATAGCGACTATTCTGAATTTTCAACTGGACATAACTTTTATTTCCCGCTATGAAATTTTGATTTTTCGGATTCGTTGGAAAGATATTCTCAAATAGATTCTAATATTTTTAGTTTCGCTAAAATTTGGTTTATTTTGAATCCTGTACATTCCTTTGAACTTTGAAATCGAATTATCAAACTACCGCTCCATTTTCAATTCCTTTTATAATTTAAAATAAATAATTATATTCTAACGACGATTCAAATAAATATATACGTTCTAATCTATTCAAAATAAATTTCTCGTCGATATTATTTAAAATAAATCATTTTAAATAATCAAAATTCACTAAAATTGCCAAAATAAAAATTTTAAATTGGCTCAGATTTCGGGGTTATTACAATCTCCTCCACTTAAAACTTTTCTTCCCCGAAAAGGAACAAAGATGAAAGTTGTTTTACAAATCAATTCAACTTCCAATATTTTCTTTACGGCTTATGTTCTTCAACTTTTCAGTTTCTAAGAACTTTTCAAATTTTTCAAAAATTTGGCTAACACCTTAAATTTTCGAAAAATTTCGCCATAACCTCCCCTGCACCGGGGACTTCAGGATATTTCATATAGCCTCCCATGGCCTTCTTCAATCCAAAAGAAAAAGAAAAAGCCAAGCGGCTAGCCAATCGGCTCATAAAATCATCCAAACCCAAAGAAATACAATAAACATGTACCTATTTGTCGGGCAAACAATTTTATTCATCTGCTCTAGCCTCCTTACTATGACCTGTTCAATGTAAGTACATGCATATGTATGCAAATGCGACTAATTTTCAATACAACTCACTGTTTGGTTTAATTTGGCTAAAGGTTCAACATTTAATTAATCAACCAATAATCAAACAACACAATCAACAATCAATTAATGAATTAGCTTTTCAAATTCATAATTTTGATATATAGTCAAAAATCACATTTTTTTATGCCAAGTCACAACAATAAGCCCTATCTAATTTTGGTTCTCACACCAGTCAATTGGAAATATATAAAAATTCCACTTTCGTCACTCGAACACAAATACTGATCATGGTCGACCGATCATCAGAATCATCTCCGGGCGACTAGAGCGTGATTCCATATCTATCCAGTATATAAAACTCCAAATACACGCGGATCAGACGTATACGCAAAATCTATGTATGTTGGATCGTCCAAATTCAATATAAATAAATAATCAAATACGAATAGTTGATTTAAATTTTCAAAACAAAACTTGTTTTCACTTTTATTGTCAAAAACATCACTCTTCACACTCGTTCTAGGATACTACTGATCCTATCTCTAACGAGTCATTCTTATTGGATATAACTGATCTAATCTCTGGTGAATTCTTTCATTCGGTTCTAATGTGCCTTGTTCTCCGAGCTCTGTAAACCAAAGCTCCAATACCACGATGAAACGACCCGAAATCCCCTTTACGGGAAATCACGGATTGAGTTGAGGACAAGCCACATCAGAACGCAGACTGAAGAACATTTCATTGCTTATTACAACAATTCATCAGAATATACAGAGTATTAACAAATAATAAACATTATAAAATATCGGAGATTACAATACATTACATAGCAGCGAAAAATAATACAATATACAACTAGAAATAATACACGGATATAGAGCTTTCCGAGTATCGTTCCAGCTATAAATCAGGATCCTGTGAATATAAATCTGCAAAACCAAAACTACTAGCTGCCCGTGTCAAAATAAGGGCACCCAGAGTTTAGGTTAAAACAATAAACTCTAAGTCAGTCATGTGACTGGTGTGAGAACTAAAACAGTTATTAATCTTTATTTTAAAGTTAGGTAAATCAAGGGACCACGCCGTATAACACGGAACGGGTTTCCTCCCAAGAATACTAGTGCATAAAACAAACAGCGCAATGCTAAATAAAGAAAAATGAAGCTATTATAAGACCCAGGTCCCATCACACAATGCAACGCAAGCCGTAGGATAGGGTTTTTACCTTATAATAACCAAAGAATGCTTGATACGCTAAATTTCATCTTTTGATTCTTAATCGGACTCCAACTGTAAATTAGTAAGAGAACGATTCCCTAAGTATTAACCCTGAAGGCCGAAACAAACATCATACCAATACCCAGGAAACCACCCATCTTTGCTCGTTTCCAGTTAGTTTCTGATTTTATATACAATCATAAATATCAATAATAGACGGCATGAGCGCCCCATCCCACTATGTTGCCATATATAGGATTACTATTAAAACCGAAATGTCACGTATTAGAAGTTGGATTTCCATCTGTGAACCTAGGCAAAAGATAATCCTCACCGATTCGAGACTCTCTAACCCGAGCCTCAGACAAGCGCGCAGACAAGCCTTGGATCGTCAGGGGCGGTCCACCGATGTGGATTATTATGCCTGAACACTACGTTTCACCGCCCTTTGGGGCGTAAATAAGCCAACGAATGACTCCATCGGCTTCACATAGTCACCGATATATCCGAGGCGCCTCGCAAACCAACAACCACATAAGTCAAACTCGTCAGGGCGTGTCAAACCACTGATGCCACTTCTACTAGAAAGAAACGCATGCCCTCCCTGATGTCCTCTCCCGTTTCTGGTTCACAACCGGGGTGTGAGGCTCGCGAATTAACGCTACACAAAGTTGTGCCACACAGGTTGTGCTTTGATCATCAACCACAAGACTCTGCTTTTCAACAGAAGACTTGATCATTTGCATCTTAGCATGCCACATAGGCAAACCACTCCATGCAACCGATATTCATCAATCACACAAAATGATATCCAATGTCAGATACACAGTCCATTTACAAGTCCGTTCTGGGTCTGAACGAAACCGGAGGCACCTTGTACCTCGCATATCCATCGATCTCCAAGTACGTCTGGATGATCACCAAATGATTCCCTCCTCTTGGGTGTACGACCCAATCAAGATCATCAGTAATTATCCAAACGATGTGAAGATCTCCGGTCTTCAACCACCGTCTTCATCTTCGACTAATCGTCGTATCAATTATTCAGAATAGGATAAACCCGGTCTTTCCGAATAACTCACGTATATAATAAACAAGTGTTACACAAACACAACATACGCCTCATTCCAATTCATCAGTCACTAACTGTAAATTAGTAAGAGAATAATTCCCCAAATATTAACCTCGAAGGCCGAAACCAACATCAGATCAACACCCAGGAAACCATTCGTCTTAAATAATCTTCAGTTAGTTGCTAAATTTCACATTCTGAGGGAGAGATTCCCATTAATTTTATCAAAGATAAATTCTTTAAATTTATTCTTTAATCTTCCTTTGAATATCATTTCAAACTAGTCGGGATTAACGAACCTTACCGAAATAATCATTTGTTTTAATTTCCCAATCCCAACCTATTCATCCCATGAAGTAAACCTGGTCATAATTCATATCTAACACCACGGTGTTATCAGTAAATTCAATTACCATTTCACGTTCAAATCTAATTAAAGATTTAACTATCGCTTGGAGCAAAACTGGTGATACTCCATTCTCGATCTTTTCAATCTAATTAAAGATTCATTAAAACTCCACTTAGTTTTAATTTTTAACTGGGTTAAAGAACCGATGTCATTTAAAACACGGTTCACGATAAACCCCAAAATCACATCACATTTCAATCATTCCCTAACCGTAAATTTGTAAGAGGACAGTTCCCTAAATATTAACCCCGAAGGACGAAACCAACATCAGATCAATATCCAAGAAACCATCCAACTTAACTGATCCCCAGTTAGTTCTTAATTTTCTTAACTCAGTTGGGTCTAAGAATAATATTATTGAAGATACCGTTCACGACAACCCAAAATCACTTTCCATTAATTATCGGGTTAAAGAACAAGTGTTATTTAAAACACCATTCATGATAAACCCAAAAATCAATTCAAATTCAATTCCAATTAAATACCATTTAATTGGTACACTTCATTAAATCTAAATAAAAGATTTAATCTCTTTCTCAACTGGGTTTAAGAACTGTGTTAATGAAGATACCATTCACGACAAACCCAAATCACATTTGATATTAAATACAAGGCTCTGAATAGAAAATATATCGGCTTATATTCAATATCAACTTCTACGACCAACAAATATCGTATTGGAAATAACGATACAAATATATCTTTCATATTTCCATAACAATATCTGTATAATCACGAAACCCAACATCAAAATATTCCAAAGATAATTTCGATTCAAATCCATTCCAATTCAATTATTGGAAATTCTGGTTATTGTCAAAACCATTTCAAATTCAATTTGCTTATTTAAAAATAAATAAATTATTATTCTAGTTCAAAACTAGTTCATTTCGATAAAAATCTATTTTTACCTTTTCAAATAGGGAATTTTTCATCCCAATTCTTCACAAATCATTTCTTATGATTTTACACAAATTATTACTATTTTTTAATAATTTTATCAAGGCCCGTACAGTCGATTTCCATCAACGGCCATCGAGCTGCACTTACAGCAACCTTTTCCAAATTTTATTTGGACATAATTCCAAATCCAACCGTTAGATTTCAAATATCTAATATTCGTTAGGAAGCTCTTTTCGATACGAACCCAACGGTTCTAGTTTTAGGAGAATCCGACGGTCGGGTCTCCCTCAATGTCCATTCGAAGTCAATGGTCGAAATTCGCGAATTACCGCAGCGCGGCGCGTTCTATTCAGGCCATTCTATATATATAATATATATATTATATATATTTCGTCGATTTCCTTTTAAAACGTATTTTATAAATCGTTTTAAATTCGTTTTCAAAACGATTTCAACTTCATATTCAATTTCTAATCAAAATTGAATATTCCACATCATTGATATACAAATGATAATATTTTCAAAACGTTATATTTTGAAATCACATTCTTTTCTATATTCATTTTTAAAATGAATAAAATCGATATAAATATCGGTCACGTCGAAATGGCGTCAATCTAATCAACACGGCTTTTATTCAACACATGAATGTTTATTCTATTCAACACATGAATATTTATTCTATTCAACACATGAATTTATTTCTATCCAACACATGAATTTATTTTCAATTCAACACATGAATTTATTTTCAATTCAACACATGAATTTATTTTCTAAATTGGAATGAGGCCCAATCAATTACCATATAATGTTAATTATATGGATTTTTTACAACACATGTATATAATAGCAACGATAAATAATCGACCATCATCCAGAGTGCACCACACAACTGCATAAGCATTAAATATAAATAATTAACGCCTACACAGTTTGTCAACCCATCGATTGACATACTACTAAACAATCGGGATTAGTGTACGTCAAATCGCATCCCAATACTCGTGTGGGGTTTCGAATCAACAAAAACAGATTTTATTTGTGCGGTTGAGCGATGTGTAAAATTTATCATCCCAATCAATATCAGTCAAATCAATGTATATAAACAAATCATCCGATTTGTTTATAAATATTTATTTATTCACATTCAAGTTAAAAATTATATTTTTAACGATAATTAATTTATTTCAACACATGAATGTTTTAATTATCCATTTCACACCAACATCACAAACAAAATTCACAACACATCAAACAAGCATACAAGCCATTCATGGTCTGTGGACGACGGGTGTCAGGTGCTGTTAAGCACCGTCTGCATCCTAGCATATATTTCAAACTAGAAATAAATTAAAGGTGAGGAGTTCTCACCGACTAGCTAAACCAAACGCCACGACTCTTCATATGTAGAAAATCTTCGCCGTTCTCGCCCTTTTGTCACTTTCGTTGCCCGTTTTCACTACATATATAAAAATCACATTTTTATATTGTTGCTATGTATATAAAAATCTCATTTTTATAACTACGCTATATGGATAAAAATCACTATTCTTATCCCGCTACTATATAGATAAAAATTATATTTTTACATCGCTACTATATAGATAAAAATTATATTTTTTACATCGCTACTATATAGATAAAATTTGTAACACCCCGTATGTTGAATTACTTGTTATAATATAAATCAGGGCAGAATTAAATTTTAGGTTCTGAATCAGGGGAAAAGGGCTATGCCATTGCGTTCGTCTCGGAAAAATACGCGAAATAGAGTCCGAGTTTTCGAAAATCGGAGTCCATATGACCCAGTTAAAGCCCGAAGAAGTTTTCAGAAAATTGAAATTTCAAAAACAGATTTCAAATGCAAAAATGGAGCTAGGCGGGAAAATTCCCGCCACACCCCAAGTCGACTGGGGAGTCGACTTGGGAGTCGACACCACAAGACCCAAGTCGACTGCCCAGTCGACTTGGGAGTCGACACAGGTGGCCGAGCCAGTTTGGCCTGGGTGCACTGCTTTGGCTGTTGGGCTGTGTTTTGGGGCTTGTGACGAAATCTGACGGCTCTAACCTAATCTAGGGTTAATCTAAGGGCCTAAACTACATCCTAAATCTATAAATAAACCCTAAGACTACCCTAATCCATACTAAAAATAGATACAACGTCGTCATGCCGTCAAAATGTAAGTAGAAGGAGCCTCCATCAAATTTTAGAAGAAGATAGCTTCTCAAATCAACTTCTAATCAACTCTAGCAACTTAATCTTCTTCATAGGAGTGCTAATCAACAAGTTGTGAGTTTCTATGCCTTTAGCAAGCAATTGCTAAACTAATTATGATAGGATATAATGAGGTTATGGTTATGTATGTGGATCAATGCAAGTTATGTTATCATATGCTATGTGTTCATGATGCTAGTTATGCAAGTTTTATGCTATATGTTCATAATGCTAGTTATGCAAGTTTTATGCTATATGTTCATGATGCTAGTTATGCAAATCACTATGATAAACATTGATCCATTATGACACCATGTTATGCAAGTTTGGTGTTTGATTATATGCAAGTTCATATATGACATGTTATGCAAGTTTGGTGTTTGATTATATGCAAGTTCATATATGACATGTTATGCAAGTTTGGTGTTTGATTATATGCAAGTAACATGTGCAAGTTTACACCTTTGTATGATATGCATACATATGCATGTTTACCCCTTTTTATGATATGAGTAACATATGCAAGTTCATCCCTTTTTAGACCTATGACATGTATGCAAGTTTATCCCTTTATGATAGGTCTATGACATGAACATCTATGCAAGTTACCCTCTTTATGACATATGTGATTCATGCTAGTTTGGGTTGGTTATTTATGCTAGTTGGGTTTGATGCTATGGTCATATATGCAAGTTGACACCTTTAAACCCCATGTTGATGCTAATGTTATGCAAAGTGGAACCCATTGTGTTTGTGATGAATCTTCCCTTTTAAGTATGTCATGTTAGCGTATTATGTGGGGAACGATGGGGTTAATATTCATGTTAACAAAATTGTGGTGAAATTGGTATGATGTTGCATACCATAAGTGGATGGACATAATTGAGTCAATTATGTACATCATTAAATTGGAATTAATTAGGGAAAATTAATTCAAAGTATGGGGGTGATTAATTAGGTGTAATTAATCGACTAAGACACGAGGTTGGACCCTTTTGTAGCATAAGACTGCCCGGACCCGACAGGCAAATCCAGCGGCTACAAATGATTGGCCCAATGTGAGAGGTCTTAGGCATAAACTAAATACGTGACAAGTGTAAAGACACGAGGTTAGACTCTGTTATGGCGTAAGGTTGCCCGGACCCGACCGGCAAATCCAGCTGCCATAAAAGACAGTCTAATGTGAGAGGTCTTTACAAAGGTTACAGTCTTAATCAATTAAGAAACACTTAACCAGATAAGCATGTAGTGGGGCATGAGGGGTTAAGTGGGTGCCTTGGGTGGCATGTGGAAATCTAGTGGGTTGCCTTGGGTGGCAATAGAAAATACGATTAGAATACTTAACCAAGTGGAAACATGTAATTAAACATGATTAAAGGGTTAAGTGGGATGCACTAGAAAAAGGGACAAGCTTAGGTGGGTAGCTTGTGGGGGCCCATTTCAACCAGTAACCCATATGTATCTTTGTGGGCTCGACCTAGGTCGAGGACGGGACACGCGTACTAGGCTTGACTATAAGAGGCCAAAACGGGTTAGCGGTGGCAACGCAAGTCCAACGGGTTTCATATGCATGTGTGGACCCGGGTTGGTAGGTAAGACGTTGTTGCATCGTGTAGGTATAAGCCGTGCACCGTTGGTTGTATCGGGTTGCCACTTTGGGGAGTGATACACCCCACTGTGGGGCCAGCACGGGTATCTATGTTAGGGAGCCGATCGCTTGGGGAGTAGTGGGTACACCTAGTGGAGATAAGGGCAGACGGCACCTATGTGGTCAGATAGGGGTACACGAAACTACTAGTTAAATTTTCTAAGTCCTTGGGTGGGATCAACCTTTAAGTAGGAATGACCGGTGTGGTGCAGTGTAGTAATTATCCTTGGGTGGGTAGATGCATCTTTACCGTTATCTTCGTTCTTCCTATGTCTAGTTGGCTGCTTAGTGTAGTCATTTATCCCCAGTCGTTACCGTACCAAGTTTATATCATACCCTAATTACTTTAATGATTGTATTGTTAAAGTTGTAGGAATCGCTCAGACTTATGTCTGACCCCGTTGTTTTTATCTTTTTTCCCAACCCTCGGGTTCTCAGAGTGGGCCTAGCACTAGTGGGCTTTGATCAGATTGCTTTATCTATCTTTTGGAGCTTGGACCATTGATGTAAAGCTCGACTTATCTTTTCTATTATGGCTATTAGTTATGTAGTGGGATTATGTACTTATGTTTTTATCAGGATGGATATTTAGTACTTGACTCTTGTTTTATGGTTTTGTAACCAAACATGTTTACCTTCTGCTGCAATGAAATGATGTTTTAGTTAACAAGTATTATTTATATCTGTCTTGTTGTAATTTTTCTGTTCTATATTCACTTAAAATACTCCACAGAAGTTAAGACATTCCCATAGTGAGTGACCTTAGCGGGTGTGGGGTGTTACAAAATTCTATTTTTATCTTGCCACTAATATAATAAAATTTTTATTTTTATTACTCTACATGAATAAAAATCATATTTTTATTCTTCCTATGATATAAAGATCGAATTTTTATTATCTATATAATATAAAAATCATATTTTTACTTCGTTACTTAAATAAAAATTATATTTTTATTACTCTACATAAATAAAAATTACTATATAGATAAAAATTCTATTTTTAATCTTCTACCTATATAAAAATAATATTTTTTTTCTTATATAATGAAAAATCATGTCTCTTCGTTACTTAAAATATGAACTTTTTCTTTCTAAAAATCTAATTTTTCTCTAATATAAAAATCTAACTTTGATATCATTAAAAAAAACCGAATCTTTATATATATATAAAAAACGAGTCTTTACATAGGAAAAATCCTTATATAAATAAACTGAAAATCATTAAACAAAAAAAAAAAAAAAAAAAAGCAAAAACTTACAGCGTCATTGGAGAGAGGGGGGTTTCACCGTTCGTCGAAGGGGTGGGGGGGGGGACCTGCGATTGGCGGGTCTTGGCCTGAGCGGTGGTGGTCTTCAGCGATTTGGGCTAGGATTTTCGGAAGGGGGGGTGTTTCACCTTCGCGCTGAGCAGAAGGGGGGAAGAGGGAAGGAGAAGAGGAGGGGAAGAAGAGGTGGAGGCGCAGGAGGGGGGGCTTCACCGATCACCGGCGGTGGCTTAAGGGGGGCGTCGCGGTTCCCCCCTCCCCCCCCCCCCCCGCCCTCGTTCTTCTTCTTTTTTTTTTGAGAAAAAGTAAACGGGGGGGGGGGGGGGAGGGGGCTGAAGTGAAAAAGAGGGAGGGAGGGTAGAGGGTACTTCATAAAATTTAATTATTTAATTATTTAAAATTTCCCAAAAAGGCAACTTTTAATTTCGACCTCTAAACGAGACCCACCGCCTATTGTCCCTAGCTAATTACCCTCATTCCGAACACAGTGGGATATATATCGTAAGCTAATTCGATCGTTTCGATCAGTTTTCATCAAAATCAACATATAACTCTATATATTGAATTTGAATGCACATTTCAATTTATTGGGGCCACATATGGACTCTAAAAATTCCCGAAAAATATTTTCTAGCTTCGTATTAACGATACGGTCCTAACAAAACTAGTTTCGTCAAATTCTGAGACCGTTTGAAAAATGGCCATTTTCCAGTTGATTAAAATTAACTAAAACTGGTCAAACGCGTTTTCCTTCGCCACGCTCACATATTGATTCAGAAAATTAAGAATTTTGGAATCTAGCAATTATTTGACATCCCAGATCCAAAAAAAGTGGTTTCGTCGAAAACCGAGGTCGTTTGCAAAATTTCCATTTTTAAGGGCCAGAATTCCATAGCGACTATTCTGAATTTTCGAATGGACATAACTTTTGGTTCCCACTATGAAATTTTGATTTTTCAGATTCGTTGGAAAGATATTCTCAAATAGATTCTAATATTTTTGGTTTCGCTAAAATCTGGTTTATTTTGAATCCTGTACATTCCTTTGAACTTTGAAATCGAATTATCGAACTACCGCGCCATTTTCAATTCCTTTTATAATTTAAAATAAATAATTATATTCTAACGACGATTCAAATAAATATATACGTTCTAATCTATTCAAAATAAATTTCTCGTCGATATTTTTTGAAATAAATCATTTTAAATAATTAAAATTCACTAAAATTGCCAAAATAAAAATTTTTAATTGGCTCAGATTTCCGGGTTATTACAATAAGTAACGAACCGATCGTATTTCTATATAATTTTTGATCAATACTTTTTCCTTTTTCATCTTTTTCAAGATGAACAGAAGTACTCATTCAAGTTAGCTTTCCCAAAGTGTTGTCTAGACTAAAACGTTTAATTAAATTATTATAATATTTTTCTTGATAAATAAAAATACCATTTGAAACTTGTTTAATTTGTAATCCTAGAAAATATGGTAATTCTTCCATATGAGACATTTCAAATTCGTTTGTCATTATTGTAAAAAATTGTTTACATAAATTTTCATTAGTCGAACCGAAAATTATGTCATCTACATAAATTTGTACAATTAAAATATCTTGATTTGTGTTTTTAATAAATAAAGTTTGATATGCTTTTCCTACTTGAAAATCATAATTTATTAAATAAATTTTAAGTCATTCATACCAAGCATGAGGTGCTTGTTTTAAACCATATAATGCCTTTTTAAGTTTATAGACGTAATCTGGATATTTTTCATGTATAAATAGCGGTGGTTGTTCTACATAAGCATTTCCTTTAATAAAACCATTTAAGAAGGTGCTTTTAACGTCCATTTGATAAAGTTTGAAGTTACGAAAACTTGCGTATGCTAATAAAACGGGTATAGCTTCTAGTCTTGCTACTACTGCGAATGTTTCTTCGTAATTGATACCTTCTTCTTGATTGTACCCTTGAGCAACCAATCTGGCTTTATTTCTTGTGATATTTCCAAGTTCATCCGCCTTGTTTTTATATACCCATTTTGTACCAATAACCAATTGATCATTTGGTTGAGGTACTAGCTCCCAGACATCATTGCTTTCGAATTGGTTTAGCTCTTCTTGCATAGCAATAATCGAGTATCATCTGTAGAAGCTTCTTTCGTATTTTTGGGTTCAATAGTTGAAAGAAAAGCTACATGACCCATTTTATTTAATTGACTTCTTGTTCAAACGTGCGTGTCAATTTCACCAATAATATTTTGTGTAGGATGATCTCTTAAGTTTCTGGGAGGTGATCTGATATGTTCTATGGGATTATTTTCCGTATTTTCAAGACTCATATTTTCAATGATTTCATCATTATCTTTGTTCTTTATATTTTTTTAAAATTTTCATTAAAAGATACCTGTAAAGATTTTTCTATAACATTAGTTGGTTTGTTGAAAATACGATATGCTTTACTACGTTCTGAATATCCAACAAAAATTCCATGATCAGCTTTTGCGTCGAATTTTCCAAGTTGATCTTTAGTATTAAGAATGAAACATTTAAACCAAAAACTTTAAAATATGAAATATCTGGTTTCCTTCCATTAAAAAGTTCATAGGGAGTATTTTTAGTTAAAGGCCGAATAGAAATTCGATTTAACACGTAACAAGCAGTCGCTACAGCTTCTGCCCAAAATTGTTTATGTAAAGTACTTCCATTAAGTAGAGTTTTTGCACATTCTTGTAAAGTTCTATTCTTTCTTTCTACAACTCCTTTCTTTTGTGAAGTTCTGGAAAAAGAGAAATTATGATTTATTCCTTTCTTTTTACAAAAATGTTCAAAAGATTCATTCTCGAATTCTCCACCGTGATCACTTTGAATGTTTTTAACTTTTAAATCTTTAGAATTTCGAATTTTCTGATGAAATCTTTAAAATGCCCAAAAGTATCACTTTTATTTTTCATAAAAATAGTCCATGTATATCTTGAGAAATCATCAATTATTACAAGTGCATAACGATTGCGATTTAATGATTGAGCTTGAGTAGGACCAAATAAGTCCATATGTAATAGTTTTAATGGTTGTAAAGTTGAAATAACCTTTTTCGATTTAAAAGAAGTTTTGATTAGTTTACCTATCTAAGAATCTTTACATAGATGGTTTACTTTAAAATTTATTTTAGGTAGACCTTTTACTAACTCATATTTCGAAAGTCATTGTATAGTTTTAAAATTTATGTGACAAAAACTCTTGTGCCATAACCAAGAATCGTTGTAAGGGGAAATCAAACACATTTCTTTATTATTATTTACTTTCATGTTTAGAACATAAATATTTCTATCTCTATTTCCTTCAAAAATAATATTTTGTTCTTTGTCAAAAATACTACATTTGTTTTTAGAAAATGTTATTTTGAAACCTTTGTCATATAATTGACTAATACTATTTTTAACTAAAGAAACATTAGTAATAAGAGGTAGATTTGAAATACCATAGTTGCACACATCTCCTTTTCCAATGATAAATCCTTCTGAGTTATCTCCGAATGTAATTGAGCCACCATCAAAGTACGAAATATTGGTCATCATATCTTTATCTTCGGTCATGTGTTTTGAGCAACCATTGTCTAATATCCATTTTCTCTTTTTGAGTGGGACCTACAAAAAATATTAATAAGCACATTGGTACCCACCTTTTGATAGGGTCCTAAGAGTTAGGTCTTAGGAAGCAAAACCCAAGTCGGTTTAGTATCCCTTTTATATAAATAATTTTTTTTATTATGCACAAATTCCATAAATGAGTTAATGTGTTTGTTTCTAATCAAACTATTATTAGTTTTTGGAATCCATATTTTAATGTTATTTATGGATTTTGATTTATCTTTAATCTTTGAATCAATTTTACTCTTTAGTTTAGCATTTTTTATTAGAGGAATTTTTGATTCCTTTTTAAATCCTAATCCATGTTTATTTGAAGATGATTGAGAACTTTCTATAATTCTTGATAAATTTTCTCTACCCTTATTAAAGTTAGAAACGTTTTTAGAGATGCTTTCTAACTTAGTTTGAATACTTTTGTTTTCTAATTCTAAGTCTTTTATTTTAGTTTTCAACATGTGATTCTCAAAACTAATTTCATCACTCTTTGCCATTTGAGTTTCGATTTCTTGACTCAAAAGAGAAAGTTGACTATCTGAAATTGTAAGAGTGTCTTGAACTTTTTCATGTTCTTCTTCCAGATTTATTTATTTCATCTTTCAACATGTATCTTTCAAATTCAGCTTTATTCTAATTTTCATGAGTTTCTTTAAGCTTTTTCTTTAGAGTTTTTATAATATTCAAAAGTTCAGCATTAACATCTATTAATTCTTCATAACATAATTCACTTACTTCAGATTCTTGTGCCATGAAACACACATTTGCTTGTTCATTTTCGCTTTCACTATCACTGTCATTATCTGACGAATCTGAGTCTGAGTCGTCCCATGTAACAGAAAAAGCCTTCTTCTTGAATTTATCTTTCTTGCTTTTGTTTGAAGTTTTTCTGATTTTCTTTCATTTCTAGATAGTCTTTTACCATATGACCCTTCTTATGACAATTGAAACATTCCAATTTTGAAGATGAAGGTTTGTTTGAGGTACTCTTTTTGAAATTTCCTTTTCTATACTTTAGAAATTTCTTAAATTTTTTGGCAATAAAGGCTAGATCTTCGTCTTCTAATTCAGATTCCTCTTTATCAGCATGAAAGGCCACAATTTTATTTTCTTGAGCTAATTCCTTTTTTGCTTGAAGATTCACTTCATAAGACATAAGATTTCCTATTAGCTCTTCTAGTTTCATAGCTGATAAGTCATTTGCTTCTTCAATGGCCAGTACTTTCCTTTTCCAGTCGTCAGTTAGAGAATTTAGTACTTTTGAAACTATGTCAAAGTCATTATATTTTAATCCTAGTCCTATCAATGCATGTAAAATGTCTTGAAATCTTGAGTACATTTCATTGACAGCTTCATTTTGTTTCATCTCGAAGTCCTAGAACTGGTTTCTAAGCATTGAAATTTTAGTTTGCTTGACTTTTTTTAATCCTTCATGGATGGTCTTGAGTGTTTCCCATATTTGATATGCTGATGTACAAATGCTAACACGATTGAACTCATTTCTATCTAGTGCATAGTATACCATGTTCATAGCTTTTGCATTTGCATTTTCATTGGCCTCCTCTTTTCGAACTGTTATCCAAGTTGAATATTTTGTTGTAGGTGCCGTAAATTCTTTTTGAGTAGCATTCCATGCACTAAAACCACTTGCTTGCATATAAATTCTCATTCTTGTAGCCCAGTAGTTGTAGTGTAGCACACTGAATAAAGGTGGTCCTTGAGTAAATTGTCCTTCGGCAAAGGTAGTTAAGCTAGTACTTGGGTTATTCTCCATTTTATCAAAGTATCGAATAACGGTGTTACGGTTGTAAGATGGTCTTGCTCTGATCCCAATTGAAAGAGGCTATATGATAGTAGGATCGTGTAGAATGGAGAATAGGATGTAGTGTATACATTAGAGTAGACAGCAGTAAATCACATGGTTGATTTATACTGGTTTAGACCACCGTCCTTCGTCCAGACTCAGACTCACTTATAGTATTGCACTAACACTAAAACCCTCACTTCACCCGGAGGAATAGGTTCACAATTACTCGAACAACTAAACAGGATTTTCTTGCCACAACCACTAAAGAGATCTCTTACAATACAGAATAATTGATGACTTGTTTGTGTTCTTGTTAACACTGATATGTCAATATATAGTACACCCTTCCAATAGTCTTTCCTTGATGATAAACGTGAAGCTTGAGAAAGATTATAGAAGATAATATTGAGAATAGTATGCTTTTTGAAAACTAGAGAGCTTTGAATAATATAGAGAGAGATAGAATGAAATTCAGTGAGTTAATCAGTTAATCAAGTCCATATTTATAATATAAAAAGAGTTGTAACTAATCATGAAGAGTTTCCATCAAGAGAAATGATCTAGAGAGTTGTGACTCTTTATAATAGGTTGCAACTTTTCGTAATCAGATGTCTGAAAATTTTATTCAGATGTTAGTTTTAATTTGAAAAAAGAAATAGCAAAGAAGTAGTGCATTTCGTAGTAGATTTAGACGTCTGAAAAATTATGAAAAGATGTCTGAATATTATGGTAAATTTAAATTTTGTCTCAGCAAACAGACGTTTGTCTGATTTAAACCAGACGTCTGTTTTCTACGCAAAATATATTCTTTGCCTCTTTTTGTAACACCCCATATTTTTAAGATAATAAAATAATAACAACTTTATTAAATAATGAGAATTAAGTAAAACGAACTGTGCCATTGCGTCCGTCTCGGAATTCTGGTCAAAATAGACACCTGGTTTGCGTAAAACGGACATCATATGAAGAAGTTATTAAGCCTAGAAGTTTGTATACGCACAAGATATATATATATATATATATATATATATATATATATATATGCAAACAAATTAAAATGTAAAATAAAGAATAAAATAAGGATTGCATGTAATAAATACATGCGCTGAAAAAAAAAATGTAATGCATGCATTAAAAGAAAGGATTGGTTGAATGCAATGTAAATATGTTGCATGCACTGATTTGCAAACATAATGCATTAACATTAAAAGAAAAAGATTCATGCAATGGTTTAATTTAAATATTGTAACTGATATGAAAAAGAGAAGTAAGGAGAGAACAATAATTATCATTGTTCTAAGACTTATTAACAAAAGGCTTCATAGCTCAGTTGGTTAAGGCATTGGATTTGTAACATAGAGGTCGGGGGTTTGAACCCCGACAATGGCATAATTTTTATCTTTGTTTTAGAGAGGGCCAACTGAACATGCAAATATATGTACGTATACAAATTCAAAATTTGAAAGGATAAGAACGTACATATAAGGAAATAAAGAAAATATATGTGTATATGAGAATATATATATGTGTATATATATATATGCATAAATATATGTATACAAAAGATAAAATTCAAGATAAGGCTACAGTCAATGAAATATGGCAAGAATCAAATAACAGTGCAACATCGTTTGAATTTTGAAAATAAAATAAAAATTGTGCGTATATATATATATATATATATACGCATAAAATGGTCGGTAGAGGAATTATATACATATAAGAATATTTCATGTGAATAAAACAGTTAAATAGATTCCAGAAATTCAAAAGTTCAAAAATCAAATTTCTGCGCTAAAACAATTCAAACATTCAAAATTCAAATTTCTACGCCAAAACAGCTTGCGGGACCCAATGCTGACTCAGCACTACGAGTATGATAAGATTTGGTTAAATTCATTTGCGAACCTGGACTATTTTCTTAATTAGGTTCAATGCTGACTTAGCGCTACGTGTACAATAAGGTCTTGAGCACCTATAAATAAGACCTAGACCTAACCCTAAACATCATAATTCGGCGGCTGCGCTGGAGCTCTGCCATGGCTCCCTCTCTCTCTATCTTCTCAAATATATTCTGAAATTAAAATGTTAGACTAGGAGGATTATAAATTCAGATCTGGAAGAGGGAATCAACGTTAATAAAAAGATTATTGAATCATGAAAGCAAGATAAACATCTAAGAACCAATCTATTTAAATTATTTCTCTTTCCCTTCTCTTTTCATGAAATAATAAATCCATGATCGTTAGGTCGTGAATCAAATTAAAGGGAAAATGAAAACCATGGATGATAGAACGGATCAGATCCAAAATTTTGGGAAAGCTTAAAGGTTAGTGGGTTTAAGCTATAGCCTTAATATTATGACTATTGTTTAGCATTACCCTTTTTAATAAATTGTGAAATGGCCAGTTTAATTATAATTTGTTGTTGTAATGAATTGAAATGTTGATATGAATATGTCAGGAAATTCCTATGTTGAATTGGCTAAGTTATTGAATGTTTACATATTGGAGAAAATAAACTTGTTAGGATACGAATAGCCAATTCAATGATTGTAGTTACATGCTTTACTTGGGACATATTATTGATTGAACGACATGTTAAATTAATTACCCGATTGAATGTTTACCTGTCCTAGTAGAATTAAACATATGTTGAAAATGACATGCGACAAAATATAGACAAAAATTGGATGATATGTAAATTAGATTATTGTAAACTATATTACAGTAAAAAGGATAATGTGTCTAAAAATTTCATGTAATGGGATTTTGGAACATAACATATATTATGTTTTGAGATTTTCATTTGGAAGCGCAATTTGATATGAACATAAGTGATTGAATGAAAATGAATATGCCTAGGATTACAATTAAAAATTGTAAATACACTTATGGCACGAGGTTAGGTTGCATTAGCGGCGGAAGTCTGCCCAGACTCGACCAGCATATCCAGCAGCCACTAATGTTGAACCTAATGTGAGAGGCCTAAGTGCAAGAATTAACAACATGTGCTAAGACACGAGGTTAAGTCAGCTTGTGGTAGAAGTCTGCCCGGACCCGCCCGGCAAATCTAGCGTCCACAAGTGTAGGCTTAATGTGAGAGGTCTAGTTCTTATATATATATATATACATACATATATATATATATATATATGTATATAACAAGATATGAATAAATGGAAAGGATGGTAATTAAATGTCAAACTCAGAAAATAAGAAAGGAAGGGACGTAATGAACTGAGTTAGTGTGATAAGAGGGAAAAGTGATGTATTTCCCTAAATGACTTATTTCTGAAAACGTTGTTGCAAGTAAGCCACAATAAATATAGAAAAGTAAAGAAATTACTTGCTTCCACGGATTTAGATGGGAAAACGTTATGAAAATAAATCATTAATTCCTTCTATCAAACTGATATTGTGCATGAAGTGGTTTCCTTAATATAATAAGGAACATATATTACAGAGAATGAAGAATAATGGTTTACAACAATAAATGGTTTAAAAGGGGAATGATAATAACCTATTATAAATAAATAACATTAATGAAAATGTTTTATAATAGGTAGACTTGTCCTAGGGACAAGTGAATATTATAACTTAGGTTATAATAAACTAGTAAGGGAATGGGATAACTAGTGAATTAAGTTAAGTGACACTTAATTGTAAATTAAGTAATTAGAAAAGGGGAAAACTTAAAATCAGTTAAGAAAAGGGGGGAAAATATATTGTACTTAATTTTAAATTAAGTAGTCTGGGAGTCTGAAACCCGTTGGTAAGAATAACATGTTTAGACTTGTCCTAGGGACAAGGGGAAATTATAACATAGGTTATAATAAATGGGTAGAGAAACTTATTAATGGGCCTTAGTTAATAGAACTAAGTTAATAAGTAAACAACGATAAGTCGTATTGACGACGTAAAGTGAAATTATGATTAAATGAGAAAGGATGAGGAAAACTTATGAAATGAAATAAGTTATATATATAATCATAAATGGTAAGTGTAATTGGAAACATGTGAATTAGATATACTTAATTACATATTAAGTAAAACATGTTATTGAAATCAAATAAGAATATAAAAGGGATTGTGGATCACAGACCTTTGGCCACAATCTAGAGAATAACATGTTGTAAGCTTATTAATAAACTTAAATGAATTAAGTTGTATGACTGAAATTAATAAGCAAGAGAAACTTGATAATTTGAATAAGAATTCAATATGAATTGGAATAACCATGTTAATTGGAAATCTGGTGAGGTGAGATAAGCGCGTAAAAGAATGTTTAGAAATAGGGTCTAACAACATGCTTAAGTAAGGCGCTTAGACCAGTCCCTACGGTTAAGGGTGAATAAACCAACAGGGTAGATCATCGAGGTGTTATAAGGCACGAGGGGAGCGCACATTCATCTGATTTTTTGACGGCTCCAAAGGACTGGAAGGGGAAGCACGCGACTTCCGGGGATGTAGGCTACTCTTGGTATTCCTTTGTGAGTGGCAGATGATCCGTCTGTACTCACAGAGGTTAGGTCTACATAGGTGAACCAATGAGTATGCCTTGATTGCAATAATAAGGGGCAATCAAAAGACTAAGATGGATCAGCGTGATTCGGCGAGACCAGTTAGTGCCCTGTGATAGCAACTCATCGTCTACCTACCACCTTCAATCAGTACATAAAGTGGAAAGGCAAAGAACTCCAAAAGATCATATACTTTGCTATCTAGTTATGGGTGAGGTTGGCAAATAGGTTTGAAGGGCATAGTGGGCCGGGGTTAAGTTCTCATTCTTGATATTCTTGGGTGCCTTTCATTAGTTAAGGGAGGGGTTTAGTGGGACCATAACCACTATAAAAGAAGACCTTAGCATCTGCAATCGGCAGATATCTGAAAGCTCCCGACTGAGTTCCGTGTTTCTTGATTTTCCCTGCCACGGGACTCGGGCGCACATATAGAGAACATGTGCAATAAACATCGAGAACGATTGACGATACATACATGGGAAAGTCTAGGTACACTCATGTCGCTTTGGGTGGTGTATCATAAGACTAGAGGGCAATATTCGAGGATAGAACCAAATTCGATCGAATGGTTCAAAGATGGCAGTCCGAACGCTTACGTAATATAGAAGTAGTGGTTCTTTACAGACGTAGCGTTGACATATTTACAGAAATCCATACAACATTCGGGCGTAGGACTAGGGACTGCTATATTCCTGCGATGATACGGTGGAGACGTGCGAGTGGGGTACCATGGGGTGTATCTCAATATTGAGAGATAACTACATATACTGTATTAGGTTAATTCACTAGAAAGTAAATGGGTACGATGTGTGTGTAAGCCTTGAGTGCTGTTAACCTAAGTAACCTAATAAACAAGAAAATATGATTGAACGGTATATGTAAGATTATCCAAAGTGTATAGTTTAAATCCAGTCACCAGAACTTGTGTTCTGACCCCCTCCTCATAACACACTCGCAGGTTAGATTGTGGCAGAGACATGATAGCTTTGGATACTGGTTAGGTAGTATTAATAATACGGTAAGGCTGTGTTTTGATTATACTATATTTTATCCTTTCCGTTGTGAGATATTTTTCTGAGCTCTGACATGTTTTATGTCTCTGTATTTTCTGCAGGATACCAGAGCAAACCAATCCGAGTTTCGATAGATTGGAATTTTGAAAAAAAATCGGTCTATCGAAATTGGGGTTGTCACACTTTTGAATATGAAAACATATATACGTGATATATGTGTGTGTAATCATCAAGGAAGACTTTAACATGAATATCTAGGACTAACAGACCCTTACAACATATTCAATCTTTATTTTGGTGCTCTTGAATCTGTTTGTCGAATATCTTCCTGCAAAACAAGGTTAGATGATAATATATATGCTTATGTATAGTTGTCATAGTCAAAACTCTATGTAGCGAGATTCAACAATATATATTCATTTATCATTTTTAAATCTGAAGTTTAGTTTTGTAAAGGTAGATGCATCTATCTTTGTTAAATTTGAAATAAAATAAGATATTCTACTAAACATTTAAAAATTGTTAGTTAAAAAATGCAATTTTGTAATCAGTTCAGTTTTATCATTAACATTGCATACTTGCGACTAACAATTAACACATGACATATATATTCATTTGACTTTTTTAAATCTGAAGTTTAGTTTTGAAAAGATAGAACCAACTATCTTTTTTAAATCTGAAATAAATTAAGATATTCTACTATCTTTATTTTCAAACATAAGTAGAGCTAAACATGTAATTATAATTTTTAAATCTGAAGTTCAGTTTTAAGAAGATAGATGCAACTATCTTTTTTAGATTAGAAATAAATAAAGATATTCTACTAAACATTTAAAAATTGTTAATTACAAAAATGCAATTTTGTAATCAAAAGTCCAAGTTTATCATTAACATTGCATATTTGCAACTAACCATTAACATATGACAAATATATTCATTTATCCTTTTTAAATCTGAAGTTCAGTTTTGAAAAGATTGATGCATCTATCTTTTTTAAATCTAAAATAAAATAATACATTCTCCTAAACATTTAAAAATTGTTAATTACAAAAATGCAATTTTGTAATCAAAAGTTCAGTTTTATCACTAACATTGCATATTTGCAACTAACAATTAACACATGACATATATATTCATTTATCTTTTTTTAATCTGAAGTTTAGTTTTGAAAAGATAGAAGCAACTATCTGTTTTAAATCTAAAATAAATTAAGATATTCTACTAAACATCAATTGTTAATTTCAGGTTTGCAACTAACAAGTAACATCAATAAGTTCCGTTTTAAAATAAGATATTCTACTAAAATTTGCATATATATAATTATCTTTTTTAAATCTGAAGTTCAGTTTTGAAAAGATAGATGCAACTATCTTTTTAAATCTGAAACTTTTAATGGTAAAAAATGTCAAAAACACCAAAGATTCCTATTACTAGGAATTGTAGTTTTCGTCGCAAGATTAAGTAGAAGAAAGCATTAAATGACACATGTATTTATAGTGGTTCGGCCGCGGATTAGGCCTACGTCCACTTTGGATGGATGTTGCAATTTTATTAGTCACTCAAGAATTACAAGGTAGAGCCACGCTCATTACATTAACTTTCATAATTGCCATATGCTATGTATTTGGGAAAAAAAACATTTAATTCTCCTTCTTCCTCAAATAGGAGATGCCATTAGTGAGGCTCATGAAACTCTAGGAAGGTCTCAAGTGAAGAAAATCCAACCCCTTTGAGTGTGAGGCCATGGACTATTTATAGGAGTGAGGGTAGGAAGGATTAGGTAGGAGTAGGTGAGAATGGTGGACCACATGTAGATTTTCGCTCCCGCCACTAGGACATGAACAAATTTTGAACCCGGCTTCAGGCACGAAATTTCGCACCTGCTGGGTGCGAAAATTTGCACCTAGTAGGTGCGAAGTCCGTCTTATGGGTGGATTAATCAAACACGTCATGGTCGTCATGCACGAACCAAACGTGGAGGGGAGACAGGAAACTGAACATCACTCCTACGAATAATTGTGGTAGTAGTAGCCTTTGTAAAGCCTCGAATTGCAGGAAATCAAAACATCGTTGGAAGGCGTGAATCAATTGTACACTGAGTTATGTAAAGTAAAGGTGGAGAAGTTAGTTGTTCCATGCCCTTAGGAGTTCGACTCCGTCCATGGTTGAGAGTTTGGAAGTTCCATTGTTGAGCTTCCGTTGTATGAGTATGGGCCTTCCTAACGAGGAGCGAGGCCTGCATGTGGAGGAAAGACCCGTTTGAAGACGAGGTCGCCGATATGCGTTTGAGCGGCCCTTCGGTTGAGTTTCCAGTCGTGCCCCCAAGTGGTTGAAGCATTAGTTGGAGGAGGATGGCTATGATACAGCAAAAAGGAGGTGCGTCTTGGAGAAGGGGCCTTGCTTTTCTTTTTCATTTCATTCATCATCATTTTTTTTCTTTGCAGGCCTATATATATGTAGGATGGAATGAGGCATCTATCCGTGAGTGGATGATTCTGTTTGAATTGCAACGGTAACGACTATTGAAAAGGTTGCGATCCTTTACCAACAGACATTTCCATCGGCAATTGCGATCAAGGTCCTTTTTTTTACCTTTAAACATTAATTTTGTATGCCCTCATTATGCTATTGAATCTTTTCTCTCGCCTCCTTTTTTTATGGACGAGCTAATAATGTTAATGAGTCGATGGACAATATCTCCATTGGTAACCTCGGGGATTGCTATATCGTAGACGACGATCTTGGGGATGACAGAGAAATGGAATTGTCGGGCTCGCTTCCGAACGTTCCCCTAGTAATGCTTCCCAACGTGCCCTCGGCTGATTGGAGGAGGTCGGAAGCGCCGTATGGAGGACAAAAAATGGCCATGACACAGCGAAAAGGAGGTGTCTTTTATAGGAGAAAGCTCGTTTTTAGTTTCTGTTCTGCTTCCAATAAGGGAGGCAGAGGCAGGGAGGAGGAGTCCTGACGAGGTAGGGGAGGGATTAATTGTCGTTTGAGGTCCTGTCTAGTGGGAATCTTTGATGAGCACTGAGTAGCTCGGAGATCCCATGCAGTAGGGATCCTCGATGAGCATCGAGTGGCTCGAAGGTCCCATGCAGTGAGAATCTTCGATGAGCGTCGAGTGGCTCGGAGATTCCGTGTAGTGGGAGTCATTGATGAGTGTTGAGTGGCTCGGAGTTCCCATGCGGATGAATTCCTCGCGGTTATTCGAGACGTGTTTGCGTTGTGTCCGGGAATGTTGTAGAACCGACAATATCCTGTAGAGTCTCTTGGTGTGCTCGTCGGACTTTCAGCTCTTGGCCTTTTGCATGGTTGGAAGTTACAGATTGCGAGATGGATTTTCTCGGGAGTATTTCTAAGAGCAGTATAGCTTACAGAAAGATGAGAGTCAAATACGATTCCATCCATTGCTACTACTACCTTTAAAGTTGCCGGCACGACCAAGGTTGCGCAGAGCGATAAAATTAGAGTTGTTGGAGCTCTGAATATCGTCACAAGGCAGAATTTTGAGGGTAGCTGCATGATTCCTTTAGGCTAGATTTCGGCGTCGGAAGTAGCCGACATTCATGCAGAAGATCTCCTGAATCTTTGATTACTTCTTATCGGTCCATGCTCTAAGTTCGGAATCAGATTGTATGCCATTTGTTTCCTGGATGAGTGCGATACGTGGAGTAGGTTTCTCGACTTCAGCCAAGGCGGTGTGGGATCTTGCGAGATAGCCTTTGAGAGTTTTCACGGGTGCCTTGGTAAATGTTCGAGACTTAGAGGATGTCTCTGGGCGTCGCAATGTGCAACCTGGATTGCACGACCAATCTTTTGGCGAGTTAGTCGAGAGTTGGGATAGTTCAAGGTGGAAGTCGAGAGAAACCGGATAGAGCCATCTTGGACAAGGAAATATGTTACTTGGGTATTATGCTCTTATTTTGCAATTCAATATGTTGCTTCAGCCAAGTCGAGAGAAACCGGATAGAAACCGGATTGACATAGAAATATGTTTATTTTATTCTCTTATTTCTTATTTTTTGTATATAAATAAATATTACTTGGGTATTGTTTTGTTACTTTTACAGATATTCCAACCCAGCCCGCATGCAACCAGAAATGTAGAAAAATAGAATTCAATTTGCTGTGTATTTGCATTTTGAAGGATTGTAGATGAAGATATCACATCTAGTTGCTGTTGGACAAGAAAAGGATTGATAACAAGGCTTTGCACATCACAAATCAATGAAGAAGTGTCAAGGAAACAAGAGGAAAAGAGAAAAGGCCTAAATTTGCTTTATTTATCTAAGGCCCATTTATGTTCTCATTGTAAATTAAGTGGTGATGTAATGACCAGGCCCATTTATCATTAGGGTTAGGGTTTGGCTATCTACCCTATATATACCCTTGTAATGGCATTGTAGCCACCATCATATCCTATATCCCATTTTCTATTTCTAATAAAGTTTCTAGTTCTTCTTCTTCTTTTTATTTTCTGCATTTTTTTTCTATTTCTTAGCAATTAGTGTGTCTACACGATTAGATTCGATAGAACACTATTTGTATTTTGCACTTCTTTTCATTAGTGATTGACCGTCTGATTAGATTCAGCGGTAATCCTAATTTTATTTCCTGTTGTTACTTATATTCTGCACTTTTATTTTCTGTATTTTAATCGCGTTCATAGGTTAAATTGGATATGATTAGATTTGAATCTGATTCATAGTCTCATTGCTTTCCATTGAAATTGTGTTTTGATCGTCGGTTCAGTTAGATCTGTTCTGAATCAAATTACAGTTTTAATTTTGTTTTGTTTTATTTTCAAAATCAACCTCCAAAGTTTTGTCTAACTCGCCCAAGAGATTAGATAAATAATTTGATTTAATTCACCTCCCTGTGTTCGACCTGTATGCTACACACCTGTATGCTTGCAGAATTTATTACAAATGTAGCGCTTTTCTAATTCGTAGACTAGCGTCGATCAAGTTTTTGGCGCCGTTGCCGGGGAGGTAACGATTAAATTTTATTATTTATTTAATTTCCGATTCGTGTTAATTTTTATTTTTTTTCTCCTTTTGTTTTTGTGTATATATAGAAAAAATAAATTCTTGATTGGTTAGATTTGGTATTTTATGATATTGTAATCTTCCTAATCAAGAGAAATAAAAAAAAATCATTTTATTTGTTCTTTTATTTCTTTCCTTTCCAATCTTCATTCATTTTCTCTTCTTTTACAATTTCTTTCCTCTCTTCAAATTTCCAAAAAGAAACAAAAAAAAAAACTTCTCTCTTTACAATTTTCTTTCCATTAAAAAAAAAAACTTTCTGGGATTTCCTTTTGTTTTCTTTCTCTCGTTCACCCTCAACGCTCCCTTCCACAACAAAATTTCCGAAACCACCACAAACCACATACCGGATACACAAATTCAAACCCTCCACCAGTCATCTTCACGGTCTACGACATACCCTACATCTTCAAATTCCTTTCGTCTGACCATCCATCATCACAAAATTTCCTTCCCATCCACACAGTTCTCCCTATATCAACGTTCTTACCATCTTATATTTCACACAATTCATCAAACGCTTTGTCCTCACAGTAAGACTCCTTTCCGATTTCAGAAACTCCTTGCTTTCACGCCAAGATCCACGTCATACCCACAAAAACATCCACGAAAACAACATCTCTACACAGTCCATCCTCCCCATAACATCCATCCACTCAGCATTCGAACTCTTCCACAAATCCCACGTCACCCAGTCCACCGTGATCATCCACCTTTCCATTCAACGCAGAAACCAGAAATAAGCAACCCTTCAGACCATATCCCACATCCACAACGAAGCCAACCCTTCGCATACAAACCCCAAAACCTGATTCGCCTACTCCAAAACCGCGAGCAAAGGAAACCCCATCCAAACCATACGCCAAAACCAAAATCACAGAAACGAACCCAAATACACCATCACCGCAACCCATTAACAGCCCACCCAAATCGGAATCGAACCAACTGCTAATCGAAATCTCTAGACCCAATATACGAAGCCGATTCAAATCTCCAAAAAAAGAAAAACGAAACAAATCGATCTCAGTTCGAAACCCCTACAATCCCAAATCGAAAACCCTAGACATCCGAAATGGTTTTATACTCCGATTGAGTCTGGAGCGAAAAGGAAGCGTGAAACCGAAGTGGGGCTCGATTTGATTATTTTTAGCTGAGTTAAAAAATTTTCTTCTGAGGCGTGAGATTTTCTTCTTCTGGAACTTTGGATTTTGGAATAGAAACTAAAGGGGACAAGATTGGTTGTATAAAAAAAAGAGGAGCTTTGTTTGTTTGGTCTGTGCTTGCCCCTAGTGAGCGTGGGGTGCTTCTTCTTTCATAGTATTCTAAGATTTGTC
The DNA here is from genome assembly GCA_030737875.1 of Allium sativum. Lineage (NCBI taxonomy): Eukaryota > Viridiplantae > Streptophyta > Magnoliopsida > Asparagales > Amaryllidaceae > Allium > Allium sativum. The sequence goes on along the minus strand of CM060925.1, from coordinate 431,029,257 downwards.
CCTTGTATGTTTTGCCTATTTTCAGCGTGATCTGGTCATTTGTTCGAGTTATTTTGGTTGAGTTTTATCTTGTTGAGGTAATCATTGTGATTTAGTCATTTTCTTTCTTTTTATATTCAATGTGAAAATTTTGTTTTCTAAAAAGAGAAAAAAAAAGGGAGAATTTTTCAAAAACAGGTACAGCTGAAATTTTAAAAATAGGGTCTTAAAAAAAAATTCGGGCTCCTAGCCCGAACCCGTGCCGCAGCGCAATCAAATAATTAATAGAAGGGGACAACAACAGAAAGCAGCGGACGATTCAGACGGGTTGGAGCGGTTGCACATCGAGTGGGGTGTGAACGCGCTAGCGCTTCCCAAATTCACTGGAGGACTGCCATACCCTACGGTAATATTTTTCTGAACTCTACAGGTGCTGAAGCTGTTTTGAAAAAAAAGAAAAATATAGAAATTGCTTGTAAAAATCTTCTGCAGGGGCAGCGGCTTGCTTGTAAAATATTTTAATTTTCTGTTCTTTGACCGTTTTGTTCTGTGACGGTTCTGTTCTGTGATTATTCTGTGACTGTTGTGTTGTTGATATTTCTGAATTGGTGGTGAGGAACGATTTTCCATAACTAGTCACTCTCGTCGATTTTCAATTTTAACACGTGATTTTGATTTTCAAAATAATATAATTGAAAAGTGGTACTTTGTGAAGTTGACTGTCTTGTATAAATTGGATCGCGGATATATAGTAGTTCAATTTATTGAACTATTAGCAAAAGAGGTTGCATACTACCCGTAAAACATTGGTCGTATCCCTTAGTTTTATACTATACGTGAACGGCCATAAGACCCTCTTCCCCTTCTAATTGAGTCAGTTAATTAATAGAGCACAACTCATTCTTTTATATTATTTTGAAATAGGAATAATTTATGTCTTACCCTGACTTCATTCAAATGTCTAATTCAAAAAAATCTTTGAGAGAAATGTGGGATAATAATCGAAGTAGACGTCCTCTGGAAGAGTATGAATACGAATTACAACTCATGAGGCAGAATTTTCCAAAATTTTGTGAGCCTAATGCAAATTTTCAAAATTTTCCAATTGACCAACATTTTCAAAATCATAGAAACGATCGAAATTGCGATTTCAATTCAAATTTCAATAATTTCGATTATGGACCACACCCACATCAAAACGATTTTGAATCCCAATATAGCTTTGATCCACATCAGTATGGAGTTGGAAACCAATTCGAAAATAATTTTGGATATGAAAATGATTTTCAAATCGATCAAAATCTTCAAAATAAGACCCATATCCACAACTTGAATATAACCAAGATTGCAATTTTTCCTCGAATTTTAACAGTTTTGGTTACGAACATAATTTTTATGATCAAAATGATTTCCAATATCAAAACAAAAATTCAAACAACCACCACATTGGAAGTAATTTTGATTGTGAAATTGATATGGACTATAATTTTGAAACTCAAGAAATCCAAAACGAGAGCTCGCAAATCAACGATTTTGAAGAATACCATCTTAACGTTTTTAGAGAGAGGGTAGAAAGGCTAGATAGACAGCTTAATGAAAAAGATAGAAAGATGGATGAACTTCTTTGTTTATTGACATCTTTGAAAGAACAACGAGAGCAACAAAATCAAATTCAAACAAGCGATGAATCAGGAAATAATCCATTCTTTGCTGACATTGAAAATTTTCAAATAACGATTTTTGAAATTGAGAATAATCATCTTGATGAAGTTTTTCAAAATTCAACCAATGATTTGAACTTCAACTCTTTTCAGGAAGAAGATTTAAGCTTAAATTTTGATCTTCATCTTTCAGGCTGTCAGAAACTTGAAATTTTTGAAATTGAACCAAATGAAAATGTTGAATTTTTCAAAAACTCAGAAGTGGAAATGGATTTTAATGAACATGAATTTCTTGATTTGTACGAGGATGAATTGCCAAATAAGGAAGAAGTGGATTCATGTCACGAGTTCGAAGATTTTGAGGAAATTTCAAATGAACTTGAGATTGTCAGTGTCGAAAATACGTTGATAGTTAATGATGAGAAATGTGATCACACAGTCTTGAACACCACTCAGATGTCAAATTTCACTGAATTTACATACGATCACAAATTTTTGAAAAATTACACTGACAAATTTGTTGAATACATGAACTATTTTTGGAATGTTAGTTTTGTTGAAAAACTTCATGTTAGGACGACCCTAGACATTTATCTCCTGGACTATAAATCTAGGTTTAAAGATGATATGGTTTTCAAAAACTCTTGCTTTTTAGAAAACATGTCTAGACACAGTAGGAATGGGACTCATAGGGCTAGAACTAAGTGTGGGGGGAAAGTTGGTGGCAATCTTTGCATCGCATGCACCGCAAACACATATATCATTGTACATACGATCCATTCCTGCATATAGCTAGACTGCATTTCATTCTTCAAATAATTTTGCATCTCATTCACCTTTGGGTACGATCTTTCAAATTTAGGAAACGTTCACATTGTGGACACTGTTTTGTTCAAGTGTGGGGGGGAGTCTGCATTTCATCCATTTTCATTTTTCTTTGTTTTTTTTTATTTCAGCCATTTAAGTAGGACCATCATACATTTTAGATTGTAGTAACATACTTTTTTTTTAAATACGACTCATTTTCAATTGATACAGCAAAATAAGTTTACAATTTTTAGCCAGTTGATAATATTTTTCTCTCTCAACTTAGATCGAATTTGAAATATAATGAAAAGTTTAATTTTGAGGGATAATAGTGTAACCGGTACATAGGGAGATTCTTAGGTGATGGCCATGAAATCTATTCTATATTGTAGACTTTGTTTAAATAAGTGGAGGACTTAAAATACTTATATTGGCTTTTCGAATCTTTAAAACTAAGTTGTGTTAAGTTGAATTCGCGTAACTGTCTTTTGTGCTTATAATTTCAATAATAATAATAGTAATCCAAGGGTATCCAACATTGCTTGTATATCAAGCGTTGGTGTGCAAACCCGCCAAGCTCTATCCGACACGTTGTTGACAAAGTCAGCGTTGGAATATCTTGGTCTCATTTTATGAGATTGGACACCTAAGGATTACCAACACGTTGTTGACAAAGTCAAAGTCGGCCTGCACAATCCGCCAAGCTCTTTACCCACTCTCCGTTAGTCCGCGAGGCAGTGCATGGGTGGTAAACCTTGGTCTTTTTAGTTAGGTGTATGTACTTAATCATAAATCTTAAAATTTTATAGAATAAAGAATAAGCGATGATACCCAAACACTTCTTGACCTTATTGATTTGACTAGCCATACATGAGAAAATTAGAATACCACTTTGCAAACTGTGCCAAGTAAACTAAGAATTTATTTCATGGCTGCACTATGTTATCGACCGAACTAACTGGCCAAAATGGAATTTAACATTTGAAAACTTGATTTATATTGAAAATTTGTGACAAGTCGAGATATCTAAAATAAAATCAACTGATTAGAAATTATTAACTTAATTTGTTGTACCACTTTCCTGAAATAAGTCGTGTTTTCATTTTTCGTTTTTATTTGCATATGTCCATTGCATTCATGTAGTTTCATTAGAATCATAGCATACTGCATTTGGATTTTGTGGGTAGTATCCGCTGAAAACCCTCACGAGACACCACTCGTCCTACTAGGGACACCTAGAGGTTTAACGGCTTGTTGCATACGCTCAATGCAATCGTGTTTCCTACGAAAGTGTGACCTATCTAGTTAGTTTTCCATTTCTTATTTTACTCGAGGACGAGTAAAAGATAAGTGTGGGGGTATTTGATTGACATAGAAATATGTTTATTTTATGCTCTTATTTCTTATTTTTTGTATATAAATAAATATTACTTGGGTATTGTTTTGTTACTTTTACAGATATTCCAACCCAGCCCGCATGCAACCAGAAATGTAGAAAAATAGAATTCAATTTGATGCGTATTTGCATTTTGAAGGATTGTAGATGAAGATATCACATCTAGTTGCTGTTGGACAAGAAAAGGATTGATAACAAGGCTTTGCACATCACAAATCAATGAAGAAGTGTCAAGGAAACAAGAGGAAAAGAGAAAAGGCCCAAATTTGCTTTATTTATCTAAGGCCCATTTATGTTCTCATTGTAAACTAAGTGGTGATGTAATGACCAGGCCCATTTATCATTAGGGTTAGGGTTTGGCTATCTACCCTATATATACCCTTGTAATGGCATTGTAGCCACCATCATATCCTATATCCCATTTTCTATTTCTAATAAAGTTTCTAGTTCTTCTTCTTCTTTTTATTTTCTGCATTTTTTTCTATTTCTTAGCAATTTGTGTGTCTACACGATTAGATTCGATAGAACACTATTTGTATTTTGCACTTCTTTTCATTAGTGATTGACCGTCTGATTAGATTCAGCGGTAATCCTAATTTTATTTCCTGTTGTTACTTATATTCTGCACTTTTATTTTCTGTATTTTAATCGCGTTCATAGGTTAAATTGGATTTGATTAGATTTGAATCTGATTCATAGTCTCATTGCTTTCCATTGAAATTGTGTTTTGATCGTCGGTTCAGTTAGATCTGTTCTGAATCAAATTACAGTTTTAATTTTGTTTTGTTTTATTTTCAAAATCAACCTCCAAAGTTTTGTCTAACTCACCCAAGAGATTAGATAAATAATTTGATTTAATTCACCTCCCTGTGTTCGACCTGTATGCTACACACCTGTATGCTTGCAGACTTTATTACAAATGTCGCGCTTTTCTAATTCATAGACTAGCGTCGATCAGCCATCTTGGACAAGGACGGGGAAGCACTTGCCCTTTATGGCAGGGCGACGTTTAACAAACCCATGTGCCATTTGTGGCGGCTGATGAAGATTCGGGAATCATGGCTTCTTTAAGTATGGGCCGAGTGTCGATATGTCGAAGCACTTGCGTCGTTCGGTATTAAGGGTAGCCGACGTGAACGGGTTATGCCCTGTACTGGTTTTCCAGACGTCACGGGCATGCCCCCGTGATTCCCTCACGATTCCACGGATCGTGTCGGCGATAATCCAAGGTAGGGATGTTGTCGCATTATAGAGGTCGTGATCTAGCCCAGGACTTTGGACCTAGCACGACTTCTTGATGGAAGGTATTCGGCAATCTATGAGTCTCCAGCTTCGATTGCAGGATTATGTGGAAGTTGGTTGAAGTGAGCTTGGGCCCCGTTGGATGCTAGAAGCGTAGGTGACAAGTTTGGACTCATAGAAGTTTGAGTCCTCCTAGCGGAGACTCGAGCGTCAAAGCCGGGGATGACCAGGATAACGCGTTCCATTTTTTATGGTGATTCTGACATTGCTGAGATTAGAGGTCAATCATGCCTTCGTAGAATGCCACATGTGGTGTTGAAGCGTCGGGGCCACTCAGCTTCGTTTACAATCCTGGTGAGGGGTTTACGCCTCAAGTGGGTTTCTCTTGAGTTATCGGCGTTCCTTTGCATATCTTTCATAATTATTTGGACCACGTCGAGGAGATATGCCGAAGGGGGATTTTTTTAATGGAATCCAATAGTTTTGACGACTTTCGGGAGTTCCATTCCATCGACGTCTTCTGTTGTACGCATCCGGCTCGCTCTCTTTCATGTCATGGATGGTCTGGTTTTGGTATGACTGTCGAGGTTGGGCGAGCTGGTGTGCATCCTGGTCCGAAAGTACTGTAGCTCAACGAGCTGCTGGAAGAGTGAGACTCTGGTTGTGAGTGGCGACAGTTGGGCTCTCCCAAGTAGAAGGTTGGTTACTCGAACCTGGTTTGCTACTGTGTTCCTTGGCCGTAAGTGTTTATAGTTCGATCATCATCTCGTTTCTGTCGTCATTGCTGTCGCCGTATGAGTGTTGGAGCAGACGGCGATGCTTTTAAAGAGGCTGAACCTTCTTCCTCGATATGGGCCCTTAGCTCCGGTAGAAGAAACTTCCTATGCGATGTACCGCAAGAAGGCCCGGTTATGAGCGAGCTAAAGTAGAATGATGATGTGTTGACTTTCTTAAAGTTGGCGCATAAGGTTGATGTTAATCTTCAATGCCTAGCGCGAGAGCAGCATTCTCATTTTTCATATTAAACTTGCGAATCCGTGCTTAAGTCGCATGAACTTCGGGGTCCACAAGTGGAAGGAGATCCATTTCCAGCTGGTCCTCTACCGCTCGGGGTTGGTGAGAGGTACCAGCGTCAAATGTGGCCAACAAGGTGAGCGCTAGGTTTTGTCGGAATTCTGCTTAATGCCGGTGAGGGTCTGATGCTTTTTGGACGTACTACTCAAGGCACTTCTTGCAGATAAGCTTTTCGATTGCATCTTTGAGTTAACGACAATCATTGGTATTATGACCATACATGTCGTGGAATCGACAGTACTTGCCGGTATTCCTCTCATGATTAGTGGATTCCCTATTGTACGGCTTCTTGTAATGAAGCGTGTTGCACATTTTCTGGTAGATTGTTTCCAAGTCTTCAATTAGTGGAATGTAGGTATTGTATGCCCGGTGGGGGCCGGGCTTCTTGGGTTCCGTAGGAACTTGGCCATTGTTGCGGCCGCCTTCCCTACCGTTATTCAGCCTTTGTTTGTAGGGACATGCCCCCTTGTCCTTATCGAAGAGCTTCGCTATTTGTTTCCCTTTGACGCTATTATTTATGGTATCCGCATGTGGATTGTTGGAAAGACTGGTCCTGGAGAGTCGGTTTCTTCTCGCTTCTTCTTGAAATAAGTATTGCCTAGCCTTTTCATGGAAAACATCGAGGCTTTTCTGCTGCTTCCGATCGATCGATGCCCCGAATTCGGGAGTAGGGAGGACGCCCTTTGCTAACTGGAAGAGTATGATGCAAGGGTCCGGATCCTCGACCTCAGCGAGGGCGACGTTGAACCTGGATAGGTAGCTTTTGAGCGACTCAGCGGGCCCTTGGTATATGTTGGACAGGGTGAGGGCGTTCTTTGGAGTCGGGATATGCACCCTGAATTATTTGACCAATTCTGTTGCTAACTGGCCGAAGTTGTCAATGGAATCAAGTGGGAGGCGAGAGAACCATAACAGAGTGATTCCTGATAAGAAAACTGGAAAGCTCTTGCATTTGACCGGATTATTGCCCCGACTCGAGTCCATTTGCCATTCATACCGAGTTAGGAAGACACATGGATCGGTGGTGCCGTCATAAAGCGGCATCCGTGGCATGCTGAAGCATCGTGGCCACTCAGCTTCATTTACCCTTCTTGTGAAGGGGTTGCGCCTAATGTGCGCTTCCCACGAATCATGCACATTCCCTCGCACTTCCCTCATGATCCTCCGAACCATGTCAGGAAGATAAGTTGGATGTGGATCCGCAGGTGGGACCCATAGGTTTTGGTAAGGTTCCGGAGTTCTGTTGCGAGGGCGTCTTCTATGAGGGATGTCCGGATCATCTTCCTCCATGTCCTCGACATCTATGATTGGGTCCTGGTGTGGCCGGTGAGGTAGAACAGGATGATGTGTATCATGTTCTGGAGTAGCGCGGGCCATTGGAATAACGGGACCATCACCCTGATTAGAGACCGTTGGGTTATGTCGAGGAAGAGGATGGTTAGTAGGACCTGGTCCGTCATTGATGATCAAGCAAGAGCGGTCTCGGCACTGCGCCACCTCGCTATATGTGACCGTAGTTCGGTCGCCGTTGTCGTTCCCATTGCCGTTGGCATTTCCATTGTTGTTGCTGTTATCAAGGGCATTGGCGCGAACGACGACGTTGTTGATGAGACTAAACCTCCTTCTTAGACGTGGGCCCCTCGACTCGGAAGAGGAAGTTTCCGAGATAGATGGTCAGGGCTGAGCATTGTTTCGAGTTAATGGAAGTGGAGCGACGATGCGCTGACATTCTTGAAGCTGTTGCACAAGGTCGATGTTATTGCTTAATGCTTGATTAAGATCGACCGTTGTGTTCTCATATTTTCCATTAAGCGGATTTGGGCTTGTGTCGTAGGCGCTTTGCGGTCCACAATTGGAGGGATGACTTCATTAGTGGTCGGAATATCAGCTGGTTGAGGTTGTTGGGATGTCCCGGCCTTGGCTGCGGCTGCGGCTGAAGAGCCAACCATTGCGTTCTTTGGTCGCTTTAACAACGTGACCGGACTCAACAACAGGTTTAGAAAGTGTAACACCCCGTTTTTTCTGTGAATATTAAAAGGACAAATTAAAGTATACTTAATTTTTAAGAGAAGAATTAAGGGAAACGGGTTAAGCCATTTCGTTCGTCTCGGAATTCTGTTTGAAATAGAGTCCAAGTTTTCGTAAATCGGACTTCATATGAGAAAGTTATGACCTTCAGAAGTTTCAGGAATTTAAATAAAAATAAAAGCTCGGATTTAAAAGAAGTTCGAAATTCAAATCACACACCCAAGTTGGGCGGGAAATTTCCCGCCCAGGACCCAAGTCGACCTATTTCCAGATCCGAGGACAGTTTCGTTTTTCTGCATTTGGACGCCCGTTCTGACCAGATTCGCTAATCCTTATGCTATATAAACACCCCTAAGGCTATAGTTTTCTCTGCACAACATCATTACGCATATACTCTACCTTAATTCATAGCAAAATAAATCAAAGACGGGGTTATGCTGCTCAAGTTCTTCGAGAAATCAAGTTAGAATTCAAGTAGAGATTCAAAGGCTAATTCAACAACTTCAACAACTATTTTCTAAGAATCAAATCTAAATTAGAGAATCGATGGTCTACTTCAAGGGAGACTATTCAATTTCAAAATACAGACCCTAGAAAACAAGATTTTCATTTTGTTTGTAAGTTCGCGTTACTTTCAGAAATAAAAGTTAATTGTGATTCTGACATTGTAATAAATCTGAATCTGAGATTATGCCTATTTCTATCTGTCTTTCTATATCCATTGGATCTATCTCATTGATAATATTATGTCCATTCTTTGTCTCTTCTTTCCTTCTTCCATTTTTGTTTTATAGCTAGGGTACTGCGAGCCTGAGCCAAATCTCATAAGAGATGAACGTACGTTGGAAATAAAATTGGGCATAATATACGATTTGAACATGGCCAGCGCTAAAATTGGGCATAATATATGATTTGAACATGGCCAGCGCTAAAATTGGGCATAATATATGATCTAAACATGGCCAACGCTAAAATTGGGCATAATATATGATTTGCAATGGATCTGAGGACATGATACATGTTATATTTAAAAGATAAAGTGTATCGAACATATGACTTGAGATTTGAGGCATAAAGTATTGGACATATGACTTGGGATTTGGGGCGTAAATTGAACTGTAAATATGTAAGTTCAAGTTATTTTCATATTTAAACACCTAATAGTGATTTTGGCATGTAATGAAATGGATCTGAGTCCATGCTTAATGATAAGACAAATCTTTTAGATTAATTCCTATCTTTCTATTGAATCAATGATTTACATGCCTAGGAAGTTATTATTCAATCATGCCTATCTTTATTGGACATCTGATATATAATCCTTTTTGTCTTAGGTTCATGATGTTATTTATATCAAATCTATATGTCTATGAGGTTATTTCTGTCAGTTTGTTTCAGATCTATCTTTGTTATACCCCCAACTCTAACAGATCTGTAATCCTCTTAGGTCCAAAATATTATATTTGACAAATCTACCATTTTAATGCCTATTTTATGCCTACTCTCGTTTATGTTCCTCCTTGGTCCCCTTTATCTTATGAATCTAGATTAACCTCGAATCTAGACTAAAACTTATTATACGTTCGATTGGAATGCCGTGGTATTGTGGAATAGAATATTTGGTAATGATGGAACATAATTATGTAACTTATGATTTGGTGCATAGTTGTCTTTGTTGCGAACTTAGGGTAAAATTGAAATATTAAATCTAGATTTGGCGCAAACTATAAATTGGAATACTAATCTAGATTGACCATTGGTTGAGACGCCAAAGCATAATGTATATTGGGGTATTGGGGCATGACTATTAGTACAAACTTGGGAAGATTAGGTGTAGCCTATTTTGAGTAATAATTAGAAATTGAATTTTGAGGGGGCCATAACTTGTAATTAGATTTGTTGGCATAACTTGAGAATTGCAACATGACTAGTTTTGGTGAATTTGGTAATTAGCATGAAAAATCTAGATTTGGGTAAATATGGTAAATGTGTAAATTAAAGATGAACATGCCTCACCCGAGGTTAGATTGAGTTGTGGTGTAAAACTACCCGGAACCGCCCGGCACATCCAGTAACCACAACAATACCTAGCTAATGTGAGAGGTTAGTGCATCATGCCCAAGAAAAACTCGAGGTTAGATTGAGTTGTGGTGTAAAACTGCCCAGAACCACTCGGCACATCCCGTAACCGCAACAACACATATCTAATGTGAGAGGTTGGTGCATTAATAAATCAATTAATGCTAATGAACAAGATGAATGACTAGGGTTAAGTTCATAGGAACACTTAACCAATATAACATGGATGATTGGGGTTAAGTTCATAGGAACACTTAACCAATATAACATGAATTACTTGGGTTAAGTTAAAACAAGAGGGGACGCTTACCAATATAACTTGATTTGTGGTAGGGTTAAGTTAACTCGAGAAGGCAACACTTAACCAAAGTAACACGACAAGTTGGTAGGTTAAGTTAACTTGAATTGATTGATGACACTTAACCAATACAACATGATGAACACGTGGTGTTACGTTAACAAGGAACACTTGACCATTATAACTTGATGGACGAACAGGGTTAAGTTAATAGGAAACACTTAACCAATCCAACATGACGAGTGAGGAGGGTTAAGTTAATAAGAAACACTTAACCAACATGACATGATGAATTGGTGGGTTAAGTTAACATGAATGGACAACACTTAACCAACATGACATAATGTGCGGGAGGGTTAAGTACATATCGGGTTGGTGGGTAATATTAGTAAATATAAGCCCACAAAACTTAACCATTAAATAAACATGCTTGAATGTGTAGATGGGTTGAGTACATATCGGGTTGGTGGGTAATATTAGTAAATATAGGCCCACAAAACTTAACCAGTAAGAAACCCTAGTAACGGGGACCCATTTCAGCAGTAACCCACATAGATGTATCATGGTACCCTGAACTAGGCAGGGAGGCACAATTACTGGGCTGATTATAAGTGGTCAAAAAAGCGGCAGGGGGTACGTCAATGTAGGTTCCAACGGTTTACGGGCGTGCACGTACTCCAGAGTGGGAAAAAGCAGGCACTGGGTACTAGTACTTATACACTGTGCATCTTGAATTGTGTCAGGCTGCTATCATAAGGATTGATACACCTTATGGTGGGACCAGCACAGGGTATCTACACGCAAGAGAGGGTCGATTGACACAGACACAAGAGAAATTAATACAAGTAGGGAGCCGATCGATAGGGTAGCAAGGGTACATCTAACACATTCATGGCAATTAGGCAGATTGAGGTGGAATCCCCATAATAGATGTACACTTAAAGGCTACCACAATTGCGAGGATTGAGACCACGTTATCATATTATCATTTTATACAGATTACTAGTTAGGACACTAGTTAGGTGGTGCAGAGATATAAAAATCAGAATAACAAGGTAGTAGCGAAGCAGAGAAAGAATAGGAGTGCATTCGGTTTATCTTGCCTTATCATATCTATACTAACTGTATGTTATCTTGTTATCCTTGTTCTCACAGTATTGTCTTATATTCAGTTTATTCATGTCATGATGCTTTTTCCTGTTTATATGCCGAAAGTCACTGGACTTACCAGACTTATGTCTGACCTAGTTTTGTTTCGTCTCTTTCCTTCCATTCTCCCCTCCCCCCCCCCCCCCCCGTTTCACAGGGAGGAAATGTTACCACTTAGCTCAGTTTTCTTTCCAAGCTCGAAGGTAGTCAATGTATTGCTTTGGACTCTCTTTTCCACTACTATGGCTGGTTCACGCTTTATTGGGGAATATCATTGTTATTTTTATGCTTCTTTTATATTTCGAAGTTTTTGAATCAAGATAGAATTTATATGTGTTACTTTTTAAGTATGATTGAGACAATTGTTGTAAAAGCTTGACTGAATTAAGTTGTTTATAAAATGACTTTATTTTTCGTTGCTTTATTTGTCCATCTTGTAATTTATCTGCATCTTTTACCTATAATGCTCAACCGAAGTTAAGGCATTCCCTTTGTGAGTGACCTTAACGGAGGTGGGGTGTTTCACTTGGTATCAGAGCTAAAGGTTATCGGATCAGAAAAAGGATCTAAAAATTTATTTTCAAAACGATTTTAAAAGAAGCATTTTTTTTAAAAGAAAGTTTTTGTTTAAAGGCATATTCCCCAAAGCCATATGCACTATCTTTTGATCCTCTGTTTGAATCCTTGTTTCCTTCTTTCCTGAGTCTCCGGGGCTCCTAGCGTTCTGGGAGGTAACCTCATCTCGGCATGGTTCCGTAGGCTCGATGAGATTACGGCACTTGTCAAAGGACGAAGAAGTGCCCAAACTCCATCCATAGTCGAAGTAATCTCACCTGCGGCTAATTCTCTTCCAAGCTTTGTCGGCTTTCCCGTGCGATGAAGGCAACGTTCGAGAGACTTGTCAACTTGGTTCACAAAGGAGGTAAAGAGAAAGAGGCAAAAGGGAAAGAATCACAAACAAAGGATTGGAATATAAGAAGGGCAGAGGAAATAGTAGATCCCACAACAAGAGGAAGTATTTTTTCTGCGATATAATGGGTCATTTAATTAAAGGAAGTAAAAGACAAGTGGTTGTTTTCAGCATGGTAAGGCAGGGCATCTTATCAAGGATTTCCCGGGGGACAAGGACAAGGACAAGGACAGGATTTTCAGGAAGGCAAGTGCATGCTTTCACCGCCAGCATACCTGAAAGAAAGATAGTAAAGTTTAGTTTTTCTTTTTATCATCCTGTTAGTACTCTTTTTGATTTTAGCGCTTCATATTCGTTTATATCTGCTTCCATAGTTGAGTCTCTGCACCTTAGTACTTGTATAGTATAAGATCCCATTATTGTCTCAAATCCAATTTGTGGTTCGGCTCATTTATCTTTGGTTTGTAAGGATTTAAGAATAGCTATATTAAGTATTGAATTTAAGTGTAATGCTTATGTTTTTGGTCCCATGGGCTATGGGTTGATTCTAGGCATGGGTTGGTTAGCTAGTAATTCTGAAAGGAGGGTAGTTAGACTTTTCACTTGCCTCAGGAATACCCTCGAGATTTCATGCGATCCTGAGGGGATCAGTTAGACTTAGCTACCTAGAATCACTTGATGCATCTATCGACGATTTGCGATCCGTTAGAGTAGTCCATGAGTACGCAAATGTTTTTGATTAGTTTAGGGGTTTTCCCCCTAAAACTCGAGAAAGACTTCCGCATATATCTAGTTGACAATGCAAATCCAGTTATGCGATCAACAATAGTTTTGGAGCAAGATTGGAAAGGATAGCCAGAGTCGGTGAAGTGCTCAATTGTTTGATTGTTTTGCTAGTATCATCTCACATAGATTGTCCAAATTCGGAGGAGGTATTCCTTGGGTGCTTGTCTGACATTGGTTTAGGCCTTTGGGGCTTGTACTTGAGGTATGTCGAGTTTGACTAGGATGGTTTGCGTGAGAAATAAGTGGTTGTGGCAGGCGCCCTAAGTAAGACTGACCTTAAGAGAGGTAAAAAGTACATAGCAACCTTTAGCTTTAGACCCTCAGAATTGTGACATGATGGATAAGCTAAGTAGAAGAGAGATCTCTAGTCATCTTAGTATATACACTTGGTATCAGGGTTAACATCCATTTTTCTTGGAAAGATAGTTCAACTACATTGGATACCCTCTAGCATTGTAAGTGATCGAGGTCCTATCATTACTAGTGGGTTTTGGAAATGGAGGTCAAGAAGTTTCGCAATCGTGAAGTTAAATTAGTTAAGGTACAGTGGAGTGGAGCTCAAGAAGATGCGACTTAGAAAACTGAAGACTAGATACGCGTATCATACCCTTTTTGAGGGTGTATCCTTGATTCCTCTTTTTCTGTAAAGTTTATTTGCATGCTAGTCTTTACCTTTTAAAAATATCCTCTAGGTCCTATCCTCGATCCTTAAGTAGAAGCCAATGGATGTAAACATGTGTTTGAGACATGTTATGTTTGGTGGATGCAAGTGGTTGCAAGTGTTTGCTAGTGGTTGCTCGTGGATGCATATACACACATTAGGCACTAGATCGGCTCCGTCACTTTCATATTGCATATGCATGAGTGAATTTTTATATATATGAACTGAAACTTGATGTGTTATCATATGGATGTTACATTTGTATGAATGATTGTGCTCTCACGTAGAAGTTATAAAGTACGAGTAGGAATAATTACATACATGATGGACTCATGGCATTGACATAATTCGCATTGAGGAGGTCAACCGAATCAGTAGACTGCCTGATTTTGCATTAGCTAAGGACATGTACACACACTATACATATGATCATGAAAGCATTAGAAATCTTTTTAAGGACAATAGACGCCTGTGATTGAATGGTTGAGTAGATAGATGTTGAATGTTAGGATATGCATTCTTCTTAACTTAGAGATTTCGGGGACGAAATCCTTTAAGGAGGGGAGAATGAAACACCCCGTATTTTCTGAGAATATTAAAAAACGAATTAAAGTATACTTAATTTTTAAGAGAATAATTAAGGGAAAAGGGTTACGCCATTGCGTTCGTCTCGGAATTCTGCTTGGAATAGAGTCCAAGTTTTCGTAAATCGGACTTCGTATAAGAAAGTTATGGCCTTCAGAAGTTTCAGGAATTTAAATAAAAATAAAACAGCTTAGATTTAAAAGAAGTTCGAAATTCAAATCACACACCCGGGCTGGGCGGAAAATTTCCCGCCCAGGACCCAGGTCGACCAGGGGGTCGACCTGGTTCACATAGGTCGACCAGGGGGTCGACCTGGGGGTCGACTTCCCCCCTATTTCCAGATCCGAGGACAGGTTCGTTTTTCTACATTTGGACGCCCGTTCTGATCAGATTCGTTGATCCCTATGCTATATAAACACCCCTCAGGCTACAGTTTTCTCTACACAACTTCATTACGCCTATACTCTGCCCTAGTTCATAGCAAAATAAATCAAAGACGGGGTTATGCTGCTCAAGTTCTTCGAGAAATCAAGTTAGAATTCAAGTAGAGATTCAAAGGCTAATTCAACGACTTCAACAACTATTTTCTAAGAATCAAATCTAAATTAGAGAATCGATAGTCTACTTCAAGGGAGAGCTATTCAGTTTTAGAATATAGATCCCAAAAAAAAAAGATTTTCCTTTTATTTGTAAGTTCACGTTACTTTCAGAAATAAAAGTTAATTGTGATTCTGACATTGTAATAAATCTAAATATGAGATTATGCCTATTTCTATCTATCTTTCTATATCCATTGGATCTATCTCATTGATAATGTTATGTCCATTCTTTGTCTCTTCTTTCCTTCTTCCTTTTTGTTTTATAGCCAGACTACTGCGAGCCTGAGCCAAATCTCATAAGAGATGAACGTACGTTGGAAATAAATTTTGGCATAATATATGATTTAAGCATGGCCAGCGCTAAAATTGGGCATAATATATGATTTGAACATGGCCAACGCTAAAATTGGGCATAACATATGATTTGAACATGGCCAACGCTAAAATTGGGCATAATATATGATTTGTAATGGATCTGAGGACATAAAACATGTTATATTTAAAAAAAATGTGTATCAAACGTATGACTTGAGATTTGAGGCATAAAGTATTGGACATATGACATGGGATTTGGCACGTAAATTGAACTGTAAATATGTACGTTCAAGTTATTTTCAGATTTAAACATCTAATAGTAATTTTGACATGTAATGAAATGGATCCAAGTCCATGCTTAATGATAAGACAAATCTTTTAGATTAATTCTTATCTTTCTATTGAATCAATGATTTACATGCCTAAGAAGTTATTATTCAATCATGCCTATCTTTGTTGGACATCTGATATATAATCCTTTTTTTTCTTAGGTTCATAATGTTATTTAAATCAGATCTATATGTCTATGAGGTTATTTCTGTCAGTTTGTTTTAGATCTATCTTTGCTATACCCTATCTCTAACAGATCTGTAATCCTCTTAGGTCCAAAAAATTATATTTGACAAATCTACCATTTTAATGCATGTTTTATGCCTACTCTTGTTTATGTTCCTCTTTCGTCCCCTTTATCTTATGAATCTAGATTAACCTCGAATCTGGACTGAAACTTATTATACGTGCGATTGGAATGCGGGGGTATTGTGGAATAGTCTATTTGGTAATAATGGAACATAATTTTGTAACTTATGATTTGGTGCATAATTGTCTTTGCTGCGAACTTGGGGTAAAATTGAAATATTAAATCTAGATTTCCTCGCAAATTGTAAATTCGAATATTAATCTAGATTGACCATTGGTTGAGACGCCAAGGCCTAATGTATATTGGGGTATTAGGGCATGACTATTAGTATAAACTTGGGAAGATTAAGTGTAGCCTATTTTGAGTAATAATTCGAAATTGAATTTTGGGGGTGCCATAACTTGCAATTAGCTTTGTTGGGCATAACTTGAGAATTGAAACATGACTAGTTTTGGTGAATTTGGTAATTAGCATGAAAAATCTAGATTTGGGTATATATAGTAAATGTGTAAACTAAAGATGAACATGCCTAACCCGAGGTTAGATTGAGTTATGGTGTAAAACTGCCCGGAACCGCCCGGCACATCCAGTAACCACAACAATACCTAGCTAATGTGAGAGGTTAGTGCATCATGCTCAAGAAAAACCCGAGGTTAGATTGAGTTGTGGTGTAAAACTGCTTGGAACCGCTCAGCACATCCAGTAACCGCAACAACACATATCTAATGTGAGAGGTTGGTGCATTAATAAATCAATTAATGCTAATGAACAAGATGAATGACTAGGGTTAAGTTCATAGGAACACTTAACCAATATAACATGGATGACTAGGGTTAAGTTCATAGGAACACTTAACCAATATAACATAAATAACTAGGGTTAAGTTAAAACAAGAGGGGACACTTAACCAATATAACTTCATTTGTGGTAGGGTTAAGTTAACACGAGAAGGCAACACTTAACCAAAGTAACATGACAAGTCGGTGGGTTATGTTAACTTGAATTGATTGCTGACCCTTAACCAATACAACATGATGAACACGTGGGGTTAAGTTAACAAGGAACACTTGACCAATATAATTGATGGACGAATAGGGTTAAGTTAATAGGAAACACTTAACCAATCCAACATGACGAGTGAGGAGGGTTAAGTTAATAAGAAACACTTAACCAACATGACATGATGAGTGGGTGGGTTAAGTTAACATGAATGGACAACACTAAACCAATATGACATAATGCACGGGAGGGTTAAGTACATATCGGTTTGGTGGGTAATATTAGTAAATATAGGCCCACAAAACTTAACCATTAAATAAACATGTTTGAATGTGTAGGAGGGTTAAGTACATATTAGGTTGGTGGGTAATATAAGTAAATATAGGCCCACAAAACTTAACCAGTAAAAAACCCTAGTAACGGGGACCCATTTCAGCAGTAACCCACATAGACGTATCATGGTACCCTGAAGTAGGCAGGGTGGGGTACGATTACTGGGTTGATTATAAGCGGTCAAAACATAGGCAGAAGGTACGTCAGTGTAGGTTCTGACGGTATACGGGCGTGCACGTACTCCGGAGTGGGAAAAAGCAGGCATTGGGTACCAGTAGTTATACACTGTGCATCTTGAATCGTGTCGGGTTGCTATCATAAGGATTGATACACCTTATGGTGGGACCATCACAGGGTATATACACGCAAGAGAGGGCTGATTGACACAGACAAAAGAGAAATTAATACAAGTAGGGAGCCGATTGATTGGGTAGTAAGGGTACATCTAACACATTCATGGCAATTAGGCAGATTGAGGTGGAATCCTCATAATAGATGTACACCCGAAGGCTACCACAATTGCGGGGATTGGGATCACATTATCATATTATCATTTTATACCGATTACTAGTTGGGACACTAGTTAAGTGGTGCAGAGATATAAAAATCAGAATAACAAGGTAGTAGCGAAGCAGAGAAAGAATAGGAGCGCATTCAGTTTATCTTGCCTTATCATATCTATACTAACCGTACGTTATCTTGTTATCCTTGTTCTCACGGTATTGTCTTATATTCAGTTTATTCATGTCATGATGCTTTTGCCTATTTATATGCTGAAAGTCACTGGACTTACCAGACTCATGTCTAACCTAGTTTTGTTTCGCCTCATTTCTTCCGTTCCCCCCCCCCCCCCCCGGTTTACAGGGAGGAAATGTTACCACTTAGCTCAGTTTTCTTTCCAAGGTCGAAGATAGTCGATGTTTTGCTTTTCACTCTCTCTTCCACTGCTATGGTTGGTTCACGCTTTATTGGGGAATATCCTTGTTATTTTTATGCTTCTTTTATATTTGGAAGTTTTTGAATCAAGACAGAATTTGTATGTATTACTTTTTAAGTATGATTGAGACAATTGTTGTAAAAGCTTGACTGATTTAAGTTGTTTATAAAATGACTTTATTTTCTGCTGCTTTATTTGTCTGTCTTGTAATTTATCTGCATCTTTTACCTATAATGCTCCATCGAAGTTAAGGCATTCCCTTTGTGAGTGACCTTAACAGAGGTGGGTCGTTTTAGAAAGGAACCTCAAGCTCGTCGGTGGTCGAGAAGAAAACGTGCGACAAAGGCGCAAAATTCGAGTTTTCTCCGTGAAAGCACCAAATGTTGACGACAAAAAATGTCGAAAACACCAAAGATTCCTATTACTAGGAATTGTAGTTTTGGTCGCAAGACTAAGTAGAAGAAAGCGGTAAATGACACAAGTATTTATAGTTGTTCGGCCGCGAATTTGGCCTATGTCCACTTTGGAAGGATGTTGGAATTTTATTAGTCACTTAAGAATTACAAGGTAGAGCCACGCTCATTACATTCACTTTCATAATTGTCATATGCTAGGTATTTGGGAAAAAGAATATTTAATTCTCCTTTTTCCTCAAATAGGAGATGTCATTAGTGAGGCTCATGAAGCTCTAGGAAGGTCTCAAGTGAAGAAAATCTAACCCCTTTGAAGTGTGAGGCCATGGGCTATTTATAGGAGTAGGGGTAGGTAGGATTAGGTAGGAGTAGGTGAGAATGGTGGACTACATGCAGATTTTCGCACCCGCCACTAGCATATGAAAAAATTTCGAACCCGACTTCGGGCATGAAATTTCGCACCTACTGGGTGTGAAATTTCGTACCTGTTGTGTGCAAAAATTTACACCCGCTGGGTGCGAAAATTCGCACCTGCTGGGTGCGAAATTTCGCACCCTGCTGGGTGCGAAGTCCGCCTTATGGGTTGTGCGAAGCCGCTGGCTATAATGCCTGGATGGCCCATGGTTCGGGTTCACGGCTCGGACTACGAGGCCTTTGTTTGGCAAAGTTTGGAGTAGTGGTGATTCTGGACCCCGGATGATTTTGGCAACGCCTCTGGGTTGTAATATCACGCGATATGTTGAGTCGAGCATGTCTTGCGTACTTTTGGGAACCGGACCAAAAAGCCGGTTAGCAGAAATAAAATAAGATATTCAACTAAACATTTAAAAATTGTTAATTAGTAAAATGCTATTTTGTAATCAATAGTTCGGTTATATCATTAACATTGCATATTTGCAACTAACAATTAACACATGACATATATATTCATTTATCTTTTTTAAATCTGAAGTTCAGTTTTGAAAAGATAGATGCAACTATCTTTTTTAGATTTGAAATAAATTAAGATATTCTACTATCTTTATTTTCAAACATAAGTAGAGCTAAACATGTAATTATCTTTTTTAAATCTGAAGTTCATTTTTGAAAAGATAGATGCATCTATCTTTTTTGAATCTATAATAAAATAAGAGATTCTACTAAACATTTAAAAATTGTTAATTACAAAAATGAAATTTTGTAATCAAAAGTTCAGTTTTATCATTAACATTGCAAATTTGCAAGTAACAACTAACACATGACATATATATTCATTTATCTTTTTTAAATCTGAAGTTCAGTTTTGAAAAGATAAATGCAACTATCTTTTTTAAATCTGAAATAAATTAAGATATTCTACTAACCATCAGTTGTTAATTTCATTTTTGCAACTAACAAGTAACATCAATAAGTTCAGTTTTAAAATAAGATATTCTACTAAAATTTGCATATATATAATTATCTTTTTTGAATTTGAAGTTCAGTTTTGAAAAGATAGATACAACTATCTTTTTTAAATATGAAATAAAATAAGATATTATACTAAACGTTTAAAAATTGTTAATTACAAAAATGCAATTTTGTAATCAAAAGTTCAGTTTTACCATTAACATTGCATATTTGCAACTAACAATTAACACATGACATATATATTCATTTATCTTTTTTAAATCTGAAGTTAAGTTTTGAAATGATAGATGCATCTATCTTTTTTAAATCTAAAATAAAATAAGATATTCTACTAAACATTTAAAAATTGTTAATTACAAAAATGCAAATTTGTAATCAAAAGTTTAGTTTTATCATTAACATTGCATATTTGCAGCTAACAATTAACACATGGCATATATATTCATTTATCTTTTTTAAATCAAAAGTTCAGTTTTGAAAAAATAGATGCAACTATCTTTTTTAAATATGAAATAAATTAAGATATTCTAGTATCTTTATTTTCAAACATAAGTAGAGCTAAACATGTAATTATCTTTTTTAAATTTGAAGTTCAGTCGTGAAAAGGTAGATGCAACTATCTTTTTTAAATTAGAAATAAATTAAGATATTCTACTAAACTTTTAAAATTGTTAATTACAAAAAGATAGATGCAATACACACATACTAATTTAAAAAGTTATAACATATACCAAGTGAGACTCCAATGTATATTTTGAGCAACTAGCGTACAACATTGTAGATATATTATTGATTTTAAAGGTAAAAACATATATGTTTTTATATTTTCTAACTATAGTTTAACTTAGCATAATGTAAACAATAACAAACAGCTTAGATAAATGCACTTTTCTTGTTAAATGAATAACAAACAGAAAAGATAGTTGAAGTTTTCTTCTTAAACAGCTGAATAGAATAACATTAAACTGCACATTCAAAAAATTTAAAAGATTTTATCATAATAAATCCAAATCATTAAAAAAAATATGTTTAACATGTATTAGTAATTATTAAATATTTCTAAGATTTAATACGTAATTAAATCATTCAAATCAAAAGATAAACACCTTTATCTTTTTAGGCTGTCAATCAAAATAATATCTACCGCTGAACATATACATATGATTAACCAAACAGTTTCATATTATGTTTTATCATCATTACAAATTTATTCATATAACGTATGATTAACACACTCAATATATACGTATGATTAACAAAACAACAAATATGTTTAACATGATTCGGTAATTATAAAATATTACTAATGTTTAATATGTAATTAAATCATTTAAATCAAAAGATAAACACCTTTATCTTTTTAAGCTGTCAAACAAAATAACATCTATTGCTGAATATATACATATATACATCAAATAAAATCAATCAGTGAATGACTACTTACTTCAGCTAACAAAACCAATTGATATATAGCAAAGAAAATTAATCGATGAAAAACAAACAACAAAGATAAACAACTACTTACTTGTTCAATAACTAGTGAATAGAAATCACATCTTGCAAATAGTTAATGGAAATCACATCTTATTCTGTTCAGCTGAATAAAGGTGAGGTGATTAACATCAGCCGAATAAAGGTGGCGCAGATTAATCGATGTAAAATTTTAGGGTTTAGGATTTTCAGTGAAATCGTTAAAGCTTTTCTGTGAAAAGGTTGGCCGAATGAGGAAACAATGAGTTCAAATCGTTTTAATTTGAAGGTGGCAAAGCGATAAGTAAAAGATGAAGAAGAAAGTGGATTTGAAATTGATTTAGGGTTTTTTGAGCTTCGATAATGCTTACAAAAATGAAGAATAGATAGAAAAAATAGCTGAATAAAATTTTGTTCTGGAAAATAATTATTGTAACGGCGTGTCCTAGAAACTAATTAGCGGATGAAAGGAGGCCCTTATGGTGAAATACCCCAAAAATCAAATGATAATGTGGTGAGTCATGTATGGAAAATAAGTCATCTCATATATAACACTAAATTCAGATTAGTAAACCAACCCTCTATCTGTGAGATCTAGAATTCATTCTATGCGAGGGGCTAGAGTAAGGTTGAAGTATCAAAAACGTGATAAATACGAGAAGAGTAAATTAACATGAATGAGTCATGTTTAAATTGGTATATGGTTATCTATATACAACTTTATACATTCATCATAGATAGTTGGTTTTCTATTATTAACAAATTTGGCCTAAAATTAACTCAGAAAACAAATGTTGTATACCTATGTTTCCCCATAGGAACTTGGATTCTTGTAACAAATTTCCAAAGAACCAGATTTGAATTTACCCAAACTTCACTAAGTTTGGCAACATCAGTTTATGTATAAGTATAACTTATCTGAACCCCTCCAAATTAATGATGTTTGTAATTGAAATTCAATAAAGCATGATATGGAGTTATACTTTTCTTTCTAAGGGTGATTCCATAACAGAATATAGTAAATTTTATATATTTGGTCAATCTTGGAACAACCGGTATAGATGAATGCTATTATTACATTATTTCATGGAAGGTATTGGTAGAATTCCAAGATAATCTACTATTTATAAGGTAAAACATAACCTTTAGCCTCATCACCAAGTAAATGAATAAAACAGGGAAAAGTCGCTGGGCTATGTGGATCGCTCCTATTAGGATATGATTATCCCTCATCTAGAATCGATATTCATGTATGCTACGAGATCACTTTTTATGGTTGTTGATCGCAACCAAGGGGTGATCATATTCGGCGTTATCCAGCTTTTTCTGAGTAGCTGTGGTGTAAATTAATGCAGCTTCACATACATTTTCTCTAGAGGTGTACGAATTCGGCAGGTAAACCCTTACCTTTTCATAATTGGAGTCCCCTTTCCAATATGAGCTTACAGACTTGATTGTAAACATATTATGCTGAATAATGAGATGCAAGCATTTCAGCTATATTAATATATACTTGTATTCTATAAATTATTATATTATTATCTAAAAAATGCTTTGGTTATCATAAAGGAAAAACTTCTTTATGTTTATATGTGGCATGATCTTACGAGATACTATTAATTTAAAAAAAAAATTGCAAGATTAAAACTTATGATTTACTCACACCAGACCCATTTCAGACCTAGAGTTTATTTCTATGCCTTAAACTCTGTGGTAGTCAAATTTTTTGAGTAGCCAGTTATATTGGAGCATTTTTTGGGAATCGGTGTTGGATTTTGGAGCTTCCATATTTATCAAGTAGTTACCAATATTTCTGTTGTGTTTATATATAGTAGTTGGTAGGCTGATACAGCTGTCCCATGGAAGTGGTACTTACAGTAACATGATGAAACATTTTGGAGTGATCTTATGTATTATTCTGTATTATATTCTATGTAATTCTAACATTGGGATAAAAATCTATGTTTGTTTTCTTTGTCTTTTATATTCTTTACCCCATGTCTTGTGTTTCGAAACACTTAAATGATCGACACATGAACACCAAGGATGTAATAAGTGTCATCTTTGGGTGTTCGAAAGGTAGGCACTAGAGCTTAGGTTGAGTGAACACCTATGTCTTGGTTGGGGATCGACTCATTAGAGATAGGGTTAGTAGTACCATAGAATGACTTTAGTATTTGAGAAAGCGTATCCTTGTTGTTCTGGTCTGCATTTGTTGAGAAGGTTAATGCTCTTTTCCCTAAGCTAATCTCATCTTTATTTTTAATGTAATCTTGATTCATTTAGCATAGAAGAGGAAGACATGGACGAGGAACTGGAAGTACCACAACTACAAATGGTAGAGTTCAAGTTGATGGTGGAGCGGGTATCATGGAAGAAGTAGCTCCAGTGTAGTATCGAGCAAATTTTGCTACTTTTCGGAAGGATTTCACCAATTTTCGGAGGAGAGCTTTTCAAGGGCACTGAATCGATAGTGATGTGCAAGCTTGGCTTCGATCATGTGAAGATTTTTAAGGGTATGGAATTAGAGGATAAGCATAAGAGATTCTTAGCTTCTTAGCAGCGTCAAGAGGGAGCAGAAACTTAGTGAGACACCATTACCGCTAATTTATCGAGAGAAAGAATTTCATAGGAAAGATTCAGGGAGTTATTTGAAGACCAATTTGTGTCATCAGCAAGGAAGACCGGTCTATGTATATCTTTCTTGGATATTAGTCAGTGAGAATTATTGGTTGTAGAGCATGACACTAAGTTCAACTAATTATCCTTTTATGATTCGGAATTGATGAACAACGCTCTCAAGAAGAATGAGAAGTTTGTGAAGGCAAGAATTTCATGAGAAGATGACTCCTCATGTTTAGGGAACTTTTGTGGATTTGGTCAATTTCGCTTTGAGGTATGAGACTTTGCAAATGGAGGAATATGCAAAAGCGGCAACACCTAATATTGAGGCCTTTAACCGTAGTAAAATGAAGTTTAATTCAAACTAGAAGAAGAAGAAGGGTAAGTGAAAACCAGCAAAAGGAGATCAAAGTAAATGGTATGAAGATGTTACTTGCTATAATTATAATAAAAAAGGCCGCACTCTAAACTTATGCAAAATTAAACTGGTGAAGAAAGTAAGATCTATTTCTTAGATAGTTTAGACGACGCTTTGTTATAATTGCCACCAGCCTAGGCACATGTTCAAGGATTATCCACTGATGAAGAAGGGAGAGAAAGTTAAAATTATGCTATTAAGGATGATCCCTCAATTTCTTCAGATGTTAAAGGGAAGAGAGTGCTAGAAGGTACCTTAAATGTTAATAATATTATGGTTCATGTTCTATTTGATACAAGAGAATACAATAGTTTCATTTCTAAGAGATTAATTTGAAGATTAAAATTTTGCACTATATTTATAAGGAACCAAATTAATGTGTCAAACCCTATAGTAAGTATAAATAATTAATATCTAGTTTTAAGAATATGCAAGTTAATTTCAAAGAGCATCAATCCGGCTATACTCTTTTTGTCTTGGATTTTAAAGCGTTTAATGTCATAATTGGTATGGATTGGTTGTCCAAGCATGGAGCCTTTTTAGATTGTGATGAGAGGAGGGTAAATTTGAAACCAAACTCAAAAAGAGTATTGGCAGAGATAGTTTGTATGGATCCAAACAAGCATATGATTAGTTTCTTATATGCTTTAGAATCATCCCCAAAAGGGTTAGGATCAATGGAAGTTTTTAATACCTTTTTTGATACTTTTGAACCTGTTAATAGTTTGACCACTCATTAGGAAATTGTGTTCCATATTGACTTAGTTCCCAGTGAAAAACCTATCACTCAACCTTTGCATAAAATAGCCTCGAAAGAGAAGAAAGAACTTATGTGTCAAACCAATGATTTGTTGGAAAAAGGATCGATTAGACCAAGTCGATCAAGCTAAGGGTCTTCAGTAGTTTTAATACCTAAGTCTGATGGTTCTTTAGGATTATGTGTGGACCATAGGGAGTTAAACAAGAAGCACATTCGAAATAAGTATCCCTTACCTGACATAAATGATATATTTGACAACCTCTATGGTGCCAGAGTATTTTCTCAAAAGGACTTTGCTACATATTTCCATTAATTACGGGTAAAGGAGGATAGTATACCCTTAAATGATTTTAAAGGTCCAGACGTTTTCTTTGATTGGCTGGTTATGCCTTTTGGGCTAATCAATGCACCAACTTTTTTCATAGATCTTATGAATAAAGTTTTTAGGAAGGTGTGGATTAATTTTATGCTAGTCTTCAATAATGATATCCTTATCAACCGTAAGACTGAGGAGAAGCATAAACATCATTTGGAAGTGGTTTGGGAGATGTTAAGGAAAAGCGTTCTTAAATCAAAATTTTCTTTGTTCCACTTTTGGCAGTCATAAGTAAGATACCTAAGATATGTTGCTTTAGGAAATGGTATTTCAGTTGATCCGACAAAGTTAGATGTTGTGCAAGATTTAAGGAAACACCTAGACACTTACGGTGGTGTGAAGCTTTTAAGGGATAAAAGGTTATTATAGAAGGTTTATTAAGGAATTCTCCAAGATTTCATTGCACTTGACCAAGTTAATAAAGAAGGATAAGTTCGAATGGACTTCAAAGTGTGATGATGCACTTCGTGTGTTGAAGGAAAGTTTACCAATGCTCTTATTTTAGCTACTATAGATAGAGGAGAGGAGTTGTCCATTTATACTGATGTGTGTCGAGTTGGTTTAGGTGCAGTGTTGATGCAGCATAGGAAGGTCATATCCTATGAAAGTAGACAGTTAAAGCCTCATAAGATGAATTTTGATCACGTCATTTTGTAATGACCCTGAATTTGCTTAGTGTCCGATTAAATTAATAAAAAGGATAATCACCTTTGAAATATATATGTGTGTATGGGGGGGGCTATTTGAGTGGGCATGTTACATATATATATATATATATATATATATTGTGTGTGTAGGTGCACACTGTCTATGTTTAAAAGTTGTATTAATTTCTGAAATGATATTAATGTATACATAAATTGAAGCTATATAAATGAAATAAGGGTATTCAACAACTAATATATGTGCATAAAGTAATTAACCATATGTAACTGGAAATAATAGGAGAATACTGCGTACATCATTTACAGGCATATACATATATACATGCTATAACAAAATAAAATTAAGTATAAATGTTTAAAATATAATAACTGGTTGGGATTATAATATAATACTAGAATTAAGTAGCATATGATAACATATATTGTTTATATAGATTTTTTTTTCTGGCATAGCCGACCGGTTTTTAAGGTGACTGCAAACACCTTTATATTATAACCAATAATAAAAAATACAGTATAGTACAGTTGATTGTGGTTACAATCAACTAATTCAGTTTTTAAGGTGGACTGCTCACTGCAAACGGAGTTTATAGTGTTTCGTCCACTCTTCCTATCAGGCTTACAACACTAGAGCTATTTAATTTACTAGACTAAAATAGGCTAGCACTCCACGCAGGGAGGCAATGACATGATACATTACAAACATAAAAATGAAGTGAATAACATAAAGTACAAAAAATACACAATACAACCACAGGCCCTACTATGTAAATACTGTACAACGGCATGGAGTCTGCTGTAGGAAGAATTGAGATGTGACCACACGACTACATGAAATTTTTTTGAGCACCACACTGCTATAGTGTAAAGACCATTAACATGTAAAGCAATAAGGCACGAGGGCCAATATTCCCTCAATATTCCCTTAAGATGACCAAAATGGCAAGTCCAAAGAAGAGGAAGGATACTCCACCAAGATGAAGACAATGGAACTGGCACACTATCTCTTGACATACCGAAAACATCATTGAATTCCATATTACACACTGCACTGCATATAAACATCTGACCAAGAAAGAGAACTGCACAGGTAGGCAAGAAACAATACAATAACAACAACTAAGATCAGTGCAAAAAGCATCTCGTGTTAAGCCATCATATAGTGATGAAACCCATCCATGCAATCATCAAACAAAGGCAATTTTTACATAGGCAAAGACATTCATGTCAAACTGCTAAGCACCAACATACAAAAAATAACCAAACACCAGTACCAACCTTCTACATCCAAAATTAAACTGAACCAACAACGTGTACTACCAACAAGACGCAAACAATGGCAACCATTGAATACTCAAACAGACAAAGAGCCCCATTGTTAGAATATTGCAAGAGCAAGAAAGACTAAAAAGATTTTTTATTATGTCATGAAAAGAGAGAGTACATGATGTATATATAGCAATTTGTGATGTAAAGATAACTGGGCTTATAAGCCAGGCCCGTGTACAATATAAAATAGTGGTCCATGAACATTGTAAAATAAGATATATATCTCCTCCGTAGCTTTTCATTTGTTGTTTTATATCGCCCCTCAAATGAAAGCTAGGGTTTTCGTGTTTTCAGCCGCCACAACTTGCGATGATAAATCTGAGAGAAATCTTCAATCTTGACTTCAAATCAGCTTCGATGTTGCTAAAATAGCATTATGATGGCGAGGATTTGAGTTATTGAAGATTATGCTTGCTTCGCTTGAGGATATCTGCTTCAGATTGCTTTCATTCCTTGGTATGTGAGATGCTGATTCGCTTGTAGACTTGGATTCTTCACCAACCAAGTTAACTATGTTCTTCGGCTTCCATCTAAGGTTTCTCGGTATTACAGATTTCAGATCTGAACTTGTATGCTTTGCTTCTCCTCCAAGGTTTGATCTTTCAGTTACTTTGAGTTCCGATCTAAGTCTGATGAAGTTTTTATGTGATAATGGCTTCGTAAGTATGTCTGCTATCTGATAATTTGCTGGCACATGATTAATTTGTAATTTTCCCTTTATTACTTGCTCGCGAACAAAATATAGGTCAATCTCCATGTGTTTAGTTCTTGAGTGCAGTATAGGATTAGATGATAGTGATACCGCACTTAGATTGTCACACCATAGCGTTGGTATCCTTTGATTTGATAATTTTAATTCACTGAGGAGTGATTGCACCCACATAATTTCTGCTGTAGCATTTGCAATACTTCTGAATTCAGATTCAGTGCTGGATCTTGAAACTGTAGTTTGTTTCTTAGCACACCAGGATATAGGATTGTTTCCCAAGTAAATACAATAACCTGATGTTGATCTTCTGTCATCAGGATCTGTTGCCCAATCTGCATCACTATACCCAGTAATGTTAAGTTGTTTGCCTTGTGTAAAGTGTAAACCATAGTCCACAGTTCCCTTTAAATATCTTAGCACTCTCTTCATAGCCTTCCAATGATCTTCTTTTGGTTCCTGCATAAATTGTGAAAGTTTGTTAACACAGTAAGTTATTTCAGGTCTAGTAATGGTAGCATATTGTAATGCTCCAACCAGACTTCTATATTGTCTAATGTTAACTATGTTTTCTCCCCTGTATTTGGATAATTGTTGGCTTGTTATCATGGGTGTATGTAAAGCATTAGCAGCCTCCATGTTTGACCTTATGAGAATTTCATTGATATACTTCTTTTGATTCAGAAATAATTCTGATTTGGATATCTTTACTACTTCAATTCCAAGGAAATAATTGAGTTCACCCAGGTCTTTAATTGAGAACTGCTTGTCCAAAATTTGAATGAGTCTTCTAATTTCAGCTTCACTATTTCCTGTAATGATTAAATCATCTACATAGATCAAAATAAAAATGGTTATGTTATTATTAAATTTGACAAACAGTGAATGATCTGATTTGGTAGATTGAAACTTTAGTTCTGTCAACACAAATTTCAATTTATCAAACCAGGCTCTGGGAGCTTGTTTAAGCCCATAAATGGCTTTATTCAGTTTACAGACGAGCTCTTTATTTTTCTGATATCCTTGAGGTTGACTCATATACACCTCTTCTTTTAGATCACTGTTCAGAAATGCATTGTTGACATCCAATTGTTGTATTTTCCAGTTGTTATGTAGAGCTATGGTAAGTATTATTCGTATGGTTGTTGGCTTAACAACTGGAGAGAATGTTTCTTCAAAATCAAAACCATATTGCTGTGTGAAACCTCTTGCAACAAGCCTAGCCTTGTGTCTATTTATGGACCCATCAGCATTCCTTTTTAGCCTATATGTCCACTTGCAATCTATTATATTCTTGTCTGTTGGAGCTTTAACAAGTGTCCATGTGTTATTCTTTATTAATGCTTGATATTCATCATCCATAGCTTGTTTCCAGTTTTGATTATTGATGGCTTGATTGTAATTCACTGGTTCATCAAAGTCACTGATAACATTGTAGACTTTAGGCTTAAAAATACCCCTTTTTGATCTAGTAATCATTGGATGACCTGTTTGTACTTGTTCACTTTGCTGCTCATGAGTTTCAGCATTTTCATTTCTGGTATTTGATGAATTGCTTCTAACTTCTGAACTTGAGTCCTGCAGTATATGTTCACTTTGTTGATTGTTGTTGGATTGATTGGAAGGCTCAGATGACTCACTGTTTGATGATGATGTGGACTGTTGAGATGACTCTGAGCTACCATCACCAGTATCTTTGGTAAAACTGTCGGAATATATAGGTAGTCCTGGTATTGATTTTCTTGAATTATATACTTTCTGTGTAGTGGCAACATCTTTGCTTTTGAAAGGAAATACCTTTTCATTGAATACAACATGTCTACTAATATAAACTCTTCCCTTGTCATCAAGACATTTATATCCTTTTTGATCACTAGCATACCCTATAAAAGTGCATGCTGAGGATCTAAAATTTAACTTATGAGAATTGTATGGCCTTAGACATGGATAGCATAGACAGCCAAACACTTTAAGTCTATGATAATCAGGTTTGATGTTATATAGAGTTTCTAATGGACATTTGTTATTCAAAGTCTTAGTGGGCAGTCTATTTATTAAATATACAGAAGTATTAAAAGCTTCAGGCCAGAATTTCATAGTTAAATTACTCTGAGCTAATAAAGTGAGACCACACTCCACAATATGTCTGTGTTTTCTTTCAACCAAACCATTTTGCTCAGAAGTGTAGGGACAACTTAATCTATGAATTATGCCTTTTCTTTGAAAAAATTCACTTAGAGGTTTGAATTCAGTACCTCCATCAGTTTGCAAGATCTTTAAATTCTCACCTGTCTGTTTTTCAGCTTGATTAATAAAATGAATAACAACTTTGCTGGTTTCTGACTTTGATTTTAAGAAATATATCCAAGTATATCTGGAATAAGCATCAACAAAGGAAACATAATAATTGAATCCATAGTCAGAATTTATTGGGGCAGGTCCCCATAGATCTGCAGCAACAAGTTCAAGTGGTTTAGAATAATTGGTTAGAGAGTTTGTAAAAGGTAACTTGTGACTTTTGCCCATTTGGCAAAAAGTGCAAACATATGGCATAGGAATATTATCATATGAGATATTATTGGCAATTAAAACTTTCTTGACAATATTCACATTAGCATGACCAAGTTTGATATGCCATAGATCAAATACACTAATATTATCATTAATTTCTGATAGGTAGCAATTATTTTCCTTTTGTTCATTGCTTGTAGAATTCACAGCACTGAATTTGTATAGTCCTTTGCATGCTTTACCCTGCAGAATAATTTCATTAGTCAATAAGTCTTTAACCAAACAATGATATGGATGAAACTCAAAGTACACATTATTGTCTTTAGCAAACTGTGATACGCTGAGTAAATTCTTTTTTATATGAGGAACCATAAGTAAATTGTTGAGATATAATTGCTTTTTACCTTTTATGCTGCCAAAGCCAATATGTGTAATGTTTACACTATCACCATTACCCATGAGTAAAGAATTTTTACCTTTGTACTCCCTCTGACCTAGATTGAGATTGTTGAGACTATTAGTAATATGATTAGTGGCACCTGAGTCAGGGTACCAGTTGTCATCACCAATATCATCAGTTTGACTATTTCTTGTTGCATTGCTTTGACTGTCAGTTTCAACATTGGCTAGATTTACTGCAGGATTTGTTCTTCTTTGACTGTTTTGTGTTTGACTACCAACATAGTTGTTATTGAACCTGAAATAGCACTTCAAGGCAGTGTGACCCACTTTTTCACAAATTTGACACTTAGGTCTGTTATTATTATTCCATCTTCCTCTGCCTCTGCCTCTATTAGATGAACCTCCTCTCTGATTAAAAGAATCCCCTCTGTTTTGATTCTTATTTTTAGCTTCAGCAATGTTAGCAGAAATTTCATTTAATTGTGACCTTTTTGTTTCAATTCTTGCTTCATGAGCGAGAAGAATAGAATACACATCCTCCATAGAACTGGTTACCTTTTGTGATGTAATAACTGCTACAACAGCCTCATATTCTTCACCTAGTCCATTTAGAATTGATAGAATGTGTTCTGAATCATTAATCTTTTGACCTGCTGCGTCTAAGTGATCACAAATGCCTTTAACTTTTGTCAAATATTCTCTCATAGACAAATTGTCTTTCCTGGCAGTCTGTAATTGATTTCTGTAGAACATTGTCTTGGCTGATGATTGAGTGTTAAAAGACTTTTCTATAGTTGTCCAAATATCATTTGCTGTTTTGCATCCAATTACTTGAGATAGAATTTTTTCACTTATAGATGACAATAGCCATGCACAAATCAACCTATCTTGCCTATGATATTTAACATACTCGTCATTGCTGACTACCCTATTATCAGCATCAGTTATGAACTTGGGTGGAATAGCAATAGTGCCAAGAATGTATCCCTCAAGACCATATCCTTGTATGGCTGTTTCTACTTGCAATTTCCATAGCAAGTAGTTGTTCTCTTCAAGATGAATGGTGATTAACTGGGTTTGAGGATTTATACCTGTTTTTACAAGAGATTCTGCACTTGCCATGTTTTGATTGACTGATGTTGCTTGACTTTGATTTGTAGATGAGTTCCCAGGAAGAACTGGTTGATTTCCGGAAGGATTTGTTGAAGAGTTGTTATCATCCACCATAATGAAATCAAGATGATAGAACTGATTCTTTAAGCTTTAGAATTGAGAATTCTTGAAAAGATTTCACAGTTGATGAAGTTGCAACCTGAAGCGCTTCAGATGATGATTATACGCCAATGACTGGTTGTTTTTTTTCTGATGAAGCACTCTGGTATGGCACTTTATTACTGCTGATTTTCCCTTTTCTTGGACTTCTTGATCGGATTTAAAGAATTCAGATGACCCACGGCAAAGACTTGATCTAATTACTTTGATGCAGCCTATCTAACTTGATATGGCAGGGCACAAACTATTATGATCAAGTAGCAACTCCTAGGTGATGAGGTAGAAACTCTATCTTTGATGGGAGGGACTCGGATGATGAAATGTAGCTGACGAGTCTTCTGTTTTTTGTTTTTTTTTAAAGACAGAAATGTAGCTATTCAACTGATTTGATTTAAGATTTGTTTTTTTTTTTCTTGATTTCAAGATTCTTGATTGCTGTTAAGCTTTGCAGGCTCTGATACCATGTTAGAATATTGCAAGAGCAAGAAAGACTAAAAAGATTTTTTATTATGTCATGAAAAGAGAGAGTACATGATGTATATATAGCAATTTGTGATGTAAAGATAACTGGACTTATAAGCCAGGCCCGTGTACAATATAAAATAGTGGTCCATGAACATTGTAAAATAAGATATATATCTCCTCCGTAGCTTTTCATTTGTTGTTTTATACCCATCATAGATAAAAGCGTCGAGGCGTGAAAACTAATTAAACTGTTGAGAGTTACTACTTACCAAAGCCCTCCGCATTGGTGATGGTCTCCCTACAGTAGCTATGTCCATCAGTTGAAAAACAAGCTTCCAGTTACACTGCAATAGCTTAACCAAAGGCGCGTAGCTGCCTGAAATGGACACCGAACTGCCAAAAAGGGACTTGTAAGTAGCAATTTCTGGGAATAGTGGGAAGTATTGATGAGGCTGATAAATTAGGGTAAATTGGACTCAGAGCAAAAAACGTGACAAGGGGTACATAGCATCACACTATGCTTCAGATGACCAGAAAAGATACCAAACACCTCAAAAAAAAAGGAGATGAGGTAGAAGAAAAAGGGAAGATTCGAAGCGCAACGTGAGTAGCATGGAAAAGCTAAGATCTGAAAATGATAATTAGTTCACCGAGTAGCCACCACGCATAACAAAATCAGGGAGAAGCGGATGAGAGTTTAGTGGAGACTAAAGTGAAGATTGAAGATATTTGAGGAGAATAAGTTGCATGAAGAAGAGAAAAGGTTTTTCATTTCGCCATTAATATTGGCTACGCGTGAACGAAGCTTTTTTCCAGATTTCATTTTCTATAAAAGGCTGTCTATATACAAATATTAGTCTAGGAAATAAGTAGTCTGAGATAGTTAGAGCATCTCCAACAGCAGCCAGGGAAGAAGAAATGGGAAGAATGGACGCTTTTATTGCGATACTCACGCCACAACAAAAGCAGTTTAGGCATGGGGAAGAAAGCAAAAATGCGTTCTTCCCTATTTTTCTTTTGAGCATCAATCGCTACACGGTGTTTAAAAACCCATTCAATCGCTATGTGGATTTCTAATTCCCGTTCAGATGTAACTATTTATTTTTTCTTCTGAGTACGGTGTTTTAAAGATCATTTAGCAAAAAAATAGAATTAAACGGTGTTTTGAACACCATTTAGAATAATTGCTTTTTTCCTCAAATCACCGTCTATTGTTGAAATAAAAGGAGATCTTCCCTTTTTTCTTCCTTCTCTCGAATTCTACTTCATTGTTAGAGATTCTCTTGTACCGCTTTCGTGCAAATAGAAAATAGTTTGTTTGTATTTGAGCCTGCATACGAATTGTATACACATATAATCTTTATGAATAGACTTGTCTCTCTCGAAATCAAAAGAGAAGAGAGTAGAAAAGCAGGTGCTATATCGGTATCTTTAACATTAATTTTATCTAAGGTAAAATAGGTGTTACTTACTGAAACCCTAGCAAAATAACTAAATAAAATTAGAAGCATTTAGACATTCCATGACATTATTTTATCTCCGCATAAATAAAAATAAGAAACAAGGAAATGGAAGCAACATATAGGAAATCATGAAGCCATGTTAAAGTCAGTAAAACAAGGGATTGAAACGATAAAAGGCAGGTGTACGTAGGTGAATAATCTCACTTAATATATGGCATTAACTCCTAATGAAGGCAGCCTTAATATATTAAGGATAATTGCATGTTTATATAATGATTGGACGTGTTGAATGATATAAATGTTTTAATTGTTTTATTATGTTTTTGTTGAGAATATTGGTGGAAGATAAATTTAGTATTTTTTTTTTATTTGGGCCAGTTTTAAGAAGTTATATCAGAAATATGCCACTTTTTAAACTAATTACAGAAGTAGGCCACTTTCTGTTGAACTGGCGGCATCCGAGTCGGATGCCGCCAGTTTATTTGTTTACTAAACCAGCATCTTAGATGCCGCTGATAAGGAATAACGTTGGTGTTACCCCAGATAACGCTAGTATGCGGTATCCAGGATAACGCCACAGAGCTTTAACACTTCAACCCCCTTTCTTCCAACTCTCATTTCCTCCCTTCCTTATATTTCACAACTCCACTTCTTAAAAAAATAAAAAATAAAAATAAAAATAAAAATAAAAAAAATCCCCATTTTATGAAACTCATAAAAAATTATAATTATCGTTCTATTAGAAGATCTACTCATCAATCAACTAGTTATTGATCCCATTTTGTTTTCAAGGTACAGTTATTTATATTATAATTTTATAATATATGATTTTAGATTTCTTTTGACAGTTGTTTCATTGTAGATAGTGAAATTGTTGTTTTTTTTGTATGTAGAATGACTCCTAAATGTATTCCTACCATATGTTATTATGATGGTGAATTGGTGGTAGACGATGATAACTTTGGCAAATACATTGGAGGATCGTATAAACTGACAAAAGTAGTTTGAGGTTGTAACTTAGTTCAGTTGAATGATTCGGTATATAAATCGACTAAAATTAAATCTGATGAATTTTACATTGATTTGGTATGTAACTGGTCTATGAATTCTGGATCAAAAGCTATTAAAATAACCAATGACGATGTTGATATAATTTTTTCAGCAACAACGAAATCCGTAGAGCGTTTTGTTATAAAGAGCAAATGGGTTCAAGTAGTAGAAGAAACAACTTCGGTACTGGTAGTAGTTAACCTTGAATATCAAATATTGATGAAAGAATTGGTCATCAAAATGTATTGTCTACCTTTAATCCGTCAAGCTTTAATACTTCATCCTTTGGTTTTCCACCCTGTACAAGTTATCAACATGATATTCGATACAATGACTCCAATTCTACTCAAGGAAGTTTCACATATATGATGGAAAGATCGATTGCATTTTGGTTATTTGTTGGATCTATAAGCATATATTATTATTATAGTTCTTAAGTGCTTTGTTTTGTATGTAGTTTTGTTACTCAACAGTCGAATTCTTTTTGCTCTGCTGGACCATCAAATTATTACATGTCCCCTTTCATGCATCCTACACAATCTAAGTTACAACATTTAAGTCAGAGGTATGTAAAATATTTACAGTTAACTTGTTGGTTTTACATGTGAAAATAATACATAGAGTTCTCATATGTCACATTTTTTTGAATATTCAGTTCCCAAATCCACGACATTGCTACGCAATCAAATACCCAAGTAGTAAACAAGGTGATTGTAGCAAATTAGGCACCAAATAGTATTGAAAAGGACACAGTTGGAGTAGATGAAGGGGAGTATGAGGATCCCCCTATAAATAGTATGGATGTAGTGAGCATACAAGGGAATGTCGTTTCTTGGATAGATAACATGCAAGTAAATAATGAACCATTAAACTATGATTATGCTGATTTGGAAGACAGATCTGCTGAAGATAGTGATGAGAATGAAATGGTGGTACCTCTTGATGATGACTTATGTACGACCCAATTAATGGAAAAGTCAATTGTTGCGGATATTCAATACAAAAATGAGATATTTTTGACGTTAAGTGTCCAAAACGGTTTCAAAGTCGGTATGATTTTTGAAGAAAGAAAAATTGAAACAACAATTAAGTGAATGGTCAATTCTTCATGTTGTCTCCTTCATACCTATAATTTCCAATAAAACCAAATATACTGCTATCTGTAATGTCGATGTTAATTGTCCATGGAGAATTCATGCAATTGTGTCAAAAAAAACTGAGCAAAGTTGGTGAGATGTAAGAAAATATCCAAGCGAACACAAATGCGTGAATCCAACAGTTAACTTAAATCGCAAGCAGGTAGCGTCCTCATTTCTGGTTTCGAAAATCTTACCGTTCGTAAAATTTGATTTGAATATAAACACTGGCACTATACAAGTTTTAATGGAGGAACAATTGTTTGTCAAGATTATTTATATGAAGGCATGGAGAGCGTTGAGTAAGGAAGTCGATAAATTATATGGTGAATGGGCGGAATCTTATAATACCCTAAGGCAGTATTTCAAGAAATTGCAAGAACAAATTCGGGAAGCATTGGCCATGTTATTACGGATGAATTTGGAGTGTTTGAACGTGCTTTTTGGGTATTTGGGTCGTGTATTGAAGGATGTGCACATTGTCGTTCATTACTTTGTGTTGATGGTAAAAATTTATATGGGAAATTCAAAGGAACATTGCTTGTAGCTGCTGCTGTTGACGCGGATGACCATCTATATCTTGTGCACCTAGCCAAATCGACTCTATCTAATAGTGCTAGAACCTCCGGATGATTAGACGTAACTTGCTTAAGAGTAGAAGTATGGTCGATAGTTCCCTCCATATTACTAACCTCCATCAACAATGAATATAATCTTATATAAGTCAATAGACGATTTTCAATATAAACACAATTCTTGATAAATAAATCAAATAGTGTTATGGCCATCAATTCCGGGTTACTAATCCTGTGTTCAGCCTCCAAGTAAAGAACGCTTGGATCGACCGGTCCAGGTTCCATCCCTTCATATTCTATAAACAATTAAGATGCACGCATTATTCCATTAATTAACCAACAGATACACAGCTAATTTACGAAATGCCATTCCACATTCCATGTCTATACTTACCAAATGTCTCATTCGTGTTTTCTCGCATTCTCATATTATCGCATACAATACCCAACCAAGACTCAACTATCTCATTCCACATTTCACAATAAAAAAATCACTATACCAAACAAGTTTAGACCACATTCTCGTATTCTCGCAAAATTTTCACAACCAAAAGTCATCATACATTGGTATTTTCACAATACTTTAGGCCACATTCTCCACCATCAGATGCTAAACATAAACATAAAGATACACATACTAAACAAACACAAACTAAACATGCATAAACATAACTTCAATTACCAATGTAACTTTAAACATATACAAATGAAACCATTAATTATGAATTTGTTGATGTAAACAATAACTTGTAGACTGTAGGAACTACAAATCACATCTATTCCACCAAAAAACACTACAACAAAAAACACTTTTGACAACATGCAATATCTGTTGCGGTAGACCTACTGCAACAGGCCCGCGCTTGTTGGTATAGCCGGAGTTGTAAAAAGTCTCGCAACATTTTCCGCCTGTTGCAATAAGATGTTGCGGTATACATTTTTGCAACAGGTCTTCGCTGTTGCAACTGATTCTTTTACAACAACAAACGACAGTTGCAAAATAGTCTTATATAATTTTGTGCCTGTTGCAAAATAATTTTTCACAACTGCTTTTGTCTGTTGCAATTGAATCTTTTACAAAATGTTTTGTGATTTCAACTATTATAAAATCATGATTTCATTGATTAAAATACATACAATTTAAATATCAGCTCAAAGACAATACTACTCTAAAACATTTCATTAAACATTCACAAAAGTTCAAATTTTATTACAACATCTGTAAATTCAAGAAAAAACAATATATTGACAAAGATGGTTACACACACACACACACACACACACACACACACACACACACACACACACACATATATATATATATATATATATCAACATTTCTCTTCAAGACTACAAACTATTTTCAATATAAATTGATCAAAAACTTAGCAACACAAGCATTAACCATAGAATCATTCTTCTCCCACATCCAAATTCAATAACACAAATTATATATCCCTACCACCGTGCATTTCCATCTAATGCATTGTGTCTTTCATCCACTCGCCACGTTTTAAACTATTATCAAACAAAGCCACCGATGCACTCACTTCAGCTCTTTCAAGCACATCAAAGCAACGGCCTCTGATAAAAAAAACTTATCTAAAAGATACATTGTGCAAACTGTATTTGATTAAAATGTCATTACTCTGCAGGTCAATACCATCCCATGCAAGTCTCGACCTCTCCCCAATCTCTACATTCAGTGCCTTTAGAATCAATAAAGAAAGAGGTTTAAAAAGGGAAAATAATGCATCATTGTGCAACTCGAGTGTACTTGGAATGTAAAGATTTCTGTAATAGGATGTTGACAAACTGTAGGGCCATATTTCATGCCAAGGCACAAAACTTAGCAATGAAAATAAAGTTGTGCAGTCATTTTGTAATGGAAATTATCATATATTAAGGTGAATTAATATAAACAAGCATTTTGAAGCGACATGAACGTGTTTATATGTTGTTATCATCCATATTAAGAAATGGAAGTGTAGTTTCAACGATACACTTGAACTTTGTTTGGATGTTAAAGTAAATTTGTAAGTACTTGAAATTGCTACGACAGAGGATAAACTACAAAGAACTCAATTTGAAAACCAACAGAACAGATAGATAACAAAACGGGAACGTAGGAAACCAAGTAGCCACATTGACCCACCCTAATCAGGCTAGCCTAACTCGACAGGACCAAAGCCATATAAATCGAACAAAGCTAGGAAGCAGCTCTTCCCATGACCCTAATCAAGCTAGGTTATTCTTTTTCTTTCTTCTTCCCTTATATATCCTTTTTATCAAAAATAAAGACAAGCACACGCATAATACTGAAATAATAATGAAATACTAGGAAGCCACTCTTCAATTCCAAACCATTGTTATGAAATTATTATGGCAACAATTTTCAGAGAAGCGTAAGTGGTATTTTTTGCAACATTTAACATTCTCATGTGGTGCAAACAATCATTTGGACTAAGGATGATATCAGTGAAGTTCAAGAAACTATCACAGACCCACCTGCTTCTAAAAACCAAACATTTGATAAAATGCTGAAAGAATTGGAGTCAGCATATCAAGAGATACCTGAAATTTTAGCCAAAGGTGTTCTTGATCGCTCATATTCAGTATCACCTACTGATCTGAACTCTCTTCTGTTCTCGCCGACTTACAGCTTTTGGAAATCTCTTGCTGGTCTGCAAGGAACAACTGGTCTGCAACCTGAACATTGGAAGTTGGAGAAGGAAAACTCAAGTCTTAGTAGAGTTGTGACATACACAAAAGCTGCAACTAAATTAGTGAAGGCTGTGAAAGCAACTGAAAAGCAAATATATTTGAAGGCTAATGGGAAAGAATATGCAGTTTTGTTAAGTATGAGCACACCTGATGTTCCTTTTGGCAATTCTTTCAGAAAAGAAATTCTATTTCGTATTTTAACCGGACCAGAGTTAACATCCAAGGAATCGTCATCAACTCTTGTTATATCGTGGCACACAAATTTTCTGTAAAGCACAATGATGAAAGGAATGATTGAAAGTGGAGCAAGGCAAGGTTTCAGAGACAACTACACTCAGTTTTCTGAACTGTTATCACAAAATGTTGAGTTAATTGATCAAAAATATGCTGAGTCAAATAAAGATGAATTATTACGTGAAAAAAAAACATGGTCTCAAAGAAGGCAAAAGAACGGTAAATTGAGAACTTTCAGCCGGTGCTAAGTACTGGATAAAGACGGAATTAATATTTTGAATGAAAGTTAATAGTAAACGTCTTCTCCACTGCTCCTAAAGGAGTACTTGTCTAAAAAAAACTTTCACCTATCGCAATTCACAGATCTCACACTAAAAATAAACAACAAAACAAACCCAAATAAAAGAGGTATACGAAAGATGGGACGTTGAGTTTGTGAATCCCTTGAAACTGATAAAAAAATACACGCCCAAATCTAAAAATTTGAATCTCTGTGGGCATAAATAATCACCTTTTTCAGAAATTGATCTTTCAGTGAATAGCTTAAAACGACAAGATTTGGATGTGAGACACTGAAATCACCTTGAATCTGTAAATCGATGAAAGAACGAACCTGATTTCCAAATCACATTCGAGTTCAATTTGAATCCTCCACGTTCGAGTTCAATTTGAATCCTCCACGTTCGAGTTCAATTTGAAAGAACGAACCTGATGTTCGAATCCTCCACGTTCGAGTTCAATTTTCGGGATTTGGTTGAAAAATACGATCTGGATTTCTCCGATGGGTTTGGATATGAAAGAAAATTTAGGTATTCATTTTAAGGAGAGCCATAGCGAAAATTTTAAGATAGAATTGCAGAGGAGGATGGAGCCAAAATTTCGAAGATTGGAGCCAAAATTTTGGAGATCGGAGCCAAATTGTGTGATACACGGTGAAGATGCGTTAGTAACATCATAAGTTCAGACTTATGCGCAGTT
The DNA here is from genome assembly GCA_030737875.1 of Allium sativum. NCBI lineage: Eukaryota > Viridiplantae > Streptophyta > Magnoliopsida > Asparagales > Amaryllidaceae > Allium > Allium sativum. Next base: position 430,987,821 of record CM060925.1, on the reverse strand, counting down.
CGAACAATTATGGAAGCAAAACGTGTTAACACCACTTAAAAGGTATAATTTGAAATATTACTGATTTTATATAAATAGAAACAAAATGAATCATTGTTGGACATTTTGAACCGTCCTATCACTACAAGAAAAACTGAGATTAGCGACAGATTTTTAGCAGCGGAAAATTCCGTCGCTAATTAGCAGCGGATTTCCGTCGGCTTTGTAAGAGAAAATATTTTGGATTTTATATGTCATCTTATTATAAACTATTACCGTCGAATACTAATTCTGTCACTAAATCAATGGAAATTGCAGCTCTTTACCGTCATAAAATATTTGACGCTAAATTCCGTCGACATAATTTTGAAGCTATTTTCCTATAGTTTTCCAAGAGATTTGAAACGAACTTTTTTATTTTTTATTTATTAAATGTTTTAAATTTGTGTTATTACTTAGTAATTAATTAGTAAATTTAAATTTTAAATAATTAATGTTAATAATACATTAGTAATTAATAATAAATAATAAGTATTAGAAGTAAATTAAATTCAATAGTTAATGCTGATTTTTTTTTTGAAAATTAATGTTGATTAATTATTAATTACTATATAATATAAATAAGAAGTAATAGTAATTAATAAAATACATTGTTGTTCGATGTTTATTAAATTTGTTTTGATAATCAATGATTATTTAATAGTCTTTGATACGATTAATTAAATTAATATCAAGAAATTATTAATACATATTTGCTTTTAAGAAATTGATTGGTACGTATTATTTGATAAATAATTAGTAATTAAGAAAAACAAAATGGTCAAAGTTTAAAAATAAGAAGTTAAATAAATATTAAAGAATTTCGAAATTAAAAAATTCATGTTAATAATTAATGTTAATAATACACTTACATGATGTACTTAAATTTTACATAATTAATGTTAATAATACACTTACATGATGTAGTTAAATTTTAAACCTTGCAAACTTTTTGGTGTTATAAGTTTATTATATTCACATTATTTATGAAACAATAAATAGGTATTTATAGTTTTTATTGTATTAACATGATTTCTTCATTTACATCATTTACAAAATAGTAAGTATTGACAATAAAGTTTTGTAAAATATTCAAAATTTGAAATTTTATAAATATTAAAGGGTTCCGAAATTCAGAGAATACAAACATTACAATACTAATTATTATTTCCATCATTTACAAGATTTCACATGTAATTATCTTCTCTCACACATTGTAAGTGTTGAATATGTTTTCAGTTATGTTGAATCAGTTAATAATTGCACATTGAACGTTATGTATTTTTAAAAAACTGACCATTTTTGTTGAACATATCTTTTATAATCGATGGTCCCAAGTTGGTTTTTACTATATAATCATTAAAATTACTATTATAATAATAAATTAGCAATTAATTGATTGTCGTGAGTCAATCTTATCTTAAATCCGTTCTAATTCGTCTGTCTTTATCTTTGTACACTTCAAAACCGTCGTTTCTCTTCCACTTTTCCAACTCCTCTCTCACCGGCTTCGCTCCTTAACCCAAATACGTCTACTTCTTCTAAAAGTCATGGAACACCTAATGCAAACAATATTTAATAATTAAAACGTAGTATTTATTATAATGTTTAATAATCATACTGTTATTCAATATGAATTGTTTAATATTTCATAATTAAAATTTTAATATTTTAGATTTATTTTTAAAAAAAATTTGAAATTTTCGTCAAATAAAAAAATAAAAAGCTATTTGTTGAGTAAATATTTACTTTTAATAAATATTTACTAAAGAAATTACTATTGAGAAATTGTTAATAAATATTTACTTTTAAGAAATTGATTAGTATGTATTAATTAATATTTATTATTTAGTAATTAATAATTGATAGTTTAATATACTAAAGAACTAATAATTAATATCTACCCTTTGCCAAAATATAATTTATATCTACTACGTGTTAAATAATTTATTTTTAATAATTTTGGATTAACATGTAATTTATAATAATTAAGAAGTTATATGTAGTATTAGTTAACGTAAATACTAGTTATTCCAAAAAAATTAAAAATTAAAAATTTCTAAGATAAATTTATTAATATTCAAAAAAATTAGAACTAGAATTTGAAAACTACAACAAAATAATTAATTGAAAATTAAAATCACTATTTAATAATTCAGAAGCGATAACTAATAAGCTTGACTAATAATTAATAATTAATAAATGACATTTATTTATTTGAAAATAAGAGAGATACCATTCATTAATAATCTTTTATAATCAAGTGGTAGTGTTTATTTCTTAGAATTTAACATTTAATAATTATAATTTATAATTATATTTAACATGTCATCATTTCTAGAAGTCCTAAATATTGTAATTAAATAAGATATTCAAATTTGTTTGAAATGTTAAAAAATTTGAAATTCAATGGTATAAGTATTACATTGTATGTTATTACTTTCATATATTATCATTTCTGAAAAGTAACGTTCTTAATGTTGCTTCTTAGAAAGTATCGTTGAAAATGTTTGGCCCCATCATTTTGGCTCGTTCCTTAAACATTTGGCTCCAATCGGTGAAATTTTGGCTCCACCGTTTAGGTTTCATAATCCTCCTTTCCATTTTATGCTTATTCCCAGATCTCAAAAATTTACATTCTCAAACCCTAATCCAAATATGTCAGCGGCCGCCCTACTTTCATGATCAAAGGACAAGCTTCCTCCATTCCCATCCCTGCTTCCACCGTCAAGGAACAAGCGACCTCCGATCAAGCACTCCGGCAACATCTCTCTCGACGATGACATCGAAATTGCTAGAATCATGAGGCTGAGATCGTTGGCTAAAAATCTTAGCAGCACAATCAAGGAGATTCTCGGCACTTACGTCAGCGTCGGATGCACCATTGATGGAAAAGATCCCAAAGATCTGCAGGTAGAAATCACTTTTGGTGATATTGAGGTGCCTTTGGAGTGAAGTATTTTATCTTCTATTTTCCGCATGTTTTAATTGTTATAGCAAACTTCATTTCTGTTGTGGATCGTCATTCATTAAGTTAAAAAATTTAATCGTTTTGTTGCTGATTATGGATAATTTTGATGAAAATTTTCTCAAGTAATATTTCAGTAATGTGTTCAGACTAAATTTGAAGAATTCTTTGGTGCTACTGTTTTTAGGTGAGTTAAGACAATCTAAAATACCACATTAGAGTAATTTGCATCTTTTAAATTTGCATTGATAAACACCTGCCTTCTGCTACATGGTTAATGATTATGTACCTTGTCTTAGTAGTTCGGAATGAAACCTAAATGAAGAAGTTTAGCATGAGGTTATTTGCAGGTTTGACATGCCTTTACAGGAGGCAACATAACCCTATTCCATAAGTAGTCATTCGCTTATTTAAGGTTGCCTGATAGGATAGGTGGATAATCATGTAATAATGGATGATATAGGAAGGTTTGAGCAAGCTTAGCAATTTATGTTTGTTAATAACTTGGAAGGAAACAGAATTAGCTTGTGATCAACAAAAAGTATAAAATTAAAAAACAATGTAATACTACATTATGTTATCTTAACAATACATCCTTCCATGATTACCGCATGCATAATGCTTTTTTCAACAGGAGGATCAATTTAACAATTTTATAAAACACGCAGCCAAGAACTGGCTCCTGAAAATGGACAGAAGAAAGGAGTCGTTGCACTGGTAAGATCATTGTTTAGGTTAGAAAATACATCCATATTTTATATAAGATTTTTTTTTCTTCCTAGAAATATCATGTTACCAGTCAGATTTTGAAATGAATAAGGTAAACTGTAACACCTGTTTATAGCCCATCAAGATTGGAATTGCAAAATCATTATTTGTTATAGCTCGCATGTTAGCCACGTATCTTCTACGCGAGATGAATTATTGTTTTATTTTAACCATATCATCAATCTAATGACCTCTATTGTATTGTGTCACCCATTAAAAACAATTGCAAAGCCATATTTCCTAATACTATATTACTGTTATTTGTTGTAATGTGCCCCCCTCCCCCGTCCACACTTTTTCCATAAATACATACATTTCGGTTCAAATTTTCTTATGCCTTTGTACTAATTAACATCAAGCGCTATATCATTGTTGTCTACTTATTTATGATATTATAGTAATAAAGTTTATATGCAGAGTAAGCTGAACCAGATGTTTTTTTTTCCTGCAAAGAGTCTGTGCATTATAACGTACCCAAAATCTACCTATTTACTAATCCTTAATTCAATATCTTAACTCTTACTTTCTACAAAACATATGCTTTTTAACTAAGTGCTTCTTCTTCTTTTTTCCTTATTCTTTATTGATACAGGAAGTTGAAGAATCTCTATTTAAGAAGGTTGTCATTCATAAATCTTGGATTAATAAGCCTTCATCTCAGATGTATGGTCAGGTACGCATAGAACAATAGGCTTTTTAACTAAATGCTTGGTCAGCATCACTGCTGTTGTCCGCAACAGCGAACAGGGCTTGTTCGCTGCTGCAACAAACAGCGGCATCGAACAGGCAGTTGTTCACTGTGCACCTATTGCATAACGAACAGCTGCTGCGGACAACAGCAGTGATGCACAAGTACTATATTTCTTTGTATCATATTTCTCGTCATTGTCATTATTGGTGTTTTCTTGTTTTTCTTATATAGGAAATGTTGAGAAGCTATGCTAGATGGAAAGGAAGAAAGAACAAAATTTATCTTTGTTTCTTTTTCTTTTTAATTTGAGTTGTTGTAACGTATGAATTTGTTTAATATTCTGTGTATTGCTGTTTTATGTACTATTCTGTATGAACTTGTTTGAGAAAGTGAATGATTAAACCGTTTTGTTTTAGTTGAAGAAATTCTAGTATAACATAAGTGTTCTTCAATTTCGGATGTGGATATTTTTGGATATTTGTATTGTTTCCTTAATATTCATGGATATCGGATGCAGATTCAGATGTAGATTTAAATTTTTGGATGTCATCCATTTGCATCCGTTGATAGGCCTAATTTGAAAGCATTTACCGTCGAATTACCAACAAAAAAAGTAAGGTTAAGTTTACTTCAATTTAATTTCCATCGCTAATCTCTTGGCAATTAGTAAGGGTTTACCAACGTCTTTTATAAATAACAATTTATTATAAATTACTTATCCGTCGGTAAAAAAATTAAAATTAAATTAATAAATAAAATTATATTTTTAATATATAATTAGTAAAATGACGGAAAACTGTCGGAAAACTCATGCTAAATTCCGTCGTAAAAATCTGACACAAATACCGTCATGGTTTTTACCGACCACAACATTATACTGGAAATCCGTCGCTAAGGCCTATTTAGCGACGGATCAGAAGCGGATTCTGCCGCTGCTATATGCAGTTTTTCTTGTAGTGTATGTTTTATTGTACTTCTTTCTAATTTTTCCTATTTAATGACATCACTCATTTATAATTTTATATTAGTCTAGGCATTGAATTTAATATAAATATAAATTTTTAATTTTATATCAAATTATAAATAATAATCTAATATAGATTTAGAATACTTAAACATACCAAATACAATAATATCATCAATTATTAACTAAATAATAGTAATATTAAACATTAAATGCTTATTATATAATTTTTATTAATTATTATTTGATAGTAGTTACTAATTAATAAACTTTAAAAATAAATTATTAAATATTGAATATTACTTCATAATTATTAAATGTTAGTTATTAATTAAATGTTAAACATCGAATATACAAAATGATTATTATTTATCTAATACTACTTATTAATTATATTCTTTAATTATTAAATATAATTACTAAATATTAATTATAATTTGCTAGTTGTTAATAAATAACTATAAAAAATTCTAAATATAAAAAAAAATTGTTATTGATAATAATTAGTAATTATTAACTATTAACTTTTCTTACTAAGTATTGAATGTTATTAATTAATTATCAAGTAATAATTATTAATTATTCAGTATAATTTTCTTAACTAGGAACTATTAATTAATTCATAAAAATACTTCTATCAAACACAAATTATAAATTAATTCATATAACAAATTATTATTAACTATTAATTACTCCGTAATAGTAATATTAATCAATCATCGTTAATTATTTATTTATTATAAATTTATTAATTATTAATTATTTATTTAATATTTAAACGTATTCATATTTCAAATTAATTATTATCCATTATTTTCTATTATTAGTTTATTATTATTTAATATTTATTTATTTTATTATATTTTAAATGTTCATTATTATTATTTGTTAAATAGTAATTATTATTTTTCAATTATCAGTTATAAATATTACTTTATAATACTTATATTTTATTATTAATTAATAATTATTAATTATTAATCTTAATTATTATATAATTACTAGTAGTTAATCATTTAATAGTAACTATATAAAATTAATTAGTAAAAAATAATCATTAAAAAGCTGATACTAATTTTAATAGTATGTTTTCCGCAGCAGGCTTTACCAGTTATAAAAAAATACAGTTATTGCAAGAGGCGAAAACAGTTGCTAAAGATATTTATTCGCAACTGGCTTGGAAGCGCAGTTGCAAATAATATGTTTGTTGCAAGTGTTATGGAAGCATAGTTGCTAAAAGTATGTTTTTGCAACAGGAAGAGAAGCACAGTTGCTAAATATAAGCTTTTCGCAACAGGAAAAAAAGGCATGTTGCTAAATCACATCTGTTGCAGCTATAATAGGTCTGTTGCTAAATATAATTTACTACAACAGTCATTTGTCGCCTGTTGCAAATAGCTAGTTGTAATAGGGTATTTTTCTTGTAGTGGAAGGGACTAGAGTTGAAATCTCTAAATATGATAAACCCTAGCTTTTGAAAATTACAAACTTTAATCACATAAAGTTAAGAATACTTGCCAATAGGAGGTGGTTGAGAAGAAGAGGAGGCCACTTAAGTTAATTTTAGAGAAAATATTGATTTTGGGCTAATTTTGTAATGGGGGGACTGTTTACATGCAGGGTGAAATATAAAGAATGGAGGAAATGTGAGTCGGAAGAAAGGGGGCCGAAGGGTTAAAGCTCTCTGGGCATTATCCTAAATACCGCCTACTAGCGTTATCTGGGATAACGCCAATGTTATTCCTTATCAGGGATGCCGTCAGTTCAACAAAAAGTGGCCTACTTCTGTAATTAGTTTCAAAAGAGGTCTATTTTTGTTGTAACTTTTCAAAACTGGCGCAAATGAATTTTTTCCCATAATTTTATTGTTTGTGTTACTGGGTGTACAAGTCCATTAAAATTGGCTTGGATGTCTCTTATCTATGCTAAATCGTATTGCATGAAATCTGGTTTATAAGTCCTAAACACTAAGTGCCTCTAATTATATTTATGCCATGATATTTCCAACCATTTTGTGTATGTTTTTGTTACTGCACGAATAAGGTAATATTGACATATTGGGCTATTTTTACATATTTTAACCAAAAACCCGAAATTCTTAAATTATCATGCATTCACCTTCATATTGGAACAAAACCATCATTTGTGTATGTATTAATTTTTGATAAAATTTGCATGTTCATTTTCATGTTGTTTTATAGAAATTTGGGTGCAAATATGAAGAAGGATCATGAAGATATACATGCACAAAGAGGAGATAAAAGAATGAAGAAAGAATTAATTTACACGCAACTTAGTGGAGGACCCCACCTACATATCTATCCCTCTTTCCTTAAAGCAACTATTAAAGGCTAATGCATTAGCAAATGGGGATAAAATATGCTTCATGCACTTTTAATGAATCATTAGTGGCTAAACACAAATTGGAAGCTTCATGAAGAGGGCATTTCAGGTAGTCTCCAAAAATATGGATTAGGGTTTTAAAACGTATATAAATGTCCACATATGTTCATGTAAATAGATCTTCTCTCTTTTCTAGTTAGTTTTTGTTGGAGGATCAAAGATCTTTTTTTTTTCCATGGCTACTTAGCCATTTTTATCTAATTTCTTTCTTTTATGCAATATTAGTTAATTAATTCTCTTTTGTTTACATACTTCTTACCTCTTGTTGTAGTGTACACCTCTTTTATTTTAAGCAAGTAGAATAGACTTTCCTTTATTTTGCTCTTTTTTCTTTGCTTTTTTTTGATGTTGCATTCGACATTAGTTGATATGATAATTAATATGAGTAACTAAACCCGTCAATTTAGGGGTAATGAAGCTCTCTAATCATGTGGCTTCAACATATTTTAATTATTCATGTTCTCTTTAAGTGCTTAATAGAACCATAGTTGCTTATGTTAATTTGTGTTTCATGATTGAATTTGATAGTCTATGTTGTACATAGCAAATAGGCTATGCTTAAACACATTATTGACAAATTGCATTCTCATCTAAATATGACTATGATAATGAAGTGAAATTGCTATCAAATTCTGATGGCCTATATTACAAATCAATAATTAATAGGTCATGCTTAAAATAAATTATATTTTCAACATTGTTGTCATTTTTTGTAAAAGTTAGTAAGTGGTTTAAGAGGTTTATTATTGTTTGATGGCCAATGTTGAGCTAATTAATAGTTTACACAGGTCATGCATAGAATATATACATCAATTAAACTAACTAATGATCAAATTAAAGAGATCATAATTTCATAATTTTTTGAACTATTTGATCTAGATAGTGGATTTGCTTCTGAATATTTATTTAACTCTCATATGTTTATCTACCTCAGTTTGTTAATTTAGTTTAGTTGTAGTTAACAATCTTAAGTTTGGTTTAATTTGATTGAGTAAAATTTAAAATTAATTCTTTTCCTACGGATCGATCCGTATTCGCCACGTAGTAACGATTGTATGTCATGCGCTTGCGGTTATTTTATTTTAATTCACGGGACGGTTTTCTAAACCGATAGATTTTCGTAGCGTCGAGCAAAAGGAAGCAAATTGTTATATGAACAAGGATTACAATTTATTCATATAAATAAATATACAATGGGAATTGGACAAGTGGATTATTGGCTTTTGAACCAATATTTTATGAATAGATTTTAAATCAATATGAAGTTATAAACTAAATTATAGGTAATTTTGGGCCTTAAATAGGTTTTGAAAAAATGTGAACTCATAATGGAATTTCATAAGCAAAACAATTTTGTAACCAAAAGTTTTATAAGAATAAATGGGAATTGGTAACATTCTTAGAAACGTTAAAATGGTTTTCTTTGCAAGCAAAGTATGGATTTTTATGCAAAGACAAATTCATGAAAATAAACTTAAGAATTTTGGTAATTGAGCTAAAATGGGAATTTTGCTTATTTAAGAAATTTTATAATGGAATTTTATTAAATAATAAGGTTGATTATGACAAGGGTTTATAAAGATGAAATCAAATTTATTTTGATAACTTAATCTTGAATATTAGAAAGTGAAACGTATATACGTATTTTTAAAAGTGGATAATTGGCTAGTTGATATTTTTGAAATGATATTTCGAAATAAAGTAGAAATGGTTTTGTAAGGTATTTGAAATGTAATTCAGTATCGGAAACGTAGATTTCAAAATTTATTGTTGTAATAGATGTTTTCCAAATAATACAAAAGAATGGACTATAACGTTTTTGTTATAGTAATGATTTCCGAAAGGGAAATTGTTTAAGTTAAATATGATATATATATATATAAGCTATATATGATGTTGATATTAAATATGTGTAATCTTGTCCATTTGATGTTAAGAATGATATTCGGTCAAGGTCTGAAAGGTAATCATACCCCAACTCGATTGATTTCATTATTAATGAAGAAATATAAGAGATTTGGTATTGAAGATAAGTGTAAATTATAGTTAGGTAAATATACAGTATTTTGGGTTGTTGTAACGATGTTTCACGCAATATTCTTTTTAACCAAGTAAGTATGGTTTGTAAATATAACAGTGCATATTTTCTAAGTGTAGATGAATGGTTTCCTGAAGGAGATTAAGTAAATGGAAATGTTTTCCAACTATAATAAGAAATATTTTCCAAGTTAGGAAATAAAGGTTTTTGTGAAATAAGGAAATGTTTTCCAAATATCGTGGAAGGCCAAAGCGGGTTGAAAAATATCTGGGTAAAGATATTGATAATGGAAGTTGAGAAATGATTAAATTAATAAGAAATTAATTTCAAATGGGCTTAGTAGTTGTTTAGTGCTTAACCAGAAGTATTTCCTCCTAGAATAAAAGCTTTGGTTGAATGTTTGTTTCTTTGACATTCAAATAACTGACTATCGAAGTATTGACCAATTTAACATTATCGTTGTTGGTACGGAGAGTCCGGAATCAGATTTATTATTTGAAACCCACTCCAAATAGGCATAAACATTGTGAATTAGATTATACTGAAGATAATCGAAGACGTAGTAAAATGCGAGGGCATTTCTGTTGATCTTAGGTAGAAATTACCTAGGATGGAATAATAGAGAATAGTGCCTTTAGTTTCGTTCAGACCTATAACGAACTTATATGGGCGAATGTCAGATAGTGTATTTCCAATAATCACGTACGTTGATTTTTACAAGCATACCGAGTATGGTGGCGAAGAAGGCGACTTCTTTAGCTTAACACCATAGTATATTTATGCAAATCAACTAGTGATTTGCGGATCTGACAATATGGTACTCAAAGTTTGAATGCGATGTCTGAAAAAAATAATCGTGACCTGAATCCTCATCAATCGGGAAACGACTGAAATCGGGCAGGAAGCAGGGTCATGTAGGTCATACTCATTAGGGTATATCATCACATGATCTAGTGAAATCAGATGTCCCTTTTTGTATGTTTCGGAAGAAGAAAGGTTGGTAGGCCAACAACCGTGGTGACGATGTATTCGGTACACTCATGTTGAATGAGTGGCATGTTCTTTGTGGTCGGGTAGCAAGACGTTCTTATTGAACCATGGTGTTTTATCTTTAGAGGACACTGATCAGAAGGTTGTTCCATACTTAGTCATGTTGGAAATCAAAAATTTAATACGAGGTGTGCGGTTTAGTTGTAAACGAACTATGTCGAAATGTGAGATGCAAGCATTTCGACTATACTCCTATTTTATTAGTAGATTGATAGACATTATTATAATATCATTGGATTTTATAACAAAAGTAATTTGGTTACAGTAAGGGAAAAACATATGTCATGTTTATGTGTGGTTGTGTCTTACGACAATTCCATTCTCTTAAAAGGATTTTTAAATTTAAGTAAGTTGTTTGGAGTTTACTCACATCAGTCCCATGACCAACTCAGAGTTTATTTTGTTTGTTTTCCTTTAAACTCTTGGGTGTCCAAATTTGTACAAGCAGTCAAGTAGTTTAAGTTCTTACAGATGCACTTGGAGGAGCTTGGAGCAGGAGGCTTCACCATTAATTATCTATCATTCACTTTTCGCTGTATCATATATAATAATGTACTCTGATGAATGGTATGTATATACAGTTACAGTTCTGCATTTCAAAAGCTATTATATATTATATTTTATTCCACTACGATTGTGTGATTCTGTTTATTTGTTTTTGTTTCTTTTACCTCTTTTCTTCTTTATCCCTAAAGATTCGTATTTTCGTGCAATTTGGGTTGGACATATGTTGTACTTAATCGACTCAAAATGTGCTGATTTGCGGGCCTTCACAATAAAAATAGGCAAAAACACTATAATAGGCAGCGGTTGGCTAAGATTTTGTATTGCATTTTTGTTTAAAAGCAATGATAAAATGCTAGTGAACATTCATTAATCATAGCGTTTTTCTCTTTGCTATTTAAAGTTGAAAGTCTAACATAATATTGTTGGATCTAGATTAACCCTAGAGGGGGGGTGAATAGGGTTTATCACAGTTTATAAGTAAATTAAAAATCTAACGGGATATGTAATAAAGCACAAATCATAGAATATAGCAAAAACAAAAATGCAGAAAATAAATCACACACAGATATACCCAGCTTCGGCAGACTCTGCCTACTGCTGCGTTCACTAAGGTTTCTACTAGGTGTTAATAACAGATCCCGCTTACAGACTCTGTAAACTCGCACTCCCTGCTCCTGTACTAACCCTACGCTCAAATCCCTAGACTGACCGATGTCCACTCGATCAGATTTTCCCTTGATTACAACCCCGTAATCAATAACTCAGATTTTACAGATTCTGAAACTGACAGTCAAAATCCTGACTGATTCACCTCTAGATTTTTACAGAATCTATAAACTGTTCGATTCGTTTTTACAAAACAGAACTAAAAACAATACAAGTATATATAAAAAATGAAACCCTAGGATTTAGGTTAAAAAGGGTCATCCCTTATCCATTTAAACATGGCCGGCCCATTTGTTATTTTTGTTTCCCTGATCCGTTGGTTCTCTGGAAAAATGGCGGCGGCTAGGGTTTCTTTGAATCCCCAAATCAAATCGCGATGCCTGATGAATTTGCTGCTCTATGAAGCTCGAATCTTTGAATAGCTTTGGTGCTTCGATTTGGAGACTTCTGTCGATCGAAACGCTTGAGGAAAAAGTGAGTTATTCTGGTTTTGATTTCTTTGTTCTCGTATGAACTAGTTTTGATTTCGATTGAATTGTTTGTGGTCTCAATTCCCTTTGCCTGTGATGAATTTGTGTTAGTTTATAGGATAATGGAATCCTAAAACATAGCTCTGATTTCATTAATGACTTCCCTGATAATTTGCGGTTTGTTTCCTTTCGAAATTTCCTTGATTGAAAGCTTTGATTAGCTCTATAATGACTTGTGGATTATTTGGAAACATTTTGATCTGATTTCATGCCTTGTCGAATTTGCTGGAAAAGTATTGAATACAAATTGATTTGTTTCCTGAAATACCACTCTTGATTGCTCGAATTTGCCTCTTTTTGGCAGTCACGGCTTTGAATAATTTTGCCCCTTTTTGTTGCCTGATTCGAACTGATGCTCTGGAAAGATTTTGCATTTAAAAAACTTGCCAAATATTCTTCATGTGATTTTCTGGAATTAATTCAAAGAACTTGCGTGTTCTCTGGAAAATATCTGCTGCCTTGAATTTGAAATCTTGTCATAACCGTTGCGTGATTCATGTGATTTAAATCTTGAAATCTTTCCAAAAGATTCTGCATTGATTTCTTGCCAAAAATATAGGGTTGAATTTTGAACATTTTGTACTGCCAATTTGTAGATTTCAGCCTTGACCTTTTTGCCTGCACCTTTCCTTTATATTACATAATTTTGAAATACACTTTGCTTTGATAGATCTGCCTTTGATGCTTTATGTCTCGGAATTTTTGAACTGGTATTATTCTTGGCCTTGAATGTATGTGATAAATCAGGAAACAGATAAATGACTTCCCTTGCATGGAAGATAATGTTTCTCTGACTTGTTGAACCCGATTAAATCCTTGCCAAAAATAAATTGTTAGTTCTGGAGCAATTCAAAAGATTATTACTGAATTTGTTAGACAAGCTTTCCAAAAAAAAAAAAAACACAGAATAATTTTCACTGCCCCATTTGATTTTGTTGTCTTTTTGTGTGTGAGTAAGCAAGCAAGTTTGAGCCATACTAAACCATATATGTAAGAATTGCCTGATGCACTGCTGAATCAAATTGGCAGGTTCACTTTAACCATACTGCATGTATATTCCTTGTTTCATTTGAGCTTCTTGCTGTTCTTTGTCCAATTGTCACTTTCATTAAGCCAGACCTGATATGCTCCTCATGTATTTCATATGTGAACACACTTTTTAAAAAAAATGCCATAAAAACATGTTACACTGACTCTTTGATTTGCTGAGTCATTTTAAAATTCATGCTTGTGTTTTCTGTGATCATTGAATATGCTGTTGTGCTCTATTTCCATTATGTTGCCTCTGTCCACTTTCTTTGATGTATGCATCATGCTCCATTTTGCTGAGTCATCATGTTCACACCTTTCCTGACCTGTTTCCATTTGCTTGAGTCCGCATTGCTGTGCCCATTATCTCCTGCCATGCTTGATCATTTGCACAACCTGTCTTGTATACATACTTGCTGATTTGCCATGTTTTGATATATGTCATTGTGATCTGATTTATAGTTGTACCAACCCTTTGCTAATCTGGCTCGACCATTCTTCATTGCACCATGCTGTATACTTTTATTTGATCTTGATGTATTGATCCATACAGACTTGTTTCTACTTATCCTCATCCATGTTATGCCAAGCACATTAAGTCATGTACACCTATGCTGATGACACTACATCTTCATTTATATGCTGAGTTCCACATTAACTTGAACTGTCTGTGTCTTTGCCTGTGTATGTATGCTTTCATCCTCCACACTGTCTTTATATGTTATCAACATGTTGGCTGTTAGCTGAACTGCTTTTCTTCTTGTATTGACATGTTTGGTTTCACTGTTTTGCACCTGAAATATGAGTATACCATCTCTTGTGCTCGACCATTTTGAATTTTAATGTTTGACATTTTGTTTTTAAGACATATCAGCAGACTAGTCACACTATGTTGGGGCTGATCAAAAGTCAGCAAACTAGTGTGATTATGTCGAGGCTGATCAAATCAGATTGAGTCAGAAAAATGATGAGAAACACACCGAAATTCTGAGGCAAATAAAATTTTAAAAATAAAATTTATATTTGCATGAATTCTGTTTTATTTCTATTGCAGTGTACTGTGTGTGTGTTTCTGTGAATGACAGGTATGAAGACGATGACTGGACTGACAGTGACTGGACAGACTGAAGACTGAAGATAACACTGTGCAATTTGTATATGTATATGAGTCAGTAAAAAAAATTTAGTGAAGAGCTGATATGTAAATGAAATTCAGTGATGTACAAATAGTGGAGTTATAAATTTTGTACTGTATGGAATGTTGAAATAAAATATTATATTTAAATAAAATACCGTGAATATCTTTGAATTTCTGTACAGTCATATTTTATTTAAATATAAATATTATATTCTTGTTTGTGATGTAAATATAGAACAGTACAGTAACAAACACATTTAAAATAATATATACTTGTTTGTTATCATGAAATAAAAATCATATAATTATGTATACAACACCGTTATATACAACAATCTCCCCCTTTTGATGATGACAAACAAATAAAAGATTTTGAATATAATAAATGTGTTTGTTCGTGAATATTTGAACTCCCCCTATTTAAATGCTCCCCCTACAACAGAAACTCCCCTTATAACTATGCATGAGTGAAATGTATGAATAATTAAATTTTCAAAATTAAAGGTATTTATAAAATATTCACTCATAGATCAAAATCTAATCCATTCTCCCCCTTTTGTTATCATCAAAGGGGTACAGATTTTAAAATACAGATGAAAATTGACCCAAAAAAAAAAAAAAAATTCAGCTTAAGAGGAAAAACGGTCATCATAAAATTCAATCAGTCAAACAAAAATCATAATATTCTAAGAGCTGGTGGCATATCTCACATTTTAGAGAATGGCGGATTTACAAAGAATTTTATATAAAATGGGGAGAGTAAAAAAAATGTATTCCAATTATTTTCCATAGAAAAAAAATGAGGTTCAAATAACAGAGACGGAATTTGGACTATACTTAATAATTTAATTTAAGTGACAAGATCGAATAATCTCAAATCCCAATATCTATCAATCAACAAATCATAATACGTCATAAAATTTCAACACATTTCACAGATTAGAAAGTGAATTGATAGGCTGGTTATTATACACCAAGGATAATTTCATAAAAAAATATTGCACATTATTTTCTTTTCTTTTTCTTTTTTGATTTAAGAGCACCCTGACCACGCATAACCAAAGCTTGGATTTTTAAATGAGGTCAGTCGCAACTTAAATTGTAAGTTGTCTCATAACCATGCATAACCAGAGCTTGGATTTTTAAATGAGGTTAGAGACATGCTTATGTATCAATTAT
Source organism: Allium sativum (assembly GCA_030737875.1). Lineage (NCBI taxonomy): Eukaryota > Viridiplantae > Streptophyta > Magnoliopsida > Asparagales > Amaryllidaceae > Allium > Allium sativum. The sequence goes on along the minus strand of CM060925.1, from coordinate 430,971,872 downwards.
ATATTTTATCATTTTCAGCTTTAAATATGAAAAACTCCCCAGTATATACAACCAATATGAATGATAGAAATGTGATAGGTACAGAAATGGACTGTGAAATAAATTTCTAAATTAATTATATTATGAAATATGACCAACTGTACCGGGATTATTGAAAATTTTCAATTGACACTAATTCTGAAAAATAACATAACCACAATTCCATCACAAACATTTTCACTGTTTATTCAAGATGATTTTTTTTTTAAATATTAAACTCTCCACATTTATATAAAAAAAAAATTATCATGGATGGCAGAATGATGATAGATAATGAGTATGGTCGTGAAATAATTGCCAGTTCAAAGATATTATAATAAATATTCAACCATCATGAAAATCCAGATAAAATCTCCTCTTGTTGTGAAATATATTGCAGTCATAATTCATCACAATTTCAGATTCTGATATATTTTGATGAATTATAAATACAGAACAATTTGGATATTGATTTAAATTTCTGAATGAATAAAAAATAAATAATCTTAAAGTTGAAAAATTAATTACAAGAGGAATATAAAGAGCTATACAGGACAAGAGTGATTAAAATATATACAACAAAAAAATTCAGCACATCTGATACCAATTGTTCTCGTTTTTCTCGAGAATTTTACCAAGACAATCACAGACAACAGAAATTTAAAGCCCAAGCAGACAAATCAAACAATAAGCAATTATCAAAGAACAGTATCAGAGCAGTGCAGAACACAATATCACATCAGACTTGTCTGGGGATGGTCACATAAGAACTTTCATGATCCAAGATTAGAACTACCGTTTATTTGAAATCATTTGAGGAATATGAAAAATCTCTAGATTCAATGAATCGATCACACCAAATTATTATTTTCACATTCAGAATATGTGTGTGATTCAATAAATCAATAATTTCAAATGATTTTAAACAAACAATCATTCAAATCAAATAATCATGAAATAGCAGAGAAATTCGAGACCGGATTTTCAAAGAATTTTCACAAGAATTTTCTGACAAGTCCTCAAGAAATTTTAGATCATCTACATCAATTTTGTGAGATATTCATGATCCAAAGAATAAAAATAATTTATTTGAAATCATTTGAATTAATGTCAAATTTTGAGATATAATGAATCAGTCACATAAGATTAATAATTTCAGATTTAAGTGGTGTGTGAGATTCAAAATATCAGGAATTTCAGATGATTTCAAACTAAACTAATTTCATCCATAATAATCATGAATAAGGATGAAATTCTAGATGTATCACTGATTTAACCCAAATATTTTTCAAGTCAGAAATAATCAAGCCAATCCGAAAAACAATGAAATTATCACAACTGATAAATAATAGAGTGCTGTAATGAGTATAATATTTTCAGCTTTTCTAAAATGAATTAGAATAAACTCAGAACAGCAAAGGTGTGTGAAATTCCATCAATTTTCAGATCTTCAAAAATTTAGAATTCAAATTAATTAACAGTGTTCAAGATATGACATGAATACAACAACACCGTTATGAATTCAGAATTAGGAAAATAAACTTCAAAACAATTGCAGATAAATACAAGTTCAAGTTCAGGATATGGAAACAATTTACACATGATGATTTTATACAAGTAAAGCAAATTTCCAGAAAATCATTGATTCTGCAACTGGAAGTTTAAGAAGAACAGAATAAACAAGGAGATATGGAAGTGACAAATCAAATAAAGACAAATAGAAGAAAATAAAATAGAATGGGGTAGAAGAAGCAAGAATAAACAATAAAAAATATTTACAAGGTTGAAGTCAGAAATCATACCTGATTCACAGAAAACGTTGTGGATCTCTAACTCGTCAGACTTTGCTAAGGAACAGTAGAAGATTCAATGATGTGAAGCAGTTTGAATCAGTTTCTCTTTTCAGCACAGTTGTTCCTCAGCCTCCTTTGGTAGCTAACTGTTTAGAGGATTGAGTGGTCTAACAAAGGCAGTAAAACCACTCACAGTTGTATTTGTTTGTTTTGGTACCCAAACCTGTTTATATAACAAACCATCAGAATAAACCTTTGTACCCTTAGGAACCCAAATCTGTTTGAATTTCACGAAGTTTGGTTTATTTCCTTTTGGGATCCAGGATTGTTTAGAAGGATTATTATAAAACAATTTCTCATTTTGATTTTGACTCAAAAAACCTTTGAAATTATAAGAGTTCAAATTTTCAAATTGATTCTTTTCAAGGTTGTTTGAAGGATTTTTCACATCATTCGTAATTCGTCTTTCAAAAACATTATTTTTCTCAAACCCAAGTCCACATTTATTTCGAACAGAAAATTGGTTTTTCAACAACATATTCAAAGATTTTTCACCGTTTGAAAAATTAGACAAGATTGTTTCAAGTTGTTGAATTTCAGTTTTAAGATCACCATTTTCTTTCAATAAATCTGAACAACGATTTTTAGTGATCTCACATCTTTTAAAATCAGATTTCAAAACCAAATTTTCATCTTTGAGTAACTTTATTTTGGTTTGGGACTCAGCAATCTCAGCCTCAAAATGTTTTCGACTTTCAGACTCAAATTTCTTGAAATTTTCAATCTCGTTTTCAAGTTCTTTCAAAATCGAATTTGATTTCAACAAATTTTCCTTTTCTGCAATTTCAAGTTTGGAATGAATATTGGTTTTAAAAATTTCAAATTCCTTTTGCAGATGATTGTTCAAATTTGATAACTCAATCTTGTTTGCTTTTAAGACCAAAATTTTATCTTCAAACTTTTGAATATTTTTATTGAGATGAACAAGATTGGTTTTCAATTTCAAACAATTTTTACAATCTGAATCTGAAAGGTTTTTAAAATATTCAAGCTGTGATTCCAAATCATCAATTTTGCTGTTCAACTCAGAATTCCTAGATTTTAGAGTTTTGTTTTTAGATTTGAGTTTATCAACAGATTTAGTTAAATCAACACACATATAAACCAAATCTTCGTATGAGATATTTTCAACTTCAGCGTCCGTTGATTCTCCATCATCTAATCCATCTGAATTCTCATTTGTAAATCCTGTTAAACAGAATTCTGAATCTGAATTGACAATCTGGGGTTTTGAGCTGGAGTTGTCAATTTGACCATACTTCGTATTGAGAGCTGTCCAAATTTCCTGCGCAGTTAAACAATGGGAAATCAAACTGTATTGATTATCATCAAGATGAGAATAAAGAATATGTGTAGCACGAGAATTAAAGACTTTATCTACCATATCGTACCCATTGATAACAACATCCCGACATTTAATATTAACAGATTTTAAATAAAATTCCATTTTGGATTTCCAGTTTAAAAAATCTGTTCCAGTGAAAATAGTTGGAGATGAACTGGACTGACTCTCGCTAGACAGACAACTAGGGTTACCCATGACTCTAGAGTTAAAAAAATACCTGCTCTGATACCACTTGTTGGATCTATATTAACCCTAGAGGGGGGTGAATAGGGTTTATCACAGTTTATAAGTAAATTAAAAATCTAACGGGATATGTAATAATGCACAAATCATAGAATATAGCAAAAACAAAAATGCAGAAAATAAATCACACACAGATATACCTAGCTTCGGCAGACTCTGCCTATTGCTGCATTCACTAAGGTTTCTACTAGGTGTTAATAACAGATCCCGCTTATAGACTCTGTAAACTCGCACTCCCTGCTCCTGTACTAACCCTACGCTCAAATCCCTAGACTGACCGATGTCCACTCGATCAGATTTTCCCTTGATTACAACCCCGTAATCAATAACTCAGATTTTACAGATTCTGAAACTGACAGTCAAAATCCTGACTGATTCACCTCTAGATTTTTACAGAAACTATAAACTGTTCGATTCGTTTTTACAAAACAGAATTAAAAACAATACAAGTATATAAAAAAAATGAAACCCTAGGATTTAGGTTAAAAAGGGTCATCCCTTATCCATTTAAACATGGCCGGCCCTTTTGTTATTTTTGTTTCCCTAATCCCTTGGTTCTCTGGAAAAATGGCGGCGGCTAGGGTTTCTTTGAATCCCCAAATCAAATCGCGATGCCTGATGAATTTGCTGCTCTATGAAGCTCGAATCTTTGAATAGCTTTGGTGCTTCAATTTGGAGACTTCTGTCGATCGAAACGCTTGAGGAAAAAGTGAGTTATTCTGATTTTGATTTCTTTGTTCTCGTATGAACTAGTTTTGATTTCGATTGAATTGTTTGTGGTCTCAATTCCCTTTGCCTGTGATGAATTTGTGTTAGTTTATAGGATAATGGAATCCTAAAACATAGCTCTGATTTCATTAATGACTTCCCTGATAATTTGCGGTTTGTTTCCTTTCGAAATTTCCTTGATTGAAAGCTTTGATTAGCTCTATAATGACTTGTGGATTATTTGGAAACATTTTGATCTGATTTCATGCCTTGTCGAATTTGCTGGAAAAGTATTGAATACAAATTGATTTGTTTCCTGAAATACCACTCTTGATTGCTCGAATTTGCCTCTTTTTGACAGTCACGGCTTTGAATAATTTTGCCCCTTTTTGTTGCCTGATTCGAACTGATGCTCTGGAAAGATTTTGCATTTAAAAAACTTGCCAAATATTCTTCATGTGATTTTCTGGAATTAATTCAAAGAACTTGCGTGTTCTCTGGAAAATATCTGCTGCCTTGAATTTGAAATCTTGTCATAACCGTTGCGTGATTCATGTGATTTAAATCTTGAAATCTTTCCAAAAGATTCTGCATTGATTTCTTGCCAAAAATATAGGGTTGAATTTTGAACATTTTGTACTGCCAATTTGTAGATTTCAGCCTTGACCTTTTTGCCTGCACCTTTCCTTTATATTACATAATTTTGAAATACACTTTGCTTTGATAGATCTGCCTTTGATGCTTTATGTCTCGGAATTTTTGAACTGGTATTATTCTTGGCCTTGAATGTATGTGATAAATCAGGAAACAGATAAATGACTTCCCTTGCATGGAAGATAATGTTTCTCTGACTTGTTGAAACCGATTAAATCCTTGCCAAAAATAAATTGTTAGTTCTGGAGCAATTCAAAAGATTATTACTGAATTTGTTAGACAACCTTTCCAAAAAAAAAAAAAAACACACAGAATAATTTTCACTGCCCCATTTGATTTTGTTGTCCATTTGTGTGTGAGTAAGCAAGCAAGTTTGAGCCATACTAAACCATATATGTAAGAATTGCCTGATGCACTGCTGAATCAAATTGGCAGGTTCACTTTAACCATACTGCATGTATATTCCTTGTTTCATTTGAGCTTCTTGCTGTTCTTTGTCCAATTGTCACTTTCATTAAGCCAGACCTGATATGCTCCTCATGTATTTCATATGTGAACACACTTTTTAAAAAAAATGCCATAAAAACATGTTACACTGACTCTTTGATTTGCTGAGTCATTTTAAAATTCATGCTTGTGTTTTCTGTGATCATTGAATATGCTGTTGTGCTCTATTTCCATTATGTTGCCTCTGTCCACTTTCTTTGATGTATGCATCATGCTCCATTTTGCTGAGTCATCATGTTCACACCTTTCCTGACCCGTTTCCATTTGCTTGAGTCCGCATTGCTGTGGCCATTATCTCCTGCCATGCTTGATCATTTGCACAACCTGTCTTGTATACATACTTGCTGATTTGCCATGTTTTGATATATGTCATTTTGATCTGATTTATAGTTGTACCAACCCTTTGCTAATCTGGCTCGACCATTCTTCATTGCACCATGCTGTATACTTTTATTTGATCTTGATGTATTGATCCATACAGACTTGTTTCTACTTATCCTCATCCATGTTATGCCAAGCACATTAAGTCATGTACACCTATGCTGATGACACTACATCTTCATTTATATGCTGAGTTCCACATTAACTTGAACTGTCTGTGTCTTTGCCTGTGTATGTATGCTTTCATCCTCCACACTGTCTTTATATGTTATCAACATGTTGGCTGTTAGCTGAACTGCTTTTCTTCTTGTATTGACATGTTTGGTTTCACTGTTTTGCACCTGAAATATGAGTATACCATCTCTTGTGCTCGACCATTTTGAATTTTAATGTTTGACATTTTGTTTTTAAGACATATCAGCAGACTAGTCACACTATGTTGGGGCTGATCAAAAGTCAGCAAACTAGTGTGATTATGTCGAGGCTGATCAAATCAGATCGAGTCAGAAAAATGATGAGAAACACACCGAAATTCTGAGGCAAATAAAATTTTAAAAATAAAATTTATATTTGCATGAATTCTGTTTTATTTCTATTGCAGTGTACTGTGTGTGTGTTTCTGTGAATGACAGGTATGAAGACGATGACTGGACTGACAGTGACTGGACAGACTGAAGACTGAAGATAACACTGTGCAATTTGTATATGTATATGAGTCAGTAAAAAAAATTTAGTGAAGAGCTGATATGTAAATGAAATTCAGTGATGTACAAATAGTGGAGTTATAAATTTTGTACTGTATGGAATGTTGAAATAAAATATTATATTTAAATAAAATACCGTGAATATCTTTGAATTTCTGTACAGTCATATTTTATTTAAATATAAATATTATATTCTTGTTTGTGATGTAAATATAGAACAGTACAGTAACAAACACATTTAAAATAATATATACTTGTTTGTTATCATCAAATAAAAATCATATAATTATGTATACAACACCGTTATATACAACAAATATGTTTTTCCACGATGATCTTTGTGATGCTATTACAAGATATAATAACGTTTTTCAAACCCTATTAAAACCCCTTTTTGTTGTAGTTTAATCGTCAAGTTTATGTGCAGCCAACAACAAAATAGATTGAAGATTAGAATTAGTTTCAATATTCCTTCTCATACCATATCTAAAATGATATAATTTAAAATGGCGATGGAACTGTCCATTTACCACAAACAGTGTTTCTCAACATAGCAAATTGAAAAGAAGACGTAAAGGAAAGCTATCATACACAAACTTCAACAACACTAGTATACCAACATCACCAGGAACGCTGTAAAATAGAGAATAAAGCGACAATAATTAGATAAAACTGCAGATATATCAGTAATAATATCCTCTATGTGCAATATATATGTAAGCACTGAATAATTGCTGACAAATCAACAAAAATTGCAGACATGCCAACAATAATATCCTTTACGCATAATATATGTAAGCACAGAATAATTGTTGACAAATCACCAATAATCAGCAAAAATTGCAGACATCTTAGTTGGTATATACACGTTTTTTTCCAGAAAATAACTTAAATGAAGATTGCAACATAAATGTGCAAATAATTGTAACCAAGTTTATAATTCACTATTTTCTTCTATTCTAAAACATATCAAAACTCATACGAAATCTCATCTTTAATTTAATGCCAACAAAATCCCATGAAGAATTTTCAGCATCAAAAATTAACACGTCAACAATCTATTTTTATTCTAAAACACAAACATAGTTCCAATTCCCTTGTATTTAAATTAATTAAAAGAAAAACATATGAAGAAAATCGACATAAAAACGAACTATAAGATACTCGAAAGAAGAAAAGTCATTAAAACAATGGGAAGAAATCGAACTAAATCTGAAATATAAGAACACAAATCAAAGATCGAATTAGATCTGAATCAAAATCGTGCAATGAAAACGTTGAGTGTCATTAAAACAATCGTGAATGTGAACGATGATATTTTTGAAATAAGAATGACCGCAAATAAAAAAGACAAATCGAAAAATGTATATTTTCAAGCGGGAATAGTTTAGATGGATTAAGTTTAATAATTAGGATGTGGGTTTAATTTTCAGTTTTTAATATCAATTAAAAATAGAACCTGACGAATACAGTTCACCAGCAATTCATTCCATTTATATTTAGAATACAAATGAAAATTGATGTTGTAACTTACAAATAAAAATAAAATCATACACATAAATGTTTTTTTTTTTTTTAATTTTTTTTTGTCTTAACCCTCTTATCAATAAATAACCCTCATATCAATAAATAATTTGTGTAATATGTTCGTTGTTGCAAGTGCGCAGATTTCCATATTTTCAGATTAAAAATCCCATTTCATGTGATGGGGCATAATACTTATAAAACACATCTTAGTGATGTTATATATTATTCAAAAATCATAAGATAATTCAAAGCTAGGTGTTGTGGTTGAAAATGAGGAATTAGGTAGCGAAGTTAAAATGAGTTACATTGGTTTCCTTCTTCCTCCTTTTTCTCTAAAAAAAAAAAAAACAAAACAAAAAAATTATAGGGAACTGTGCAGCTCAAAATGGTTGGCTATGCATGCTGATTATGTTTTGTGTGAAAGTTTGTTCACACTGCAGTAAGTATACTGCAGTGTTTCAGCCATTGATTTCAGTGGGGTCCACATGGAACCCCCTGAAATCAATGGTTCACACACCGCAGTATACTTACTGCGGTGTGAACAAACTCATGCTCTTATGTTTTGGGCAAAGCTTTCAAAAGGCAAGGCCAACCACGGGTCGGACCTTTTCTTTAGGACGATAGTACTGATTTCACTGCTATTTTTATTTATATGATTTATTGCATTACATGTCAATATCTACGTGAACAGAGTTCAATTCGACACGCATGGCAAGAATTTCACTTAAGACTCCATATCATATGTATGGTAACTAAATTTTACTGAGTTGTTGCTCAAATATCTATGATCTTTCATTCGCTGTGCATGTGATTGTTGCATGTCAAATAATTCGTAGACATTCACTCATCCATAACTATCAGACAGTAGCAGTTACACTCAACTGGCTGCCGTAAAGAGCAGGGTGTTGTGCAGTACCATGCCGACCTCCATACCAGTGGTAGTGCAACCAAACACACTAGTCGTGTGTCCTCTTCCTAGGCCAGTATAAACACGCCACCATTGCATTTTCATCATGTAATCCTAAGTTCCTCTTATATACTAGCCCACCATAACGTGGATTTCACAACAGTGCTCTACTCTTATAAATACACACATATTGATACCAACCCATATATTAATTAACCATATATCACTTACCAAATAAACCAATCATGGCATCAAAAACCAGCCTCGTTGTTTTCACTGCACTAGTCTTCATGACTGCAATGGTCACCTGTTATGGAGCTCGTGATCTTCTGGACCTTCCGACGCTTCCAGCCCTGCCTGCGCTTCCAGCCGAACCTGCACTACCAGCCCTTCCAGCTGTGCCGGGCTTACTGCCCCTTCCTGCTGTGCCCGGCTTGCCAGCCCTTTCTGCTGTGCCCGGCCTTCCTAAGATTCTTCCTTAGCTTGTTTAAGACTAATCAAGGGAAGTGCAATATTGCTTATATATGTATTTCATCTTATGCTATAAGCCTATATGATGGCGTATTTCTATGTAATCTTTGTGTATTTAACTCATGGTCATGGTAATGTTACTGCCATATATGTATTTTTTTTAGCGATTATTTCCCATGCTCACGTTATGTATGCATGCACCTCATGGCAATGTTACTGCCATGAATGTATCTTGTTTTAGTGTTTATTTCCCATGCGTATGCTATGTAGGCATATGCAAAGATGCATAAGTGATTGACGAATCAATACGGGGTTAAGAAAAATAAACATTTATATTTTCATCATATTTTGTATATGTTATGTGCATTTCGATGTTTGTATAATTTTATTCAGGCCAAACAACTTTCGCCAAAAAAACATATTCCAAGTTCACATCTTGTTTTAATTTTATAGTGAAAATAGACATGTTTTTATATTATATAGCTTGCATATTTACAATGTGAGTGTGCGTGTACACACACAAAATTTAACAACTAAACCTTATTTACAAATTCATTTTCTATTAATTAATAATACAAACAAAAGTAAGCTAACAAAAAAAAATGTTGCAATTTATAAATTACAATTAAAAGTAACTACACTTCATATCAATAATATCAATATAAAAGCATAGCTAGATAAATTTACAAATCATTCTCTCTTAAATATTTAAATGGAAAAAATATTCATGGATAAAGTACACGTCAAGATAGTGGTGCGTATGTACATATGTACATATATACATATACACATTCACAACCGACACTTTCAATAAATGCACAAAGCACATATACATGCACATTTTAGGAATGCATAAGTAATTTTTGAGGTTGAAATAAACAACCTTAAGTATTCCTCTTCTTCTTCCACATTTATATCCAAATATTAAAAACTCAATTTTCTCTTTCTAAAATTCATGTACCATTATATAATCATATAAGAAATCTAATTGTTCTTGCTTGGAACTGAAGATTACTTATGTAAACGCCATCTTCTCCACGAGTAAAGATATTAAAAAGTCAACTCCTTCTGTGGAAACAAATACGTAAAGGACTTGTGATCTATGAATAAATTGAACCTTTCTCGTAGCAAGTAGTGCTTAAAAATCAGTAGCTAAACCAAGATTGTGCGTTGCGTATCTAACCTCATCGGAACGAAGCTTCCTAGAAGCGTAAGCTATAACCTTTCCTTTTTTTTCATGAGGACAGCCCCTGACCCAGTTCAGTAAGCCTCAATGTACCCTATCAATTCTTGATTGCCATCTGGTACCATCACATGGTCAATAAGTGTCACTACTAGAGTGGATGCTTATTCCGACGTCCTGTTTCCAACGGCCGCCAACGGTTTAATTAGCCGTTGGAAGCCGTTAGAAAAAATACCGTTGGCGGCCGTTGGAAGCCGTTGGAATAAGACGGGATATTGCCTGCTACAGCCAACCGAGAGCTTCATTTCATCCTACTCCACCAATTAATCATCTCCTCCAACCCTTCCTCCCCTTCCAAATTTGCTGCCAAGGCTTCCTCCATCACTCCAATCTCTTTGGGCGCCCTCTACGTGCTTCTCCAACGCATCTTCACCCTTCTTGCTATCCAAATTAGGTAATTTCATAAAACCTAATTTTTAGGTATTAATTGATTTCGGGTTTAATTTATGATTTGCTTAATTTCTACTTGTTTGTATGTGTATATTACATCATGTTAACCTCTAATTGTTGTTATTGTCACAATAATGATTAAATTGTTTGGGATTAAATTGATTTAGGGTTTGATTGTGTTTATTTAGGTAACTTTAGTTAGTGAATGTTATATGTGTGTGATAGTGTTTGCTAATAATATAATTTATGCAAACACGAAGATTATATTATGTTGACAAATACGAAGTAATTTAAAATAATGTAAGTCGTGCAAACACGAAGTAAATTACAAAAATATATAATTTTGTACATATGTACTAAAACGGTTAAAATATTTACAAATTGTATATTCAAATTTAATGTAGATAAATATTTAAACCCTTAGTTATTATTTGGCCCCGTCTGACAAGTGTTGTATATGATTGTTATATGGATATTCGTTCTTTTACAAAACGGAAATCTATATTCATCTGATACAATATTTGTCGGATTTGTCCTTGTATTGGACAAGTTACAAACGCTATAAAGTAATTATATTTCGTAGATCATATCACTTTAAATGGTTCACAAAACTTTGATGGCATTTCCTTTACGTTCCTTGTGTACACGCAAGTGTGTACGATACAAGGAACACGGGGGAAATGCTGTCGAAATTTTGTTAAATCGTTTAAAATGATATGATTTACGAAATATAATTACTATTGTATTTGTAATGGGAAGTAGGATGACCGACCATCAAAGAAGACATATAAGCGTCAGTGAACCAATAGTTATTTATTTTGAAATAAAGTTCGTAGACAACTATAAAATTAACGATTATTTTTTATTTCATCATAGATTTTAAAGTATAGGAAAAATGGCCAATTACTTTAATGAGCGGAGCTGGATGTATCAAAGAAGGGTAATTAGTGGTGCAATAAGTGAACATTTTGAAAATGGGGTGAAAGTTTTCATTGATTTTGCGATAAGTAATATCGGAAACAGTAGAGAAATTCGTTGTCCATGTAGTAGATGCAAATTGTTGAACTATTTAATACCGAATATGGTTAAGATTCATTTGCGCCAATACGGTTTCCTACCCAATTATTTGTTGTGGGATCGTCATGGAGAAATTGTAGCCCATAATACTGAAGAACATTCTACGGAGGTCAATAGTGTTGAAGTTAGCACGAATCTCATTGAAAATATGGTCGAAGATGCTGCACGATCAATGTTTCCTACCGTTCAAATTGGTAACGACAATGATAACGTAGAAGATGAGCCAAATGTTGAAGCTAAAAAAATATATGATTTATTGAATAATGGATGTAAAAGTACGACCCTTTTGTATTAGCCAAACAAGCTCTACAAGCTTATTATGCCCCTTATCCGTCTCTGAAAAGGGATAAAGCAGATTGGTATGCGGTTTTTAAAACCAAGGCAAGATTTACGTTCGATGGACATAATATTCCTAATGAACAAGCCTATCAAGCAGATCTAGAGGAAAATGTTGAAATAACAATTGCAGATGATCAAACTGATTTTGGACCTTTAAATGATGAGGCAAATGTATTAGTCGATGCATTTGAGAGTGTAGAGGAAAACGACATAGAACCCGAAACCGAGTCTGAATCAGAAAACGACGAAGAAATTGACGAAGACTGAGTAAAATTTGGTGATTTTCACAACTATTCACATTACATTTATAATTTATGTTTAATATTGCATTTTCACAACTATTCACATTACATTACCTATGATTTGCATATGTATCAATATGACAGGTATATTATGGCTGACTCTCAACAACGTGGTGGTTGGAATAGTGACTTCAAGAATTTGACGGTAAACAATACTTTTGTATGCATACAATAAATTAACGTTTAAATATACAGTGTTATAATATTTTATATGATGAAATAACATTTTTACTATGAATTCGATTTGCAGATTCGACAACTTAAGAGGACTCAATACAAAGAAGAAATTAAAGAGCTTAGAATTATGATTGAGCAACTACGTGACAAGAGTCGTCTTCAGACTATGCAGTTGGAACAGCTAAATCAAAAGTTTGCGAAGTATGTGCACATTCATGGTAGTCGTCCTTAGTCAATTGTTGAAGTTGCTAGCAATGCTTAAGGTATGTTGTATGTTTTGACATTGAGTGGATGAGAATGATAAATTTGATATGTTTAGATGATTTGTGGACATGTAACTTTGATGTATTTGCTTTATGAACATGTATTTGTAAGTTTATGGATGTTTTGATGTTTTGTTTTGGTTATATTGATGTTGACTTGATATATTTTGGTTGTTTATGTTGTTATTGGTATGTATGTGTTGTATATACGTGGAATTGATTGAAATTGGATTGGAAATGGATTGGATTGGAAATGTAGTGGCTGGAAGGTTATTTGCTAGCTGAAATATAAAAAAAATAACCCAGATTTTCCAACGGTTATTAACGGTTACCAACGGCTTACAAGTCACTTATTTTCAACGGCTTTCAACGGAATACCGCCATTTGTAGCCGTTGGAGTGGCTGTTGGAAATATTCCGTCGATTCCGTTGGAAGCCGTTGGAAGACGTGAATGCTATTCCAACGGCTTCCAACGGCCGCCGACGGCTTACAGCCGTTGGAATAGCTAAATGTTCTTCTAGTGTGTCTTAATCCCTGGAAAGCTTCCTAGCACTTTTTGGACCAGTCAAACTTAACATTCTTCCTGGTTAGTTTCGTAGGAGGCACTTCTATTCGAGAGAAATCATTGATGAACTTTCGATAATATCCAGCTAAATCAATAAACACCTTATTTCGGTGACACTCGTTGGCCTCTTCCAATTGATAATATGCTCACTTTTAGTTAGATCAAAAGATAGCCCTTCCCTTGATATTACTTAGCCAAGGAACTTCGCCTCTTTTTCCTATAAATGACGCTTTGAAAATTTAACCTGCAACTGAGTACAATCTGAATTTAAGTTGCATGATCATTATCATCTTCAGAATACACCATAATATCTTATATGAAGATTAACACGAACTTATTCAACTGGTCCAAAAACATCGTTCATTAAATTGACGAAGAAATCAGACATGTTAGTTAAGCCAAAAGGAATGACCATCCATTTGAAAGATCCATACCTCGTACGAAACGCTATTAAGAGAATGCTCTCGTCCGCTACCCGTAGCTGAAGAAAACCAGCAGTCAAATCTGATTAAGAAAATATCTTAGCTTCACTTAGCTAATCTATCATTAATTCTCGGCAAATGATATTTTTTTCTATACCATTTTTTCATTGAGATTTCGATAGTAAATGCACATTCTCAAGAATCCATCAGGCATCTTTATGAATACGACAGGTGCATCTCACGGTGAACCACTTAGACAGATGAAACTCTTTCCCTCCAAATCCACAAGTTGACCTTCAACTCTCGCATCCTGTAAGTACCGTTCGGCCTGGTGTTATACTTATAGGTTTTGCTTTACCTTCCCTCCTTTTTGAGCTTTTTTCCTTTGGGGGGCTTCCGCTTCTCTTGGAAGCCTTGATTATCCGAAATTGTAATACAATCCAAAAGAGTTCCTCATTTCAAATAGATATTTCCACCAATACATCACTAGGGTCTCTAAGATGTGGTGTTATTTCCCTAGCTAGATCGGGCATTATGTGACGACCGTTCATAACTCCTGCACTAAACAAAAGGAAAATTGCGCTGAAAGACATGTCAGGTAGCTATAAACGATCATTAGAGTAGGATAACACAAGCAGAGCCTGTCGTATAACTCACAGCGCAACGATAAAATATAATGAATATATACAACAGGCAATAATAATAAAGCAGAATTAGGCAGAATCTTAAACTCTTTCATACCATCATGAAATAATATATATACATCCAAGGATTACAACATAAGAGTCTGTACATAGTGTCTCACTATAATCACTCAGAGAAATCATAATAATGGAAACAACAAGATATGTATAGTAGCAATAGTACGTAAGTCTTCTTCTCGTCATCGCTCTGCAGCATCGTTTCATCAAGATCAATCACGTGTCACCTGCCACCTACTTTGCTCATCCACAACATCATGGATGAACAACTCAAGGTAATAAGAGGAAACACAAAACCTTGAGTCAGACAACACTCGTAATGAGCGATAAAATAACTATTTAACATCATCAATCGAGTATATGAGAATGGGAAGATTAATCCACTAACCTACCAACATCAACAGAGAAGAACCCAAACCCGTTTCCCCACATACGATAGTGATAGCGTTTACAACAACCAAGCAGAAACAAATAGTACATTCATTACAATCAGTTATCAAGCATAGACCATCCTAATTGATATCAACATCCCCCAAGCAGAAGCCCCGAAGGCCTAAACTAACATCAAACAAGCACCCAAGAGATATCTCCTTCGAAGTCGAATAATCTACACAGGACAATACAAGCAAAACAATTATCATCCATGACTGTGGCTATCACCCCAATCTTGCTTTGAAACCATCGTTAAACGTATGACTGGCCATATCGTCATGCCATCGATCAAGGGCTAATGGTAACCCCAATTCTAGAAAAAACTCCATACGTCTTTCGTCGCTATGTATCTACGCCTTTCGTCGCCACCCACGATACTCGACTAATCATTTAGTCTTTTAGGTGTCCCTATTATACCCCTGCTTTGAGTACGCTAGAACCTACGATAAGAATATTTCCTCATCCTTCTTTATTTCTAGTCATCATCGACAACTATTAACAAGCTCAAATCATCTTGAGCAGCCATTATCCATGTGCTCAAAACATACTTGAGTCATCTGCATATTCGTTGCATTTCGTCGATCGAACAATTCATATCACTTCGAGTATTCCTCACTGAATTCACTTCGAAGCCCCGTCCATTCTCGAACCAAAATAATCATCACTTTTGGTCGACATTTAATCCATAGCACTTCAGCCTTTTTGCTATGAAAAACGGCCCATAGCAAAAAAAAATGACCCATAGCCAAAAAGGTCCATTGCCAGAAAAAACGACCCATATCAGGGAAAAACGACTCATAGCCAAAAATGACCTATGCCAAGAAAAAATGACCCACAGCCAAAAACAACCCATAGCTAGAAACAACAACCCATAGCCACAAATGACCCATAGGCAGGAAAAACAACCCATCGGCAGGAAAAAGGACCCGTAGCCAAAAACGACCTATAGCCAGGAAAAACGACCCAGCTCCATTTCATGCTCCGCAAGTCATGATCCATATTTCAAACGACCCAACCATGAGCTCCCGACTTCGAGTGACCCGACTTCAAACGACCCGACCTCAAACGACCCTACCCTGTGCCACGTTTCAATCATCATTTCTTGCTTCCCAAGATATGTGACCCATGCAAAACGACCCATCAAAAAAAGTCACCCAACTCCAAATCTGACCAATCTATCTCCAATCTCAACCAATCCATCACGAAACGACAACATTGATGCAAACAACTCATCTAAATCATCCAATTCAACCATCTACACTTTATGAAATCATCAACAACACTTAAAAAATAATTATTCATCATAAAACCATATGAAACTCACCAAACCATGATAAATTAATGAATAAACAAAACCAATGGATCTAAACTTGCATAAATATATGAATTAACACAAGAATTTACTGATTTAAGTTGCTAGATTAAATTCTATGGTGATTCAAATGAAAATATACTTACCATGATGTAGATCTAGGTGAAAACAAATTAAAATGACGAAAATAAGATCAAACAACCCATATACTTGATTTAATCCGTGTGAGACATGCTTATCACGCACCAAATCTTCAAATTAGCTTAAAATCATTAAATTCCCAATTCGAACAGCGAAGAATGATTTTCAAACCTCTCAATTTGATGCGATCTCCCTTCACTTGATATAGATCTAGCTTTTCTTGATGTAGATCTTCAATCTTCTTACGTAGATCTAGAATTTTAATTGAGGAAAGATGTATTTGATTGAGCAAGGACTGTCACAAGCTCAACCAAATGAGAAAATGAAGAAAGTAAACTATTCTCCATGCCTCTACCCCTCTATTTGTAGCCTCTAATCAGCCCACTAAAGAGCCACACCAAATCAGCCCATTAGTGACTAGCCAAACCCGTACAAAAATTGATCAGCACTAAAACAGCGATTCCTCCCAAACCATTGAACCAAATCTTTAATGTGACTACTCTACGGAATTGGCAATATATACCATTTCCTTTCCAATGAAATCAATCTCAGCACCTGACTTGATCTCATTCAAAAGTTATTCCATGTACAAAACTGACAGGGACAAAGTGGTTACAAATTAAATTAGTAAAAATTATTGTCATGTCTCACATCCCCATAACCAACATATCGAAATACGAGAATGATCCAACCTTCAGGGAAATAAGTAAAAATATTTTATGATCTTCCAATACGTAAAATACGGGCTGTTACATTCTCCCTCTCTCCCTAGGAATTTCTCTATCGAAATTCGAAACAGACACAAGCAACCACAACAATTCCACATGCCTATCATCCACGAGTAGCTAATTTTACCGCCCAAACTAGCATTCATCAAGCCATTTATCCATAGCCTTATCCTAGCATGCGGAATTCTACCAACAGTAGTACAAGCTACAATGATGTAAGGTGACATGACATTAATGGGTCATATCGACGAAGAGTTCTGAATGGATGGACCCAGAGCTGTCTTGGCGGCCGCCTGAGGTGTTGGTGCTGGAGGTTTTGAATTTTATTCGGGAGGAAAGGGTTCTTGAACGTATTGCTCAAGTCGTTTCTCGCGGATAAGCTTCTTAATTGCATCCTTGAGCTGGCGACATTCATTGGTGTTATGTCCATACACGTCGTGGTATCGGCACTTCCTTTCGGTATTTTTCTCGAGGTCAGTTGATTCCCTGATGCGCGGCATCTCTTATGACAATGTGTTGCATGTCCCCAAGTAAATTGTTTCTAAGTCCTCGTTCAGTGGGGTGTACGTCTCGTAGGCTCGGTAAGGGCCGAGCTTCCTTGGTTCGGTCGGGGCCTGACCATTATTCCCGCTACCCTACCTATCGTTATTTGGTCTTTTCCTGTAGGGTCCATCCCCCTTGTTCTAATCAGTTGGCTCTCCCACTTGTCTTCCGTTGAGGTTGTTATTTGCAGCGTCCGCTTGAGAGTCGTTCAGGCGACTGGTCTCGGAGAGCCAGTTTCGTCTTGCTTCTTCTTGACATAAGTATTGCCCTTCGATTTCGTAGAAAGCATCAAGGCTTTTTGGTTGCTTCCGATCGATCCATGCCCCAAATTCGGAAGTAGGAAGGACACCCTTTGCTAACTGAAAGAGTATGGTGCGAGGGTTAGGATCCTCGACCTCGGCGAGGGCGATGTTGAACCGGGAGAGGTAGCTTTTGAGCGACTCGGTGGACCCTTAGTATAGGTTGGACAGAGTGAGGGCGTTCTTTGGAGTCGGAATATGCACCCTGAATTGCTTGGCCAACTCTGTCTCTAACTGGCCGAAGTTGTTAATGGAATCAAGTGGGAGGTGAGAGAACCATAACAAAGTGGTTCCTGATAAGAAGGCTAGGAAGCACTTACATTTGACCGGGTCGCTGCCCCGGCTTGAGTCCATTTGCCATTCATATCGGTTTAGGAAGGCACAAGGATCGGTGGTGCCGTCGTAAAGCGGCATTTGTGGCATGCTGAAGCATCGCGGCTACTCAGCTTCGTTTACCCTTCTTGTGAAGGGGTTATGCCTAATGTGTGCTTCCCATGAATCATGCACATTCCCTCGCATTTCCCTCATGATTCTTCGGACCATGTCGGGAAGATACGTTGGATGGGGATCCGCTACCAGGACCCATGGGTTTTGGCGAGGTTCCAGAGTTCTATTGCGAGGGCGCCTTCTATGGTGGATGTCCAGGTCGTCTTCCATGTTCTCGACATCTATAATCGGATCTTGGTGTGGATAATAAGGCGGAGAGGGTTGATGCGGATCCTGTTTTGGAAGAGTGTGGGCCACTGGAGTAGTAGGTCTATCATCTCGATGGGAGACCGTTGGGTTTTGTCGAGGAAGGGGTTGGTTGGTTGGACCTGGTCCGTCGTTGACGAAGCGAGTGCGATCTCGGTATTGTACCCCCTCGCTATATGTGACTGTAGTTCAGTTGTCGTTGTCGTTTCCATTACTGTTGGCATGGCCATTGCCGTTACCGTTGTCAAGGGCGTTGGTGCGAAAGACGACATTATTGATGAGACTAAACCTCCTTCTTTGATGCAGGCCCTTTGACTCGGAAGAGGAAGTTTCCAAGGCAGTTGGCCATGGGCGAGCATTGTTCCGAGCTAGCTGGAGTCGAGCGACGATGCGCTGACTTTCTTGAAATTATAGCATAAGGTCGACGTTACTCCTTAATGCTTGATTGAGCTCGACCGCTGTGTTCTCATATTTTACACTAAGCGCGCGGATTTGAGTTTGTGTCGCGGGCGCTTCAGGGTCCGCAGTAGGAGGGACGTTTTCATTAGTGGTCGTGATATCCGTCGGCTGAGGCTGTTGAGATGTTTCGGCTTCGGCTGCGGCTGAAGAGCCAACCATTGCATTCTTTGGTCGCTTGACATCGTAAGCGGATTTGGCGGTAGGTTAGCAAAGGAACCTAAAGCTCGTCGAAGTCGAGACGACAAGGTGCGGCAAAGGCACAAAACTTGAGTTTAGTTCTCAGTGAAAGCACCAAATGTTGACGGCAAAAAATGTCGTAAACACCCAAGATTCCAATTACTAGAAATTATTAATTTGGTCGTGTAGACAAGAGCGGAAAACGGTAAATAACATGAGTGATTTATAGTTGTTCGGCCTCGGGAGGGGCCTACGTCCACTTTGAAGAGTTGTTGGAATATTATTGATAACACAAAGTTACAAGGTCAAGACCATCTCATGACATCTCATTACATTCATCTCTAAGTTATATGATGTCATAATTAACATATATTGAATATACTAGGAAAAAGACACTTTTGCCCTTCTTCTTCCTTAAAGTGGAGATGCCATTAGAGGAGCTCTCAAGAGCTCTCAAGCTCACAAATTCAAACCCCTTTGAAGTGTGGTGCCATGGGGTATTTATAGGAGAATGGTTAG
This sequence comes from Allium sativum, assembly GCA_030737875.1. Classification (NCBI taxonomy): domain Eukaryota; kingdom Viridiplantae; phylum Streptophyta; class Magnoliopsida; order Asparagales; family Amaryllidaceae; genus Allium; species Allium sativum. The sequence continues at coordinate 430,951,772 of CM060925.1, read as the reverse complement.
GTAGGAGCAGGTAGGAATAGGTGAAAATAGGGGACCACACCCAGAATTTCACACCCAACCCATGCGCATGCCAGAGTTTTGCACCCCATCCTAGGGTGCGAATTTCGCACCCTGTGGGGTGCGAAATTCATACTCCCTAGGGGCACGAAATTCATACCTTGTGGAGTGCGAATTTCGTCCCTTGTTGGGTACGAAATTTGTACCCAAGGGGTTGTTTGGTACGAAATTTGTACCCAAGGGGCACGAAATTCGTATGTCCCAGGGTATGAGATTTGTGCCCCATACGTACGAATTTTGCACCCTACTGGGTGCAAATTTCGTACCCCTAAGGGGTGCGAATTTCATGCCTCGAGGGGCGCGAAGGCTATAGGCATGGGGGCTCGAGATTCGGGTTCGCGGCTTCTAGGGATTCGAAGCCTTGGTTCGGGAATGTGCTAGGGGCGCGACGAGACCTTTGGCAGCGTGGTCCTTATTCGACTTGTTTCCTCTACTCTTGGGTGTCCTCCTTGGCCTTAACTCCATGCGATGGGTTGAGTTGAGCATGTCCTCTGTACTTTTGTGAATCAGACCAAAAGGTCGGTTAACAACGTTGTTGTCGAGCTAACTCCTCTTTTCGTATCTTCAATTCGATGATTATCGTTTACTGAAGCTCTTCATGTCGTCATTGTCTTTCCTCTGCTCTCTCTTCTCTCTATTCTAGATGCTTCCTTTGTTTCCATGTACTGCTTGTTTGATTACTCCGTAGCTGCCATACGTCCATCAAGTTGCTCGTAATACTGGCTGTAATATTTCGTGGTCTTTTTATTTTCTTTGTACTTTCCAAGTGGCCTTCCACCTGAACTGGTTGTAAAAGGGGTATCTTCTTGTGAATTTAAGCTTCAGAGGCTAACTTCTTTGGTCGGTTTGAGTAGCATAAATCACTGTGTTGTATGCTCCTATCGCACATTGCTCCATTTTTCTTTCTGAGAAAGTATGTCATAGCAATTGTGCAAATTAAAAGGTTGATTGTTATGTTCGGACATATACACTTCATTTGCTTTGCTAAGCTGCATAAAGTTAATTAACGTAAACGAAAATATCATAAAACAAGAGAAACAGAAAAAGCTTACAATAATCTAGTACCGAATCCATGTCGTTTGCTCCACTTTGTTGTCTACTGGCCAACGCGGCCATTATCTTTTTACTACGCCGACAACTAGAATTGATTCTCTTTCATGACAGCTTCAAAGAGTCAGCCGATCTAGGAGGCTTATATAGACTTCAGCCATTGAATAATTTACAAACCGAGTTCCAAAATGAACTTTTAGTTTGACTTGTGCCTTTCCGGTTATCTTTGGAACACTCAACCCAACAAAAGGCTAATTCAGCTTGTTCATCAGGTGACCATTTTACCATTTTCGCAACCTTTGCAGGCGGACGAGTGGTAAATGAATCGGGAATCTCATTGATATCAATTCGCATTCCATCGTTTTCAACGCTATTATCACCATATAACAAGTTTAAATTTCTGGAAATATTGGGAGAGGTATTTGAAAAGGTCGATTGATGTTGGTTGCTAAGAGAAAAATAAGGTTGATTGCTATAGAATTTTTGAAAAGAGGAGTTATGGCCATAGGCAGAAACTTGAATGTTTTGAAAATGATTTGAATTTTGCTGTGACTGGTAGAAGTTCTGGTTCTGTTGCGAAAGATAACAATTTGAAGTGTTTTGCATTGTACCTGAATTAAAATGTTCGTTGCGCTGGTACGAAGTTTGCATTGGAAATTGTTGCTGCTCTTGAACAAAATAGTACGGATTCGGATTGCTTTGTGATGACATCTCGTTTTTCCTTTAATATTCTTACTGCTCATATTCTTCAACATTGCAATTCGATGATAAATAAAATAGTAGTTCGAAGGTTGAGTAAGATTGGAGATAATGGTATGTTATGAAAGTAAAAAATATGTAGTATATATAGAGGAAGGTTGGGGTAGAGAGAATGGAGCGGGGAGGGAGCAACGACACTAAAAATAGTCGGTGCTCATAGCCATCTTATTTAAAGCTGGCTAAGGGGCCAACGGTAATAATGTTGGCCCCTTAGCCGGCTATAACTAAGACGGTTAAGGAGGAAAACCTCCTTAGCTGGCTTATTTAAAGTCGGCTACCCATAGCCGGCTTCACTACAACAAAAAGATGAGTTTAAGACAAAATTTTGAAACCTAAAATAAATGTGTCTTAAGACCAGGTCCGATTAAAGGCAAATAATGGTTGTTCATAACCATTTATAAACGGGTCTCAATTAATTACCAAACGGGTCTCAATTAAATACCACAACCCCGCCTACTTCATTAATTAATTTAATCTCTCGCTGAAGTGTCGTTGCTCAAAATTCGCAACCCCTCAACGCAGTATCCCCTGAGGGGCACCAATTGTTCTGTTCCCATTTTCCCTATTCCTCGATGTTCCACACAATCAAATCCTATGATTTTCACTTTTTTGCAGTTAAATCCTTCAATTGTTTGAGAATTTAAATGCAAAAAAACTGAAATAAGGGGATTTGATTGGAGGGGCATGGTGGATAGGAGAAATGAAAACAGAAGAATTGGTCTACCGTGTGGCCGTTAAAACCCCACGGGCCCACCTACTTCATCAATTTATTTAATCTCTCGCATAATTATCGTCGCTCAAAATTCATAATCCCTCAACGCAGTATCCCCTGAGGCGGTTAAAACCCTAGCTAATTCTCCTACCGTCAAATTCAAAAATAGTAGGAAAAAATTTAAGATTTAATACGCGAAGATACACACGGGGAAAGATCTATTCGAAGAAACAAAAGATCTATTCGAAGAAACAAAGGTTAGTTTTCCTAATCTACTCGTAATCTTATAAGAATTTGAATGTATAATTTGTTTTTTTAATTCTTTTGCGCTAGTTATTTTGATTTGCCTGCAAACTCTGAACATTTGGATTGATTATCAGTTAGAGTGTTTTAATCAGTTCTGCTTTTTTTTATGTCGGTGACAATTTGATTTTTGAGTTTACCATCATCGTTTACCATTTGTTCTAGTTACACTGGAGAAGACCGACTGAGAGAAAAATGTTATTCTTCTTATAATCCACCGTTTTGTCAGTTCATCTGCAGTATAATTTAAAGGCATTTACGGAGTGATTTTTCTTCTATAAAATCACTGGTGGATTAACTAATAATTTTATGTTTGTTGTTTTTATACCAGTTGCTGCTTAATAAGAATATATACAACAATCGGCACTTTAAAAATAAAATTCATGCTGATTTAGCCATCCAACATAAATTTAATGAATTCCTCTTTGTATCGTCACAGTTTCTTTTATATCGATTCATGAAAAGCCACTTTTGTTGTAAATTTAGTATATTACCTAACAATTCCGGCCCACTTTTTCATTCCTACCCAGTAGTACAAGGCTAAGAAAATTTTGCTTTTTAATGTTTTTTTTAAAGCTGGTTAGGTTGGTGAACTTTGTAGCCTGAAACTGTAGTTGAGGAGTATTAAGCAATAATCGATTCAGTTGTGGCAAAATAGACGATCTTTGATAGACTTCCTTTCGTGGTACCCTACCCCCAGGGGAAGTCAAATCCCCGCTGCCTCCTTGAAAGAGTAAGTAAACTTAAGTGTTTGATAGTCTATTTAACCGTTGGGAGTAAATCAAACTTAGAAGTTGCAACAATGAAAAATTGAGCATCTTTAATATATACTGTTATTGTATATATGATACAAATATTTATAAGTATAACTTTCATTATTATTTCTTTCGTAGCTTTACTGAACTAACTTTATTAAGGTGATCCATATGTACAATTTTTTATTATTGGTCCAAACTCTCAACCTCGTTTACTTTGGTCGGAAGTTTACTAGATTAGGGAGACCAGCAAGCTGGAGCTTCTTGATCTCAGAGGCTATGACTTAACTACAATCAAAGAGAGCGATCTCAGATTCTTGAGCGACTTCAAATGTTCAAGCCCAGCATTTGTTATTCATGAGTTTGAGATGTTTAAGGATATCAAATTGGTCATACCAGAAATCAGATTAAGAGTCATGTCTGAGGGGCAGAAATTTTGGGATAGATTTAGGAGGATGTCAGTCCAGACAGCTTTCTCAAACCGTTGTCACTCACTGACGTGAAAGATAAGTTAATTCTTTCCAAATTGTTCAGACCGGAGAGATGATGCAGACCACCACTTCCAACTTCAGTGTCTGACAACTATTGTAAATATTTAGTGTTGCTTTCAGATTATTCGGTTGTAAGTTTGTTTGTGCTAGCTTCTAAATAAAATGTAGACATGTGAACTGAAAATTTTGTATGATGTTATTTACATTTTTGGATAATATGCATCCTATTTTTACATTCAATGAATTGATTATTTATGTTATTGTCCATAGTTATAGAAACTTTATTATAAATATTTACACCATGGATTTGATATTATTTTCTAGTTTATTATCTGTAAGGAACTAGAACATTTATGGTTGGATTAAACAATTGCTTAGGGTGTGTTCGCTGCAAGCGGAAGCGGAGAATTTGAGCGGAATATTTCAGCGGAGTATTATAGCGGAGAATTGTAGTTAGCGAGGAATGCGTTTGGCGCGTTAAGCGGAGTATTTAAGCGGTGTATTTGAGCAGAGCATTTTATTTATATTTTGTAATTTAATTAATTACCGATTAAAACATAACATTATAATTATTGTAGAATAACACAGTTAACAAAATATAACTGTTATGACCCAAACTTCCGTAGTATGAAAATAAGGATAATAATTGGAATATAACACATAACAATAACATCAGAACAGAAATAGAGAATTATAGCAGATAGTGTACATCAAATTACACTGGAAATAATACATCATCAGAGTTACACAACATAATAGGATCATACTTAGCAAAGAATACAGTTTCAGCTTAATATAAAATGTTTGCAGCGGAATAAAAACATAATATACTAAGTGAGGTCTGAACAACATAATAGAAATGATAGTATCCATCTTCAGCTCCATCGCTATCCAGAATGAATCTGCTAAACTTGTATACAAGGCTGCCCATGTGGAAAAGAGGGCACCCGAGTTTGCAAAGTGAAACAAACTACGAGTCAGTCACGGGACTGGTATGCGAAATCTACTTAACCTATCTAACAATAAGGCTATTCGCAGAAGAACGCCACTAACGCGGAACGGGTTTACTCCATTGGATTGCCAATGCATAAATAAAGTAAATCGTTGAACAACGAAATGCTTTTTATAAAAATAAAATCATTATAAGACTCAAGTCCCATCACACAATGCAACACAAATCGGAGGATAGAGTTTTACCTTATAATGGTCAAAATATGCTTGATACGATAAAACAGATTTAATATTATTATTAGTGTATATATGTTTCAAAAACATTTCAATCATAATATATCAATCGTAGACGGCATAGCTACCATATACTATGTCGCCGTACTAGTTATACAATTAAAACCGCATGGGTCGTATTGGAAGTTGGATTTCCATCATGAACCAAGGCAAAAGATAGTCCTTACCGAATTCAAGACAATGTAGCCCATGTCTCAGACTCAGCCGCAACTGCACCTTGGATCTTTAGGGCCGGTCCACAAATAACGTTAGTGGATTAATAATGCCTGAACAATACGTTTCCCCGCCCTATGGGGCGTAAATAGAGCCACCAGGGACTCAAATAACCGAGGCGCCCCATTCCATCATCCATATAAGTAAAAATGTCAGGCCTTGTAAAAACCATGACACCACTTCTAGCTAGAAAGAAACATATGTCCTCCCTGCAGTCCTTACTCCCGTTTCTGGTTCATACCGGGGTGTGAGGCTCGCGAAGTAACGCTATAAACAAAGCTATGCTATTTAAAGTTGTGCTTTGATCATCAACCACAAGGCTCTTCTTTTCAACAATAAGTCTTGATTATTTGCATCTTGGCATGCAACACTGACAATTAACGCCTTGCGACTGATGTCTACCCATATATAACCTCTGAGCTCGTACGTCTCAGAAAGGGGTTTTGAGCAAGACAATAAATTCTCCGCCACCCAACAGATATATATTAAATAGAAATCAATCAGCACAGAGTAAAATCCAGTGTCAGGCATACATCCATTTACTAGTCCGTTCGGGGTCTGAACGAAACCGGAGACACCGAGCATATCCGGACAATCAACAAGTACGTCCGGACAACTACCACTGTAACCCCTTCAGGGAGCTAACCGATCCAAGGCAACAGTAGTCATCCATTCGATGTGATGATCGCCGGTCTTCAATCACCATCTTCAAATCTTCGACTTCCAATCGTCGTATAATTATTTGAAATGAGATTTAAATCGGACTTTTCAAATAATTCTCGAATATTTATAATTTAAATCAATCTTTTCAATCCATATCGTTTATAATATTTATAACGATTTATCGCTATTTTTATTTATTTAAAAATAGCCATTTTCAAATAAACAACGCTTCGGGTCATTACATGGCCCTGGCGTTGTTTTCATCAAAATTTGATTTACACATTTCTCCAAATCTAACCGTTGGATCTTAGCAAATTTTATATCGTTGGATAGATCTTTCCAAAACGAACCCAACGGTTCCAGTTTTAGGAAAATCCAACGGTCGGATCTCTCAGTATAATCGTTTGAAGTTATGATTTCAAAACGCGAACTACAGCAGCGCGATTCGTTTTATTTTATTTTAATATATATATATATATATATATATATATATATATATATAAATTAATTCGTTCGACGATTTCAAACTATTTCCATTTCAAAACAATGAACATTTTTCAATGTCCTTACATTTCATTAAAAATGTAATTTTTAATGATAACATGTTTTTATATCTAAAACATAACCTTTTTACATTTCTACTAAAATTGCATTCTTTTCTAAATCACACAAAATTTAAACATTTCCATATTACAACAAAAATGTAATCATTCTATGTTGCATAGAAAATGTATTCTTTTCTATGTTACAAAGAACATGAAATCTTTTCATTCAGTCTTTATTACATAATAAAAATATAATTTTTATTTCTTTTATTCTTTTATTACATTATATAAAAATGTAATCCTTTCTATTCTATTATTACATTATATAAAAATGTAACTTTTAAACTTCTTTTACCACATTATATAAAAATGTAACTTTTTATCCTGTTATTAAAAAGAATGTAATCTTTTTATCCTTTTATTAAAAAGAATGTAATCTGTTTATCCTTTTATTAACGATTCATTTACATCGAAAATGTGAATTCCAATATAAAACATTCTTATATAACATTGCTTCCTTTTAATGTTTCATTGACGTTAAAAATGTAAAATTAATTGTAAACACATTTTTATTTTACAATGGTCATTTTATAATATTCATTAACATTGAAAACGTAAATTTCAATGCAAACATGTTTTTATTTATAAAACGTGAATATCTTCCTAGTTTTCTACATTTACATTAAAGATGAAATTTTTAATGTCAACTTATTTTTCTTTTCAAAAGATGATCATTTTTCTAGTTTTATACTTTACATTAAAGATGAAATTTTAATGTAACATATTTCCCTTTCAAAATATGATCAATTTTTCTAGCTTTCTATTTTTCATTTAAAATGAGAATTTTAATGTAAACATATTTTCCTTTCAAAATATGATCAATTTTTCTAGCTTTCTATTTTTCATTTAAAATGAGAATTTTAATGTAAACATATTTTCCTTTCAAAATATGATCAATTTTTCTAGCTTTCTATTTATGACATTAAAATATGATTTTTAATGTTAGCATGTTTTTATTTTAAAACATAAACAATTTTCTCATATTCTATAGTTACATTAAAAATGAAAATTTTAATATTAGGCATGTTTTATTTCAAAACCTGAACACCTTTCACATATTCTGTATTTACATTAAAAATAAAAAATTTAATGTTAACATGTTTTAAATTTCAAACATGAACACTTTTCTATGTTCTACATTCACATTAAAAATGGGATTTTAATGTAATCAATTTTATTTTAAAAACATGAACAAATTTTCTATATTCTATATTCACTTTAAAAATGTTATTTTTAATGTAATTATGTTTTGTTTTAAATCAATGAACAATTTTCCTTTATTCTATATTCACATTAAAAATGGTATTTTTAATGTAATTATGATTTGTTTTAAAACAATGAACAATTTTCATATACAATAAAAATGTAGATTTTTATTGTTTAACTTATTTTCATTTAAAAAACAATGAATATTCTCCTTATTTCTATATTCAATAATAATGTGAATTTTGGATGTTCAAATCTCATTTCATATTTGAATATTTCAGAAAATTTCGGCAACATAATGGCAGGGTAATTAAAACCGGCACCGTCCCGATGTACGGCTCCTCGCGCTACCTTAAAGCCTCGCAGCTTTTGACAAAGGGGATTTCAATAATCTATTTCGTACGCAGACGATTTTTTATATAAATAAATCCTATTTGTCTTCAACCAAAATCAACAATCAACCATTCATAGTATTCGCCAATTTCAATTCACAATTCAAACAAGTCGTCCATGGTTTGTGGACGACGGTGTCGGGAGTTTCTAAACTCTGTCTGCATCCTAATATATTTTTACTTATTTTAATTCTGAATTCAGATATCTCACTTTGATTTGACGACGCCAAAAATTGTAGAGAGCTCTAAAAATTCTCCGGTCAGTTCTGAAATGTATCTCGTCGTTGTGATTCCAACAGATTCAGTTTCGTCGAATTCTGATAAGAAACGAACGAGTTATGATTATTTAAAGATTAATGATAGATTTTTAAAAATGAATTAAGGAATTAAAAAGAAGGTTAAACCTTTCTTCCCCAAATAGGATCAGCCGACGTTTTATAGTTCAAGTTCGAACCTAGGGTTCTGTTTTTCGCGTAGATCGAGGCACCGGGGGAGAATCGGCCGACGTCACGCGGAAGGGGGGAGGATGGCACTCTGGTCGGTGGCCTTCTGATGGAGCTCGGTGGCGGCATTTGGAGGGGGATTGGCTGCGAACGGCAGTGGTTCAGGGCTTCGATCCTCGGAATTCGCGCCACCAGGTGATGATCGACCCGTATATAATCGAAGAGCAAGGAGAGTACAATGATAAAGCCTTAAGGACCAGGGTCTAATTTGTGGTGGATGAGGAGATATTAGCGATTTAAATCTGGAGCACGATAGCCATGGAAATCGATATACAGCGGCTATAGCGAAGATGAACTAGGGTTTATACCGTATACTATATTTATACCGTATACTATTTTATTTTATTTTATTTTATTCAAATATAATTTCTGTAACGCCCCTAACTCTAAATCAAACCCAGTGAGTGACACCCCTAGCTAAATACCTCCGTTCCGGACACAATGGGATATGTTTCGTAGGCCCATTCGACTGTTTCAGTCAGTTATTCTTCAAATTAAATAATAAAACCTTTAATTATTTATCGAACATTTTAATTTACCGCGACAACATACCGACTCTAGAAATTCCCAAAAAATAAATCTGACTATGTTTTGACGATATGGTTCCAATGAAACTAATTTCGTCAAATTTGGAGACCGTCGGAAAAATGGTCATTTTCAAGTCGATCGAAATTGACTGAAATTGTCAAAACACATTTTCTTTTGCCACGCTCACATGTTGATTCCAAAAAATATGAAAATTGGAATCCAGCAATAATTTGGCATTTCGGATCCAACAAAAGTGGTTTCGTCGAAAATGGAGGTTGTTTACAAAATGGCTATTTATACGGGCCATATATTTTATTAAATTCCATAGCGACTATTCTGAAAATTCAACTAACCATAACTTTTGATTCCCACTATAAAATTTCAATTTTTGGATTCGTTGGAAAGATATTCTTAAACAGATTTAAATATTTTTGGTTTCACTAAAATCCGATCTTTTTTGCACCCTGTATAGTTTGTCAAAGTTTGAATTCAAATTTTCAAACTGCCGCGCTCTTTCTAACTCCTTTTGAAAATAGAATAAATAAATTCGTTCAAACTTCAATTTAAATAATTTTTTAATTGTCTCATTTAAAATAAATTATTTCAACTATTCAAAATTCAACAAAATAGTCAAAATAAAAATTTTAAATTGGTTCTGATTTTCCGGGTTGTTACAATAACAGTCCATTACATAAAAACAGTACAGAAAGTGATACATTGCAGAAATACAAAAAAAGTAGATAAAGTGATACATTGCAGAAATACAAAAAATAGATAAAGTGATACATTGTAGAAATCTATTAGTGCAATCCTGCTGCAACAAGCTTGTCTCTTATTCTATCGCGACGCACTTCCATATCAGCGCTGCCTTGATAGCGTTGAGCCGGTGCTAGGTCATTATTGCCTAAGTTTCTCACGTCGGCGTATTCTTGTTCATACTCATCTGGAATAAGATCTGGATCATCGTCATAAGCCATAAAATCTGGATCACCCATATTGTATTTGCATATATAATTGTGTATAGCCATCGTAGCAACAACAATTTTTGTTTGAGCTTCGAACTTGTAGGTTGCCATATTTCTGAGTATAACAAATTTCTTTTTCCATATTCCGAAGGTTCTCTTAATTGCCATATGTAAACTAGAATGGTAGAAATTAAAATTTTCATTATTCGATTTTGGTTGATTAATGGTCATATGAAACTGGGGGATGTGATATCTAACATTTCGATACGGTGATATATACCCAGTTGTAAGTGGGAAACCAGAATCCACAACATAATACTGTCCAGGAGGAGGATGAGGAAAATTGGAACTTCTGTCATTCACCACGGAATTAAAAATTCGACTGACGTGTGCAATACCTTCCCAACCAGATACATCATACGTAAATAGTAAATCGAACGAGTATGCAGCCAAAATATTCTGTGTAACGTATCCTTTTCGTCCGATAAAAGGAACAATTCGATTTGGAGGTAAGTGTGTCATTACATGTGTACCGTCTATGGCACCAATATAGTTTTTAAAGTACGGATAGTAACGGTTATTATTGCTAATTTCAGCTGGAATTGAGTTAAATTGAGGATCAACCGGTTACTAGGACGACATTCAAAACAGCATGAAAATAATTAAAGATAGTGCAACCTGACATTTGAAATTTTTCAGCCACTTGTCTGTTAGAATTATAGGTAGCAATAGTGTATAAAAATATCCCAACCGCTTCTCGAACAGTAACATTTTTTGAAGTAGTCAATCCGCAACTTTCCAGCCTATCGCATAACGAAAGAAAACATAACCATTTCATACGAAACTGCCTTTGACATCTTCCCTAATGACCGTTAAGTATGTCGTCTATCCAGAGCCGGCCCAAGGTGTAACACCCCTAAGTCCCACATCGTGGAAGCCTGTGTGAAGTGGGTACTTATATAGTAGAGCCCATCTCTTACTAATGCCGAGGCCTTTTGAGAAACAAAACCCCACACCTATACGGTGGCTAAGTTGGGGACAATATCTTGCGTGAACGGAGGTGCGGGCCGTTACAATGGTATCAGAGCCAATACCCAGCCGGAATTGTGGCTTTCGTGTGGATCACAGCGCCTAGGTGAGGTGTTTGTGAGCCAACGGGGACGTTGGGCTCTGTAGAAGGGAAGAATGTAACAACCCTAAGTCCCACATCGTGGAAGCCTGTGTAAAGTGGGTACTTATATAGTAGAGCCCATCTCTTACTAATGCCGAGGCCTTTTGAGAAACAAAACCCCACACCTATACGGTGGCTAAGTTGGGGACAATATCTTGCGTGAACGGAGGTGCGGGCTGTTACACAAGGGAAACAAATGCCCTAGACGAACTGTTTATTCTTTCATTTATGTTTCCCCAATTTAAAATAAAGCGAACAATCAAACACATTTTTCATAATAAAATTTAAATAGATCACAAAACATTGTTTAACCAGTCATTTCGATAACATCTAAACAAAAATATAATATAATATCATAACAAATTAATACGCACTAACGGAAGCAACTTCTTCGTGCATTCTTTGAAGCAAACTCGTCTATTATCTCGTCATAACTGAGCTTATCCAAATACTCATTTTCAATTGAAATAATTGATAATCCACTTAATCTCTCTTGCGACATATTGGTTCGAAGATACGTTTTGATCAACTTCAATTTTGAAATTTTTCTTTCCGCTGAAGCAACTGTGACTGGAATAGTTAACAGAATTCGATAAGCAATCCAAGCATTTAAAAATCCACTAACATCACGATAAGATTTCAAGAAATTAAGAATATCAATTGATCTAGTTATCTTCGATGGTAGAATTCTCTTTAATTGTCGAAGCTCAAAGAATAACTATTTACCACAAATATCTTGTTCTTCATTGTGTTCCAAAAAACCTTCTAATTTCATGCAACTTTGCTTCAAGTCTTCATCTTCTATATTTTTGAATCTTAAGTTTAACAAAAAGCCAAAAGTTTCTTCATAAAGTTTGAATTGCTCAAATCGATCTTTAAGTGAAGTCAAAGCTTGGTCTATTATGTGAAGAAAATAGGAAACTCTAAAATTTTCTTCAAGAGATTGTCGATTGTCATTCTCAACCATATCTTCATCAAATTGTTTTTTTCTTCGCACGACTCTCTTTTCAAGAAACTTTGGATCAATGCCAACTTCATCTGCAATTTCTGTTGCCTCCTTCATCATGATTTCAAATCCTTCTTCTCTAAATTTTTCAAAAAATTCTACAAGCCCTTCAATTTTTGTAATTGCATCTTCAATATCAATCTCCTCCCGTTGAAGTATTTTGCTTACTATATTAATGTTTTCTAATATTGTGTACCAAATACACAAACTAATTAAGAACTCGAAATTTTCCAATGCATTTTGGCACAATCCTTTAGCCTCCATCATAACAGCATCTTCTTTCGAATTATTTGCAATATCAATTAAAGCATCCCTTAGCTCAGAAGTTTGTGTTCTTATTGCTTTAACATTTTCAATGTGGCTTTCCCAACGAGTTGATGATAATGGTTTGGGAGTCAGACCCTTCACATAGCTTCGAAGTATTTCCCATTGTTGAATTGAACTAGAAAACAGTGTATAATTTTTTTGCACATATGCAAAGAAAATTCTAGCTTTCGTACATGATTTTGCCATATCACATAGAGCAATATTAAGGCTATGACACCCGCATGAGATGTAGAAAGCTCTAGGATTGACCTCAAGTAATCTTTTTTGTACACCTTGATGTTTACCTACACATGATTTAATTAAAGATATCATATTATAATTGATAATCAATAATCCAAATCGAGCATAAGATAAATTTTAATTTAAAATTATACCTTTCATGTTTGAACCATTATCGTATCCTTGACCTCTCACGTCATTAATATTAAGTTTGAGATCAACTAAAATATTTTCAAGTTCTTTAAAAAGGCCAAATCCGGATGTATCATCAACCGTAATGAAACCAAGAAAATATTCTTCCACTTTGATATCATTTGCATCATCAACATTCACGGCTCTAATGACAATGGACATTTGCTCTTTATGGCTCAAATCCGGAGTACAATCAAGGATAACAGAGAAGTACTTTGATTTCTTTATTTTCATAAGAATTGTGGCTTTGATCTTATCAGCCAACAAACTTATTAATTCATTTTGAATTTTATGGCTAAGATAATGATTGTTAATTTCATTATTCTTCACCCGTCTAAGATGTTCTTCCATAATTGGATCAAATTCAGCTATGAATTCAATAAGCTGACAAAAAAGTCCATTATTCTTCTCATAAATCTTTTCGTTTGATCCACGAAATGGTAAGTTATTCAAGAAAGTGTTTTGACAACACCAATTATCCGCACAAGTACCTTTTTCCAATGTTGTTTCTCTTGATCAATTTGAGCTTCCATAGCTTTATCAATTGTCGCTTTCTGTTGAAGTCCTCTATGCAAATCGACCCATTTAATAACATTCACGTTGTGCAATGGGTTACTTTCATGCTCTCTTAGCTTAGTGGATAAATTTTGCCAATCATCAATCCCTTCATCGGCCAGTTTGGATGTTTTTTGTATGCTCTTAAATAGCTTGCAATAGAAACAATAAACTTTATTGTATTCATTTGAATACACAAGCCACTTTCGTTCATGTTCTTCTACACGTGGATAACCACCAATATAATGTTTAGAAGTGAAGTGTCTGCCATTAATTTTATTTCTTGGAAAAGCATCATTTTCTTTTAGAATTTTAATAGGACCGCGTTGAATTAGCATAATTCGTTTTGCACCGGTAATTTTTCCCCACAAACCTGGATCATAATTTATATCAACATCCTTCTCAAGATCAAGTGTAGCTATATCATCAACACCTTCATCAATAGCACCAACATTCACATCATTCGTCTCCTCCATATGTTGGTCTTCGATCTCTACTTCAACAGTTTCATTTATAGGTTCTTTGTCTTCATGAATATCGATGTTAAAATCATTGTTCTCATTCTCCAATATAGCTTCTTCATCTTGACTCAAATTTGAAATTTGAGATCTTTTATTCCTTGCTTCAAATAATTTCGAAGTAGAACCGACCAACGATTTTGCTTCATCATCTTTGCGTTGCTTTCTCTTCCTATTTTAAAATCCGGAAGGTTGCTTTCGATTCCTATCTCAATTTTAAACTGACCATGATATTGTTAATGTATAAATACTAGCATTATACATTTACAAGATTTATAAATTCCAATTTTTCATAAAGCATAACTTACAAATTTTAATTGATTAATTATGTGTACGACAGTTCGCAAAATTAGCAATATAATTATTGTTTGATGAACAATAAGTTATGTAATCAACGTATATTTATTAAATAAAAAAATAGTCTGTAAAACGCAGAGAATTAAATCAACAGTGATAAATGAATTTGTCTATTTTGCAATCAATAATAAAATTTTAATTTTAAGTTTAAAGCCCTTACAATTTTTGGTCTTCAAAACTAGAATCTTTCTCCTTTAGCAAAAAATGTGCTTGCCTGTTAACCAAAAAAAAAAAAAAAAAAAAAAAAAAAAGTAAACTGTTGAATCAAAATCAAAAGAGTGCAATCAACAAAAAAAAATACAGGATACCGCATATGGATATCGCAAAGTAATATTCATTTGTAAATGCTCCATTTTCCCTATATAGACGTTTTAATGTGTCACGAAATGATATTTCCCCAACAGAATGTCGCATATGCAAAATCATGACACAAACACATGTATCTGGCAAATGATGGTATAAAGCATTTGGCACTGTTTTAATAAAATCTTTCAAAGTTATCCTTTATGCAACAGCTAGTCCACAGTAAATTATAAAATGATTTTTTTGTTCCCAGCATTTTAGTTCCAAAAAACATTCTTGCTAAAACAATTCTGATTTGTCATGAACGAATGGATTAAAAGTATGATTATAATTAAAGCCAGAATAACGTACAATGATAAAATGAAAATTAAAATCTAGTTTTACAGATAAAACATACTGGATATTTTGTGCATAAAAAATTAACAATTTTTGTTTCAAACTGTCCTTGACAAAGGAATGAGAATCCAACTACAAATGAGAGTTAAATATTCTGATTTTTTTTTTGTTGCACATATGCAATACTATATGTTCTGCTGGTTGTTGAAGAATGAAGACCTTTGGCAAATTGGCAAAGTTATCTGGAGTAGGACTCCAAAATCAAAAGACTGTGTATGAATCATAAACTGCAGATTGCATAATTCATACACTGCAGATTGCACACACGGTTTTTAGTATTTACACTTTTTTTAGCATAAGTCTGATTTATGCAATCACAATTTTTTTTTTTAAAGGCAAATGAAACTTTTATTCACACTTTAACAATTACAAGTATTTACAAATATCAACAGCATCTGATCATAGCTAGACCATTTCACTTCTTACATGACAATACAGAACTGAGAAGAAGAAAAAAATTGATGGAATACAAAAGAATCCAAAAAAAAAAAAACTCAGAACTACACATCAAATTCCACTTCTATCATCAACAAGCCAGTAGCACAAACCGAAATAACAACTACAAAACAAATCGAGTCATCAATCTATCAACATGCAACAACAAAAGCTTCACCAATCTCAAATCCCTCTAATGAGCAACCAGAAATCAATGTCCTCTAGAATCCAAAATTGATACAAACCAGAAACCAAAACTGATACAAACCCAAGACTTCATCAAAAGAGAACAGAGCATCTTCAGAAAAGAATATCGACTTGATTCATACGGGAATCAAAAACTACAAAATTAAAAAAACCAGATCGCGATGGCTATACCTGAATCCGAGAGAGGGGAGGGCACTAAAGGGCGACGACGACTGCGAGGCGAGGGAGGGCAACCGCGAGGCGAGGGAGGGCGACGACGACGAGAGAATCTGAGAGGCGAGAGCAAATCGTGCAAGATGAGAAGTAGCGACGGATTTTGATGCCCCTTTCTTGTTCGATGCCCTAGACAAATGTCTAGATTGCATGGGCTTTGGGCCGACCCTGTGTCTATCCACATCAAACCAGTATACGTCGAAGTATGCATCCGACGTCCTATTTCGCATCGTCTATCACGTAAGTACGCTCCAATTAGTACAATATATTCCAAATCTTCTGAATCAGAATCACCATCATTTGGAAATGGATTTTCCATTGCTATCACTTCAAGGTTGAAATAAAAATATAAGAGGAAGAGGGTAGAGAAGAGGTGAGGATGGAAGAAGCTCTTATAACGGGGTAAAAAGGGGAAGAGAAAGGGGGTAAAGAGGGGAAGAGAAGAGCCAATGGCTCAATGGTCCTAAATGGACCGTTGAACAACAGACGCGTCCGTTGTTAAACGGTCCGTCCAGGACCAAAAGAACACACCCTTAATAATAATAGTTAGTCTAAAGACAGATTTGAGACGTTATGTTGAGTCAGTGTGTTTTAAGTTTGAGACATTCTTGAGACGAACAGTGGAAGTCTCTGCATTTAAATTAGAAACAAATTCTTTTGTTTAAAGACTGCATTTAAATTATGAAGCGTCAAATAATCGATTAATTTTTTTTTTTTTTTTTTTTTTTTGTAGTGCTTTAAATAAGCCGAGTAAAAGCCATTTTTAAAGCATTTAATACGGTACCCTGAACTGATGTGACGATCTCTCGTTGGGGTTCGGTTCATCCCAACAATCACTGCGTTTGGGATACTCTTATAGTTCAATATTCTCATTACATTATTCTTATCTAATTTTATCCAATTAAATGTTCTGAATAATCCACGTTGGAATGAGCGACGCTATAACCCCATCCTCCTTTTTTTAGAAAAAAATATTTGTTCAGGGAACCGTGTAGTTCAAAATGTTTTGGGCAAAGCTTGAAAATCCAAGGCCAACCACCGATCAAACGGTCACTTTAGGGTGATAGTGTTAACACCTTCCTGCCATTTTGAATATGAAAGAACATACACGAAATTTCTCACATTTTCTTTGTACAGCGAAGGGCTTGGTTTATGTATTATATTTATATAGTTCAGAGCATTGTACATCAATATCTACATGAACAGAGTTCAGTTCGGCATCCATGGCAAGAATTTCACTTAAGACTCCATGTTATATATATGGTAACTGAATTTTACCGAGTTGCTGCTCAAATATCTATGAGCTTTTGGGCATGTGATTGGTTGCATGCCGAATAATTCGTAGACATTCATTAATCATCCATACCGTATATAACTATCAGACAGTTATTACGACTCGGCTGGCTGCCGTAAAGAGCAAGGTGTCCTACAATACCATGCCGACCTCTTCCCAGGCCAATATAACCTCGCCGTCATTGCCCTATCATCATGCAATTCTGATATATATCCCTGCCCACCATAACGTAGATCACAACAGTGCTCTACTCTTATAAATATGCATACTGATACCAACCCATGCATTAACCATATCTCAGTTACCAAATAAACTAATCATGGCTTTAAAAACCGATCTCGTTATGTTCACTGCACTTGTCTTCATAACTGCGATGATCACTTGTTATGGAGCACGTGATCTTCTGGACCTTCCTACACTGCCCGCTCTACCAGCCCTGCCTGCACTGCCAGCCGAACCTGCGCTTGTGGCCTTACCGGCCCTTCCAGCTGTGCCTGGCTTACTGCCCCTTCCTGCTGTGCCTGGCTTGCCGGCCCTTCCTGCTGTGCCCGGGATTCCTTAGCTTGTTTAGGACTACTAAGGGAAGTAAAACATTGGTTACATAGGTATTTCATCCTATGTTACGTGATGGCGTGTTTCTATGTAATCTTTGTGTATTTAACTCATGGTAATGTTACTACCATGTATGTATCCTTTTTACCGCTTATTTCCCATGCATATGTTATGTGCAGTGTAGGCATGCACCTCATGGTAATTAATGTTACTACCATTTATGTATCTTTTTCAGTGTTTAGTTCCTATGCGTATGATATGTAGGCATGCAAAGGTGCATAGGGGATTGACGTAGCAACACGGGCAGAAGAAGAATGAAAATTATATTTTTATCATATTTTGTATATGTTATGCGAATATTATGTTTGTGTAATTTTAATTAGACTAAATTAACAAGATCCGCCAAAAAAAATTCCAAGTTTAAATCTTGTTTTAAATTTATGGTAAAAGGAGACATGGTTTTATATAGCTTGCATATTTGTGGAATGCCTGCCTGTCAATGACTCTCTCTATCTCACGCGCATCACACGCACATGCGCATACATACATATGTATGCAGTCATAATATATTTGGTCTCACATGATGTAAGTGTGAATTAGTAGAAATATCTATCCATAAATGTCATCGAATTTTGCTTAAAAATAGGATTTATTCTATAGATTTCATTACAATTCAACATTATTCCTGAAATAGGATTTATTCGATAGATTTCATTACAATTCAGCATATTAGGTAATCATGAGATGATTGTCGTCATGAGATGATTGTCGTCACCCGAAAACCGGCGGGTTGTATCATGAGATGATTGTCGTCATGTATTTGCAGTGGCTTGTAACCAGATAGAGATGAGAACCACACGATAGTCATTTTTGGGGCGTCCGTTTGCAGGTTCCCCTTTTTTTGGTAGGCCCAGCCCAACAGCACGCTCAATTTGTCTGGCAGACGATTTACATTGGTATCATCACCGTCCGCTTTAGGATGTTATTGGCACTTGGGGGAGCGCTGTTGGCGATAGTTATTCGATGTTGACGTTGTTCCTGATGATCCTCACCCTGATACAGGTCATTTACGGGTTTATTCCAGTATTGATTTACAACAGTATGCCAGTTAGTGGTGGCTAGCTGACAGATTTATCATTACCGTAGAGATTACATTTCATTTTGGGGATCGTTTTGTACACCTTTTTTATGACAACGTTTGTTCATGCCGCCGCAGTTGATTTAGTTGGTCCTTCTGCCTACACTTTGATTGGTGCTCCATCTGTATTACGCGACATGTCTCAGAGTACGCTTACTTTGCATAAGCCTCCTCGACATCAGCCTCCTCCTCGGCAGCCTCGTCAGTCCGTTCCTTCGCACCAACCTCGCCAGTCTCCTCATTCGGACCAGCCTCGTCAGGCTCCTCAGTCGCATCAGCATGCCCAGCCACCTCATTCGACTATGCCGACGAGTTACAGTTGGACTGTGGGCATTCCTGGCACATCCGGTCAGGATACGTACATTGATATTTCATGGCCTATTGTTACACAGTTTCCAGATCCCAATGTTCTTCCTTACGAGGAACTATATCTTATGCATATTGGCCTTCGCGATACGATGTATAGAAAGCATAACCGCGTGGTTGATCAGTTGACGGCTCGTATTAAAGAGCTAACTGCTGAGGATGACGAGCGATATCATCTGACACAACGAGTAGATGACGATGTTGATGACTCTGTCGATAGTGGACTAGCAGCACCTCTTGGGGATGATTCGTGGTTCTTTGATGCACCTTAGATTCATTTTATGTACTATGTTAATGTAGCTGGTTGTATTCATATGTTGTCCTTTTAGTTTGTTGTACTAGTAATTTTACATTTTGAAACCCAGCGATCTTATTGTTATCTTATTTGCTAGACTGTAACCTGATATATAAGATGTATATGTGTAAGAAGCATGTATTTTGGGTATCGTCCTGTAATGGTTGTATTGTAGTTGTTATCTTTCTGTATCTTTCTTTTGTACGTTGTACCTTATACCTTGTAACTTGTCTTGTTATTTTTAATACTCATACAGTTGATTTTTAACCAATACAGATTATTTGTAATGGACGTGCGTAGATGCGAACAATAAGCATAAAGATACAACAGTTTATAAAAACACAACAACTTACGATAGTTGATGCGAACTAAAACATCAAAGCATGAAGTAGGAAACAATAACTTAAGTAAACTACATTTTACGTTTAGTCTTAAGGGAGTCTCATCACATTGAATCGCAACTGGTCAACATCACTTTGGAGACATCTAATCTCTCGTTTGAGTTCGTTTGCATATGTTATTTCTCGAGGACACAAAGGTTGTCAATCCATTCCATGTAATTGCAACCATTTGGATAGAATGGACATTGCTGCATGCGCCAACCTATATTGTTGCCTCTGCTCGAACCACAACTTCAACCGCATACCCTCAGTAGCAACGAACTAGATAGGAATCAACTACATGTTCATGCAGTGGTACTCTATAGAACTCTACTTCTTGCGTTTATTGAGCGACCGATTGTTCATATGATACTTGAACAGGTGGTACTTACGTTTCATGTGGAAGTTGAACGTTCACCTGTTCGTACGGTGGTTTAGTTTGAGGTCTCA
Organism: Allium sativum; assembly: GCA_030737875.1. Lineage (NCBI taxonomy): Eukaryota > Viridiplantae > Streptophyta > Magnoliopsida > Asparagales > Amaryllidaceae > Allium > Allium sativum. The sequence goes on along the minus strand of CM060925.1, from coordinate 430,930,951 downwards.
TTTGGTTTAGAAACTGGAATTCGTCTTCAAGCTCTTGTAGCCTCCTCTCCTCATACGCCTGTTCCTTGGAATCCGTAGCTGATGACCAAGAAAGCATTTTGAATGAATGCTAATAGAAGGAGGTGCTCTAAGAATAGGAACAAAGTTGCTTGACTGAGGTAATTTGTGATTGAGTTAACATATATATATATATATATATATATATATATATCTGCAAGGTTGGTAATGATGTGAACGGTCACTAGCTGCACTATGATTTACCTTATGTGATTTTCGAAGCTTTTGTATGCAGTAAAATAAATACTGATGTAACCGGTCATTGTTACGACTGTAGGGAATGCTGTAGGGAATCTTTTTTTGAATGATAACATATATCGAGGACGACCCAAATAGGACAAAGGACTAAGCACTGCACTATGATCCAAAAACTCTCGAAAAAGAGTGACATGACTACACTTTGCCATAAAACATGACAAATGACTGTACTCTGACACTTCAAAGACTAGTCTACTCAGTTAAACTATTGACGCGTGATATCACTGACACGCTGTAAAGTTAAAGCAATGGAGTATGTTTATGGTGTATATTGCATGGATATAAAGTTAACTTCGAAGATGTATTTATATGCCCAAGTTTTATGCTTTGTAAGCTCATAATTCATTTACTAAACATTCACAATTTGAGCTATGGACAACTGGAAAAATGACGATGAGGCTTCCGTTAATCAACGATCTGGAAAAGAAATTGTACTTGAAGGGCGGGTTTCTGAGCCACTACGTACCTTATATGCCGCTGTGGACAAGAATCAGTCATGGTTGTTGCCAAGACTGAAAAAATGCGAATCATCGATTTTTCGCTTGTGAAGCCTACAAGGACCATAAAGTTTTTCCTGATGAAATTGATTGTTGTTACTTTAAGCAGTGGATTGACCCTCCCATGTGCGAACGTGGACGTCAGTATGCACTGAAAGTGTAACAACCCGTATTTTCAATAACCTGTTATAACATAAATCGAGGCAGAATTTAATTTATAAATCTGAATCAAGGGAAACGGGCTATGTCATTGCGTTCGTCTCGGAAAAATACGCGAAATAGAGTCCGAGTTTTCGAAAATCGGAGTCCGTATGACCCGATTAAGGCCCAACGAAGTTTTCAGAAAATTTCAAAGTAAAAACAGATTTCAAATTCAAGTTTGAATTTGGAAATTAGGGTCAGATTGGGCCAGGAGGGAAAATTCCCGCCAGAGCACCCAAGTCGACAGCCCTGTCGACTTGGGAGTCGACTTGGTTGACCCAATTCGACAGCCCTGTCGACTTGGCTGTCGACTTGGCTCAGCCGGGCAGTTTTGCCTAGTGCACCATTTTGGAGTTGTGTTGAGTTTGGGGGCCAGATTCGGTTTTGAGGGCTGAAATTGAAACTAGGGTTTAATCCTAAGGCTAAAACTAATCCTAATCTCTATAAATAAGCCCCTAACCTAACCCTAAATCATCATTATTCATTCATACAACTAAACTATGGCAAAATCATCCCTCTCATGGCCTCCACTCTCTTCATAAAATTCCTAAATAAATTTCTATGAGAGATTTTCCATGCATACAAGTGTTTTCAAGCTTGTATGAGTGTCATTAGCTTGCATTCAAGTCAAGTTTCCATATTTACATCATAAAGCAAGAGTTTTGATTATTTTTGCTCAAGGGTTTTTCTATTGGAGCTTGCATTTTGGGTTTATTTGATTGCATAAGGGCTTTGTCTCAATCTTATACTTGCTTATATTCATTTGAGTCTTCATAAGCATTGTAAGCCCTTTTCTACTTTCATATTTAAACTCTAAAGTTAATGAATGATGCAAGTTGTGTTTGATCATTATGATATGCAAGTTTACTATGATGTGTTATGCAAGTCTATCATGTTATATATGCAAGTTTGCTATGCTATGATATGCAAGTTGCCATGTTATGTATGCAAGTTTGGGTTGATCATCTTACTCATGTTATCATGTTATGCAAGCTTATCTTGGGTTTATGAGCCTAAAGCTTCAAGCTTTATGCTAAAGGTTGCATTTTGGCAACATGTAAGTTATCATATCTCTTATGATAACTTGCATTTGAGGCTAAATGCGAACTTATGGCCATTTCTACATGTCATTTATCACCATGTATCACCAATATGCTAAGTTTGGTTTTATGCATGCTTTTGAGGCCTAAAAATGTAATATGCAAGTATATGAACATATGTACATTTCATATGCCACCATGTTAAACTTGTGGCTTCAACACCTTTATGTCATGATTATGCCAAGTTCCCTCTTTCTATCCTTTATGCGCTATTGCGATATGTAAGCGATGGGATTGCGTTTGGGGTTGGGTAAACTTAAAAGACATAAAAACGTAAGATTGGGAATTTACCTATTAAGTTAGGTCTACCCATTGAGAATTTACCTATTAAGTTAGGTCTACCCAAATTCTTGAAAACTTGTAACATGTTTTGGAAACATGATGGACATGACACTTAGAAAAGATAAGTGTGACCAACTCGAGGTTGGGTTGAGTTTGTAGCGTAAACCTACCCGGAACCGACCGGCTTAACTAGTTGCTACAAACAATAGGACCCAATGTGAGAAGTTGGTCATGTTGTACCTTGAACCCGAGGTTAGACCAAGTTGTGGTGTAAAGCTACCCGGAACCGACCGGCTTAACTAGTAACTGCAACGAAGTCTAATGTGAGAGGTTAAGGCATGTTAATTAATTAATGCCTCATGATTAGGGTTTAAGTCATGGTCCACTTAATACTTAATCAATGCGGGCTTGGTAGATTAATCAGGGTTAAGTCGTGAACTCATCGTTATACTTAACCAAGTTAATCCATGATTAGCAAGAGGGTTAAACCGTACTTAACCCACTAGAAAATCCTAGCAATGGGGGTCCACTCCAGCAGTAATCCCAAGTTTGTATCATTAAGACCCTAGGGACTAGGCTAGGGAGGGAGCACGATTACTGGACTTGAGGTAAGTGACCAAAAGCGACGGCAGAGTGGTACGCCGATGTAGTTCCGGACGGACTATGGTCGTGCACGTAGTCCGTATTTGGAGAAGTCAAGCATGGGTACCAGTAGATCGAGACTGTGCACTCATGTTTATGGTGTCCAGGGGTTGACACCCTAGGGCTTGATACACCCGACGGGAGACCCGGCACAGTCTGACTACAATTATGTTTGGGCCGTATTGACACCAACACGTGACGAGTTAGGCTTATAGGGAGCCGATCGACTAGACCGTTTGGTTGGACCTCGTATTAGGGTCACTTCATGTTATTGGACCTCGTATTAGGGTCACTTCATGTTATTGGGCCAAAGCTTGGGCCAAGGGATCAATACTTGTTTATTCAAGTCATGTTAGTTTGCTAGTACACCTGTGGTGCAAAACCTTAAACCCGATTATGCGATGACACCTTTATCTACCTTGTCAGTTAATCATCATGCTAGTATGTTGTTATCCTTATGTTCATCCCTGCTTCTCATGTCAGTTAACTTTATCAGTTTACATTGATTGTAGTAGGGCTTACTCAGTCTTTTTGACTGACCTGTTTTTCTTTCGCCTCTTTTCTTCCGTTCCCCCCCCCCCCCAGGTTCTCAGGGTGGGAATATTGGAGCTTAGCTTGGATTTCTGATCGCTTGCTCGTGGGATTTTAGCTCATGTACGGCCTTGACATGAAGCTAGCTATGGTTATCACTTATTTTGGGGATAGTACTTATGTATTTCAGTTTTTCAGTAATGTTGTTTTTATCTAGACTTGTGTATTTGGAAAGTTGACATTATGTTGTACCAGACTTGTTTTGAAATGGTTTGAAATCTTCCGTTGTTTTATCTATGTTATTTACTCTGTTTACATATATACATATGTTCTTGTTCTGCCTTGATATATCATTATGCATGTTTACCTGATTCAAACGCCCCTCCAAAGTCAGAGTGCTTGCAAGAGCCACCCTGGCGGAGGTGGGGTGTGACATTTGGTATCAGAGCATATGGTTTACGAGAAGGAACAAAAAGGTTTTTAAAAACTTTTGGAAAACTATTTTCAAAACCAAGTATAAAGTATTTTCCAAAGAAAAGTCTAGTTTATTTTAAAGGCTATTCCCCAAAAAGCCATTAGCAAAATTCCTTCGTTTTCTCCATTCTGAATCTGTCTTTTTCTTCGTTTTCAGTATGGCCGATAACTTTGCTATTCCGGAGGGAGTACACGTACCTATTTGGTATAGGAGACTTTTGGAGGCTAGGGCGACTGAAGCCGGCCCCGCAGATGTTCCTCCTCCTCCTCCTCCGGTAGTTAATGTTCCTCCTCCTCCTGTTGCTGAGGTTCCTCTTCCTCCTCCCCCTCAGCATCCTCAAGCTGACTTCACAAAGACTTGCAAAGATTTCAAAGCAATGGGTGGCAAGAACTTTCAAGGCACAGAGACTTTTGTAGAGGCCAGAAATTGGTTGAAAGAGACCGAGGATTTATTTGCTATCTTTGGGTTAGACGATCAGAGGAGGATCTTGTTGGCGGTTTGGCTTATGAAGGATGAAGCCGCTTATTGGTGGGAAGTCACCAATGGTACTAGGCCTATTGAGACTTGGGCCGATTTCGGGGCAAGGTTCGTGCTTAAGTTTCTATCTTCCGCTGAGGAGAATTTGCAAATGGAAAGGTTCATAACTTTGAAACAAGGAGATATGTCTGTCAAAGAATATGTGAACAAGTTCAATCAGTTAGCTCGTTTTGGCTTGGATATGGTGAGTACTCCTCAGAAGAAGGCTCTTCGTTTTGCTAGAGGATTGAATGAGCCGTTGCAGGGATTGGCTATGTCACATATTCCCCATGGGGCCACGTTTGAGAGCTTGGTTGATATGGCGTTACTTCAGGGAGATGTCAAGAAAGAGATCAAGATGAATGATACTCAAGCCAAGAAGACTGATTCCCAGTGGAAAGGAAATCAGGGTAATCCAAGTGGTCAGAGCAGTCAAGGCAATCAGAACAAGAACAAGAGTCTAGGCAACAAGGGGAACAACAACAAGGGCAAGAACAACAAGGGGAAGTGCCATTATTGCGGTTCAGTTGGGCATATTATTAAGGATTGTAAGAAGAGAAAAAGGAAGAATGGTGAATGCTTTTTCTGCGGTGAGACTGGACATTTCAGTAAGGATTGCCCGAAGAAGCAAGGGCAAGGCCAGGGTCAGACTCAGCGTGCTGGACCTTCAGGAGGGCAAGTTCATGCTCTCAATGCCGCTCCAGTTCCCGATCGAGGTAGTATTTCTGTTGAGAGCCTTGTATATATTTCTGATTTTCCAGTTCGTACCTTGTTTGATTCTGGTGCATCGCATAGCTTTATCTCATCTTATCTTGTTGATAGTTTGCACCTTAGTACTAGCTTGGTAGATGATCCCGTCTGTGTCTCAAATCTTATTGGGGGTTCTGCCCATCTGTCTATGATATGTAGGGATTTGAGGATCTCTATACTGAGTGTAGAGTTCTTGTGTAGTGCTTATGTTCTTGGTTTTAGGGGATACAGATTGATATTGGGCATGGATTGGTTGTCCAGATATGGAGCCATCCTTGATTGTGAGCATAGGGTTGTGAGGCTCGTGACTCGCCTCGGAAACACCCTAGAAATTTCTTGTAATCCGAGAGGTCCCGTCATGTTGTGCTATCTTGAATCACTCGACTCGTCAATGGAAACTCTTCAGTCTGTGAGAGTGGTTCGAGAGTATCCGGATGTTTTCGATGAAGTTAGGGGGTTGCCCCCTAAGCGAGAGATTGATTTCCGCATTTATCTGGTGGATAATGCAAAGCCGGTTTCTTTGCCCGTTCGGCACATGGCTCCGCGTGAAAGGCGGGAGCTAAGTAAGCAAGTGAAGGAGTTGCTTGAGAAGAACTTCATTAGACGAAGTATATCTGAATGGGGAGCGCCTGTGGTATTTGCTACCAAGGCAGATAGTTCTCTCCGACTTTGTGTTGACTATAGAGAGTTGAATAAGCTGACTAAGAAGAACAGACACCCGTTACCGAGGATTGATGATCTCTTTGACCAGCTTATCGGTGCTTCTGTTTTCTCTCAGCTTGATCTTGCTACTGGATTCCATCAGCTCAGGGTAGCTGAAGATAGTATAGACAAGACTGCGTTCAGAACGCCAGATGGCTTCTTCGAATGGCTTGTCATGCCGTTCGGCTTGACTAATGCACCCGCATATTTCGTGGACTTGATGAGTAGGGTGTTCAGGGAGTTCTTGAACAAGTTTGTCGTGGTCTTCGTAGATGATATTCTGATCTTCTCTAAGGATGAGGAAGAGCACGCAAGGCATCTCGTGGAGGTGATGGATACGCTTAGAGCGCATCAGTTGAAGGCCAAGTTCTCCAAGTGTCACTTTTGGAGAAGGGAAGTTAGATTCCTTGGGCATATAGTATCTAAGCAAGGCTTAGCGGTGGATCCCGCTAAGGTAGTTGCAGTTCAGGATTGGAAGACTCCAAGGAATGCAACCGAAGTGAGAAGTTTTCTAGGTCTTGCAGGCTTTTACCGGAAGTTCATCAAGGACTTCGCGAAGATTTCCGCTCCTCTCACTAAATTGACGAAGAAGAATTTGGTTTTTGCTTGGAGCATAGAATGTGAGCTTGCTTTTCAGAAGCTCAAGAGAGCTCTCACATCAGCACCTGTTCTAGCTTTGCCCGATGGAGGGAAGTTATTTACAGTATACACCGATGCATGTGGCACGGGGTTAGGAGTTGTTCTGATGCAAGAAGGAAGAGTGATATGCTTTGGCGGTAGACAACTCAAAGTGCATGAGAAGAATTATCCCACTCATGACTTAGAGTTGGCAGCAATAGTATATGCACTCAAGGCTTGGCGCCATTATCTTCTGGGAGAAAGATTTGAGCTTTATACCGATCACAAGTCATTGAAGTATCTCTTTTCTCGGAAGGATCTGAATCTGAGGCAACAAAGATGGATGGAATTCTTGGCGTCCTACGATTTTGAGATTGCTTATACCCCTGGCAAGGGGAATGTGGTAGCAGATGCATTGAGTAGAAAAAGGTTGACTCTGAGTCCTCTATTCGTTGAGATGAAGAATTTAGAGTATGTGGCAACCTTTGATTTCTCTTTGGCGATTGAGTCGATGACCGGCTCTTTAGCATCTCTGGAACTCAGACCTACCCTTCTTGATCAAGTTGGGGCTTCGCAGAGAGAAGACCCTCAGATAGTTGAGATTATGGATAAGTTGATTCGAGGAGAGGCGTCTAGTCATCTCGCTCGATATTCTATTGATGACAAGGGTTGGCTGAGGAGAGACGGAAGGTTATGTGTTCCAATGGTAGAAGATTTAGTAAGAAAAGTTCTTGAGGAAGCGCATCGCTCTAAGTTGACTATACATCCGGCCGGAGATAAGATGTATAAAGATATGAAGCGCATTTTCTTTTGGCCTGGGATGAAGATGGATGTGGCAGAGTTTGTCTCTAGATGTATCATTTGCCAGCAAGTTAAGGCCGAGTCGAAGAAGCCCGGTGGGATATTGCATCCTCTAGACGTTCCACTTTGGAAGTGGGAGAGTATTTCCATGGATTTTATCGATGGGCTACCAAGGTCAAGGAAAGGGAATATGAGCATTTGGGTTATTGTGGATAGACTTACGAAGAATGCTCATTTCATTCCGCTGAAGAGCAAGAGGACCGCATCTTGGCTTGCGTCTGTATATCTTCGTGAGATTGTGAGACTACATGGAGTCCCTTCTAGTATAGTCAGTGACCGTGACCCAATCTTTACAAGTCAATTCTGGAATAGCTTGCAAGAAGCTATGGGCATGAGGTTGAATCTAAGTACGGCTTATCACCCACAGACGGACGGTCAAACCGAAAGGGTGAATAGGGTACTCGAGGATCTGTTGAGGCTTTGTATTCTGGATTTTGGTGGTACTTGGGAAGACCATCTTCCTCTTGTTGAGTTTGCATATAATAATAGTTATCAGGCAAGCATAGGGATGGCACCATTTAAAGCTTTATATGGGAGGCCGTGCAAGTCGCCTACATGTTGGTGGGAGACTACAGATGAGCTTATACTTGGGCCTGATATGATCAGAGATACATCCGAGAAGGTCGAGTTGATTCAGAGACGGATGAAAGCGGCCCAAGACCGACAGAAATCCTATGCTGATAAGCGAAGAACTGATTTGGAGTTTGATGTTGGGGATATGGTTTTCGTGAAGGTTTCTCCTTTGCGGAATGTGGTCCGATTTGGAGCCGTTGGGAAATTAGCACCGAGGTTTGTTGGACCATTCCCTATTATAGAGAGGATCAGGCAGATGGCTTATAGAGTGGAGTTGCCCGAGAAGCTTGCCGGAGTACACGATGTTTTTCATGTCTCGCATCCCCGGAAGTGTTTACATGAATCAGCAGAGGTTGTTGAGCCAAGTGTTCTGAAAGATGTGGAAGTGGAGAAAGAGGCTACCTTGAGGAGAGCTCCGATTCGTATCTTGGGGACAGAGACCAAGAAGCTAAGGAATCGAGAGGTCAAGTTAGTGAAGGTTCAATGGGGTGAAGCCGAAGAAGACGCAACTTGGGAAACCGAGGAGAAGATGCGTGGGCTTTATCCATTCCTTTTTGAGGGTACACTCTCAATCTCTTTTCTTTGTTAGCATATCTTTCTCTTTGCTATCCATGTTTATCTAGTTTATCGTGTTAATCTCGTCATGAGAACCTTAGGTAGAAACCCTTTGGATGAAACATGTGTTTGAATCATGTTATGCTTGATGTTTGCAAGTGGTTGCAAGTGTTTGCAAGTGGTTACTCGTGGATGCATTATACACATTAGGCACTAGATCGGCTCACACACTCCTCATATTGCATATGCATGAGTGTTTATGCTTATTCATGGATGAAAATTTTTGTGTTATCACATGGATGTTGCATATGGATGTATGTTATGTGCACACATATAGATGTTATACATTATGTTAGGAATCGCATACATATGGATTCATTTCACTAACATAATTTGCATTGATGATATTTGCATTAGATAAGTACATATACACACACCTTTGAATATGTTCATGCAACATTTAGAATCTTGTAAGGACAATGATTGCTCGTGGATGATGTTTTGAGTAGATGGATGTTGGATGGTAGGATATGTTCTTCCTAACTTGAAGATTTCGGGGACGAAATCCTTTAAGGAGGGGCGAATGTAACAACCCGTATTTTCAATAACCTGTTATAACATTAATCGAGGCAGAATTTAATTTATAAATCTGAATCAAGGGAAACGGGCTATGCCATTGCGTTCGTCTCAGAAAAATACGCGAAATAGAGTCCGAGTTTTCGAAAATCGGAGTCCGTATGACCCGATTAAGGCCCAACGAAGTTTTCAGAAAATTTCAAAGTAAAAACAGATTTCAAATTCAAGTTTGAATTTGGAAATTAGGGTCAGATTGGGCCAGGCGGGAAAATTCCCGCCAGAGCACCCAAGTCGACAGCCCTGTCGACTTGGGAGTCGACTTGGTTGACCCAAGTCGACAGCCCTGTCGACTTGGCTCAGCCGGGCAGTTTTTCCTGGTGCACCATTTTGGAGTTGTGTTGAGTTTGGGGGCCAGATTCGGTTTTGAGGGCTGAGATTGGAACTAGGGTTTAATCCTAAGGCTAAAACTAATCCTAATCTCTATAAATAAGCCCCTAACCTAACCCTAAATCATCATTATTCATTCATACAACTAAACTATGGCAAAATCATCCCTCTCATGGCCTCCACTCTCTTCATAAAATTCCTAAATAAATTTCTATGAGAGATTTTCCATGCATACAAGTGTTTTCAAGCTTGTATGAGTGTCATTAGCTTGCATTCAAGTCAAGTTTCCATATTTACATCATAAAGCAAGAGTTTTGATCATTTTTGCTCAAGGGTTTTTCTATTGGAGCTTGCATTTTTGGTTTATTTGATTGCATAAGGGCTTTGTCTCAATCTTATATTTGCTTATACTCATTTGAGTCTTCATAAGCATTGTAAGCCCTTTTCTACTTTCATATTTAAAATCTAAAGTTAATTAATGATGCAAGTTGTGTTTGATCATTATGATACGCAAGTTTACTATGATGTGTTATGCAAGTCTATCATGTTACGTATGCAAGTTTGCTATGCTATGATATGCAAGTTGCCATGTTATGTATGCAAGTTTGGGTTTATCATCTTACTCATGTTATCATGTTATGCAAGCTTATCTTGGGTTTATGAGCCTAAAGCTTCAAGCTTTATGCTAAAGGTTGCATTTTGGCAACATGTAAGTTATCATATCTCTTATGATAACTTGCATGTGAGGCTAAATGCGAACTTATGGCCATTTCTACATGTCATTTATCACCATGTATCACCAATATGCTAAGTTTGGTTTTATGCATGCTTTTGAGGCCTAAAAATGTAATATGCAAGTATATGAACATATGTACATTTCATATGCCACCATGTTAAACTTGTGGCTTCAACACCTTTATGTCATGATTATGCCAAGTTCCCTCTTTCTATCCTTTATGCGCTATTGCGATATGTAAGCGATGGGATTTCGTTTGGGGTTGGGTAAACTTAAAAGACATAAAAACATAAGATTGGGAATTTACCTATTAAGTTAGGCCTACCCATTGGGAATTTACCTATTAAATTAGGTCTACCCAAATTCTTGAAAACTTGTAACATGTTTTGGAAACATGAGGGACATGACACTTAGAAAAGATAAGTGTGACCAACTCGAGGTTGGGTTGAGTTTGTAGCGTAAACCTACCCGGAACCGACCGGCTTAACTAGTTGCTACAAACAATAGGACCCAATGTGAGAAGTTGGTCATGTTGTACCTTGAACCCGAGGTTAGACCAAGTTGTGGTGTAAAGCTACCCGGAGCCGACCGGCTTAACTAGTAACCGCAACAAAGTCTAATGTGAGAGGTTAAGGCACATTAATTAATTAATGCCTCATGATTAGGGTTTAAGTCATGGTCCACTTAATACTTAATCAATGCGGGCTTGGTAGATTAATCAGGGTTAAGTCGTGAACTCATCGTTACACTTAACCAAGTTAATCCATGATTAGCAAGAGGGTTAAACCGTACTTAACCCACTAGAAATCCTAGCAATGGGGGTCCACTCCAGCAGTAATCCCAAGTTTGTATCATTAAGACCCTAGGGACTAGGCTAGGGAGGGAGCACGATTACTGGACTTGAGGTAAGTGACCAAAAGCGACGGCAGAGTGGTACGCCGATGTAGTTCCGGACGGACTATGGTCGTGCACGTAGTCCGTATTTGGAGAAGTCAAGCATGGGTACCAGTAGATCGAGACTGTGCACTCATGTTTATGGTGTCCAGGGGTTGATACCCTAGGGCTTGATACACCCGACGGGAGACCCGGCACAGTCTGACTATAATTATGTTTGGGCCGTATTGACACCAACACGTGACGAGTTAGGCTTATAGGGAGCCGATCGACTAGACCGTTTGGTTGGACCTCGTATTAGGGTCACTTCATGTTATTGGACCTCGTATTAGGGTCACTTCATGTTATTGGGCCAAAGCTTGGGCCAAGGGATCAATACTTGTTTATTCAAGTCATGTTAGTTTGCTAGTACACCTGTGGTGCAAAACCTTAAACCCGATTATGCGATGACACCTTTATCTACCTTGTCAGTTAATCATCATGCTAGTATGTTGTTATCCTTATGTTCATCCCTGCTTCTCCTGTCAGTTAACTTGATCAGTTTACATTTATTGTAGTAGGGCTTACTCAGTCTTTTTGACTGACCTGTTTTTCTTTCGCCTCTTTTCTTCCGTTCCCCCCCCCCTAGGTTCTCAGGGTGGGAATATTGGAGCTTAGCTTGGATTTCTGATCGCTTGCTTGTGGGATTTTAACTCATGTACGGTCTTGACATGAAGCTAGCTATGGTTATGACTTATTTTGGGGATAGTACTTATGTATTTCAGTTTTTCAGTAATGTTGTTTTTATCTAGACTTGTGTATTTGGAAAGTTGACATTATGTTGTACCAGACTTGTTTTGAAATGGTTTGAAATCTTCCGCTGTTTTATCTATGTTATTTACTCTGTTTACATATATACATATGTTCTTGTTCTGCCTTGATATATCATTATGCATGTTTACCTGATTCAAACGCCCCTCCAAAGTCAGAGTGCTTGCAAGAGCCACCCTGGCGGAGGTGGGGTGTGACAGAAAGTGCAAGCCAAAATAAGACACTTGAACATGATTGCTACCGATACAACTAGAGCTGGACCTTTTCTAAGGTCGTGGTAGGTGTATGTGATGTTTGTGTGTTCAGTTGTGTTTGTGTGATTGTGGTTTGTTGTTGTGGTTTGTATGATTGTGAATTGGCATTTCTTGTTATAATTGTCGTTATTGTAAGATTTTAAATTTTATTGTACTTTTAATTTTTACTGTTATAATTGTCGTTGTTGTAAGCTTCTAAGTTATGTAATGCAAAAAAAAAAATTCCTAGAAGTACTACCGTTGTTGATAAAAATCGTAAGCGTTGATGCGAAATGAGTAAATAAATATCGTAACATTTATTGACTGGTTGTAAGCGTCTCCATCATTCATAGTTGGGATTCCAATAAACGTCTCTGTCATTCATAGACTGCATTGAGTAGTCATTTCCAAAATAAATGACAACAATATATGAAAATAATAAGTCATGCATTGAGTAGTCAAAGCATTCATGTTGAGTTGTAACACCCCGTGATTTTAAATATTAAAAATTAACGAATTTAAGAATACTTATTTTCAAATGTGAGAATGAAGGTAAAATGGGTTGCGCCATTGCGTTCGTCTCGGAATTCTGCTTGATATAGAGTCCGAGTTTGCGTGAATTGGACTCCGTATGAATAAGATATGGCCTTTCGAAGTTTCAGAATTCAAAACAGCTCAGGTTCAGAAAATTTTAAATTCAAATTCAAACAGGGGAGCAGGCTGGGCGGGAATTCTCCCGCCCAAGGGCCAGGTCGACATGGGGGTCGACCTACCCATACAGGTCGACCTGGGGGTCGATCTACCCCCGGGAAGATCTAAAAGGTGACGATGTTTTAACTCACTGCTGAGTCATTAGGGATGAGGTGGTTATTCTATCTTGTCTGGATGGTCTGGATTGCTTCTAGGTTAATCTGACGGCTCTTAATTAATTAAAATTCTGTATAAGCAACCTAACCCTCAACCTAAAATCACACTAATTCATACCAAGAGCCATCATGCTGTCAATGGTGAACCTAGAGTAGCCGTCGTTCTCTTTCAACTCAAAAGCAAGATAGAAGCAAGAATCAAAATCAAATCTAATCTAAATTAGAATAACTATTAGTCTATATCAAAGGCGAGCAATTCAGTTTCAAAATACAGATCCCAGAAAACCAAGTTTGTTCTTTTGTTAGTGAGTACTATTTCTTTCACAATATAATTATTAAATTAATTATGACGGGTTATTATTGGATTCTGAGAACATGTCTGTTGAATCACATGATGTTGTTTAACTTTGTAGATCTATTTCATATTTAACTTGATTCATTTTATGCAAGTTTGGGATGTTAAACCATATGTTAATTCATATGTGAATTTTATGCAAGTTGGGTTGTTAAATCATATGTTAATTCATATGTGAATCTTATGCAAGTTGGATTGTTAAATCATATGTTAATTCATATGTGAATCTTATGCAAGTTTGGGATGTTAAATCGTATGTTAGTTTGAATATGAATCTTATGCAAGTCTATATATATGAATTGTACACAAGTTTATATGTGAATATAGTATATACAGATGCTAATTTATATGAAAAATCATGTGATAAATTCATAAGCAAGTTGCAGAAATTCATATGAAAGTTGTAGAAATCCATATGCAAGTTTAGGAGAAAAACTATATTCACATTTTTGGGTGAAAATTATATTCACATATGCAAGTTAAGCGAAACCCATTATTTATATATGCAAGTTCACAATTTCATGTTTAGATCTATATTTAGATCCATGGTAGTTTATGCAAATATATGATTCTTTATGGCATTGTCTATGCAAATTGTTGGCTATGCAATTTTATTCCCATTTGCAAGTTAGATCGGTTTTTATGTGTTATGCAAATAGTGATGTTTTTTTTATATATAAGTTGTACTATTTGCGAGTCTAACGTATTTCATATTTGAACGTACAAAAAGCATGGGGACAAAAGGGAAAAATACAAATTACGTAAATTGTGAATTAGCATAAAATGCCTTTAAAAACATATAATTAAATTGAGACTTAATTGGTATAATATTTATACCTAAAAAGTATGGACATAATTTAGGTGACAATTATGGATGTAATTAATTTGGAAGATTATTGAAAATTTGAATAGGGATAATAAACTGATATTGGGGTGAAATAATTTTGTAATAATGAACGCCTAAGACACGAGGTTAGACTTGTTTGTGGTGTAAGACTGCCTGGACCCGCCCGGAAAATCCAGCAACCACAAACGGCAGTCTAATGTGAGAGGTCGAAGGCATAAATTAAATGCGTAATAGTTGTAATGACATATGGTTAGACACGTTTGTGGTATAAGACTGCTCGGACCCACCTGGCAAATCCAGCAACCGCAAACGGGAGTCTAATGTGGGAGGTCTTACAAAGTTACGGTTATAATGAACTAAGTAACACTTAACCAAGATAAACATGTGGTTGGACATGGGGGTTAAGTGGGTGACATGGGTGGCCTGTGAAATACGATTAGAAACACTTAACCAAATTGAAACATGTAAAGAAGACATGAAAAAGAGGGGGTTAAGTGGAAAATTCTAGTGGGGACCAAGCATAGGTGGAAAGCTTGTGTCAAGCATGGGGGACCTGTTTCAAACCAGTAACCCATTAAGTATCTTTGTGAGGTCGAGTTAGATCGAGGACGGGACACGCTTACAAGGTTTGATTGTAAGAGGTCAAAACGGATTAACGGTGGCAACACAAGTCCAATGGGGTCATGTGCGTGCGTGGCCCCGAGCTGGTAGGTAAGACGTTGTTGCATTGTGTAGATATAATCCATGCATCTTTAGTAGTATCGGGTTGCCACTTTGGGGAGTGATACACCCCACTGTGAGACCAGCACGGGTATCTACGAGTTAGGGAGCCGATCGCATGGGTTAGTGGGTAAAACTAGTGGAGATAGGGGCAGGTAGCACCTACGAAGACAGCTAGGGGTACATGAAACTACCATTATGATTATTGTGTTCAGTAGGCGGGATCAACTTTTAGGGTGGCTAGTAGTGGTACAGTATAGCAACTATCCTATAGTGATTAGGGGCAAGATTAACGCCAGAATATTCCTCCTATTTGTTTTGCCTTGCTTACTTGTTTCACAGTCAATCCTTCTTCTAGCAGTTTATGCCTTATCCTAATTACTTTTATAATTGTATTGTTAAAGTTATGGTACTCGCCAGACTTTATTTCTGACCCCTTTGTTTTCTCCTCTTTTCTTCCTCCCCCCCCAAAGGATCATTTTCTCTCTTTTGGAAGTGCTTGAATTGCTGAAAGTAAAATTCAGCTCATCTCTTTTATGGTTACTTATGTTGGGGTTATGGTTTTTATTCTATGTACTCAGAAATTTTTTTGTCAAGATGGTTACTAAGTGTACTTGGTTTTTCTGTTGGTTTATGATGTTGTTGTAATCAAACTATTTCTCCGCTGCAATAAATGTTGTTTTGAAATTTTTCTAGTACCAATATATGTATCTGTCTTGTTATATTCTGTTCTATTCACCAATAATACTCCATGAAAGTTAATGCATTCCCTTTAAGAGTGACATTAATGGACGTGGGGTGTTACACGTGGTATCAGAGCGACGTTAACAGAACAGATAAGAGATTTTGAAAAACTGTTTTTCAAAAGCGCTTTATAAAGAAATACTTTCAAAAGTATGTTTTAAGGAGAGTATTTTCCAGAGAAAAGTTTGTTTTAAAAACATAACCCCCAAGAGCCATATATCTTCCTTTCGAATTCTTTGTTTTGAATCTCATCATTTTCTTTTCAGCATGTCTGGGTTACCCGAGATACCCGAGGGAATACTGATACCAACCTGGTTCAGAAGGTATCTGGAGGCTAGGGCTACCGCCGCAGGCCCAGCAGACATCCCTCCTCCCCCAACTGCAGCCGCTCCTCCTCATCCCCCTCCTCATGTTGATAATTTTTCAAAGATATGCAAAGACTTTCGAACAATTGGTGGAAAACCTTCTCATGGATCAAAGACATTTGTTGAAGCTCGAAATTGGCTTAAGGAGGTAAAAGACTTGTTTGGTATCTTCGAGGTAGAAGATGGAAGGAAGGTCCAATTGGCAGCTTGGTTAATGAAGGACGAAGCATCGTTTTGGTGGGAGGTCACTAATAGAGAGCGTCCAGTAGAGACGTGGATGGATTTCAGACATAGGTCCGAGATGAAATTTCTTTCACGAGCAAAAGAGAATTTATACATGGAAAGATTCTTGGCATTGAAGCAGGGGAATTTATCAGTAAAGGAGTACGTCAACAAGTTCAATCAATTGGCGAGGTTTGTCTTAGACTTGGTGAACACACCTGAAAAGAAGGCCCTGAGGTTCGTTAAAGGTTTGAATGAGCCCCTTCATGGGTTAGCTATAACCCACATTCCTATGGGGCTACCTTTGAGAAACTAGTTGACATGGTGCTTATGCATGAAAAGGAGAAAGGCGCTAACGCTAATAAGGCACCAGAAAAGAATGGGGATCAAAAGAAATCACAGCAGCAACCTAAGAAAGGTGGTAAGGACAACAATAGCAAGGTGCTTTAATTGTGGAACACCAGGCCATCTATGTAAGGACTGTAGGAAGAAGAAGAAGGCTGGCTGCTTCCACTGTGGAGAGGCAGGACATCTAATTAAAGACTGGCCGAGGAAACAGGGGCAAGGGCAAAGAACAGGGTCACTTCTGGAGGGCAGATTCAGGCTCTCATGGCGCCAGGGTAGGCAAGAGTGCAGATTCAGGCTCTCATGGCACCAGGACAGGAGAGAGGTAGAAACATTTCTGTTGAAAGTTTAATTTTTCCATTTGATCATCTTGTTCGTACTTTATTTGATTCTGGTGCTTCACACTCGTTTGTGTCTTCTTCGTTAGTTGAAACACTGCACCTAAATACTAGTCTAGTTACGGATCTCATAGTAGTCTCAAATCCTACTTGTGGTTCGGCTCATCTTTCAATGATTTGTCGAGATTTGAGAGGTCTATTTTGAGCGTTGAGTTTGAATGCAACGCCTTCGTTCTTGGCTTCACCGGCTATGGATTGATTCTAGGCATGGATTGGTTAGCCAGTAGTGGTGCCGTTCTCGATTGTGAAAAGAAAGCGGTTAGACTTATGACTCGCCTTGGCCACACTCTCGAAATCTCTTGTAACCCCATACATTCTATTATGCTTAGTTACATAGAATCTCTTGATGCGTCTGTTGAAAACTTGTAGTCTGTTGGAGTAGTCTGTGAATACTCATATGTATTTGAAGAGGTGAGGGGCTTACCTCCAAAGCGGGAGATAAAATTCCGCATATACCTTGTTGATAATGCAAAACCCGTAGCTCTACCCGTTAGACACATGGCTCCTAGGGAGAGAAAAGAGCTCAGTAAGCAAGTCAAAGAGCTGCTCAAAAAAGGGTTTATAAGGTGGAGTATTTCTGAATAAGGTGCTCCAGTAGTATTCGCAACCAAAGCGGATGGTTCACTTCGCCTATGCGTTGATTATAGGGAGCTAAACAAGCTGACCAAGAAGAATAGGTACCCACTTCCTAGAATAGATGAATTGTTTGATCAGCTTGTAGGTGCCTATGTTTTCTCCCAGCTAGATTTGGCTACCGGGTTCCATCAGCTAAGAGTGGCTGAGGACAGCATTGACAAGACCGCGTTCAGAACCCCGTATGGTTTCTTCGAATGGCTTGTCATGCCTTTCGGCTTGACAAACGCACCTGCTTACTTCGTTGACTTGATGAGTAGGGCGTTTAGAGAATTCCTAAATAAGTTTGTGGTGGTCTTCGTAGATGACATTTTGATTTTCTCGAAGAATGAAGAAGAGCATGCTTTGCATTTAAGGGAAGTCATGGATACTTTTCGTACACATCAGCTGAAGGCCAAATTCTCCAAATGCCATTTTTGGAGAGAAGAGGTGAGGTTTCTTGGACATGTGGTGTCCAAAGGGGGGGTCAGCAGTGGACCCCACAAAAGTAGTTACAGTGCAAGATTGGAAGGTTCCATGGAATGTAACCGAAGTCAGAAGCTTTCTCGGGCTAGCGGGTTTTTACCGAAAGTTCATTAAAGACTTTGCTAAATTCTCAGCCCCACTTACAAGATTAACAAAGAAGAACCTAACTTTCGCTTGGGATTTGGACTGCGATATTGCTTTCCAACGTTTGAAAAAGGCTCTAACAACAGTCCAAGTTCTGACATTGCCGGATGGGAGCAAGATGTTTACCGTATACATGGATGCATGTGGTACGGGACTAGGTGTTGTCTTGATGCAAAAAGGGAAGGTAATAGCTTATGGAGGCAGACAGTTGAAAGTACATGAGAAAAACTACCCAACCCACGATCTGGTGTTGGCTGCCATCGTCTTTGCGCTTATGTCTTGGCGCCATTATCTCCTAGGTGAGAAGTTTGAATTGTATACTGACCATAAATCGTTGAAGTACCTTTCTCGCAGAAAAATCTTAACTTAAGACAGCAAAGGTGGATTGAATTTCTGGCCTCTTATGATTTTGAGATTTCCTATACCCCAGGCAAGGGCAATGTGGTAGCGGATGCCTTAAGTAGGAAGAAGCTGACCTTGAGTCCTCTCTTTGTAGAAAGGCAAAGCTTGGAGTATATAACAAACTTTAGTTTTAGACCCTCCTCTGAAATTGTGCCCGGTCTGTTAGAATCACTAGAGGTGCGACCTACTCTTTTGGACTCAACAGGAACCGCACAACGAGAAGACCCTCAGCTAGTTGATGTGATGGAAAAGCTAGTTAGGGGTGAGACTTCTAGTCACCTCAATAGATACTCCATCGATGATAGGGGTTAGTTGAGGCGGAATGGAAGGTTATGCGTCCCACAAGTAAGGGATTTAGTGAAGACGGTTCTCGAAGAGGCGCACCATTCAAAACTGACCATACACCCAGGTGGAGACAAGATGTATAAAGATATAAAAAGGGTTTTCTTTTGGAATGGCATGAAGTGTTACGGAGCTGAGTTCGTCGCTAAGTGTTTGATATGCCAGCAAGTCAAAGTGGGGCAAAAGAAGCCCAGTGCTCTGCTTCATCTTCTCGAGGTCCCACAGTGGAAGTGGGATAGCATTTCGATGGACTTTGTTCATGGGTTGCCTAGGTCAAGAAGGGGCAATACCAGTATTTGGGTAATAGTGGACAGGCTTACTAAAAGTGCTCACTTTATGCATGTTAAAAGTAGAAGGACTGCCTCATCCCTCGCATCCATTTATCTCAAAGAAATAGTTCGACTCCGTGGGATACCCTCCACCATAGTGAGCGATAGAGATCCTATCTTTACGAGTGAGTTTTGGAAGAGTTTGCAAGAGGTAGTAGGCACCCAATTATGCTTAAGCACGACCTATCACCCCCAAACCGATGGTTAGACGGAAAGGGTGAACAGAGTATTAGAAGACCTCTTGAGATTGTGAATTCTTGACTTTGGAGGGACATGGCAGGATCATCTTTCTTTGGTGGAATTCGCCTACAATAATAACTACCAAGCCACCGTAGGAATGGCGCCCTTCGAAGCTTTAAATGGAAGACCATGCCAACCACCAACTTGTTGGTGGGAGTCTACAAACAAGCTCGTACTTGGGCCAGACATGATTAGAGAGGCCTCAGAAAAGGTGGACTTGATAAGAAGATGGATAAAGGCTGCACAAGATAGACAGAAGTCCTACGCACACAAGAGAAGGACCGACCTTGAGTTTAAGGTTGGAGATAGGGTGTTCCTTAAAGTATCTCCTTTGAGGAATGTCATTTGCTTTGGGTCCGTAGGAAAGCTAGCACGAAGATTTGTAGGTCCATTTCCTATCATTGAAAGGATTGGGACGATGGCTTACAGAGTAGAGCTACCCGAGAGACTAGCTGGAGTTCATAATTCTTTTCATGTTTCTCAACTACGAAAGTGCTTACATGAATCTGCAGAAGCGGTGGAGCCGAATATACTAGAGGAAGTAGAAGTGGAACGAGAAGCGATTGTGAGAAGAGTTCCAACTCGTGTCTTGGTACGGAAGTCAAAAATCTACACAACCATGAAGTCAAGCTTGTTAAAGTTCAATGAAGTGATGCTGAGGAAGACACGACTTGGGAAATTGAAAGGAAAATACGCGCAGCCTACCCTTTTCTCTTTGAGGGTACCTCCTTGATCTCTTTTTCAATAAGTTTATTCATGCTTATATCTATCTTTCAAGTATATCTCCTCATTCCTATTCTTTATCCTTAGGTAGAAACCGATGGATGTAAACATGTTTGAAACATGTTATGATTGATGGTTGTGAGTGGTTGCAAGTGGTTGCTCGTGGATGAATGTACACACACTTTAGGCACTAGATCGGCTCAATCACTTTCATATTGCATATAAATGTGCGTGCATATTTAAATTAATGGATGCATAGTAGTTGGGTTATCATATGGATGCTGCATTCTGATGAATGGTTGTGCACACATGTAGAAGTAATATGTGTCGTTAGGATTCTTTTGCATGCATAATGGATGCATAGCACTATCATGATTTGCATTAAGGAGGTCAACTGAATTAGTAGACCGCCTGATTTTGCATTAGATAAGGAACATATACACACAATTTTTGCATACGTTCATACAACATTAGAAATCTTGTAAGGACAATGGATGCCTGTGTTTGATGGTTGAGTAGATGGATGATTGGATGATAGGATATACATTCTCCTCAACTTGGAGATTTCGAGGACGAAATCCTTTAAGGAGGGGAGAATGTAACACCCCGTGATTTTAAATATTAAAAATTAACGAATTCAAGAACACTTAATTTCAAATGTGAGAACTAAGGGAACACGGGTTATGTCATTGCGTTCGTCTCGGAATTCTTCTTGAGATAAAGTCCGAGTTTGCGTGATTTGGACTCCGTATGAAGAAGATATGGCCTTCCGAAGTTTTAGAATTTAAAACAGCTCAATTGCAGAAAATTTGAAATTCAAATTCAAACAGGGGAGCAGGCTGGGCGGGAATTCTCCCGCCGAAGTGCCAGGTCGACCAAGGGGTCGACCTGGGGATTGACCTAACCATACAGGTCGACCAGTGGGTCGACCTGCCCCCCGGCAGATCTGAAAAGTGACGATGTTTTGACTCACTGCTGAGTCATTAGGGCTGAGATGTTTATTCTATCTTGTCTGGATGGTCTGGATTGCTACTAGGTTAACCTGACGGCTCTTAATTAATTAAAATTATATACAAGCAACCTAACCCTCAACCTAAAATCACACTAATTCATACCAAGAGCCATCATGCTATCAATGGTTAACCTAGAGTAACCGTCGTTCTCTTTCAACTCAAAAGCAAGATAGAAGCAAGAATCAAAATAAAATCTAGTCTAAATTAGAATAACTATTAGTCTACATCAAAGGCGAGCAATTCAGTTTCAGAATACAGATCCCAGAAAAAAGACTATTCTTTTGTTAGTGAGTACTATTTCTTTCACAATATAATTATTAAATTAATTATGATGGGTTGTAATTGGATTATGAGAACATGTTTGTTGAATCGCATGATGTTGTTTAACTTTGTAGATCCATTTCATATTTAACTTGATTCATTTTATGCAAGTTTGGGATGTTAAACCATATGTTAATTCATATGTGAATCTTATGCAAGTTGGGTTGTTAAATCATATGTTAATTCATATGTGAATCTTATGCAAGTTGGGTTGTTAAATCATATGTTAATTCATATGTGAATTTTATGCACGTTTGGGATGTTAAATTGTATGGTGGTTTGAATATGAATCTTATGCAAGTCTATATGTGAATTATACACAAGTTTATATGTGAATCAAGTATATACGTATGCTAGTTTATATGCAAAATCATGTGATAAATTCGTATGCAAGTTGTAGAAATTCATATGCAAGTTGTAGAAATTCATATGCAAGTTGTAGAAATCCATATGCAAGTTTAGGAGAAAAACTATATTCACATTTTTGGGTGAAAATTATATTCACACATGCAAGTTAAGCGAGACCCATAATTTATATATGCAAGTTCACAATTTCATGTTTATATCTATATTTAGATCCATGGTAGTTTATGCAAATATATGATTCTTTATTACATTGTTTGTGCAAATTGTTGGCTATGCAATTTTTTCCCATTTGCAAGTTAGATATGTTTTTATGTGTTATGCAAGTTGTGATGTTTTTTTTATGTATAAGTTAGACTATTTGCGAGTCTAACGCATTTCATATTTGAACGTACGAATAGCGTGGGGACAAAAGGGAAAATACTAATTATGTAAATAGTGAATTGGCATAAAATGGCATTAGAAACATAAAATTAAATTGAGACTTAATTGGTATAATTTTTATACTTAAAAAGTATGGACATAATTTAGGTGACAATTATGGTCATAATTAATTTGGAAGATTATTGAAAATTTGAATAGGGATAATAAATTGATATTGGGGTGAAATAATTTTGTAATAATAAACGCCTAAGACACGAGGTTAGACTCGTTTGTGGTGTAAGACTTCCCGGACCCGCCTGGCAAATCCAGCAACCACAAACGATAGTCTAATGTGAGAGGTCGAAGGCATAAATTAAATGCGTAACAGTTGTAATGACACGAGGTTAAACACGTTTGCAGTATAAGACTGCCCGGACCCGCCCGGCAAATCCAGCAACCACAAACGGGAGTCTAATGTGGGAGGTCTTACAAAGTTACGGTTATAATGAACAAAGTAACACTTAACCAAGATAAACATGTGGTGGGACATGGGGGTTAAGTGGGTGACATGGGTGGCCTGTGAAATACGATTGGAAACACTTAACCAAATTGAAACATGTAAAGACGACATGAATAAGAGGGGGTTAAGTGAAAATTCTAGTGGGGACCAAGCATAGGTGGAAATCTTGTGTCAAGCATGGGGGACCCATTTCAAATCAGTAACCCATTAAGTATCTTTGTGAGCTCGAGTTAGATCGAGGACGGGACACGCTTAATGGGTTTGATTGTAAGAGGTCAAAACATTTTAACGGTGGCAACACAAGTCCAACGGGGTCATGTGCATGCACGGGCCCGGGCTGGTAGGTAAGACGTTGTTGCATCGTGTAGATATAAGCTGTGCATCTTGAGTGGTATCGGGTTGCCACTGTGGGGAGTGATACACCCCACTGTGGGACCAGCACGGGTATCTACGAGTTAGGGAGCCGATCGCATGAGGGTAGTGCATACAACTAGTGGAGATAGGGGAAGGCGGCACCTATGAAGATAGCTAGGGGTACACGAAACTACCATTATGATTATTGTGTTCAGCAGGCGGGATCAACTTATACGGTGGCTAGTAGTGGTGCAGTATAGCAACTATCCTATAGTGATTAGGAGCGAGATTAACGCCAGAATATTCCTCCTATTTGTTTTGCCTTGCTCACTTGTTTCACAATCATTCCTTCTTCTACCAGTTTATGCCTTATCCTAATTACTTTCATAATTGTATTGTTAAAGTTATGGTACTCACCAGACTTTATGTCTGACGCCCTTGTTTTCGCCTCTTTTCTCCCTTCCCCCTAGGTTCTCAGGTTTGATCAGGATCTTTTTCTCTCTTTTGGAAGTGCTTGGATTGCTGAAAGTAAAGTTCAACTCATCTCTTTTATGACTATTTATGTTGGGGTTATGCTTTTTATTTTATGTACTCTGAAAACAATTTGTCAAGATGGTTACTAATTGTACTTGGTTTTTCTGTTGGTTTATGATGTTGTTGTTATCAAACTATTTTTCCACTGCAATAAATGTTGTTTTGAAAATTTTCAAGTACCAATATATGTATCTGTCTTGTTATATTCTGTTCTATTCACAATAATACTCCATAAAAGTTAGTGCATTCCCTTTGAGAGTGACAATTATGGACGTGGGGTGTTGCATGAGTAGTGGGATTATCAACAATAAATGCAAACATTTCTTGTGAGGGACATACATAATTCTAGTGGTCTAAAGTCATGCACGCACATTGGATGCTTGCATTAATAATGCACCTATAAAGTTGGTGTGGCCTAAAAAATTAATAGAAGTAATAGTTTCATTCACAAGCAAGCACATCTACTCATAAAAGATATATGAGTACACTGTGTTGTCTGACATAATACTGTAGTTAATCCGCTTTTCGTACTGCAATGATGTGAACGGTCACTGTAGGGAATCTAACATAATATCATGAGAACAAAGTAATGAGTACTCTATTCAGTTGAATTGTGGCTGTTGTAGTACATTATCCTTATAAGTACTGCATATTTTATAATCCATCCTAAACCTTTTATCTCTTCAAGCAGCACCATTCCAGTCTCAAGTGAGAAATTTATTTCCTTGTTTGCTTAAAGGTAATGGTTATTATCTGTAAACTTCGTACTTCTAGTAACTCAAGTTATTCTACTGATGCATAGGTTGCATGGACGATTCAGAAATAAGTGATGAACAAATGGGAAGGATTTTTTATGAGTACGAACGGAACCTAGTCAACGATAACGAAGTTGGATTAGTTCCTGATACACAAAC
This sequence comes from Allium sativum, assembly GCA_030737875.1. NCBI lineage: Eukaryota > Viridiplantae > Streptophyta > Magnoliopsida > Asparagales > Amaryllidaceae > Allium > Allium sativum. The sequence goes on along the minus strand of CM060925.1, from coordinate 430,906,175 downwards.
TGTAGAGGTGCCTGGAGCGATTCAGCATCGAGCGGTTACAGCTCTGCGTCCTTCTCCAATAAATCAACGAACTAGTAATAGTGTTTAAACATTGAATTCTGCAACTCGTAAATTTTCTTCCAAGGATTTGCTGGCCCTCATAAAATCCTACATTGAGGTTGATAAAAGATATGAGTTACTAATGCAAAGTGGAGGGGGTTTAATATTTGAAGAAAGATGGGCAGTGATTATGAGACTATACAACAACCATCATTCCCGGCCAACTAGACGAACATCATTTGAAATCCAAATGGCTAATCATCGTTTTGCAGACGCTTTTGATCGGTACACAAAGATTATCGAAACTATTGAAGGCGAAAACATATTTAAAACCAATCAAGCAACATATGGTTCTCGTTACCTTTTCGAATATGGTGAGGAATTTGTTGGCTACAAAGCGTATAAACTCTGCTACAGTTGGTTGACCCGCTATGGAGCTGAATATGCTTATGGTGTTATGATTTTATTGTTGTTTGAATGTCTATTTAATTTGATGTTTTATGTAGACTATGGTGTTATCTATAAACCTTGGTACGTCGACGTGCTATGTACTAATTGGGTCAGATTACTTCTTCGGCCATAAAATTGATAATTTAAAAATGTTTCCAGATTACAAAACATTTAAGAATTTTGCATTTCTAAACAAGAAGAGGGCAATAACGAATGTTAAGACATTCCAAACTATACTTACGGGAACTAGAACAACATAACATACCAACATCAGATTCAAAGTACAATAAAAAAACATCGTTCCAAGAAAAACTGAATACTATTGATTTCTGAGATATCCAGCTCTAGTTGCCTTAGCAATAATCTTGTTCAACCACCTTATTTCGGCTTGTGCTTCTAGTGCATATTGAAGTCCACGTTGACACATTGGGGGGGGGGGGTCTATCCACTGCATAAAATTACAACATTGAACATCATTAGGGTAATACCTATAGTCCTCGAAGGTAGTGTATAATATGATAGTTAAAGAAGAAAGGAGAGGATCTAAACTGCAACTTAAGAACTATCCGGATATAGCAGTGGCGTTTATAAGTAAGCTGTACAAGGACCCGAATACTTTTGCACAATACTTGCAACGTATCCAGGACATTAGAGATCCCCTAGCACATCTAGAATTAAGGGACAAATTAGTGGAACATTATTGGGAGCATACGAGAAACCATTAGGAAATGGATTACCATATCTGAAGACTCAAGTTAAATAACTTAAGTTTGGTTCGTAATATGTATGCTTTTATGTATCAGCTAATGCTAGTGTTATGAAATATTACGTTACTGTTCTGTTATAACATGTTCACACTGGCAACAGTGCTAGCAACAACTTAAAAGCCAAATTTAATTGATGAACTGGTACAACACTAACAATTACTACCAAACTAAGGACACTCAATACATCCATGACTACTACAACAATATTACTTAAAAAATAGAAAATTACATAACAACATAAAAACAAACAACTACAATTAAATGATGAAAACATAAATATGACCTATCCCACGCGTCTTTTGCGGCACGCTTCTAGTTCACGCTCCCTAACATCCAGCTCACGATCTCTTGATATTTGAAGTTCTTCATGTCTTCTGCTGTTTTTACTTGGCTCTCTCAGATCTCTTAGCATCCTTGGCTTCCGCCAAACGGCGATTAGATTCTTTAGAAGCTACCATTTTCCTATTTAGTTGTTCGTAGTACAAACTATTATCGGCGACTGCTTTTTTTCCTTTGAATTTACCAGGAGGCCTACCACCAAAACTTGTAGAAAAAGGGGTGTTTTCTTGAGGATCAGGACTTACAGGGCTTGATTCCTCCATCAGTCTTCTCGACATAAATCGTGATGTTAAGTGTTCTTGGAGTATGTTGCTCCATTTTTCTTCCCTAGACAGAACGGCGTAACAGCTGTGCAAGTTGACTGGTTGGTTTTTGTGCTTTGCCATATACACTTCGTTCGCTTTGTTTAGCTGTGTGGATTGAACTAGTGTAAGTTTCTATAATTATGCAGTAAAATAATATAACAATTAACTATGTACATGATAAGTACCAAGTCAGTATCGTTAGTACCGCTTTGTCATCTACTTTCTAGTCCTGCCACATTCTCCTTTCAATGCTGACAGTTAGCGTTGATTCTATTCCATGACTGTTTCAAAAAGTCTACTGTTCTTGGTAGTTTTCCGCACTACAGCCGTTGAATAATCTCACAACAGAACCCCAAAATGAGTTCTCCGACTGACTAGTTCCTTTAGCATTGTCCCAAGAGCATTCGACCCAACAAAAATCAAGTTCTGCTTGTTCTTCTGGATACCATTTCACTAATTTGTTTGGTCGTCTCACTACTGTATTCGCATACATATCGGGAATTTCTGTAACTCCAACTTCTGTTTCTACATTCATGTCGCTATTGTCTCCAAACAAACAGTTCAAATTTCTTGAGAGATTTGGAGAAGTTTCATGCGAGACTAACCTTTGTTGGCTACTTTGATAAGCATAGTGATGATCAGTGTAATTTTGCTAAAAAAACGCATTATGTCCAGAATCAGAACTTTGAGCAGTCTGATAATGATTGGAGTTTTGCTGCGATTGATAGAAATTTGGTGTTTGTTGAGGAGCGTAACAGTTTGGACCATTCGGGAAGTTATCATAATGGGAATTTTGATTCTGCTGGTACGTCGATTGCATAGGAAACTGATTGAGATCGGACTGATAACTGTGTTGATTTCGAGCTGATTTGGAAGCACCCTTCTTGGCTTTGACATTTTGTGACATTACAAATAACTTGAAATGGAAAAGAAGGAAGAAGATATAAGTGTGTTATGCTACAAAAATGAATGTTAGTACATATAGCAGTTAACCAACGGTAAGAATATGAGCAATAACGGTCAAAAATACAACGGGAAGGTGGTGCAACAGCTATATAGCCTTATTTCAGTTTTGGTAAAGCCGGCTAAAGGGGGGTCAAGGTGGGGACAGCACGTCCCCACTTAGACGGCTTGATTCAAGCCGGCTAAGCCCGTGTCATTGGATGGGTTGCTCCAACGACCCCCAATGTTGCCACGACAACACTGGCCTGGTCTTTAACCCCACCGTTGGGGGTCGGTTGGAAAGCAACTGACCCCCCGTTGGGGATCCTTTAAGCCTGGATTCCTGAATGCCTTTTCATCGACTGCCTCTCAGTTGGAAAATAGCAACGTCCTAAGTCCCATTCAAGAATTAATTGAGGAAGTGAATATCATTGACAACCGGAAGGAAGAAAATGCGCTGAGACCTAACCAGTGTGAAGGTAATGTTCAAGTCCGTGAGCTGTCGCCTGATGATCAGCAAATGCAGGTAAACTAAGATGGTTTTCTGAAGAGGAATATCAATCAATCAATCAGTCTAGAAATTTAATTCTCCGACTGATAAGGTGAAACTGAGGAAAGAACACAAAGATAAAATAGTGCTGGAGACTGTTGAAAGAATGAGAAATGAAACTAAAAGCGGTGAACACAGCAAAGATGTTTGTGAATGAAAGAGACAAGTAATAGCTAGTTCGATGAGAAAATACAAAGATGATCTAAGTCAGCCGTGTGGACTCTATGCTAATATACCACCTCCGCTTGGATTCAAGGCTCCTCCACCAGATCCAGGAGATGAAGTGACGACTTCAACCTCATCTACTCAGAGTAAAACTGGGAAGTCATCGGTAACTAGGAGCATGACGAGAGCAATGAAGGATGGAGTATTTGACAGTGGATAATTGTTTTTGTTGTATTTTGAGATGTTGTTGGCATGTAATAGATTTTAAAAGGAGTTATCATGTACCTTGCAATGTACTGTAATGCCTTGAGCATAGGATAGTTTGCTCTTGCATGAGTAAGCTTAAATGTGGACGGTCCATCTGAAAACCGATATTAGCTGACTGCTAACAATAGTCACCTGTACCATTTTGCCTTTTATTATTTGTTATAATAAAAAAGTGTTATAGATCACTATAAAAACTGGTCAGCTTTTCCAAAAAAAATTCAACATTATCATCTACAAATATTGCCAAATCCTATTATCGCTTAAAGCTATAATTTAACAACCAAACCTTATTTACAAATTTCTTTTCTATTAATTAATAATACAAACAAAAGTAAGCTACCAAAAAGATATGTTGCGATTTAAAATTTAGAATTAAAAGTAACTACACTTCGTATTAATATAAAAGCATAGCTAAATAAATCTACAAACCATTCTCTCTTAAATATTTAAACAAAGAAAATATTCATGCTTAAAGTATATGCCATGACAGTCGCGCGTGTGACTGTACACACACACACACTCAAAGCAGGCGCTTTCAAAAAATGCATAAAGCATATATACATGCACATTTTAGGAATGCATAACTAATTTTTTGAGGTTGAAATAAACAACCAGTCATTTTTCCTCCTTTCCTTCCCCATTTTATATTCAAATATAAAAAACTCAAATTTCCCTTTCTACAATTCTTGTACCATTATATAATTGTATAAGGTATCTAATTGTTCTTGCTTTGAACTGAAGATTACCCAATGGAAAGCCATCTTCTCCACGAGTAAAAATATTATATTAGTTTTATCCTTATTTAGGGGATTTCAGAAAATATGATTTTTAAATCTAGGGTTTTAAATTATGTGTAGATAATTCTAACTATACTTCACTAAAAATGGTCAATTATTGACTAACGAAGATGGTAAACCTCCTTATGTGGAAGGTAAATGGAAATGATTGAAAGTCAAAAAATGTTGTAGCTTTTTAGGCTTAAATAATGTGTATAAAAAGAGATAGAAGTTAGTCCTCTCGAATACGATTTGAAATTACCAGCGAAATGGATTAAGATGATGGTTTATCCGTGATTGATTTGGAAGATGATGGTGATGTATATTCTAATTTTTTATGTTGGAAAGAGTGAGAAATTTATATTTCGAAAACGGAACATGTTAATGTCGTAGAAACACATCCTTCCATTATTTTCATATATGAAGTTGTATCCGCTATACAATTTCAAGGAGCATAGTGCTTGGAATATTCTTCATATATGACAACTCATCATAGTGGAGAGTGTACAAATTTACTACATAAATATAGCAGAATGGTTGGAGCATCATCAAGTGTAAGTACAACACACGTACTATACCTATATGTATCCAACCAAATCTAATACCATGACAAAAAGAGTAGTAATGTATCATAATATTTTTAGTTTTAACCACCCTCACACAGTTTGGTTGAGCGAACCCAATGAAATAAGCATTCATTGGACGTGCTACCGAAGAGGTTCATGATTATGGTGGTAATGAAAATAATATGCATACATACATGAACTTGAATTGATGGCACTGAGGTTAATAAGATGCATACATACATGAAGACAATCAACTATTTGATGATGGAAATGTCGATGAGAAAGAGATCACATAAGAACATTCCATTGCCGATGACATATTAACCACAATAATATGGAGGAATCCCTTATAAATAACCTTCAATTCAAAGTGGAACTATTTGTTTAAGGATGCGCCAAAAATGAACCTTGGATTGGATTAATTATTGAAAGTAAATAGAAACTCCTCGAACAATTATGCGTTGGACGAAATATTCAATTTCATTTCAAGTAGTGAAATCATATGTGCGCATCAGTATACTTTTCGATGTGATGAGGATGAAAATTTTCCTCGGAGAGTGCATGCAAGCATGACACTGAGAAAATCTCGCATTGGTTGAAAATAAAAACTAAAAGGGTGATTGTTAAGTTTTGACATCCCCTGCATACCGTACGTGCTTCACCATGTCTATCCGGGGTCAACGGTCGAAGTATCCTATGCTGATGTCCAGATTGAACATCCCTCGTTGCCTTCCATCAAACATATAATCTGGTATTGGCAAACACTTGTTGTAACAAAAATCCACAGTGTTACATGCCACCAGCACCATATATATACCACCATCTTTCTTAATTTCTTGCAATGTGAGACAATTCGCTCGTCCAATCCACGCACCCACTCCATTTCAATGCGAGCCACACCTAACAATCTCCACCTTGGCGAGCATTGCTCAAGTCACATTGGAATTATTCATTGAGTTCTCTTCACAGTTGATCAGGCGACTACGCCAAACTCTCATAAGAACTGGTGGAGGAAGATTGCTTAGAACCGTATCTCCACCTTGACGAGCATCCCATTCTCAAGACCCTTTTCGAGCTATGCTTCGGTCATGCAACACATACTGGTCCCTCCGAACCATGGAGCTCTGATACTATGATTAGTTTCGGCATTCCCTGCGTACCGTACGCGCTACACCGTGTCTATCCGGGGTTAACGGTTGAAGTCTCCTATGCCAATGTCCCTATTGAACATCCTTCGTCAGCTCCCACTGAGCATATAATTTGGTATTGGCAAGCACTTATTTCACAAAAGGAATCCCCCAATGTTACATCCCACCAACACCATATATATACCACGATCTTTCTTAATTTCTTGCAATGTGAAACAGTTCGACCATCCAATCCACGCACCCACTTCATTCCAATGTAAGCCACACTAATAGTGATAATACTTGTTTGATGGCAATCTGTAACTCAAACCATTGACAAGCAACCTCAAAGTTCTTTATTAATTTCCTTACTAAAATCTTTCGAATACAAAGTGGTTGAGAGTCCTCATATGTAGAAAAGCCGAAATATCTAAGAGCCATGTAAAGCAGCAAGTATGGAACCATATATGAAGTTATTCACAAATGTGATGTTTTTTATGGTGCCTTTTGGGCTTTCGAATCTTCAACCAATTGTTTCACACATTATCGTCATATACCATATACTATTGCACTCACTTATATAGAAGGTATCTTAGCAAGTTAGTTGTAGCTATCGATGAAGTTGTAAATCAAGGTTGTTTCCAATTAGTCTTTAATACTGGTAAAATAGTCTTAGTAGACTTGGAGTTGGTTTATTCGTTGCAAATGAAATTATATTCATTCCAAAGTTAATTGATGTATTATATTTATCTTAGATCCAATGAAAGGAATTCCACATGCACTAAGAGAAGGTTGGTCAATCGGATATCGTCAACAATATCATATTATGCATATCAAAGTAAATTTCAAGCAAGCTAGATTTGGTACGAAGGAGCTTCAGAATTTTCTCAATGCTGGCGCTATGGCATTGAAAGTATTAAAATATAAAGCACCTAGAAAACAACCGAAGACTATTAATCCACGAAGAAACGCACGGATCAAAAGAAGTTTGAAAGACCAGGAATTAAGTTGGATTCTTTTTCACGATGGTAGTATAAGGTACAATATGATGACAACAAATGTTTTAGAAAACTTTAATGGTTTGTTGAATGGAGTAATTTTTTTTACCGTTTCGATCATTGTTGTACGGATTTTAACATTTAAACCATTACTTTTACGAACGTCAAACTCAAGTAGATAAACAGATGTCTCACTTAGCACTAAAGTGAGAAGCATTAGCCAACAGTAGAATAGAAGAACACAGGTTTTTTTTCTATTGAGAGATATAGCTTAATAGAGTGGCAAGTGACAAAAGTTCATATGCTGGATTACGTGGCAAATATTGATGATAATGTGGACATGTGTTCATGGAATATGCCTACTTTGTATTATTTCACGTGCTCTTTTGTCTTAGTTGCATGCTCAAAAGGCTCGAGCAGCACGAGTAGTGCATATTTTGACTTTATTTCAACGTAGTTTATCTACATATAATATTGCTTTTGTTTCTTTATTCCACCCCATTCCCTGTAGTCGTTACTAGAATCCTACTATAGGTCCATCGCTAGTATGTAAAAATTCCGACCATCCATGGTCATCTCTAATAAAAGGTTTTTGTGTCCACCTTCATAATCCGGTCATAATATATGTAGTAAATGCGAAGGTATATACCATAAGAAGAAATCTTATACTTATCATGTATTTTTATATGTTTGAATTAATCAAGTGTAGACTTATTTCTCTATATGAATTGATGGTGTTGATGATTTATGGAACTATGTTTTTTCACTTCCTATTCACTTATGTTCATTTGTAAATTATTGTTCATTTGTTTTATTTCAAGGTAGATATGGATGATTAGGAGGTTGATGATGAAACATTGGTGGAGTATTGTGACGATCTTGAAGTGCAAAGGGGAAAATGATAACAACATTGATGTTGAAATTGTTTATGTGCCATATACATAGTTCAATCTGGTACCATCTAAATTCAATTTGAAATGTCAACATTGGAGGGTTTCCCATGCGAAGTTATTCCAGAGATCATGTAAACAAATTTGTGTTAATAGACATATACTAGAGCTATCTGCATCATGTTTCTCCTGCTATGTCAAATGAAATATACCCAATTTGTTATTGTGGGGCACAATGTGTAGTTTTGATTTACGAAGCTAAAAAAAATTAAGACACAGATTTCATGATTATGCTACATGCATTGTTTACAAACAAATCCCAAATCAATGTGTTTGCTACAATTATTTTGAGTGAATTGATCCTAAAATGCATGTTAGGGGACATGAGTACGCCCTTGAGATGCAACCAAAAATGAGACGTTAGAAAAAACTTTATGAGATAATAAATGGGAAACAGATAAGGGTTAGGATTTCTTAGACGTAGATTTTGATATTGTTGAACTACGTACTTGTTATCTATTTCATTGAAGTTTGTGTAATGAGATTATGTTTGGAAATTACTTATATTTATATTTATGATAACGTGTATCTATTTTGTAGTGAAATTTTCGATGATGTATTGCATTTATGTTAATTCTGTGGTGCTGTGATAGATGTAGCAGTTCTCTGTTGTTTAAATGCTAAAAAGATTTTGTCCACTTTTGGAATGCGCAATTTTTAATAAATAAGTCTGCACATTCCAAAAATGCGCAAGTGTTAGTCGAGTCCTTCGAAAAACAAATACCTATTGCATTAAAAATGCTAGTGCAACTGGTCTTTGTTTTCGAAGGCACAAGGTAATGGTTGTGCATTTTGGAATGCTCAAGCTTTGTGGTTTAAAATAGTTCGTGCATTTCAAAAACATGCAAGCATTTTTTGAGCCTTTGAAAAGCAAAAGGCTGCTACATCCAACACTATGCCATAAAACTCATAAAACCAAACCATTTCGGTAAATATTTCACCCAATATCGGTACACATCCAAAAACCATAAATAATGCACGGTGTATCACTAACAAATCTTCAAAAGAATGAATTAAACTTCTAAATTCCATCTCATTACCTAAACAAGTTGAACAATCCAAATAAGTAAATAGACAAAACATAATATCTTAAGTCATAAACAAATCGTAACAATAACAACAAGTTACCAAATCAACATAACTCGGTCCTTAAGCCTTATACTTCAAGTGGTGTTTTTTTAACTATTTTTCCTTCCTCTTCTCTTATTTTTTACTAGTACTAAATTTCTCGACGCAGCCGCAATTTCTTCTTGGTTAATTGGGTTGAAATTACTACTTATGTTGTTGTTGCACTCATATAGTTCTAATCTTGTTGCATAGATGATTAACTGCCGCAAGCTATTTATTTTTCGACTTCACTCCGTGATGACCACCCTTCCACTTGAGATGGTCGTCTGTCATATGAAAAATGTTGTTGGCCTTCACTTTATATAAGCCATTGGGTCTCTTGATATGTATATGCTTCCTCCACTAATGTCTACACTTCCTCTACTCCTTCATACAATTACTTCAATCTTGATATGCTTTGTCCAATCCTGTATGTGCTCCTTCTTCTTCCACAACTGGTTATTTGTTTCTTCGTTTGAATTTGAAATAGATATATGGAGTTGACTAAAATTGTATTTGATTATATCAAGGAAAGCAATGGTTTTGCTGTTAGATATAGATTGTTTCTGTTAAGAATTGTGTTACAAATATGTCGCAAGTCGTTGCACATGCTTTCCGCCTTCTCTGGCTCATGAGGATTGTCTCCGTTTTCATCACCCACATCTAAGGAACCATATTTCTGATTTATCTATACATGACAAAAAAACAACAATATATCAAAGTGTACGATATAAAAGGTTGGGAATAAAAAAATTGTAAACTTATATGCTCAACACATCAATATCAAGTTTAGCTCGGGGTGTGTAAACCACCAATCTCTTAACTAATTATCTCAAAACATACTATTAAGTGATTTTCCATTGCCAAAAATCATACTCAATCACCGGTTTCTATGGCTTGCACTAATGCTCAACTCGATCAATTTTTGTTTCCCAAAGAGCTAAAGTCTAATTAACTAACTCTTTCAAATCATTCAGATTATAATCTATTGGAACTACGTGTCTTGGAATGTACCGAAAACCAAAATTGAGTTGCCACATAACTCTATCGAAAACCTAATTTTCAAATTGCTAAAAATAGATAAAGGTCTACATTCACAAATCGAACCAGAAAATTTATATATCGGACTACCCATAGCATTCAACAATGAAAATAATTCCCAAGTCAATGCATCATCCACCAATAAATCCTACTCTTTGTCACAAAAGTGTACATTTTTAATGTTTTTCAACTCCTAGCATGAGTCTACCTAACACTGAATGGAAGCTCAATATCTGAATTGGCTGGAACTTTTATAATAGGACATCTAATAGCTATATGAAACCAAGATCACAATTGCAACAATATAGCACAACCACCAAACCAAGAACACAATTGGAACAATGTAGCATAACCACCTAACACTTGCCTTCTATGTAACGCTATTTTAGTAGGCTCGCTACAAAAATAAGAAACTATAAAAGTACCCCAAGAATAATGATGAAAGTATGCTAAATATTTTAGAAATGATAAAAATCTCAAATTACATCATCCTTTTGAATTATTAAGAAAAATCCAACTATTTAAAAAGTACAAATAACCACACGACTGCGACAAAGTATGTCTACTTGCATCGCATCAGGAGCAAATGTGTCTCCAAGATCACGTTCAAACCTAGACATATTAAGCTATATTTTGGACTATAATACATTTAGAGTAGGAAATATCCTAGTAAACCGTGACACAGTTGCATGTAATCAATCTCTGTATTTTCAATATATATCCGGTGGCCATCAGTGGATAAATCAAATAAGAAGTCGATTTATGCTAATGTGACACTTATTTCTACAACTCTAAAATGAGATGTGTTAATCTCTAATGATCATATAAAGCAATAACAAGATAATGACCAAGTATAATATAATTTATTTACATCGCCATCCAAAACCGGGATAACAAAAAATTCTTCTAAATTAGCATTTTAAAATCTATTTGTTTCAATTTTCAGAATGATCAACAAACGAAATAGTCTCCGTGATCTAAGCCACAATTAAACAATCAAGTTGATATTTATAATTGCATTATTAATTAATGAACAAACAATGTAAATTTTATACCTCTATAAGAGCTACATTTTTTTCTTCTATGTTTGTAACTCGGAATTAGGATAATAAATAATTTAGTTATAGTCCAAAAATGGAATTTTTTGCAGATGGTGGAATTTGACTAGGAAACTTGCATCGTTACGTTCGTGATAGAATTTTGGTCAATTTTCATGTTTGGAACTTTGCAAATGGAGTCCGTATGAAAAAGTTGCGGATGAAATACGAAAACGAATGGAAAATAAATAAAATATAAATGGAAATAAATATACCTGCCCCCCACCACTGCCAGGTCGACCCAAATCTGGAAACCAATCCCAAAATATTGATTGATATGTAGTGTAGTTATTCCAAATTCATACGATTAGGGTGTAAAAAATACAATTTGCACAGTATTGATTTTAAAAGTAGAAACATGTTTGTGTTTGATATTATTTAGGGTTTTTATTAAATTATTTTAAATTTTCATTTTTGCTTTTTTTATATAAAAGGGTGTTATTTGATATCTACAAGGAATATAAATAAACTAAATAGAAAGAGATTTGCAAATTCATGTATTTATGTACGTAGTTTGCAGCATCTATTCTAAATAAAATATTTACTTGATATATGTTTATTAACATACCTTTTGGTCTGGTTCCCAAAAACATGCCAGGCCCACTCGACTCGGCCCGTTGCCTGACACCAAAGCCCGAACTGTGAGAAAAATACTGAGGGCCCAAGCCCGAAAGGGATCGTGCGAGCATTAGCCTCACAACACCTCAAAAAGTTAATTTCGCATCCCAATAGCCTCACATTCCAGGCTCCGAGTCCCGCTACTTCGCATCCCTCGACATCGTATTTTCGCATCCCTCGGAAGTATAATATCGCATCCCTCGAGTGCGAAATATTGCATCCCTCCAGATACGATTTATCACATCCCACAGGATGTGATATAATCGCATCACTTAGGAATTAGGATGCGATATAATCGCATCCCTTGGGCGTGATGCAACCGTGTCTCCCATGTAACGACCCGCATTCTCCGCATCATAGGATCGTAGAATATTTATTTCTTTCACATACGAAGTCGTATGGTCATGTAACTTTGGGAGATGACTATTGGAGTCATTTCCCATGTTCATGATTTTTGCCGATTTTTAAATGACTGTTTTGCCCCTAGATAATACTGTTTTGGCCATAATTTTTGACTGGAAAGGAATTTTGACCAAAAGCCACTTTCATTAGATTTGTTTGATGGTTTACAATTCCGTAGAGTGGTCATATTAGCCAAACGGACTCACCATTTGGGAGATATGGCTGAAACAAGTTTCAGATAGTGAAAAACAGCTTAATTGGGCATAACCGGGTGATTAACAGCTAGGCCCAATGGGGGATTTCGGGATTAGAGGTATTTGAGTGCTGCTAGGGTTAGGATTTCGGTTTTTCACTCATTCTCCAGCCGCCACAAACTCTCTCTTCAATCTAACAATGGCCTCCAACATCTAAATACACCTTTAATCACCTCTTAATCAAGTTTTGGCTTAAACTACATCAAATTAAGGCGGATTAGCACGAGAATCGAGTAGAGCTGCTGTGTAAGATTGGGGACAGCGCCAAATCGAACAATATTTCAGTTTTGGGGTTTTTATTTGTGCCTAAGGTGAGTGATTTGCATAGTTTTGCACTAATTACGGTTAATTAAGGGTAATTAGTGAAGATTAGCGAATTTATACACTAATAAATTCTAGAAAAATATTTATAAATTCTTAAATAATATTTTAGACCTCTATTAGAAATTGGGTTTGATTTGGTTAAGTTTTGCTAATTATGTCATTAGTTTTACTTAAACATGCTTAAGGGAAAATATGGGGTTATTGCTATATTTGATCCGTTTTACATATTATGGTTGATGTTTTGGTGTTTATGGTCACTTCTATTCTTTGCTATGACTGTATGACTTGTTTTGTGATTGATTAGTATAGTTAGATTGGTCGAAAACGTCATCGAATGGCGTAAACAAGTTGCTGGAAAAAGTTGCAGAAAATTGTGCAGGGTTTCGGATCGGATCGGGTATGGGCTCGGATCGGATAGGAGAGCTGGGCAAGGAATCCGAACCGAACTGAAGTCTGGCTCAAAGGATGTTTGGCAGGAAGGAAGTCCATTGCTTAGAGTTGGAGTTGGACAGAGGATCGGATCGGAGCTAGGGAGCGGATCGGATCGGAGCAGGCAAGCGAGCGGGATCGGATCGGAGCAGGCAAGCTGGAGCAGGAGGGACGAACCGAACCGAATGGAGCATGGAACCCGAACCGAACCGAATGGAGCGTGGCACCCGAACCGAATCGAATGAGGACAACCTAACCGAACCGAGGCTGGAGCACTTGAACACGTCCGAACCGAACCGAATGGCCAGGAAGTGGAGTGAGCCGAACCGAACTAGGGAAGAACAACCGAACCGTACATGTGCCATTACTACTACGCGACGACTCTTCTGAAGACTAACTCCAATTCGACCAAAACCCGAGATGCAAAGGAAGTCCAAATGAGGGGCTTTGACTCAGGATCTAGTTGGGAACCAATGAGTGAGCTTCATGATTGGACTTTACTGCGGGACGTGTGCTAAGGGGTTGTCGATGTCTGTAACTTTGAATCACTATGTATAGGGAGTACGTGAACGGATTCAGGGCCACAGTGGTCTAGGTACGACTAAAGAGCTATAGACCAATGAAGTGGGGTCATTTGTAAAGATTTGGTCATGACTCCATATGGTAAGCTTGGTAGTAGCAGTAGTTGTACAAGTTGAACTCCGTCACTACTTCGATGGGTCTAGTGATTGACGGTGGTGGACATCGTAAGCTTTACGCACTTAGTGAGAGAGGTGAGGATGGTTGCTATGTTTGATTTGTTTGCCATCATTATGACATGCACACCCCCACCCGCGTATTCTTTACACCATCTGTTTAGTGGCACCATAGAGTATTGTACGGTATGTAGTGCTAACTCTTTGGTTGCAGGTCCAGTTTCAGGTATGGTTTAGCCTGTCATTGTTCTGTTTAGCTGCTTATCGCTCATACCAGACTTTTTGTCTGACCTAGAGTTTTATGTCTCTTCTTATTACTCTGGGTGCTCTCACGAGCAGACTAGAGACAGATTAGCTGGGTATGCACGGGTAGCTGATTCGGAGATGAGCAGGTGGCTTCCACGTATGATATATATATATATATATATATATTATTCTCCCTGTGTTGTTGAAGATCACTGCTTGGGCATTAGTAGTGCATCTTCTACTTTAGCTTTCTTTTGTTTTAGAGACAGTAAATTTGAAAAGTTGTAATAAGCTGTATTTGGATTTCCGCTGCTATGTTGGTTTAGTTTTCAACTTATGCACTGTCTCGCCTGTTTTATGTCAAGATTATGTTATTATTATATTTTGTTCCATGCGCTGTGAGACATTCTACAGGTTCCTTGTTAGTTCATTCTCTTCTTTCCTTTCTTTGGCGACCGTTCCGTGCTAGTCGGGCATGTGTACAGCGCACCTTTGGAGGAAATGCAGGCTAGTGAGGGGCGGGTCGTCACATCCCCCTTCCGAAGGCAGTAAATCGCATCCCTCAAGAGGGATGCAAAATTCTACCATAGCGCGGGGGGATGCGATTTTCTTGGCACTGCACTTATAGGATGCGAATTTCTGCTGCGTGGTCCCCAAATCTCACCTACTCCACTACCTATAAAAAAAACCTTCCTCACTCTTCACAAGGGTTGGATTTTTATTGATTTGACAGCCCTATAAGGTCCAAGAACTCCATTAATGGCAGCATAGCTCTTGACGAAGAAGAAGACTATTTACTTTTTCCCCAAGACTTGGCACAAGGAAAATATGACTCCTGAATACTTAGAACAATTTGTAAATGACTGTCATGATAATGTTAAATGCTTGTGACTCTTATTTATGAATAAAGATCAACAAAAGCCTTCAAAGTGGACATAGGTTCCTCACGGACCAAACCATTATAAATCTCTGTATTATTTTCTGATGTTCGCACTTTAATTTTCCGTACGCAAAACGCTAATTCTCGAGTTTAGAGAATCTTTGGGTGTGACGACCATTCTACCGTCAACACTTTTGTAACGTCCCTGATTTTTAGTGATTTAATAATTAATTAATTTAATTATTTTAATATGGTGTTTGATAATTTAAATGGTTTGAATTTAAATATTATGAATACTTAATGAACATAAATAATGGGATAATCATATATTTATTTCCAAAATAGTCGAAAATAGTTAAATTGGCAATATTGTGTGAATTGGATAATTTAATAAATTTAATTCTGTAACGAACCGAGATTTCGACTTCGAAAATCGACACAAATACCAATGTCGACTATTCGAGTATCAGAAATACCAGATCATTAATAGAAAGAAATTAGAGGGTGAGAATAGATAAGATAGAAAATTAGAATAGAATAAGGAGAAGAACATAACAACATAATCAGAGTAATACGAATCTCACAGTGGAACGAACAAATATATTATATAACATAACTTTAAAATAAAACCAGTATTTGTATACAATATCATTATCGGATTACAACACAACAGAAATAAACAATAGCTATATAATCCTGAAGCCTCCCACTCCAGCTCTCCACGTATATCTTTAAAATCCCGACTACTTGACTGCCCATACAAAATTGGGCACCCAAGAGTTTAGGGAAAACAAAACGAAATAAACTTTCGGTCAGTCTTCGGAATGGTGTGAGTAAACTCCAACCATTTGTCTAACTTTTAAAACACTTTTAAAAGAAAGAATAATCGTAAGACCGATCCACACATAAACACGGATGGTTTTTACCATACAATATTCCAAAATATTCTTTATCTCGAAATTCTTTTGATATTACAATAGTGTCTATCAACCACAAATAAAAATCATTTAGCAGAACGCTTTTATTTCACGTTCTACATACATAATATATAATCAAAAACCGCGGTGCTTATTGGGTAATGAATTCCAACTGGCCAGGTATGGGACCACCTTCTGACAGTGTATCTCTTGAGAGGAATACACCGGGTTCAACAAAAACATCTTGTAACCCAGACAAAACATGATTGGTCACCCATTTCGATTAAGTGTACCGAATGTACTATCACCAACGGTTGGGATCGGCAACCGTTTCCCAAAAGGGACAACATCAAAATAGGTTGAAGAAGTAAATGAAATTTATCTAGATCAGGTGACGATACACCCTAACTGGGAGCTACCCACTTAGCCATGCGACCTACCCGATTTTATACAATTTCCTGGTTGTGAGGCTTGAGGTCATAACGTACATATCACACCATTATTTACTTTAAATGCCACATCGTCATACCCGCCAAATCACAAATTGATTTCTCAGAAAATACCACGGGTATACAGCTAAGAGAAACGAATTCCTCCTCTACCAAACTTAAATACGTTTGAATAGATCAACTTACGCGATCTGTTAAATATACTTTGTTAGACATTCTTCCATACAGGTTGTCCTGGGAATGGACAAACTGAAGGCACTATTCTGTAAATCCATCTTAGGAAATTTCTACCTAGGATTTTCCAGAACAGCCCTTGCTTAAACTTCATCTTCAATTATCTTGATCATATTTGATTCGCAACGCTAATGCCCACAGGAGTGGTTTTCAGACAATGAATCTAATTCCGATCTCTCCGTATTGATGACAGAAAAATGGTCAAAACTTTGATAGTCGGTTATTTAACTATCAAAGTAAAAACATCCATACACATAACAATCTTATTTCTGGATGGAAATTTTATCGATCAATTATCAATTAAAATTTTTCCTTTTTAATTTAATTTATCATTAATTTATTTATTTCCCCATTTCCATATATTCGTAAATCCTTATTTTCTGATTTTAGAAAATATAGGTTTAACTTTGGAAAATGTTTCCATTTCAGAGTCATGCATCACTATCTTCCCACATTTACTAGTCTCTAACTGTAAACTAGTAAGAGAACAACTTCCCAAGTATCAACCCCGAAGGCGAAACCAACATCAGATCGATACTCAGAAAGCCATCCAACTCAACTAATTTCCAGTCTTTTTCTAGTTTCAGTAATTCCATTTAAATTTCTATTTCAAACCCCAAATTCCTTTATAAATATTTTTATCTGCAAAATATTTATTTAAATCTCTTATTTACATTATTTCTTCTATACAATCAAAACAGTTTGATTTCGCATTTTAAAAACAATATCCCAAATCCAATTTCTTTTCATACTTCTATTCATAGAATTTTCATATAAAAACTTATTTTATACTTCTAACACAAAAATTTCATTTAATTCCCTTTAAAAGTGCTAAGTTCAAATTCCATTAAAAACGCGATGTTAAAACTGACTTTCACTCCTCTATATAAATTCAGATTTATATATCCAATTTATCCAATGATAAATATTTTATTTAACTTATAAACATCGTTTATAAATTAATCTTTCCAATTTATATATGTCAAAATAGATTTCTATTTAATATCTACTTTAAATCAAATCTTCTCATAATTCTTTTATAACTCGAAATTCCCGGTTTTTATGCTATTAATTTTAAAACAAATCATATCCATTCTATATAACTATTAATAATTCTCTACATAAGTTTCTGATTTAATTTCAAATATTTCTTCTTATAAAATCTATTGATTTTATAAAATTCTTAAATTCGATATCCACTTCAAAGATTTCTTTTTATATTCCAATATCACTTATGGTATTTTAAAATACCGTACCAGTACCATCCAAACACACATAATCAATAACAGATTATATATCCAATCATATATCACAATATATGAAAAACAGTAACATAAATTTAGAGGAATCCAGTTGGATCCCTCCAACCTGTTTTACCTGCATCTACAGAGGTTAATCAAAATAAATAACATGAATTTATATCAACATGAAATATTCTAATAGACAGAATCAATATTTAATTAACGATTTATATATATAACTACATCTATATTTTTAACCAATTAATTAGCAGTTCATCCAAACAATCAACACACAACAATCAACCATCATTTATCAGTTCAAAAAATACGTTATAAAAATATAAACTTTGCAGAGTTAGTGAGTATTACTCACTTTGGTAGTTTATTGTTAAATAACAATAAACTATCGTCGATTCAGACAGATGTTTAATTCTGTCATAATTTGTAACGAGCTCTGATTCACTCCAAATCAGTTCCATTGTGTAGCCGTCGTCCATACGATCCCAACGAATCTCGTTTCTTCAGATTCTAATACCATATGAGAAAATTACCAATTTAATAAGTTTGAATACATTTACGAGTAATTAACTAAGCTAATTATACATTAATTATTTTTAAATGGACCATTATCCATTCTTAATCCACGTGATAACACTAATCCTTCTTCCTCTTTCCTGGAACTCGTGAACCCATAACCAGCCATTTCCAAACTTCTGATCGATTCATCCCTCATTGCTCAATAAAAAAATCAAAAGAATAGAACCACAATTCCTCTCTTCGATTCTTCTTCAACACCATATCAAAAATACCTAACTCTATCTCCAATTCTCACTCGTGTTCCACCACTTTCGCGTGATGTACAGTGTAAAAAGTTCGACATTAATACGCCTCAAAGTCACCCAAAATTTGCCTACGAACATAATACTCACGATCATGAATTCAACCTTCATTTCCACCATCGACACCTATAACTCACCGATACCCAAAACCTAGTCTCGCTGTAGGTTTTCCAACATCTAAAACTTAGCATCACACCATTTCAGACTCAAAGGGAGAAGAGTACAAGCTTTAAGAAACACACAGAAAATGATTTCAGATTTTATAGATTTGTTTCTCGAATTGATTAGGATTTTAATATGGATTTAGAATTCACGGTTTAGTGAAAACATGCGGCGGAAAAAGAGTTTGACTAATGAAGAAAATTTTAGGGTTTGGTAAAGTTTTGGGGTTATTTATAGGATGGTTTAAATATATTTTTATTCGAATATTATATTAATTTATAGCCTACTGCTATTTGTATTTGTCAATTAAAAATTCCTATGTCATATATAATATCCAAATTTGATAAAAATGGACATGCAGCTATAGTTCGACATTACGAACCCAACGAAACTTGTTTCGTTGAATTTTGAGTTCGTTTGCTCACACAGTGTATTTTTTAAGTCAAATTATTGACTATTTTTCACATTAAAATCCCGTACAGCCACATACTAACTCCAAAAATCATAAAAATTGAAATCTAACAATAATTTATTATTCCAAATCCAACAAAATTAACTTCATCGAAAACGGAGGTCGTTTGCAAAAATGGCTATTTTCCGAGACTCCAAATAAAAAAATATAAATATATTTAAAAAACAATTTAATTTAATATTAATAAATTAATATTATCGTATATATTCACATACAATATCATACATCTATAAAATAAACACACTTGGATTTATAACTTGATATTCTCAATTCCAAGTTAAATCGATATTCCATTTATATTAAAAATCCATTCATAGTATAAATAAATCGTTATAAATAAAAAACGAATTCCATAGCGACTTTCTGGAAACTTGATTTGGACATAACTCACAATCTACACGACGAAATCTCGATTTTTCTATTCCAATGGAAAATAGTTCATCAGATCTGAACGTTTCCTGTTTCACAAAAATCCGACTTAAAACGGATTTTGTATATTCATTTAAAGTTCAAATCGCCAAATTATGAACTACCGTGACATTACGAGCTCGTTTAAGTTATAATATAAATAATACATTCAAGCGTCACTTATTTAATATATTCGTTATTATAATTAGAATCTAAACTCAACCAAATCTCTTACACTATCCAATTCACACAATATTGCCAATTCTACTATTTTTCGACTATTTCGGAATTTAAATATATTATTTAATTGTTTATATTAATTAAATATTCATTATAATTTAATTGAAGTCATTTTAAATTAACAAAACCATTATTTAAATAATTAAATAAATAAATTATTAAACCGTTAAGAATACGGGACATTACAAATTCAGTCTAGAATTGAATTATTATAACGAATATATTATTTTAACGACAATTGAATGTATTAATTATAATACAAATTATAATCAAGCTCGTAACATTGCGGCAGTTCGTAATATTGAGTTTTGAACTTCAACTAGGTATACAGGATTCGTTATAAGTTGGATTTCTTCAAAACAAGAAACGTTCGAATCTGTTGAGCTATATTTTTCTAATGGAAGATAAAATTTAAGTTTTCGGCTTATAGATTGTAAGACCAAATTTCCAGAAAGTCGCTATGGAATCAATTATAAATCGTAACGGGTTATTTAATATAATTAAATATTGGTTTCAAATTTGGACAAGATTTTTGAGATGTATACTTAATTTAATTTATAGAATTTTTCCATAATTTTTAGTTTGGAAAATAAGCAACTTTTCGTTCAACGTATTTTGCACCCTAAATCAGCATTTTGGGATATCACATAATAAGCTAACTTGTCTACTTTATTATATTTTTAGGATCATGGTGCACTGTTCGATACAAAGCTATTTTTATTTTTGTTGTTAGTAGTCAGTAAGTGGACGGTGTTTATGAAATGAGATATAGTATTTCTTACTTGTAAATATATATATATATATATATGTATGTATATATATATATGTATGTATGTATGTATGCATGTATGTTCATTCACGTCCACTTCTTCCTGTCAAACATATAAAAGAGTCGTATACCTACCTCAATGCCCAGTATGTGTCCTATAGAACAATATATATTAGTTAATAGTTCTATTTGTACACATGGCCAATGCATTAAATAGGAGATGTATCTGAATTACGATGCATTGTCCTATCATTGTCTTAGTAGGAGCATTTAACATTATGAATTCGAGTTTACTGTCTTAATAGGAGCACTAGTTGTTAAATATGTCGGTCTATTTTTTTTGGCCAGTAATGTTAGTATTCAATAATTAAGCAAAAGGACTCGTACCAAATGGGCTACATAGTTCTATCGCTGATGAGCTTTGGAAATAAACTGGCCAAGCATTATAAGTGCATAATTAAATATTTTGAAATGTATGATGGAGATAATTAGTCCAACAAACAACGAAAATGCAACTAGTGATTTGTACCCTTCTTAATGTATCACGCGGATTCAGCCATCACAATAATGTAAGCAACGTGAAACGATAAAATGCTTGGCATGCGCAACAGCTTAACATAAGTATCGAAAGACTATATAATTATAAGGAATCCTTGGGTACTGTTAAACTTTTATATATAGAAAGGAAATAATCAAATATAAGCCTACCTATTATCATAGCCTATCTTTTTAAAACCGTAAGCAACCCTATGATAACCTGTACAACTCGCGCATGCTGAAGAGAAAAAGAGCTGCACATGCTAGAAACTTAACAACTAAGTTTAGATTTCAGCTAGCTACATAGTGATCTACTGAATGTGTTATCAACATCATCTGCAGTGTATTTCCAAATCCTACATCCTACAATACTGCCTCCTATTCCTTCACAAGGATGGAATTAATTCTATAAGTCGGCTTACACTTCATTTCATTTATTTTTGTTTTAGCAGTTTCAAACTATCTCCATGGATATCGGAAAAGAAAGAAAAAAAATCAAATGCAATACGTCTTCAAAAATTAAATTAAATACTTGAGCTTGTACTGAAATCCTCTAACACCCCGTATAATATTCGATGGGTGTGCCGCGAGTTCCTGTGGTTCTAAATATTGAAGAAATTGGTGGTGCCCCATTTGCTGGAGGTGACTGGGGGTGGACTGATGGGTGGATGCGAGCATGGTGTGATACGGCAGAAGGAGAAACTCACGGGAGGAAAGGATCACGTTGGTGGTTTCACTGATGATGATGATGGTCACAGTACCGGAAAAGCACTGTAGCAGGTCCAGTCCGATCTGAAGTCATGACCAGTTTCCCAGCATCATCGAAGTTGGAGGGTCATTGCGTTGGGGTGCAGGAGCGAGTGGGGAGTGGTCTGACGTTGGTAGGATGGTCTGACGTTGATCGTTGAAGGGGGGATTTAAGGTGCGGATATAGCCATGGACGAGTAATGGAGCAGCGGGAATTCTTTTACTATGGGAAGAAGAAATACTGGAGGAAGAAATGATGAAGATTTTGTTGAGGAAAATATCGACATTTTTAGCTAGTGAATTAACGATGTATGGAGTGAAGGAATGGAAGCTTCGAAATGTGAAGGGAGATGTATAGAATGCCGCAAGTTTTAACGAGGAAGATGGACACTATTTTTAAAACGGGTCAGTGGAGTAAGATTTGAAATGGGCCGCTCAAATTAAATGATAAAAGCCCAAACGTTTTAATAATTTAAGTTAATTTAATATTCAATAGTGTATTAATTAAATTTTAGGGTGCGTTTTTTAGAAGTCCCTATTAAGTTTCAAAATTAAATAAAAACCCGCTCAAAGTTTCATATACATTTCCGGTCCTTATTTTTGAACAGCCGCCTCCTACAATCAAGGATCCGCTCCCTACTTTCACGTCCAGCCTACCCACTTCGCTCCCTTCGCTCCTTCGCTTTTTACAAAAAAAAAAAAATGTGCGGCCATATATAAAAAAAAAAAATCTAAAATCGTAAAATAATTGCAGCAGTCCACGGAAATTGAAAACAAAAAGTTGCATATATATATATGCAAATTATGCCAATAGTTGCATACTTATATGCAATAATTGCATATGCACAAAATAGGCTAACGTTTTGCCTATAGATTTGTTGCACATATGTGTGCATAATTTCGCATTATTTGCACAGCCGAACGCAAATAAAAATAACTGAATTTCATGGTTTTGAATTTGTGCACATATATATGCAGAAAATTGGAATTTGTGCATAATATTATGCATTTAACTGCATTTTTCGCTGTTTTTTTCTTGTTTGATTTTATTTTTTTACATGTTTATGATTTTTTTAAACTGAATTAATGGTCGAATGAATAATTTATTTAAATAATAATTTTCGTATTTTTTTTACTTTTTTTTCATTTATTTCGCAACTTTTAAAAAATAGGGACCTAATTTATAATAAGTTAATCACTGGATGTGAGCCTAATTAAGTTTGCTTTTAGGGACCTGAGCCTTATTTTCACTAAATTTTAAACATATCTTTTTCATACGTTATCAAAACGACGTAAATTTGGATCCGTTGGGATCGTGGAATCGCAGGCTACATACTGGGACTTACCTGAAGAGATTTTGAGCTCGTTTAAATTTATGGCAAATTTAAACGTCTGATTCAAATCAACTAACATAAATCGTTATTAAACAATTAATGACCATTATGAGTAAACTCGCTAACTCTATCCATTTTTATTATTTTATAAATGCTATTTAACATTGATAAAAATGATCAAGTGCTGTATGTGATGATTGTTTGGATGATTTGCTAATAAATTGGTTGAAATAATATATATAGTTATATATATAAATTGTTGATTTAATACTGATTCTATTTATTGTAATATTCCATGTTGGTATGAAATTAATGATATTTATATTGATTAACATCTGTAGGTGCAAGGAAAGAGGTCAGAGGGATCCAACTGGATTCCTCAACAATTATATTGTTGTTTTTCAAATATTACATTATATGATGTGACAAATATTCTATGGTTGAATATTTTGTGATTGGGATGTTTGAATAACATTAACCCTAAAATAATAGGTATTTAAATACCATAAAATATATTCGAATATATTGGAAAAGAAATTGGGATTTTAAAAAGGAAAATCTATTTTTAAATAGTAATTGAATTTCGAATTGATTAGAATATAATAACTTGATTTAATTATATTAAAACAAGTAGTTTGATGTTAGAAATATAATAGAATAATTATTATCAAATAATTTGAAAATATAAGAAATTAAGTTATTTGAAAAGAAAATGTAAATCGTTTAGAAGGAAAAATGATGAAATTATTCCAATATTCTAAATGTAAAGGTAATTGAAACAAAAACATAAGGATTTGTAATTTGAATTTGACGAGGTCGAATAATTTATTTTTATGAATTATATATTATATAATTCAGAATTTGAAAAGAAAATTAATATTTGATTTAAAACAACAACAACAACAACAAAGCCATATATCCCAAACAAGTTGGGGTTGGCTAGATATGGAACCCAAAATTAAAATAAAATAAAATTAATAATGATGATAATAATATATATATATATATATATAAAGAAAAAAAAAGGTTTAAAATAACCAATCAAATAAAAAGTCGTCCGATAAAGGTTTTTTTTTAAATAATAATAATAATAAGAAGTAAAAATGTTCAATAAAAGTGAAATAAAATCTAAAATAGTAAATAAAAAGTAAAAAGGTTCAGTAAACGTGAAAAAAAAACTATGGTTCTGGTACATGGATTGCCAATTTCCATACACTCCTATCAACTATCAGCTCTTCCGATAAACTCCAGTTACTTAAATCTCTCTTTATTATCTCCTCCCATGTCATTTTTGGTCGACCTCTACCTCTCTTTGGGCCTTCGGCGCGACCTAGAATTCCAGCGCGTACAGGTGCATCGTATGGTCTACGTTGGATATGTCCAAACCATCTCAAGCGGTATTGGACTAACTTCTCTTCAATAGGTGCAACTCCAAGTTCTTCCCGAATATCCTCATTTCTAATCCGATCTCGTCTGGTATGCCCATAGCTCCAATGCAGCATTCGCATCTCTGATATACTTATCTTCTGGACGTGTTGCCTCTTAGTAGGCCAACATTCTGCACCATATAACATTGCAGGTCTGATTGCTGTCCTATAGAACTTTCCTTTAAGCTTCTGAGGAATCTTCCGATCACAGAGAATGTCAGATGCTAGTCGCCATTTCACCCATCCTGCTTGAATTCTAAAACTAACATCCTTATCAATCTCTCCATCAAACTGCAACATAGATCCTAAGTATCGAAACGATTCCTTCTTGGGTACTACTCTACCGGCCAGGGTAACATCTCCGTCATCTGACCTGACACTGCTAAACTCACACTTCATATACTCTGTTTTAGTTCTGCTAAGCCTGAAACCCTTTGATTCCAAGGTCTCCCTCCACAACTCCAGTTGTCGATTAACCCCTATTCTACTTTCATCAATCAGCACAACATCATCGGCAAAGAGCATACACCAGGGAATCTCCCTTTGTATATCATTTGTGATTTCATCCATCACTAATGCAAAAATATAGGGGCTCAAAGTTGAACCTTGATGTAACCCTATGTTAATCGGAAAGTCTCTGGTCTTACCATCGCATGCCCTAACACTAGTCACAACCCCTTCGTACATATCCTTAATAAGGGTAATATACTTTGATGACACTCCCTTCCTTTCTAGCTCCCACCACATAACTCTCCTCGGTACTCTGTCATAAGCTTTCTCCAGGTCAATAAAAACCATGTGGAGATCTTTCTTTTTCTCCCTGTATCTCTCCATAAGTTGCCTAATCAAGAAAATCGCCTCAGTGGTTGACCTTCCCGGCATAAAACCAAATTGATTCCTAGAGACACTTGTCAACCTCCTCAAACGCTGCTCGCAAACTCTCTCCCAAAGCTTCATTGTATGACTCATAAGCTTAATTCCTCTATAGTTTGTGCAACTTTGAATATCAATATTTGATTTAAAACATATAATTATAATTAAATATATAGTCGATATTAAGTTATAAACCCGGCATATAATTAACAAGAAGTTGGGTTTATAAACGATAACCAGAAATGGATAATTATTATAAAATATTTTGGAAATGTTTTCCAAATAAAACCAGAGATGTTTTCTAAGTATAGATACGAAAATGAAATGATTTTGGAGTTAATAACGGAGTTAAGGGGATTAGAAACTGACTGGAAATTAGTAAAGTTGAATGGTTTTATGAGTGTTTATCTGATATTGGTTTTAGCCTTCGGGGTTAATGCTTAGGGAGTTGTTCTCTTACTGGTTTTCGATTAGGGACTATTGGCTGTGAAAAGATAGTGATGCGTGAATAAGAAATGGAAATGTTTTCTAATATAAATAGCATATATTTTCTAAATACAGAAAATAAGAAATTCTGGATATATGGAAATGTTTTTCCGCAAAATGTAAGAGTCTAAAACGGGTTTAAGAAATATGGAAAAAAGGAAATTTGGAAACGAATAAATCATTGAATTAATTTAAAGTGGCTCATTGTTGGTTGATGATTGATCGGTAAGATTCCCATTTGGGAGTGCAACTGTTGTTTGTATGTATGTTTTCCTTTGGTAGTTAATTAACCGGCTATCAATGTTTTGACCATTTTCCATTGTCAACGCGGAAAAACCAGAATTAGGTTTATTATATGAAAACCCCTCCGTATGGCATTAACGTTGTGAATCGAATATGCTGCAGATAATTGAAGATGGAGTTTATGCAAGGGCTGTTATGGCGATCCTAGGTAGAAATTGCCTAAGATGAATTTACAGAATAGTGCCTTCGGTTTATCTAGTCCCAGGACAACTTGAATGGATGAATATCTGACAAAGTATATCTAAGGATCACGTAATTTGATCTCTTCAAACGTATTTACGTTGGTGGTGGTGGAATTCATTTCTCTTAGCTTTATACCCATGGCATTTTTTTGGGAAATCAATTTGTGATTTGGTGGGTATGAAGATGTGGCATTCAAATTAGATGATGGTATGATTTGTCAAAGTATAGGTTATGACCTCAAGCCTCATCGACCGAGAAATGGCTGAAATCGACCAGACAAAAAGACTAAGTAGGTCACACCCAATTAGGGTATATTGTCACCATCTAGAGAATATTCATATTTGTTACTTCTTTTCATTATGTATCTCCCGGGAACGGTTATGTTGGTATACCAACCGTAAGGTGATAATATATTCGGAACATTTAAGCGAATTGAATGGTCGGTCATGTGTGGCCGAGTTGCAAGATGTTCTTATTGAACTCTAGTGTATCGCTTCTAGAGTACAATGATCGGAAGGTGTTTCCATTCCTTGTCATGGTGAGAAATCCATTCTCCAATAAGAGCCCGCGGTTTTTGATTGTGTATTATATATGTAGAGCATGAGATGAAAGCATTCTACTAGATTGTTATTTACTTGATATAGACATTATTATAATAACAGGTTAGTATTGTTTTAGGAAAAAATGTTTTGGGTTATCGTAAGATAAAATCTGTCCGTGTTTATGTGTGGATCGGTCTTACAATTATCATTTCTTTGAAAAGGAGTTTGGAAAAGTTAAACCGAAATGATTAGAGTTTACTCACACCAGTCACATGATTGACCTAGAGTTTATTTGTTTTGTTTTCCCTAAAATCTTGGGTGCCCAAATTTGTACGGGCAGTCAAGTTGTCGCGATTTTACAGATATACTGGGAGAAGCGTGGAGCAGATGTCTTCAACGCTAGATGTATATTGAGTTTATTTCCGTTGTGATGTTATATGTGGTACTATGATAATGGTATGAATTACAAGTTATAGTTTTGTATTTCAAAAGTTGTTATACAATATGATTTCTTTGTTCCGCTGTGAGATTCGTGTTTACTCTGATTATTTTTCTGCTGTGATCTTCTTTTTATTCTATTCTAATTCTCTTTCTTTCTATTTCTCACCCTCTAACTTATTTCTACTAATGATCTGGTATTTTCTGTGCTTGAATAGTCAACATGGGTTTTGTGTTGATTTTATGGATAAAAAATCCTTGGGTCGTTGCAACTTTGGTGCTTTCACTGAGTACTTAAACTCACTTTTTTCGTGCATTTATATTTAGACTTCGACACACTACTTAGGTTTCTTTTAAACCTACCGCTCGAGTCCTCTTATGGGGTTTAAGCAGTCAAAGAATCCAGTTTCTGAACCCTCGGCAATGGCCGGCACCGCTGCTTCTCAATGACCCTAATGCACGGGAAACCTGACCGACATGGATATCATTCCTCCTATGGACCCGAGTGCTCCTACAACTCAAGCACATCTCCTCACGCTTAATAATAAATTCAAGGATATATGTCGAGAGCTAAACGATACACTGAAACCAAACATTGAGCTAATGCATCAACTTAAGGGAAGTCAACATCACGTTGCTAATCACCAGCTTAATCAGAACAACGTTCGGTTGCAGCTCAATGCCTCAAAAAGTTCTTCTTATGATACCCGGGGACGAAGCCAAAGAAGGAGGATGACTGTCGATGTCAATGCCCTTGCCAACATAATGCCAATGTCAACAATAATAGAAATGGAAACGGTAATAGAACTATCGTAACTTTTAACAAGGGAACGCGTCAACGCGACCGTTCCTGGTTGGTTATTAATGATGAACTAGGTCCCAGTAACCGACCCCCTTCTCAACAGAACCTAACTGTCGCCACTCTGAACATGGGCCCTACGCTTCTAACAAGCCAACATACCTAAGTTCTTCTAAATCAAAATTAACCGACTCAGCCTTGTCAACCATATTAGAATCAAGCGAACAATGCTGATGACATGGATGAGGATGATCCCGATGTCCATCCCCGAAGACGTTCACGGCCATTGAGGTGAATCACGACCGCCAGATTCCAATGAAGTTTCAACCTGCGTATCTCCTCGACATGATCTGAAAGATCATGAAAGAGACACAGGGAAACGTCGACGACATATGGGAAACCAACATGAGACATAACACATTCGGTAGGGTCATGCACGAAACCGAGTGGCCTCGACGCTTTAATATGCCGCAGCTATCACTATACGGGAGAAAGACCGACCCCTTTAGCTTCCTAAATCGCTATGAATGACGTATGGACTCTAGTCGGACCACTGATGCCGTCAAGTGCAAATGCTTTTCGGTTTTCTTGGAAGGCACAACTCTACTTTGGTTTTCTCGACTTTCGGCTTGCTCCATAGCTACCTTTGACCAACTAGCTTCTAAAATGGTAAACATTTCACAGTGCACGTACCCAGGCCAAAGGATACTCTCACTCTCTCCTACCTCTACCAGTTCCAGAAAGAAACCCTCAAAAGCTACATCGAGCGTTTCAACACCATCCTCGTTGGGGTTGATGGAGCCTCGCACAATACTTGTTTGTCTTGGCAAGGGCTCTCCGAGTTTGGAACGTGGA
The DNA here is from genome assembly GCA_030737875.1 of Allium sativum. Classification (NCBI taxonomy): domain Eukaryota; kingdom Viridiplantae; phylum Streptophyta; class Magnoliopsida; order Asparagales; family Amaryllidaceae; genus Allium; species Allium sativum. The sequence continues at coordinate 430,876,586 of CM060925.1, read as the reverse complement.
TCGACAGAAAGCAGCCCAAGACTTTGGAAGCTTTCTATGAGAAGGTCGACCAGTTTCTATGTCAAGAGGAGGCACGATGCAACAGGGCTGCTCAAGGCGGCCACCATAATAACCCACACTCAAGCTCTGTCAAAGACAGTGTTAAAGGAAAACAAGTCGGAGAGTCCTCCAACAAGGGCATGGGGATGGTCCCATACAAGTCCAAGCCAAACAACGACAAACCCGGTGGTCACAACAACAATCAGACTCCTGGAGATCCTAAGAAGCATGAACACTATCCCACTTACAGGAACTACACTCCGCTCAGTCGAGAGTTGGAGACAATCTAACTAGAAACCTGGAGCACTCAAAAGTACAAGAAGCCCAACACAAGGCAATCTACAGATCGTGAGAAGAACTCTGGCAAGTATCGCAGATTCCATGATATGTTTGGGCACAACACCAACGACCGTCGCTACCTCAAGGATGCGATAGAAAATCTCATCTGCGAGAAACATTTGGAACTGTACGTACAGAATCCTGCTCCTCTAAAAGCAGTCACCGACCCTTCTACGCCCGAAATTTCTCAATCAAATTTAGCCCCAGAGTCGTCCAATCAAAGACCACATGGCATCGTGATCAATACCATTTGTGATGGGCCTTACTCCTCACATGATAGCTTCCGGAAGATGGAAGAGTACACTAGATCCATTAAGCATGGCAGCTACGCAGAATCCACCTTCTTGGATGAATCTGTCCCCGCCAAGCTCTAAAAGACAATACGGGACGACAGTATTCCCGAGAGAGAGTCTGTCCGAAATGAAATCCCAACCATAGACTCTCTTGTTATCCCTTCACAGATAGGCTTGGCCTATGTCCGAAAGATCCTTATTAGTTCAGGAAGCTCAGTCAATATAATCTTTAAGGTAGCCTAGCTACGACCAGATGAAGCTTGAGGCCAAGGACTTAAAGCCCTACCATGCCACGGTCCACAACTTCAATGGTTCTTCCAACCAACCTGTTGTTGTGGTCAACCTGCAAATTGAAATTGGAGACAGGGATCGGAGTCGGGTCAGAATCCTCATCTTCATGGTAATCAACGTCATCTCTCCCTACAATGTCTTCTTCAGACACCCCTTCCTCGTAGAGTTCCGAGTCAACATGGAACTGTGGTCCCTTCTAATAAAATTTCCAATATAGAATGGGATCGGTACAGTTAAGGGCGACTAAGCAACTGCAGAGCCTACTAACTTGTCGAGTGGAAGGATGACATCAACAAGAGTAAATGCAAAATAGTGCCTCCACCCACATGCGCCAAGACTGCCAGTGCATAGCAATCAAAGGTTTCTGAGTCCTGGCTCAGACGCCACTGCCGTCTCTCTGATGATCTCGATTAAAGGGAAGATGAAGATCCCGATTTTGAAATGGCTACCCCGGTGGAACCATCGTTGGATATTCCAATCAACCCCGACGACCCAATAAATGTCTAAAAGATTGGATCGCACCTCCACCCCGCAACAAAGAAAGAGATTACGGACTTTTTAAGGGCCAACCTTGACGTATTTGCTTGGACCCACTTAGATACATGTGACAAATACCTAGGAATCGCTTGTCACATGCTCAGTATCGACCCGAAGCATCTTCCAGGCAAAAAATATATTTGAATCTTGGGACATGAAAGATCGATAACACTAAAAAAGGAAGTGGATAGGCTACTTGACAATGCCTTTATCTGCGACACCCTCTACCCCGGGGGTCTCCAACCTGTCTTAGTCAAGAAAAAAATGGCAAATGGTGAACGTATGTCGACAACGTAGACTTGAACAAAGCCTGCCTAAAGGATAGCTTCCCACTTTCAAAGATCAACTAGCTTGTTGACTCAACTATCGGCTATCAGCTTCTCTCCTTCATGGATGCGTACTCAGGCTACAATTGGATTCCCATGTGCCTTCTAGACTAGGATCGCATTTCATTCATAACCGACCTTGGGATCATAATTACGTCATCATTCCTTTTAGACTCAAGAATGCTGGAGCCACTTATCGGCGACTAGTCAACCGCATGTTCAAAGATGAGATCGGGAGATCCGTGGAGGTTTACATGGATGACATGCTTGTGAAAACGAGGGTATAAAATGACTAAGTCAATGACCTAGCCGAAATGTTCGGTGTCCTCCGCAAATACGACATGAAACTCAATCCTTTGAAATGCTCTTTTGGCATTGCATTCGGAAAATTCATGGGTTTCATTGTCAATTCATGGGGTATCGAAGCCAATCTAGATAAAATTAATGCTATTCGGGATATCTGATCCCCACAGAGCATCAAGGATGTTCAAAGCTTAAATGGGAAAGCGGTCGCCCTAAGTCGATTCGTCACTAGAGCAACTGAAAAATGCATCCACTTTTTCGACTTGCTTAGGAAAGGGAAGCGCAACTTCACATGGACATCGGAGTGTGTTGCCGCATTCCAAAACCTCTTAAATCACTTATAGTGACCACCTATCTTATCAAAACCAATGGACCACAAAGACATATCTTTATTTGGCTGTTTCTTTGCAGGCAATTAGTTCATCGCTTATGCGCGTATGAGATTGTTCCAGTGGCATGTTCACTACATCAGCTAGAGATTGACAAGAGCATAAAAGAATTACCTGAAACTTGAGAAGCTTGCTTACTTCGTGTTAATCTCTTCTCAGATGCTCTGACCATATTTTCAATCTCATCCAATCAAAGTCTACACTGGCTAGCCGCTATGACAGGTCCTGCAATGACCTGAAGTATCTGGGAGACTTTTGAAATGGAACATAGGACTGAGCCAATTCGAGATTACTTTCATCCCTCGTCTAGCCATCATCGATAAAGCCCTCGTAGACTTCATAGTGGAGTTCGCTATTCCCGAAGAACCTACTCCGGAAGACACTGAGCCACTAGACATTCAGTGGAAACTATTCGTGGATAGATCATCCAACAGTCAGTGTTCTGGCGCTAGAGTCATACTCGTTACTCATGAGGAATGTTCGATCTATTACGCTCTAAAGATCGACTTCCCAGCTACCAACAACGATGCAGAATACAAAGCCTTGATTGCTGGACTCAGAATTGCAATTGAACTTAAAATTAAGGCTATCCATATCTACTCCGACTCATAACTCATCGTACGCTAGGTGCATGGTGAATACCAGGGAAAGGAGGCTCGGCTAGCTTTCTACATCGCTTGGGTCCGTGAACTTCTCACCAACTTCGACCACTACAACATTATGCACATCTCTCGAGAACAGAACGAGAAAGCTGATTCATTAGCTAAGACGGCAAGCACTAGGGATGCGCAACTCTTGGGGCTAGCCACAATTAAAGTTCTCGATCCTCCAAGTATCGATCAGATGCAAATTGATTCGGTAGCAACGACAGAGATCGAGCCCGAACCCAATTCTTCGATGATGCAGATTAAGAGCTACTTACAACACAAAATCTTCCCTGAATGCTACAAGGAAAGACAGGCACTCATTGGTAAGTCATCTCGCTACATCATTCAAGATGGAAAGCTCTACCGAAGAGGATTCTTTATTCCATTACTCCGGTACGTAGCTCATAATGACGCTGACTATGTGCTACTGGATGTGCATGAAGGCGAGTGCGGTGACCACATTGTAGGGAAAACTCTATCAAGGAAGATACTAAGATATGGTTATTTCTGGACCACACTCGACCAAGATGCCGCAAATTATGCCCGCAAATGCGATAAATGCCAGAGGGTCTCCAAGATTCCAAGATCTGCGCCCATCGAGCTAATGCCAATGGTCAATCCTAGGTCGTTCGCTATGTGGGGAATAAATATCAGCGGAACTCTTCCAATGGCCAGAGGTGGTGCACACTATGCTATCGTCGCATTTAATTACTTCACCATGTGGGCTGAGGCCAAGCTACAATCACTACTAATTAGGTGATCTATTTCGTCGTCCGCAATATCATCACCCGATATGGGGTCCCCCAAGATATCATTTTAGACAACGAGACCCAATTCGAGAGCACTGAGTTTAGGACCTTCAGCCGATGACACAACATTGAAAAGAAATTCTTGGCAGTAGCTCATCCTTAAGCCAATAGGTAAGTCGAGGATGTTAAAAAGTAATCAAATCCATCATCAAGAAGTGTTTGGAAAAGGCCGGGGGCTTATGTGTGGATGAGATTCCTCTAGCCCTTTGGGTTTACAGGAACACCCATAAGTCAGCGACTGGTCATACTTCTTTCGCTCTCGCCTATGGATCTGATGTTGTCATCCCCATTAAGCTCAAACTCCGATCTCATCAAATCACATACTACGATTCCAAGACCAACTAATATCTTCTCTTAGAGTCGCTCGACTTACTCGAAGAGAAAAGAGGTGAAGCTTAACTCAGAGCTGCTACTTAGTGCCGACGAGTCGCCCGATACTTCAACTCCAAAGTACGCCCGAAGCATTTTGTCACTAGAGACCTCATCCTAAAGTGGATCTTTCCCAATTCGACTGGTTTCAGTCCCCCGCTGGGAAGGTCCGTACGTCATACAACGGAGGCTTGGAGACGGAACCTTCAAGCTAACGACCATTGATGGCGCCGAACTCCCAAGAGCATGGAACAGTGAACACCTTTGTTGCAACTTTGCCTAGCTTAAGCTAATTGTACGGATTTATTGGTTTCCAACAATATTTTGTTTTCTTCAAATTTAAGGCATTGTAAAGTAAAGGCCATTACGGCTAAAGTTACCATTAAAGAAATTTCCAGATTTCTATGTTCTTGGTGTGTTCAATTTCTCCGTAGCATGTATGAGCAACTATTATAACCAATTTGCATACACGAGCGCACAACACCGAATCGGTGCCCCAAAGTTTAGGACTGCTCCCATAACTTGAGTCTCGAATCAACGACGAGGCCGAGTATAAATAATCAACTCGAGTCCTGAATCAACGATGAGGCCAAGTATAAATAACTCGGGATACTCATTCACTTAAGTATCAAACCCCCATTCCTATGTCTCCAGACATAGGGGCAACCCATCAATTGAATAAGTATGACATCGTCTGGATCCGACTAACAACTGGTGAACCAACGATGACCTTGAACTCTAACCCGAGAAAAAAGATGGGAGAGTCTAAAGGATGAATCAACGATGCCTACTGCACCTCCTCACCACTAAGGATCAACGACCATAAGGAGATCCTGAGAGGGGAGATTTCAAACTCGAACTCCGCATAACTTAGAACTCTCATCCGAGGGAAATCCCGAAAGCAGAGTCGACACAAACAATCTTCGCACGAGTTGAGAATCCCAAAAGAGAAGTTGTAGACAATGTTTTCTTAAGTGTAATGACAAGTATCTTTGCGCAAGTACAAAAACTGGTAAGCATAGACGGACATTTGAACACTTAATATAAGATGTGATATAAGAAAAGTCAACAAACACTTTCATTCACAATAGAAAAGCAAACTACATATGTCTAACCCTTTTCTAATGACGTGATGTACATGATCATGCCTCCACAAGTGAAGGTCGTACTCGCATATCCTATCGGCCTACATAACCAAAGGTTTCCTATAACGATCACTTGGGTGAGCCGCCATTCTTCTTCTTGTCTGATTCAGCACTGGACGGCTCATTACTCCTCATCCTCTTCGTCTTCTTCCTCTTCCTAGAGTTGCTTCCCCACTTGCTCTCCTACCCTTAGTCGGAGAAGATAACCCAAGGGTCGCCAATGTAATCTCTCCCTCTTCATCATCGCCACTCGAGATCTCTGTGACTTCCTTGCCTTCGGGTAGGATCTCCTTCAGAGGTTTGGGGGTGACCTCGCTGGAGAGCGCGCATATCCTAGGCATGTCCTCTCTTACCTTCTGCCCGACCTTCCTTGTCATTTTATGTTGCGTTGGCTTGCCAACCTCGAGATTTTTAGCCTCAGCCTTCTGTGGCTTCTTAAACAGGTCGTCAGCCCTCTTCTTGGAAGCCTCAGCATCGATCTTTTTCTTTATCTCCTCCTACACCATAGCCATGGCTTCCTCCTTAGCCTTCTGCCGAGCTTCCACTTGTGCTGCTTGCCGAGCTGCTTCATCAACTACCCTTTTTTCCTTCTTCTCCTTAGACTTTGAAACTAGTTGAGCTTTCTGTGCTTCAACCAAGTCATGCAGCATATGGTCATTAGCCTCAAGCGGCCACCTGCACATCTTTCCCATCTCCTTCTCCTAGCAGTTCCTTGAAGAGTGCTTGTTCGATAATAGAAAATATATCCAACTATCCGCCTCCATCACCTGGTTTCTCTCCTAAACCTTGTGTTCTAGTCCCGGGCAATATGGGTTGTGTTGGTCTGATGCATATTTCACTTCTGCTCTGGAGGAACCTGCACAATGAAGAAAATGGCTAATTAGTCTACTACAGCTTCGTGTTACCATCCTTTTAAGCACTCGTGAGAATATGGCATTACCTACCGAACCTTATAGCGCAATTTTGGAAGGCACAGTGCTTTCTGTTAACGATGTTTTTCATCAACACCAAAAATAAGGTTTAGGTCGTGGACCTTGGAGAAACTAAGAGATTATTTAGTTCCTACAAGCTTGAGTTAGTTCACCATTTTGTAGATATCAAGGTCTTATTCCCGAAATTAGTTACTCTTCAATCAAAGAGGTGAGTATCACGCTTATTAGACTCAAGGACCAACATTACCTTGGGATAAGGGTTACTTAAGTGTAAAACAAGTTAGGAAGCTAAACGGCATATGGAAGGTTATTTCGCTAATTAGGCTTATGTGTGAAACTTTGTCGTAGGAAGGAAATAGAAAAATAAATGACACAAATGATAAGAAAAACATGAAATTGATCTTAAGTGTTGATTATCTCTTTGTTAATCATTTGTATGAGTACATATAAGATTCTAAGTAAAATCCCCAAATCGATTTACAAATTAGGTTTTACTCTTTAAGAAAATGGTTACAAGATTTGAGAATGAGAAAAGTCCCCTCCAAATAGGACCCCTAGGGTCTTATTTATAGACAAATTGGTCCCCTTTTCAGTTCCAATTAGCAGAAGCCCCGTTTAGAGCGCTTTCAACTTCGATACTGCTATCTGGTGTCGTTGTCGGCTCGTATCAGTGGCTCTCGGTGTCGGTTTCTGGGTTTTGATCCTCTTTCGACTCTGAGCATTGTTACCGGCTTCTTTTTGCTTATGAAGTTAGCGCCGCCTCCATGCAATGTATCGATACCAAGAAAATTAGTATGGATAGCTCCTTTAGCTACTTTCTATTTCGATAGCAAGACCCTGTTTCGATAGCAAATTCCAGGCTTTGTCCTGCTTTAGTGACTTTCAAGTGTTGTCTTTATTACTTCTTTGGTATCAGTATCGACACTAAGCATGTTAGTGCGGATGACCCTTCTACCTCATGAGTCTTGGCTTAATTCAATAATCTTTAATCCCGGTATCGGCCTTGTGATAGTGTGGTTTAAGAATTCCTTCTGATGACTTTGAAGTTGTCATCTGGTATCAGTATCGATATCACATATATTGGTATCGATAGCTCTTTGATCCAACCCAACTTGGTCTCATGCTTTCCTGTTACAACTCTTAGTTTCGGTATCAGCCTGTATGCCTTCAGAAGTGAGATCAGGTTGATTGCTTTCGGTTTCGTCATTGACATTACCATGATTTGTACTTTTCTTTCATGCTAATTTTGGTGTCACCTTACCGTTATTTCCCTGTATCAATACCAAGCTTTTCCCTCCTTAGTCGGTACTGATAGCATGTATATATAATATTTCCCTTCCTTGGCTTTCTGTATCGGTTTAGGACTGTCTTTCTCCCATTCTGATTCTGGTGCCATACCGATAGCCCTTCACCCCTATCTGGTTTCGGTGTCGAAATTTGGTAGTAACATTTGCTAGGGCTGTAAATTTTGTACGTATGTCTGACGTTCGTTCATGTCTGTACGTCCGTCCAAGTTCGTTCGATTATCATTTAGGACAAAAATTAGGACAAAAAAAATTATACGAGAAAAAATCATGTCCAGTCCGTGTTTATTCGAATTCGCCCAAACTCCTTATAATTCGGTATATAGTTGAGAGAAAATCTAATAAAATGTATAAAATGTTATATAAATAACCATATCCGACCGGGTCCATTCGTGTCCGTCTCCGTGTGTGAAAAGCATATGCTCGTTTCCGACCGATTTTAGTTAGGACACGAATTAGGACAACAAAATTTGTCCGAGAAATTTTTTCGCTCGGTCTATGTTCAGTCCGACTTTTTTTAGGACAGAAACTGAACACACCTCCATCCGGTCCTGTCCGACCAATTTACACCCCAAACATTTGCCCCCTAGTGCAGGTGTATTTTTGACTTTTCAAGTCAAACTTTGACCTTTGTATTGTTCTTTAATTACCTAGCTTTTGGTATTCTAGAATGGAACTAGTTCGTTAATTTGTCCTCGTTTATGTGGTCTGGATTAAGAAGAGTTTTTTGGTATAAAAATACTTCTTCTTCTTTTTCGTTCCTTGACCTATAAGAAACAACATTCGAGAATGATTACTATTCCTCAAAACTTTTATAAAAATTTCAAAATCACAAAATTGATCCTATCTCTATAAGTATTTTAACCTATTAAAATTTGAGTTTGAAAATTATTCTTCTAGCTTGATTATGAAGTCGGTTAGGATTTAACAGCTTTTAATTTTCCCTTAGAATGAATCCAAGTGATAGCTTAAATAGTCATTAATGGTAGATAATATAGATTTATCATTTATACCCTCCCATTATGTTTTTCAGGGTCTAAAATGCAAAGATCACATACGATATATTTTAGCTTCTCTTATGAAGATGAAATTCCTCTTTCGGTTCCGGTGAGTCAAACAACAACCCACTACTGATTTCCGTTAGTTTCAATTTTACCGATACCAAGATTGATGTTTTCTTTTGGTTTCGACTTAATTTGTATCGAAGCCGTGTAAAGTGTTATCGAAAGTCTTGGTTTTAGTGTCGGTATCACCCGAGACTTTGGAGTAGGTTAGTCGTTACCGATGTTGAAATATTTTCGATTTACGACTTCACCAGTGCCAGGCTTTAAAATTTCTCAATGTCGATTAAGTTTTTGGTATCAACACTAGAATATTTCGTTGCAATTAGGCTAACACCAAGAAGTTTGGTTATTTCAACTTTGACTCCTCCCAATACCAATGCCTTTCATTATTCTTTGTTTCGGTGTCGGGACAGTTCGTCGGATCAACACCAGATACTTAACTGTTTTGAAGCATATAAGTGTAATGCATGTCCATATGTGAACCATGTCAAAGGCTCAATTCCAATAACTCATGATGTATTCCAATTTTATAGGAATAACAACTAATAAATGTTGGCAAATTTTCATGATGGTTGTAAACATATAAATAGTCTACATTAGTTCACATTAAGTTATGTGTTTATGGAATAATTTCACTTGGCAACATTATGTCTGAGAAGGAAAGTGCTGAAAAATCGAAGTCAAGAGGCTCTGTTATCCCTCGTTTGAAGAAGGCATTCGTTCCTCAACAATCTCTAATTAATACTCAAGATGATGTAGATGTCACTCTTAAGAGCTTTGTATGACTGAAGTTGACGCCATTCCCGCCTCTCGTCAAGACACTATTCATAGTCCGTCAGAGGGATTCTTCGCGTACACGACCATTCATATTCGGCACGGGGGTTCCTTTCCCTTCCGACCTCCATTTTTAGACTTTTGCATCATCTAGGGATCGCCCTTTTTCAACTCTCTTCGAATACATACACTCTTCTTTTATGTCTTGAGATTCTAGCACTTGAGTCAGACTAAGCTTCCCTTAGCGCCAACCTTCTTCATTACTTGCTATGTCTGTCCAGAGGAGCGGATTCTCCCATTCTACGTGTGAATCCTACAAAGAAGTTTATTAGTGATAGTATTTATAAGTCTAAAGACTGGGAAAATCAATTTTTCTATATCAGGTTCCCCGGTGTCACTTCAGGCATTTTAACCAATCTAGGTGAGCTTTCTATCCTCCTAAGATTACCGTGTTATTTCCATGCTTTGCCTTTGTCTCTTTTCAGGTCCTACACCTAAGCAGAAATGTTTGAAGGATGAGGAAGCTCGAATTGTTGAAATCATTCATAAGGCATCAGAGTGATTGGGATGGCGATCGGTTTTATTAACTCTGGATAATCTTCGCAAGTATGCCCTTCTTCCTTTTGGGCAAAAGATTTTAGGGCAACCGCATACCCGTTTTCGTTGTGCCAAATGCTTGTCCTCTTGTTCTGATGAATTTTCCCCCTCAACTACTCTGCTTTCGGGTATTTCTGGTAAAATTGCTTTTTTAGAATGACTTCAAGCTCTAATTTTGTGTTTTAGCTTTCTTATTCCTATTTTTCTAACAAAATTATTTTGATCGGATACTCAAGCTACTAAGGCGGCTTCTACCCTGGATGTTTTAGCTCAATCTAATGTTGCTGCTAAGAAAAGACTTTCCTCCCTTGTTGTAGACCCAGCTCCTAAGAGGCATAAGAGTGATACTTCTACCACTTTTTCTACAGATATCATTGTTATGACCAGTGAGCAACAGACTTCTAGTCTCACAATTTCTATTGCCGAAGTTATTCCTGATATTAGTTCTTCCCATGCAGTGACCCCGGGAAGTGAGTTTGCAGATAGTCATTATTTGGTGTCAAACACTCCAGGAGCTTTAGATTCAAGGGAACCTAGTGTAATCCCCCTTCCATCTCCTCAGCATGATAGTCCTGTGAGGTCACCATTACTGACCCTGAATTTTGATGAAATTGTAAGGCTTGCTCTCTTCTACAGACGTTGCCAACATTTCACTACCTTCCATATCTTTAGATTTGGAGGATTTTCGACGAAATCTTGTCAAGCGATAACTTTCGGTATAGTCCTGTCTCTTTTTGTTTTTTTATTTGTGTTCTTATACAAATACCAATTTGGCACTCTTCTATTTAGGTAACTAAAAGCTGGCTCTTACTCTAAGAAACAACTTTTCCTTTTTCCACTGAGATCGTCAAACTTAAAGAAAAGAAGGCTTCCTTGGAGGTTAAAGTTAACTCTTTTACTGCAATGAACGATAAGAGCAATGGAGAATGCGAGTGACTAAGAACTTCTATTGAGAGGGTCGAGTCGGCTCTGGAAATGGAAAGACAGACTAAAAATATTTTATTTGACAAGATTTCTGCTCTCGAGTTATTAAAGCAAGATCTCGAGAGTAAATAGGCGGAGATGGTGGCCGATCACACCGACAAACTGAAAAAGAAAGATGATGCACTTTCAAACGCAAAGCGGATAATTCATGAAGCCAAAAATAGGATCTTTGAATATTTGAAGACACATTTCCCAAAGGTAGCATTGGAATACTAGGAAGACGCTCTTTATCTTGCATACTCTGACAACTTCCACACGTATCCTATAATCGAATTCCATTTTATCGACCGCTCCATTCATAATAAGGTTATGGAAAGAAATAGGGAGTTGAAGTCTTTAAGAAAGACAACACAAAGCTCAAGGATCTTTTGCATATTGAGGACCTGTCTAAAGATTTCGATGAAGAAGATATAGTTATTGCTGCAGATGATGAAGACGAGAATGATAATGACTTTGGTCTCGGTGGTGGAAGCCGTCATGATGACTTTGATAAAGACGGTGGCAAGCCACCTCCTACCGCTGGTGGTTCTCATGGTCTTAAGGGAACAAACCCTGATCTTTCAGGCACCCCTATTGCTCAAGATCTAAAAGAGTTCTTCACCAAGGAGGTGGCTCTTCTAGGCAAAAAAAAAATGGAGCAACCCCTTCAATTTGACATTCCCGCTTCTTAGGTATGGCTCACACTTTTGAAGTGTTCTCTTCCTCCTTCAATTTATAGTAATTAGTTTCCTGTAATATTATATAAACGAGGAAAAGTCTTGCCTCACACTATAAGGAAAAGTTAGATAGAAAACAGAGGGAAATTACTTTGTCATGTTTAGAGCACAAAAGATTATTGAAAGATTATAATGCCTTATCACAAAAATATCATGATCTCAACGAAAGTGCTTCTAAACTTATATTTTTAGTGAACATGAAGTTGCACCAAGATTGAAAGCAGCTCGGATCCGAAGAGAGACAACTCTAGAAGAAAATAAGGAGTTGATGACTTTGTTTTGGATGCTGATTGAAGATAGGGACATTTAATAGATTTCATGTATAAAGTTTATAACTAATTTGTGACAACAGATTTTTCCTTCCTAGGGGAGTTTAGTGGTGGTTTACTTCGATGTCTTCACAGACACTGCTTGGACGAATATGGGACTTACTTACATCTTGGGGCTTGCTGGAACCGGCCAAGTGTTCTTTTAATTCCTAGGGACTTACCCTCAGAGAAGCTTAAATAAAGACAAATTTGTTACTGAATTATTTAAAAGGTCAGTATTGTATGAACATGAGGAATACTTGTAAAACATAATATCATGGATGTGTACTTTCGGTGATAACTTCTATTATCTATTGTTGTCGATAATTTTTATATTATGGCAGAACCTTGTTTTTCGCAAAGATATCATTTCAGACACTTTCATTATCTAGATTAAAAAGGGAATTTTCAACGAAATCATCATATAAATTTGGAAGGAATCACCTCCTAGGAGAGCTAAGGAGTATTTACATGAAATACCCTCAACTTCCTTTTGACTTTTCGGGTGATGAACAAGAAGTAATTTTAAAAAGATTTAGGATCAAACATGTTGAACTGATAGGTAATATAAAAAATAGATTTTAATGATATGTAGGACCAAAGTTTATAATCTTAGACATGTGTGTTATCAAAACAGTTAAAGCTTGCTAGGGTAATTTTTGTGTAATGGACCTTTCTGGAAAAATAAAATGTTATCAACGTTACTCTTTTGAAAGTAAGATTTTATGCATAATTACATCTCATTTAGTAAATAGGGAGTTCATCGCAAAACCTCCCAAATTAGGGATGAATCACAAATGGTTGCAGAGCGGAGGGATATTCTAGGATAAGTGCCTGCTATAACCCAAGAAAGAACGATTTTACTTTAGAATTTGACCGTAGCATTTGAATGAAACGGTGGTTGTTTTAAAAAGCCAATTAGAGGAATAAGATAGAATCATTCTCGGATTAAAGAAATATATAAAGACCAAACCATCTACTGATTTTGATGAAGATTTGGGTGGACTGTACCAGCGGATAGCCAATATTGAAATTGAACTTGATAATGCAAACACAAGCTGTAAAGCTTGGAAATTTTCTTTAGGGAATATTCCCATCATAACTGTGCCCCAGCTTCCCAAGGCCATGACTGAGCCCAAAACCTTAGCTTTTGAAAAATATTCTCAATTGAAAAACTCCACTCGTGAGTTAGATGAATTAGATGTTTCCGATTGGTGCAGAAAGGTGATAGATGAAATTAAGGGTTACTAGGATACAAAACTAAATGAGGCCACATTTCGATGCATTAATTATTACATCTCTCGGATTAGACAATTACAGGAGGTGAGACATGACTTACGAAAGAATGTCTTCAATTTGGAGAAGGAAAAAAAGACCCTAAGAGCTATGTGTAGAGCTTTCAATAGGGCTATGAAACTTCAGATTAAACCCCTAGACTACCCTGATGATATTAGTAAAAAGAGACGAAAGCTTAACGAACTTTTAGGTATTGCGATTCATCACGCCATCAACCCTCCTTTACCTGATGATGTGGAGGCATAGAGTATTTGATGTATTTGTAACATTAGTGCCTAAATCTTTGTGTTGTAATAATTAAGGGAATAGCTTCGTAAAAAAATTCATAAATTGTGTAAATATCACTTGATATGTAGTGGTTGTATGTGTTTCTAGAACATTCCTATCTTAGGAGGCATGCTGCATTGCTCTTGTAATAGAATAATGTGATAATCTACTCCATATATTTTGTCAGAATGATAAGTGGCAACTTTGTGCATATAGGTTAAAAATCTTCCTAAGCAAGATGGAAGATCACAATCTTCGTTTGAAGGCTGTTTAGATAGCAGGCTCGAGGTATCCACTCGATTATTGATTTACGATTCATTTTCAATGAGTAAGAATTAGTGTCTCGCAGATTACGGTATTCAGAGTGCCTTCACTGGAACTAAAGATAAAAGTTCTACAGCCATATTCAGGCATTCATAATAAAGTGCCAGAAGCCCAATTCTAGTGATGATAGATGGAAATCTTGAAACCCAGCTTCAGGTATTAATGATAGAAGACCAGAAATCTAGTTCTAGAAATAATTGGAAGCCTTGAACCATAACCTAGATTTTGGTATTTGATAGAAGACTAGATATCCACATTTGGTAATAATAGAAGTCCCGAACCATAACTCAGATTTAGGTATTTAAGAGGAGACTAGATATCCAAATCTGGTATCTAATAAGTCCCAAACCAAACCCAGATTTGGGTATTTGAGAGGAGACTAGATATCCACATATGGTATTTAATAGAAGTCCCGAACAAAACCTAGATTTGGGTATTTGAGGCTATGTGTGCCAATTCCAGGCTTATTTTCTAAAGCAAAGGTTGTACGTGCTTTATGTCCTCTTCTTTCAGGCTTTTGCCCCTTTTCCATGGGATATTGACGTAACCATAGGCAACTGCGTGCTTAAAGTGCTCATCCAGAGCTTTGTTCCCTTTGCGGGATTAGATGTAAGCAGAGGATGTACGTGCTTACTAAGCCACACTAGGCTCTTGATTGTCAAAATAGAGGATGCATGTGCTTTGTTAGCCACCCTCTGGGATTTTCTGTCCAATGCGCCTGGGTAGCTTATTCTTAAGTAGGGCCCAAGGACTTACCCGACCTCCCTCCATGAGGCTCCTTACCCCTGGCCATCGTAGGCGGTGAAAGGGGCTTAGATGCTTTAACCCAGCCATCGTAGGCACGACTAAAGGCTTACTCTTTTGATGCTCAACCCTGGCCATCGTAGGCAGTGATAGAGGCTTACACATCACCTCCTCCAAGGGTGCCTTAACCTGGCCATCATAGGCGCGGATAAGGGTTTTCGACACTTTATCCTCGCCCTGTCTGATTTGGACGTGGATAAAAGCTTACACTCAATTCCCTCTAATGGGTGCATTATCCAGGCCATCGTAGGAGGAAGTAAGAGTTTTAACTGCTCCATTATGGGGGCGAAGGCTTACACTTTTGATGCTTTAATGTGACCCTTTCTGGTTTGGACACGAATAAAGGCTTACATGTCACCCCCTCCGAGGGGTGCCTTGCCCTAGCCCACTTGGAGTTGACAAGGGTTTTCTACCATCATAAGTAGATGCACCCGTTTCGAGTGGTTCCAAAATTTCAAAGAGTTCTTACCCCTAACCATGTAGACACTATTTCCTCTAGGAGCCCTTTGTCCAATTTGATCAGGTTTTCTTTACATATCTATATAAGTGTCCTTGATTGTATAATTTGATATACATTCCTTCGTGTACCCTGTAGTGGTTAGTTTCATTCCCATTCATCATATGATAGTGGCAGTAAGGCCCTCCTAATTTCCTTTCGTATTTAGGTTTATTGTTTGCTGATGGGAAAAATTTAAGCTCGTGTTTGGTTAGGAAATAGATATTCTCAATTGATGTGGTAAGGTTACAATCCTTAGGTAGTCTTGACTCAAAGATTCTCTTTCTTCGTTGGAACTTATCCCTTTTGTTACTCGACTTTGTTTCTTCATACGTATCTTTGAACCTTCTTTTCAAGGTATCTTGAGAATGAAGCACAATTCTTTTAGACTATTTGTAGGTGAAGTGGTTGAAATCTTCCATTATTCCTTTTTCTAATACAGTTCCTTCAGCATGTGCATGGATGGCTTTTCAAAGGTGGGAGAACATGTTACATTCCGTTGGTTTAGAACCACTTAGAGAGAAGATAGGGGTTGCTCCAACGTGGATAGTGTTAATGCTACAATGATCAGGATTGTATTGCTCCACTTCCCTTTTCATATTTATGAATCATAAAGCTTCCATTTTTAACCTTTGTTCTTCCATCATTCTTGAGTTAGTAACATCTAATGTTGCCATTTACAATTCGAAAGATCCTTGTAGAGACCTTTTACCCATGGTCTTGCTTCTTTAAAGCTTAGTACAACTGGGACGGAAAAACCAAAGATGTGGTAGGTTATCCAAAGGATCAGAGATTTAAGCCCTCCTTCTAACGCCAAAATGTGAGCGATATTTTTTGTCAACACTAGAAATAAGGTTTAGGTCATGGACCTAGGGTAAATAAGAGATTATTTAGTTCCTACAAGCATGATCTAGTTCACCTTTTACTAGAAATCAAGGTCTTAATCCCAAAGATTAGTTACTCTTTCTTCAGAGTGGTGAGTATCATGCTTACAAGACTCAAGGACCAATAATTACCTTGGGATAAGGGTTCCCTAAGCTCAAAACAAGTTAGGTAGTTAAACGACTTATGGAAGGTTATTTTGGTGATTAGGCTTATGTGTGTAGCTTTTTCTTGGGAATGCAATAGACAAATAAATGACGTAAGCGGTAATAAAAAGCATTAAATTGATCACAAGTGTTGATTCTCTCTTTATTGATCATTTGTGCGAGTACGTAGAAGTTTCTAACTAAAATCCCCAAATCGATTGACAAATTAGGGTTTGCTCTCTAAGAAAATGATTACAAATTTAAGAACGAGAAAAGTCCCATCAAAATGAGACCCCTGGTGTCTTGTTTATAGACAAATTGGCCCTATTTCGGTTGCGGTTAGCAGAAGCCCTGTTTAGAGCGCTTTCGACTCCCGTGATGCCATCTGGTATTGGACTGTACCAGTGGCCCTCAATGCCGGTTTATGGGGTTCAGTCCTCTTTTGACTTTGAGCATTGTTATCGATTTCATTTTTCTTATGAAGTTGGTGCCGCCTCCATGCAATGTATCGATATCAATCAAATTGGTATGGATAGCTCCTTAGCTGCTTTCGGTTTAGATAGCAAGCCTTTATTTCGATAGCAAGTTTTCATTGCAATACTGAATCCAACAATCATGACTTCGTATTTTGCATAGTTGTTAGTGGCATGGAAGTCGAGCTTCAGAGAATAACAGATCGAGCATTCCTCAGGAGCAACGAGCACGACTCCGGCGCTGGAACACTAACTGTTAGATGCTCTATCCACGAATAGTTTCCATTGAATGTTCGGAGGCTCACTATATTATGTAAGAGGTTATTCGGAGATTTTGAACCTCGTTATGAAATCTGCAAGGGATTTTACAAGGATGGCTCATCAAGGAATGAAGGTGATCTCAAATTGGCTCAGACATATATTCCGCTTCAAAAGTTTCCTAGATGCCTCAGGTCATTGCAGGACCTGTCGTAGTGGCCGGTCAATGTAGATTTTGATTGGATGGGACTGAAAGTAGGGCCTTAGCTTCTGGGAAGAGATCAACAGGTAAAAAACAAGCTTCTCGAGTTTCGGGTAGTTCTTTTCTGCTCCTATCAGTCTCTTTGTGATACCCCACATCCGTTAATGTCACTCGTTAAGAGAATGCATTAAGTTTCGTGAAGCGTTATAGGTAAACAGAAGCAGAAATATTACAAGACAGACATAAAATAACAGCAAAATTTAAAATTTTATTTAGCAGAAAACATTGTGGTTCAAAACATAGTTACATCATGAGTCTGAAATATATAAAACAAAGTACATCAACTTAAAATTTCTGTCTTGTACTAAAATCATCAAAGTACAATAAACATGAAAAGAGCATAATCCCCAAATATCGCTATAGTAGAAAAGGTACGAAATCAAGCAGTACGTCTTAGCAGCTCCAAGCAGAAGGAAAGAAGAATCCTGATCAAGCTCGAGTATTCCCACCCTGAGAACTTGGGAGGGAACGAAAAAGAAAGAAGGGGAAACAAAATAGGTCTGACATAAGTCTGACGAGTCCAGTTACTTTTAGCATATAAATAAGTAAAAGCATCATGACATGCATATAAATTGGATAAGAGAGATAACAACATATAAGGCAGGTATAAAGGTAAATAGGATAAATCGAATGGAACATACATGTATAGCGCTTCCTAATACTTTTCCCTACACCAATACTAGTATCTTATTAACAAGATGATCCCTAAGAAGTACAAGATGGTAGACTTAGGTGTACTTCTAGTGGGAGGTTTTACCCCATACAATAACAGTCAGTCCAACTGAACATACCGGTGTTACCCCTAAGGATAATAATGGGATCCTAAACAGGAGAGACTTGATGTACACTAATTACTAACCCAATCGATCGTCTCCCTACTTCGTAGATACCCTGTGCTGGCCCTACGGTAGGATGTATCACTTCCTAAAGTGACAACCCTTCGTTTTAGGATGTGTACAACAATATCTACCGATGTCACGGCATCTTAGCCTCCCTTGTCCAGACCCATGCACACACATGACCCCATCGGAATGCGCCTCCCACACCATCCCCTCTTCTGGATCTCATTCAATCAGCCCAGTAAGCGTGCCCCAACTCCGACCTTGTTCGGAGTACTTGTTTGATACCTATATATGGGTTATTGACAGAAATGGGTCCCACACACAAGATGATTCAAGCTTCCCCCTAAGTTTGCATCCCCACTACTAGGATTTCCACAGGTTATGCCGTACCAGTGTAAAAAGATTGCATAACACCACAGGTTAAGTTTGTGGGCCTATACATAAACATTACCCACTACCCCAAAATATACTTAACCCTCCCACTGTTTCAAGTGACTTTACTTAACCCTACTCAAGTTAACATGTTCATGTAATCCCTATGGATTCAAATTGGTTAATCTTTCAAGTTCATTACCATATATTCATTTATGGTTATAATGCGCTAGACCTCCCACATTAAGTCTACAACTTATAGATGCTGGATATGTCGAGCGGGTCCAGGCTGACTTCTTCCACAAGTCGGACTTAACCTCAAGTTTTAGCTCGTTATGTGTTTATGCACTTTGACCCCTTACATTAGATTCACCGCTTGTGATCGTTGGATATGCCGTTCGGGTCCGGGAAGACTTCTACCACAAGTGTGATCTAACCTCGTGTCTAAGCGCGGTTACAGTCCCTAATAACTGTAAATCTAGGCATTTTCATTATTATCCAATTGCTCCTATTTCATTATAGGTTTTCATGCCCCTTTTCCATGTCATATTTATCATGTATCATATGCCCTAAATTAAGATCTTTAATCACAGTTTGTTTTATACCCCAAATCCATATTCATGTTTTCAATTCAAGTAGTGCCCAAATTTCCCAATACAAGTTATGCCCCAATTTTAACATTTTCCCCCTCGTTCCCAATTTCACGCATTCGCATATTTCAGCGGTGTGCCTAGGCTCGTGCAACAACTCTGAATTTTTGGGGCCAATTTAAAATTATTATTTTAGAAATTTTAATGAATTCAGAATATTTAAAATAATTTATTTTAAGTAATAACGACTAAAAATTTATTTCAATTGAAGTTAAAAAGAATAAATCTTATTTAATTATAAAAGGAGTTTAAAACAGCGCTGCAGTTTGAAAATTTGATTTTGAACTTTGACTGAATGTACAGGATTCAAAATAAATCAGAATTGAGCGAAACAAGAAATATTTAATTATGTTTAATCATATCTTTCTAACGAATCTGAAAAATTGAAATTTCACTTTATAATTTGGAAGTTATGTCCAGTTTAAAATTTAGAAAAGTTGCTGTAGAATTTATATATATTTTAATATTATATATTGGCCTTAAAAATAGTCATTTTACAAACGACCTCTGTTTTCGATGAAACCACTTTTGTTGGAACCAGAATGTCGAATTATTGCTAAGTTTAATTTTCCATAATTTTTTTTTCAAATAAATATGTGAGCGTGGCAAAAGAAAATGTGTTTTGACCATTTCAGTTAAATCGGATCGACAAGAAAATGACCTTTTTTCAAACAGTCTCGGAATTCGACAAAATTAGTTTTGTTAGGACCGTATCGTCAAAACATAACTAGAAATAATTTTTCCGGAATTTTTAGAGTCCGTATGTGGCCCCGGTGAATATATTTGTACGGTTGAATTTAATATTAAATGTAAACACTTTAAATTAAAGGAAACTGGGTCAAAACAGTCGTTTGGGCCTGCGAGACATAGCAAGATGAGTCCGGAATAGGGGTAATTGGGTAAGAACGACAGTCGTTGGGCCTAATTCTGAGTTAGTTGCTAATCGGGCCTTAATTGGGTTGATTAGGAATATAATATTATAAATAAACCAATTAGAAAACCCTAAGACCCTCATCAGAACGTAGCCGCCATCCTTTGAAACCAATGGCCAAAACCATCCGAAATCCTTCCACCAAATTCTCTCTATCTATTAGGAATTAAAATCGATTTCCAACACCAAATCGGAGAGGGAAGTGAGCCCCTCAATCTCAACGGTCATGATCGCGTCATCGTCAACGAAGCGGCCGGAATTCCACCAAGAAGGCAGCAACTTTGGAGAAAAAATCGAGGAGCATGGGACCACCGAATTGGCCAGAACTCCGGCATTGGGGGCGGCAGCAAGAGGTCTTCAGCGTGGCACTTCCGGATCGACGGTCGGGTGAACGCAAGGGGCGTGCGACGTGTGGTTTGGAGCTCGGTGTATGGGTTCACGGTGTTTACAGAGAAACGAGAAAGAAGGAGAAGGGGATTAGAATGTAATTAACTTTAATTATTTATTTAATTAATTATCCATGTAATCAAAAGTTTAGAATCATATAACTTCTTCATACATCAACAGAATCGAACGAAACGAAAAGCGTTGGACTCGTAGTGATGAGATCTACGCAATGGAACTGACGGGAACTGATTTAGAACTCGTCTAAATTTTAGCGAAATGGAAAACTATTGGTGAGAATTCTGATTTATTTAATAATTAAAATTTAATTATTTCTACTGTTATCTAAATCCTTGTCTATACGATTTAATTCAGATTTGCGATGCTAGTTATTTAGAATTTGTTGATTTGTGTTATTCATGATTTGTTGTGTTGATTGATGTTGTATGTTGATATGTTAATTTGATACTTATTGTGTTATAATAAAATATTGAAAATGTCTTATTAGATTTAAAATAATAGTTTTATTATGAAATGTTACGTAAGGATTAAAATATCGTTTTTATTTTAAATGAAATGTTAGACAAGCATAACATGTTTAGTTAAAATATTTTTGTGTAAACAAAAATCACAATTTTAGTTAGGATATTTTTGGTGTAGACAAAATTTACATTTTAGTTTAAAATGTCACATTGGTATAAAATTGGCATTTTAGTTTTTAAAGTGTCAATATTAGGAAAGAACACCATTTTATTTATAAAAAGTGAGAATAGAATAAAAGTACATTTTATGTATGAAGTGTTAAAATAGAACAAAAATACATTTTTGTTATAAATTGACAAAATAGAATATAAACACCGTTTGTGTTAGAAAAACAAAATAGTCACTTTGTTAACTAGAAAAGTTAGAACAACAAAATAGTCATTTTGTTAAATAGGAAAGTAAGAAAAGCAAAATAGTCATTTTGTTAAATAGAGAAGGTTCATTTTTTTGAATTAAAACATGATTTTAAATAAAAAGTAAAGAATAGAAACATAAGAAGATTCATGTTTTAGCATTAAAAACATGAGTACATTAGAAGAATATAAATTGGGTTGTAACCTTCTTTTTAGACAAGAAGAGCATATTTTGTTGTCACCTTTTTTTTTGATAAAAGAAAATAAAAATCACATTTTTGTTTGTAACATGAAACATTTGAAAAGTATGAAAACAAAATATCCATTTTGTTAATTAGAGAATAGAGGGAAATGTTAATATATAAAATTTACTTTTATATGTCATTAGAAATGAGGAGTTTCATTTTTATGTAAAATGTGATAATAGACAATAAAAATTACATTTTTATTGTAGTGTGAAACATTAGAAAAGAATGAACAATAAAAATTACATTTTTATTGTAATATAAAATATTAGAAAAGTGAAGACAATAAATATTACATTTTTGTTGTAATATAAAACATTAGAAAATAGAAAGACAATGGAAATTACATTTATATGAAAAATTTGCCATTAGAAAAAGGGAAATTACATTTGTATGAAAAATGTGACATTCGCAAAAGAAATAACATTTCTATTTTAAATTGTGGCATCAGAGAAAAATAACATTTTAGTTATAAAATGTTAAGATTTAAAAAAATAACATTTTAATTACAAAATGTTAAGATTGAGAAAAATAACATTTTATTTATAAAATGTTAAGATTTAGATAAATAACATTTTAATTATAAAATGTTAAGATAAAAAAAAAATTTAGTTATAAAATGTTAAGATGAAGAAAATATCACTTTTTATTTGTTTTGCTGAGATAGAATTGTCGACAAACAAATATATCACTGTTATATGT
This sequence comes from Allium sativum, assembly GCA_030737875.1. NCBI lineage: Eukaryota > Viridiplantae > Streptophyta > Magnoliopsida > Asparagales > Amaryllidaceae > Allium > Allium sativum. The sequence continues at coordinate 430,854,190 of CM060925.1, read as the reverse complement.
TTTTGTTGAAAGGTTAGAATTGGTTAAACATAATTTTTTTTTTATGTTAATATGAATGGATAGAAAAATGTTTACATAAAAAATATGATATTAGAAAACATAGAAAAAGAACAAATTTAGAGAACACCTTTATTTACATTTCCTTTGTGTGAATAAAAAGAACCTATTTACAGTGAACGTCTTTATTTACATTTTTATGTAAATAAAAAGGAACACATTTACAGTGACACTTTTATTTACTTTTTAGTGTAAATAAAAGCATGATTTGAGCAAGTATATTTTTATTTACATACTTATGGTAAATAAAAATATGAATAGGGAAACGCACAATTTGTATTTGTGAACATGATTAGAAAAAGAAGTATATTTTTATTTGCCTTTTTATATGCAAATAAAAACCATAGAAAAAAAGTACACTTTTATTTGTAAGTTAGTTGCAAATAAAAACATGAATATATTAAGTACATTTTTATTTGCAATTTAGTTGTAAATAAAAACATGATTATAAAAAAAAAGTTGACATTTTTATTTATATGTTAGATATAAATATAAACAAGAATTGAAAAGGGATATTTTTATTTTTATTTTAAATATAAATAAAAACATGGAAATAAAAGGTGCATTTTTATTTACATTTTAGAAGTAAATAAAAACATGAATAAAAAAACTTGAATTGAAAAGTGTATTTTTATTTACATATTAGATGTAAGTAAAGACATAGAAATAAAAAGGGACATTCTAATTTACATTTTAGATGTAATCACAAAGATAGAATCTAATGTTATTTTCAGAATAGAGACAATAAAAAAATTAAAATTAAAGGGTTATATTTTTATTTATCTTTTGATGCAAATGAAAAGGACAAATGTAAAGTGATATCTTTATTTACATTTTAAGGGTAAATAAAAAGAATAAATGTAAAGCTACATTTTTATTGATATTTTATTCAATAAATAAAAAGATTGGAATTAAAAGAAGTATTTTTATTGTCATTCAAAGGACAATAAAAAGAGTAGAAATAAAAGTGATATTTTTATCCTCATTTTAGATACGATAAAGCGAATTGATCTTAGTAGTTGAAATCGCCAAACGATATATATATATATATATATATATATATATATATATATTAAACGAATCGCGCTGCGGTAGTTCGCGATTTGAAATCGTAACTTTAAACGATTATACCGAAGGATCCGACCGTCGGATTTTCCCGAAACTGGAACCGTTCGGACCACTTTGGGAAGATCTTTCCGACAATATAAATTGTGTTAAAATCCAACGGTTAGATTTAGAGAAATGTGTAAAACAAATTTGGGTGAAAACAGCGCCAAGGTCGCCTATTGACTGGAAGCGTCGTTAAATGGAATTTAATTATTTTTATATAAATAAAAATAAAGGTTGATCATTATAAATTAATACCAACGATATGAAATGATTTTTAAATATATATATGCGAGGATCATTTGAAAAGTCTGAGTTCAATCTCATTTCAAATGATCATACGACGATTGAAAGTCGAAGAGTTGAAGACGGTGATTGAAGACCGGCGATCTTCACATCAAATGGACGACTACTGCTGATGCCCGTGATTGGAGTAGCTACCTTAAAGGGGCTACAGTGGTGGCCGTCCGGACGTAGTGTTGATTGTACGGATTTTGCTTTCGCTCGGACCCAGAGCATAAGCTTATAAATGGAATGTGTGTTTGACGTTGAATTTTGTTCTATGTAAATTGATTTCTATTAATTTACGACCGTTGGTGGCAGAGAATTTATTCTCTTGCTTGACACCCTTAGAGGTTGTGTATTAATAGTTATCAATCGCATGGCGTTAATTGTCAACGTGGCACGCCAAGATGAAGATGATCAAGGCTTTGTTGAAAAGAAGGCCTTGTGGTTATAACGTTACTTCGCGAGCCTCACAACCCGGTTGAGTCTAAAACGGGAGAAGGGAACGTAGGGAGAGCATCACGTTTCTTTCTAGCTAGAAGTGGTGTCGGTGCTTAAACTGGCTGATATTTACTTATGTGGATGATGGAATGAGGCGCCTCGGATGTTAGGTCCTATAGGACCGGGAAACGTGTGTTCAGGAATAACTAATCCACAAACCGCAAGTGTGGACCGGCCCTACAGCTATCCAAGGGTTCTCTGCGGGGGATCCTGAGACATTAGCTAGAGTGTCTCGAATCGGTAAGGAGCTCCTCCCTAGCTTTGACTCATGATGGAAACCCAATTTCCAATACGACCTCATGCGGTTTTGATTGTAGAACTAGTATGGCGACATAGTAGGATGGGGTACTATGCCATCTATGATTGATACAATATGATTGAATTGTTTTTGAAACCTATACACACAAATATTAAATCCGTTTTATCGTATCAAGCATCTTTTGATCATTATAAGGTAAAACCCTATCCTCCGGTTTGCGTTGCATTGTGTGATGGGACTTGAGTCTTATAATGGTTTCATTTTTTTTCCAAAAAGCATTGCACTGTTTAACGATTTACTTTAATTATGCACGGCAATCCATTGGAATAAAACCCGTTCCGTGTTAGCGGCGTGGTCCTTGGATTTGCCTTATTACTATTAGTTAAATTAGTTAAGAATTCTCACACCAGTCCCATGACTGACCCGTTGTTTATTTCCACCTTTACAAACTCGGGTGCCCCCTTTCCACACGAGCAGTCGAGTAGTTTGTCTACAGGTTCTTATCTCGAGCAGAATTCTGGATTGAAGCCTAAAGCTGTGTCCAGAGCATAGTTGTCTTCCGCTGCCTTAGTTATTTTATTTCCGCTGCATTGTATTGTATCTGTTACAATTTATCTTCCGCTGTAATTTTAATCGATGTACTCTAATATTCTGTACTCTGATGTAACATTACTGTAATGTAATAAAAGTCTGTTGTTATTGTTCTGATGTTGTTGTATTCCCAAAGTAAACGTGTTCGGGTTTTGAACGGTCTTAGTCGATTTTGCGATCGATCGGGTCGGGCGGAACCCGAGCCGTTACAGTTGGTATCAGAGCTTTGGTTAGCTCAAATCTTTGGGGTACAACTCGTTAGAACTGAACAAAAGGCTCATCAGAGATTGGATTAGTAATATCCAATAAGAATACTATTAGAGATAGGATCAGCAGTATCCTAGAATGAGGAAACTCATTAAAGATGGGGTTAGTAATGCCCTAGAATGAGTTGAGAGTAGCTAGCCTATAATATACGTATTTGTAATTATAATCTATTGTAGAAAATATGATTTTGAATATATAAAAGTTAATCAACTAATGAAAAAAAAGAGAGAATTTAGTCAGTTAATTAAATAACTTTCAGCTTCGTTCCTTTTCGAGGACAAAAAGTTTTTAAGTGGGGGAGACTGTAACAACCCTGAATTTTTGGGACCAATTTAAAATTTTTATTTTAGAAAATTTAATGAATTTAGAATATTTAAAATAATTTGTTTTAAGTAATAACAACTAAAAATTTATTTTAATTGAAGTTAAAACAAATAAATCTTATTTAATTATAAAAGGAGTTTAAAACAGCGCTGCAGTTTGAAAATTTGATTTTGAACTTTGACAGAATGTATAGGATTCAAAATAAATCAGAATTGAGCGAAATAAGAAATATTTAATTCTGTTTAATCATATCTTTCTAACGAATCTGAAAAATTGAAATTTCACTTTATAATTTGGAAGTTATGTCCAGTTTAAAATTTAGAAAAGTCGCTGTAGAATTTATATATATTTTAATATTATATATTGGCCTTAAAAATAGTCATTTTACAAATGACCTCTGTTTTCGACGAAACCACTTTTGTTGGAACTGAAATGTCAAATTATTGCTAAGTTTAATTTTCCAGAATTTTTTTTTTTGAATTAATATGTGAGCGTGGCAAAAGAAAATGTGTTTTGACCATTTCAGTTAAATCGGATCGACCAGAAAATGACCATTTTTCAAACGGTCTCGGAATTCGACAAAATTAGTTTTGTTAGGACCGTATCGTCAAAACATAACTAGAAATAATTTTTCTGGAATTTTTAGAGTCTGTATGTGGCCCCGGTGAATTTATTTGTACGGTTGAATTTAATATTAAATGTAAATCTTTTAAATTAAAGGAAACTGGGTCAAAACAGTCGTTTGGGCCTGCAAGACATAGCCAGATGAGTCTGGAATAGGGGTAATTGGGTTAAAACGATAGTCGTTGGGCCTAATTCTGAGTTAGTTGCTAATCGGGCCTTAATTGGGTTGATTAGGAATCTAATATTATAAATAAACCAATTAGAAAACCCTAAGACCCTCCTCAGAACGTAGCCGCCATCCTTTGAAACCAATGGCCAAAACCATCTGAAATTCTTCCACCAAATTCTCTCTATCCATTAGGAATTAAAATCGATCTCCAACACCAAATCGGAGAGGGAAGTGAGCCCCTCAATCTCAACGGTCATGATCGCGTCATCGTCAACGAAGCGGCCGGAATTCCACCGAGAAGGTAGCGACTTTGGAGCAAAATTCGAGGAGCATGGGACCACCGAATTGGCCAGAACTCCGGCATTGGGGGCGGCAGCGAGAGGTCTTCGGCGTGGCACTTCCGGATCGACGGTCGGGTGAACGCAAGGGGCGTGCGACGTGGGGTTTGGAGCTCAGTGTATGGGTTCACGGTGTTTACAGAGAAACGAGAAAGAAGGAGAAGGGGATTAGAATGTAATTAACTTTAATTATTTATTTAATTAATTATCCATGTAATCAAAAGTTTAGAATCATATAACTTCTTCATACATCAACAGAATCGAACGAAACGAAAAGCGTTGGACTCGTAGTGATGAGATCTACGCAATGGAACTGACGGGAACTGATTTAGAACTCGTCTAAATTTTAGCTAAATGGAAAACTATTGGTGAGAATTCTGATTTATTTAATAATTAAAATTTAATTATTTCTACTGTTATCTAAATCCTTGTCTATACGATTTAATTCAGATTTGCGATGCTAGTTATTTAGAATTTGTTGATTTGTGTTATTCATGATTTGTTGTGTTGATTGATGTTGTATGTTGATATGTTAATTTGATAATTATTGTGTTATAATAAAATGTTGAAAATGTCTTATTAGATTTAAAATAATAGTTTTATTATGAAATGTTACGTAAGGATTAAAATATCGTTTTTATTTTAAATGAAATGTTAGACAAACATAACATGTTTAGTTAAAATATTTTTGTGTAAACAAAAATCATAATTTTAGTTAGGATATTTTTTGTGTAGACAAAATTTACATTTTAGTTTAAAATGTCACATTGGTATAAAATTGGAATTTTAGTTTTTAAAGTGTCAATATTAGGAAAGAACACCATTTTATTTATAAAAAGTGAGAAAAGAATAAAAGTACATTTTATGTATGAAGTGTTAAAATAGAACAAAAATACATTTTTGTTATAAATTGACAAATTAAAATATAAACACCGTTTGTGTTAGTAAAACAAAATAGTCACTTTGTTAACTAGAAAAGTTAGAACAACAAAATAGTCATTTTGTTAAATAGGAAAGTAAGAAAAGAAAAATAGTCATTTTGTTAAATAGAGAAGGTTCATGTTTTAGAATTAAAACATGATTTTAAATAAAAAGTAAAGAATAGAAACATAAGAAGATTCATGTTTTAGCATTAAAAACATGAGTACATTAAAAGAATATAAATTGGGTTGTAACCTTCTTTTTAAACAAGAAGAGCATATTTTGTTGTCACCTTTCTTTCTTTTTTTGATAAAAGAAAATAAAAATCACATTTTTATTTGTAACATGAAACATTTGAAAAGTATGAAAACAAAATATCCATTTTGTTAATTAGAGAATAGAGGGAAATGTTAATATATAAAATTTACTTTTATATGTCTTTAGAAATGAGGAGTTTCATTTTTATGTAAAATGTGATAATAGACAATAAAAATTACATTTTTATTGTAGTGTAAAACATTAGAAAAGAATGAACAATAAAAATTACATTTTTATTGTAATATAAAATATTAGAAAAGTGAAGACAATAAATATTACATTTTTGTTGTAATATAAAACATTAGAAAATAGAAAGACAATGGAAATTACATTTATATGAAAAATGTGCCATTAGAAAAAGGGAAATTACATTTGTACGAAAAATGTGACATTCGCAAAAGAAATAACATTTCTATTTTAAATTGTGGCATCAGAGAAAAATAACATTTTAGTTATAAAATGTTAAGATTTAAAAAAATAACATTTTAATTATAAAATGTTAAGATTGAGAAAAATAACAATTTAATTATAAAATGTTAAGATTTAGAAAAATAACATTTTAATTATAAAATGTTAATATTAAAAAAATAACATTTTAGTTATAAAATGTTAATATGAAGAAAATATTACTTTTTATTTGTTTTGTTGAGATAGAATTGTCGACAAACAAATATATAACTATTATATGTTTTTGTTGAAAGGTTAGAATTGGTTAAACATAAAATATATTTTTTATGTTAATATGAATGGATAGAAAAATGTTTACGTATAAAATATCCTTTAATATGATATTAGAAAACATAGAAAAAGAACAAATTTAGAGAACACCTTTATTTACATTTCCTTTGTGTGAATAAAAAGAACCTATTTACAGTGAACATCTTTATTTACATTTTTATGTAAATAAAAAGGAACACATTTACAGTGACACTTTTATTTACTTTTTAGTGTAAATAAAAGCATGATTTGGGCAAGTATATTTTTATTTACATACTTATGGTAAATAAAAATATGAATAGGGAAACGCACAATTTGTATTTGTGAACATGATTAGAAAAAGAAGTATATTTTTATTTGCCTTTTTATATGCAAATAAAAACCATAGAAAAAGAAGTACACTTTTATTTGTAAGTTAGTTGCAAATAAAAACATGAATATATTAAGTACATTTTTATTTGCAATTCAGTTGTAAATAAAAACATGATTATAAAAAAAAAGTTGACATTTTTATTTATATGTTAGATATAAATAAAAACAAGAATTGCAAATGGATATTTTTATTTATATTTTAAATATAAATAAAAACATGGAAACAAAAGGTGCATTTTTATTTACATTTTAGATGTAAATAAAAACATGAATAAAAAAACTTGAACTGAAAAGTGTATTTTTATTCACATATTAGATGCAAGTAAAGACATAGAAATAAAAAGGGACATTCTAATTTACATTTTAGATGTAATCACAAAGATAGAATCTAATGTTATTTTCAGAATAGAGACAATAAAAAATTAGAATTATAGGGTTATATTTTTATTTACCTTTTGATGCAAATGAAAAGGACAAATGTAAAGTGATATCTTTATTTACATTTTAAGGGTAAATAAAAAGAATAAATGTAAAGCTACATTTTTATTGATATTTTATTCAATAAATAAAAAGGTTGGAATTAAAAGAAGTATTTTTATTGTCATTCTAAGGACAATAAAAATAGTAGAAATAAAAGTGATATTTTTATCGTCATTTTAGATACGATAAAAAGAATTGATCTTAGTAGTTTAAATCGCCAAACGATATATATATATATATATATATATATATATATATATATATATAAATTAAACGAATCGCGCTGCGGTAGTTCGCGATTTGAAATCGTAACTTTAAATGATTATACCGAAAGATCCGACCGCCGGATTTTCCCAAAACTGGAACCGTTCGGACCGCTTTGGGAAGATCTTTCCGACGATATAAATTGTGTTAAAATCCAGCGGTTAGATTTAGATAAATGTGTAAAACAAATTTGGGTGAAAACAGCGCCAAGGTCGCCTATTGACTGGAAGCGTCGTTAAATGGAATTTAATAATTTTTATATAAATAAAAATAAAGGTTGATCGTTATAAATTAATACCAACGATATGAAATGATTTTTAAATATATATATGCGAGGATCGTTTGAAAAGTCCGAGTTCAATCTCATTTCAAATAATCATACAACGATTGAAAGTCGAAGAGTTGAAGACGGTGATTGAAGACCGGTGATCTTCACATCAAATGGATGACGACTGCTGATGTCCATGATTGGAGTAGCTACCTTGAAGGGGCTACCGTGGTGGCCGTCCGGACGTAGTATTGATTTGTACGGATTTGGCTTTCGCTCGGACCCAGAGCATAAGCTTATAAATGGAATGTGTGTTTGACGTTGAATTTTGTTCTATGTAAATTGATTTCTATTATTTTACGACCGTTGGTGGCGGAGAATTTACTCACTTGCTTAACACCCTTAGAGGTTGTGTATTAATAGTTATCAATCGCATGGCGTGAATTGTCAACGTGGCACGCCAAGATGAAGATGATCAAGGCTTTGTTGAAAAGCAGGCTTTGTGGTTATGACGTTACTTCGCGAGCCTCACAACCCGGTTGAGTCTAAAACGGGAGAAGGGAACGCATGGAGAGCAGCACGTTTCTTTCTAGCTAGAAGTGGTGTCGGTGCTTAAACTGGCTAATATTTACTTATGTGGATGATGGAATGAGGCGCCTCGGATGTTAGGTCCTATAGGACCGGGAAACGTGTGTTCAGGAATAACTAATCCACAAACCGCAAGTGTGGACCGACCCAGCAGCTATCCAAGGGTTCTCTGCGAGGGATCCTGAGACATTAGCTAGAGTGTCTTGAATCGGTAAGGAGCTCCTCCCTAGCCTTGACTCATGATGGAAACCCAATTTCCAATACGACCTCATGCGGTTTTGATTGTAGAACTAGTATGGCGACATAGTAGGATGGGGTACTATGCCGTCTATGATTGATACAATATGATTGAATTGTTTTTGAAACCTATACACACAAATATTAAATTCGTTTTATCGTATCAAGCATCTTTTGACCATTATAAGGTAAAACCCTATCACCTGGTTTGCATTGCATTGTGTGATGGAACTTGGGTCTTATAATGGTTTCATTTTTTTTCCAAAAAGCATTGCGTTGTTTAACGATTTACTCTAATTATGCACGGTAATCCATTGGAATAAAACCCGTTCCGCGTTAGCGGCTTGGTCCTTGGATTTGCCTTATTACTATTAGTTAAATTAGTTAAGAATTCTCACACCAGTCCCATGACTGACCCGTTGTTTGTTTCCACCTTTACAAACTTGGGTGCCCCTTTTCCACACGGGCAGTCGAGTAGTTTGTCTACAGGTTCTTATCTCGAGCAGGATTCTGGATTGAAGCCTAAAGCTGTGTCCAGAGCATAGTTGTCTTCCACTGCCTTAGTTATTTTATTTCCGCTGCATTGTATTGTATATGTTGTAATTTATCTTCCATTGTAATTTTAATCGATGTACTCTGATATTCAGTACTCTGATGTAACATTACTGTAATGTAATAAAAGTTTGTTGTTATTGTTATGATGTTGTTGTATTCCCAAAGTAAATGTGTTCGGGTTTTGAATGGTCTTGGTCGATTTTGCGATCGATCGGGTCGGGCGGAACCCGGACCATTACAGCTCGAAGGTATCCTGGCTATAAAATAAAAAGGGAAAAGAAGGAGGGAAAAGAACAGAAATAAGCATAATAACAAGATAGACATATGATGGCAGAAACATGCATAGAAATGAAGACAGAACTGGGAATAATGACAAGATAGGCATATAGGAACAGATCTGATGAAAATGTGATTATAACATGAAAATGAAAATGTGATTATAACATGAAAATGAAAATGTGATTATAACCTGCCCCTATACTAATGCGAAGATCAGGCGGTCTACTGATTCAGTCGACCTCTTTAATGTATTGTATGTTAGTGCCATGAATTCAACATGTATGAAAATAATCTTATTATAACATGTAAGTTTTATATGCTTGCGCAGTCATTCATCCAAATGCAACATGCATATGATGATACACTCACTTCCATCCATGAAAAGAAGAAAAATGCACACACGTCCATATGCAGTATGAGAGTGATTGAGCCGATATAGTGCCTAATGTGTGTGTATATGCATCCACGAGCAACCACTAGCAAACACTAGCAAACACTTGCATCCAACAAACATAACTTGTCTCAAACACATGTTTACATCCATGGGATTCCTACCTAAAGGACGAAGATTCGATCAATAGGATATACTTAAAAAATAGAAACAAGCATGAATAAAACTTTGGAAAAGAAGTTAAGAACATACCCTTGAAAAGAAAATGCTACAAAGCGCGAATCTTGTCTTCAGTCTCCCAAGTTGCATCCTCTTGGTTATCTCCCCACTGAACTTTCATCAACTTGACCTCTCGGTTGCGTAGCTTCTTAACCTCCGATCCAAGAATACAGGTAGGAACTCGTCCAACCGTCGCCTCCCGTTCTATGTCTACTTCCTTAAACATACTCAGTTCAACTACTCTGTAGTGTCATGCAAAAACTTCCGTAAATGAGAAACGTGGAAAACGTCATAAACGCTGGACAGTCACTCTAGTAGCTTTACTCTATAGGCCAATTGGCCAATCCTTTCTATTATGGGAAATGGCCCTACAAATCTTGGTGCTAATTTCCCTATAGATCCCAAACGAACTACATTCCTCAACGGTGATACCTTAATGAGGACCATATCTTCCACCTCAAACTCAATGTCAGTCCTCCTCTTATCTACGTAGGACTTTTGTCTGTCCTGAGATGTCTTCATGCGTCGACGAATAAGATCAATCTTCTATGAAGTTTCCCCAACCATCTCAGGTCCAAGTATAAGCCTTTCTGTAGATTCCCACCAACAAGTTGGTGATCTACAGGGTCGTCCGTATAATGCTTCGAAGGGTGCCATGCCAATACTAGCTTGATAAATGTTTTTGTCGGCAAACTCTACTAAAGGAAGATGCTCTTCCAAAGTCCCTTCGAAGTCTAGGATACACGGCCTTAAAAGATCCTCAAGAACTCTATTCACCCTTTCCGTCTGTCCATCGGTTTGTGGGTGATAAGCTGTGCTCAAACATAACTGTGTACCTAATGCTTCTTGCAAGCTCCTTCAAAATTCACTGGTGAAAATGGAGTCATGATCACTTATGATACTAGAAGGTACTCCATGAAGACGGACTATCTCTCAAACGTAAACTGCTGCCAACCACGTTGTCGTCCTCTTACTCTTAACATGAACGATATGAGCGCTCTTAGTAAGTCTGTCTACTATAACACAAATACTGGTGTTGCCTTTCCTCGATCTATGCAAACCGTCAATGAAATCCATTGAGATGCTTTCCCACTTCCACTATGGGACCTCGAAAGAATGAAGTAAACCACCAAGCTTCTTTTACTCAGCTTTGACTTGCTGGCAAACCAAGCATCGAGAAACAAACTCTTCCACATCTTTCTACATCCCATCCCAAAAGAAAACCCTCTTCATGTCCCTATACATCTTATCACCACTTGGATGAAAAGTCATCCTAGAGTGGTGAGCCACCTCAAGGACTGTCTTCAAGAAACTCCCGACTTGGGGAACACAAAGCCTTCCATCTTGTCGCTACCACTCTCTATCGTCTGTCGAATATCTATTGAGGTGACTAGAAGTTTGCCCGCTACCGAGCCTATCCAAGATGTCTGGAATTTGTGGATCCTCTCGCTGCAAAGTTCATTTCTTACCCAAAAGAGTAGGTCATAACTCTAGTGATGCGAATAAACCAGGTATAAACTCGGTGGAGGGTCTAAAATCAAAAGTCAATATGAACTCCAAGCTTTTCCTCTCCACAAACAAAGGACTTAAGGTCATCCTCTGCCTACTCAATGCGTCTACCACCACATTACCCTTGCCAGGGGTATAAGAAATCTCGAAGTCATAGGATGCTAGGAACTCCATCCATCTTTGCTGCCTCAAATTGAAATCCTTCTACGAGAACAAGTACTTGAGAGATTTATTATTAGTGTACAACTCGAACTTTTCTCCAAGCAAATAATGACGCCAAGTCTTAAGAATGAATACTATGGCGGCTAGCTTTAAGTCATGGGTAGGGTAGTTATTTTCAAGAACTCTTAGCTGTCTACCTCCATAACATACTACCCTTCCCTCTTGCATCAGAACAACACCAAGACCTGCACCACATGCATCAGTGTATAATGTGAATACTTTGTTCCCATCGGGTAAGGCTAAGACTGGGGCTGTTCTCAGAGCCCTCTTCAATCGCTGGAAAGTATCGTCATACAACCCAAGAAAATGTCAGATTCTTCTTTGTCAGCCTGGTGAGTGGGGCTGATATCTTTGCAAAGTCCTTAATGAACTTCCTATAATAGCCCGCAAATCCAAGACAACTTCTCACCTCCGTTGCATTCTTTGGGATCTGCCAATCTTAAACTTCAACTACCTTCATTGGATCTATTGCTATCCCATCTTTAGAGACCATATGCCCTAGAAATCTCACTTCTTTTCTCCAAAAATGAAATTTGGATAATTTCTCCTTAAGGTGGTGCGCATGGAGAGTTTTCAAAACCTCCCTTAAATGTGGGGCTTGTTCTTCCTCGCTCTTCGAGAAAATCAAGATGTCATTAACAAAGATCGCAACGAACTTATTTAGAAACTCCCTAAACACCTTACTCATCAAATCAACAAAATAGGCGGATGCATTCGTGAACCCAAAAGGCATAACAAGCCACTTGAATAAACCATATGGAGTTCTAAAAGCGGTCTTGTCTGTACTGTCCTCGGCTACCCTTAACTGATGAAACCCCGTGGCCAGGTCTAACTGAGAGAAAACAGATGCACCAATGAGCTGGTCAAACAGATCAACTATCCTCGGAAGAGGGTGCCTATTCTTCTTGGTGAGTTTATTCAACTCTCTATAGTTCGCACATAAGCGAAGTGAACTATCCGCCTTAGTTTTGAATACTACTGGAGCACCCCATTCAGCTATGCTTCGCCTAATAAACCCTTTCTCAAGTAGCTCCTCTACTTGCTTGCTAAGCTCCCTCCTTTCTCTTGGAGCTATATGGCGCACAGGCAATGCAACTGGCTTTGCATTGTCCACCAAGTATATACGGAAATCAATCTCATGCCTTGGAGGTAATCTCCGAATCTCATCAAAAACATCAGAATACTCAAAGACAACTGGTACACATCGCAGATCATCGATAGATGCATCAGGCGACACTAGGAACCTAAGCATTACAGACCGCTTAGGGTCACAAGAAATCTCGAGGGTCCTCCTATGGCAAGTGAAAAATCTAATGACCCTCCTTTGACAATCCCAAATGGCGCCATACATGGCTTGCCAGTCCATCCCTAGAATCAAACCATAGCCCATGAAACCAAGCACATATGCATCGCACTCAAACTGATGCCCAACATAGATATTCTCAATCCCCGAGAAATCATAGACAGATGAGCCATACCCCCAATGGGGTTTGAGACAACAACGGGACCCAAACCATACTAGTACTAAGGTGCAGAGACTCAACCACAGAATCAGATATAAAAGAATGCGAAGCGCACAAATCAAAAAGAGTTCTAATAGGATGATTGGAAAGAGAAATCAAATCTTCAACGAAAACATTCCTATCTCTGTCTAGCGCACTGGCCATGAGAGAATGCACATGCCCTCCCGAAGGACCTGCCTTTTGGCCTTGTCCTTGTTTCTTTGGCACTCCTTTGAAAAGTGTCCGACCTCTCCACAATTGAAACAAGAATTCTTCTTTCTTTTGCCATCCTTGATCAAATGACCCTCGCGCCCGCAATTATGACATTTCCTCTTATCTTTATCCTTGCCGTCCTTTCCACCCATCTTTTATTGTTGCTATTGTCCTTTCTTTGGCCACATTTTCTTATTTTGTGTTTCCTCCATCTCAGCTTCTTTCTTTTCAACTTTATCTTCCTTGTGCATTAATGCCATATCAACGAGCTTCTAAAAAGTAGCTCCCGTCGGAGTATGACACACAACCAACCCATGAAGGGGATCATTCAATCCTCTAGCAAACCTCAGAGCTTTCTTGTGCAAGGTATTCACTAGCACCAAACCAAACCTTGCCGATTGATTGAATTTACTACCATACTCTTTCACAGACATGCTTCCTTGCTTAAGCGCCAAAAAACTTTCCATTTGCATATATTTCTTGGCTTGGGAAAGAAACTTCAATTCAAACCTCTATCAGAAGTCATCCCAAGTATCCACTGGGGGTCCCGCTCGCGTCATTTCCTACTAGAACAAAGCCTCATCTTTCAGCTGCCAAATGACCAATTAAATCTTCCTACGATCGTCCACTTCGAAAATCCCAAACAAGTCCTCCATCTCATTGAGCCACTTCCTTGCTTCTACGAAAGTCTCGGTTCCTAGAAATGGCTTTCCACCCATAGCACATAAGTCCTTGCAGATCTTAGAGAAACTATCTTCTCGTGGAGGAGGTGGAACCACAGCTACAACTAGGGGAAGGGAGCCTATTTGGCCTCCGGTAGGTGTCGTAGCCTCCAGATACCTATAGAACCAACCAGGTATCTGTACGCACTCAGGAATATTAGGTTCCCCAGACATGCTGAAAAGAAAAGTAAAAAAGGGATTCAAATAGAGAATCAGAAGTTATATTATAACTTTGGGGAATATGTTTTTCAAAATAGACTTTTCTTTTGAAAATGCTTTCTTTTAAAACCTTTTTGAAAACAATTTTCAAAATCTTTTATCTGATCTGGTAACCTTTAACTCAGATACCAAGTGTGACACCCCACATTCGTTAATGTCACACGTTAAGAGAATGCACTAAGTTTCGTGAAGCGTTATAGGTAAACAGAAATATTACATGACAAATATAAAATAACAGTGAAATTCAAAATTTTATTTAGCAGAAAACATCGTGCTTCAAAACATAGTTACATCATGAGTCTGAAATATATAAAAACTAGTACATCAACTTAAAACTTCTATCTTGTACTAAAGTTATCAGATTATAATAAACATGAAAAGAGCATAATCCCCAAAAACATAGCCATAGTAGAGAAGGTACGAAATTAAGCAGTACATCTAAGCAGCTCCAAGTAGAAGGAAAGAAGAATCCTGATCAAGCTTGAGTATTCCCACCCCAAGAATCTGGGGGGAACGAAAGAGAAAGAAGGGGAAACAAAATAAGTTAGACATAAGTCTGGTGAGTCTAGTTACTTGTAGCATATAAAGAAGTAAAAGTATCATGATAGGCATATAAACTGGATAAGAGGGATAACAGCATATAAGGCAGGTATGACAAGGTAAACAAGATAAACCGAATGGAACATATATGTATAGCGCTTCCTAATACTTTTCTCTGCACCAATACTAGTATCTTATTAACAAGATGATCCCGAACAAGTACAATATGGTAGACTTAGGTATACTTCTAGTGAGAGGTTTTACTCCAAACAATAACAGGCAACCCAACTGAACGTACCGGTGTTACCCCTAAGGATAATAATGGGCTCCTAAATAGGCGAGACTAGATGTACCCTAATTACTACCCCAATCGATCGGCTCCCTACTCCGTAGATACACTGTGCTGGCCCCACAGTAGGATGAATCACTTCTTAAAGTGGAAACCCTTCGTTTTTAGGATGTGCACAGCCATATCTATTGATGTCACAACGTCCTAGCCTCCCTTCTCCGGACCCATGCTCGCACATGACCCCGTCGGAATGCGCCGCCCACATCGATCGTCCCCTCTTTTGGATCTCTTACAATTAGCACAGTAAGCGTGCCCCGAGTCCGACCTAATTCGGAGTACTCGTTTGATACTTATATATGGGTTATCGATTGAAACGAGTCCCATACACAAGATGATACAAGCTTCCCCCTAGGCTTGCATCCCTACTATAAGGATTTCCCTAGGTTATGCCATACCAGTGTAAAAAAATTGCATAACCCCACAAGTTAAGTTTGTGGGCCTATATATAAATATTACCCACCAGCCCAAGATATACTTAACCCTCCCATTGTTTCAAGCAAGTTTACCTAACCCCTACTCAAGTTAACATGTTCATGTAATCCGTATGGATTCAAACAGGTTAAGTATTCAAGTTCATTACCATATATTCATTTATGGTTACAATGCGCTAGACCTCCCACATTAAGTCTACAACTTATGGATGCTGGATATGCCTGGAGGGTCTAGGTAAACTTCTTCCACAAGTCAGACTTAACCTCGTGTCTTATCATGTTACATGTTTATGCACTTAGACCACTCACACTAGATTCACCGCTTGTGGTTGCTGGATATGCCGATTGGGTCTCGGCAGACTTCTACCACAAGTGTAATCTAACCTCGTGTCTAAGTGCAGTTACATTCTCTAATTACTGTAAATCTATGCATTTTCATTATTAACCAATTATTCCTATTTCATTATAGGTTTTCATGCCCATTTTCCAAGTCATATTTATCATGTATCATTTGCCCCAAATTAAGATCTTTAATCACATTTTGGTTTATGCCCCAACTCCATATTCATGTTTTCAATTCAAGTTATGTCCAAATTTCCCATACAAGTTATGCCCCAATTTTAATGTTTTCCCCCCTTGTTCCCCATTTCATGCATTCGCATATTTTAGCGATATGCCTAGGCTCGAAGGTAGCCTGGCTATAGAATAAAAAGGGAAAAGAAGGAGGGAAATAACAGAAATAAGCATAATAACAAGATAGACATATGATGGTAGAAATAGGCATAGCAACAGAATAAGCATATAGTGACAGAATTGGGCATAATGACAAGATAGGCATATTGGAACAGACCTGATGAAAATGTGATTACAGAACTAATTAGGCATAGTGAAATGATTAAGTAACTAGCGTAATAGGGACATCATAAATAGGCATGATGAGATCTAAATAGTGAATCAGATGTACAAATAATGGCAGAGCTGTTATGATTCAGATTGCTCAATAGGCATAGGCTTAGATCTAAACTTATAGGCATGTCAAGATTACATTTTAATTATTTCTACCTAAAATTAACATAGACTCACTATGATTGGATCCAATAAACAAAAGAATAATTGCAGATGTAGAAGTACAGATCTCCGAACTTGTTTAACTCTTGTTGTAGAAAAAGAATAGGCTATTTCAATCTAGGCAGAGGAAGCATCTAGTTCTCCATTATTTTTGAATGAATAAAACAATGAGAATGAGATCTTATTTATAGCCTAGGTTGAACAAATATAGCCAAGAATTTAGCCCACATACGCAGTAATGAATTTCGCCCGAATCTGGGGGGTGTCGACACCGCCCTTATGGCGTCGACCCATGGGTCAATACCCCTAGGGTATGTCGACCCCAACGGGCGGATTTCCCTCCCCTCCCCAAACATCCCGCTTCTGGTTTTGAATCATTTTGAACGGTTTTGACTTGGTTATTTATATATATGTGCGTGTATATATATCTTATGTGTATACAAATTTCCAACCTTAATATCTTCTTCATACGGTGTTCATTTTACGCAAACTTGGTATTTATCTTAAGCAAAATTACAAGACGAATGCAATGGCTCAGTCTGTTTTACTTAATTCCAAATATTTAATAAAGTATTTCTTAGTTTATCATCTTAATGCGTTATAAAATTACGAGGTGTTACACTCTTGCTAATGTAGTAAACGGACCGTTGGACATGATCTTCGATGCGCACAAGTGCCGAGCTAATTGACTGCACAGAAACAACCAAATAGAGATATAAGACTTCGTGATCCATGGGCTTTGATAAGACAGGTGGCCGCTCTAATAGGTCTCGGAATGCATTAACGCACTCTGGTGTTCACGTGAAGTTGCGCTTCCCTTTTCTGAGCAAGTTAAAAAAGGGAGTGCATTTGTTAGTAGCTTTAGAGATGAATCGATTTAGGGCGACCACTTTCTCGTTTAAGCTATGGACATCCGTGATGCTCCGAGTGGCTTGGATATCCCGGATAGCCTGGATTTTTTTCTGGATTAGCTTCAATGCCCCGTGAATTGACAATGAAACCCAATAATTTTCCCGATGCAATGCCGAAAGTGCATTTCAAGGGATTGAGATTCATGCCTGTTTACGGAGGACACCAAACACTTCGGTGAGGTCACTAATGTGGTTGTTCGATACCCTCATTTTCATGACAATATTGTCCACGTAAACCTCCATGTATCTCCCGATCTGGTCGTTGAACATGTGGTTGTTCAGTCTCTGATAGGTGGCTCCGACATTCTTGAGACCGAAGGGCATGACAACATAACAGTAGAGCCCAACCTCGGTTATGAAAGAAGTACGATCCGGATATGGAAGTTACATTGGAATCTTATTGTAGCTTGAGTAGGCATCCATAAAGCAGAGAAGCAGGTAGCCGGCGGTTGAATCAACAAGTTGGTTGATCTTTGGAAGTGGGAAGTTGTCCTTTGGACATCCATTGTGCAAGTCCGAGTAGTCAACACATATTCGCCAATTACCATTTACTTTCTTGACCAAGACTGGGTTGGAGACCCATTTGGGGCAGAGGACATCACGATGAAGCTATTATCAAGTAGCCTATCCACCTTCTCTTTAAGTGCAACCGATCTTTCGGTTCCTAAAATTCGACGTTTATTTTATTGGAAGATGCTTCGGGTCGATGATGAGCATGTGGCAAGCGATTCCTTAGTCGATGCCACATATGTCAGAGTGGTTCTAATCAAATACATCGAGGTTGGACCTTAAGAAGTCAATGATCTTTTCCTTTATTGTGGGTTGGAGTTGCAATCTAACTTTCAAGACTTTTATCGGGTCGGCGGGGTTGGTTGGAACATCCACCGTTGGTTATACCGGGGCAGCCCTCTCAAAATCGGGCTCTTCGTTTTCTTAGGATCAAGATCGTTGGAAATATGACAGTGGCTCTGGAGCCAGGACTCAAACACCTTTGAATTTTATGCGGAGACGGTCTTGAGGCAAGAGGGTTGAGCACTATCTTGCTTATCCCCTTATTGACGGCATTCTTCCATTCGATGAGACATCAGGTTCTAGCAGTCACTTAGTCGCCCTTGATTGTGGCGATCCCATTCTCGGTCGGAAATTTCATGATAAGGGACCATGGTGACATGCAGACTCGAAATTTTGCAAGGAATGGATGATCGAAGAATACATTGTATGGAGAGATGACATCGATCACTACGAAGGTAAGGATTCGGGCCAAGCTTCGATCCCCTTCTTTAAGTTGAACTGAGAGATCGACTATACCTATAGGTTGGTTGGAAGATTTATTGAAGCTGTGGATGTGGCATGGCAGGGCTTCAAGTCCTTGGCCTCAAGTTTCAGTTGGTCGTAGGCCAACTTGAAGATGATGTTGACTGAGCTTTTTGAATCGATGAGGATTCTTAGAAGGAAAGCAGGGACTATTTGAGCAGAGATGTCGAGAGGGTCTATAATTGGAATTTCAATTCCCATAGACTCTCACTCGCGGAAGACGATATCGTCTCATATTATCTTCTGGAGCTTGTCGGGGGTAGATTCGTCCAAGGAAGAGCACGATTCATAGCTGGCATGCTTAATGAAGTTGGTATACTCCTCCATCCTTCGGAAACTTTCACGTGTAGGGTAAGGTTCATTGCATATAATGTTGATCAGGATGCTACATGGTCTCTGATTGGACCGCCCTAGGGCCGCATTAGCTAGAGGGATAGCAGGCGTTGAAGGGCACACAGTTGCTTCAGCAGGAGCAGGATTCTAAACGTACTATTCCATACGTTCGTCACGGATGAGCTTTTTGGTTGCATCTATGAGGTGGCGACAGTCGTTGGTGTTGTGCCCAAGCATATCATGGAATCTAGGACACTTGCCGGATTTTTTCTCATGGTCAATAAATTCCTTGGTGTTGGGTATCGTATACTGTAGAGTGTTACAAGTCTCTAATTAGATTGCCTCCAACTCTCGGTTGAGTGGAGTGTAGTTCTTTTAATTGGGATAGAGGTCATGATTCTTAGGATCTCCAGGATCTTGATTGTTGTTGCGACCGTCAGGTTTACCGTTGTTTAGCTTGGGCTTGTACATGGCCGCCACTTACCTTTGTCGGAAGATTCTCCGATTTGCTTTCCTTTGATATTGTCGTCGATGGTGACATTGTATGGGTTTTTGGGGTGGCCGCCTTGGGCAACCCTGTTGCACCGAGCTTCCTCTTTACACAGGAATTGGCCATCCTTCTTGTAGAAATTATCCAGATTCTTGGGTTGCTTCCTATATATCCATGCTCCGAACTCGAAGCTTGTGAGGATGCCTTTGGCAAGATGGACAATGAATGTGCGAGGTTCCGGATCGACAACCTCAGCGAAGGCAATGTTGAAATGCTCGAGATAGCTTTTGAGGGATTCTGTTCGGTCTTGATATAGGTTAGAGAGAGTGAGAGTATTATTCGACGTAGGCACGTGCATCCTAAATTGTTTTAACATTTCCATAGCTAGTTGGTTAAAAGTGGAGATGGTGTTAGCCGGGAGGTGGTGAACCAAAGAAAATTTGTGCCTTCCAAGAAAACTGGGAAACATTTGCAATTGACTATGTAAGTGGCCCAACTAGAGTCCATATGCTAGTCGTAGCGGTTCAGAAATCCAAAAGGGTCAATCTTTCCCCTGTAAAGTGAGAGCCATGGCATGTTAAAGTGTCGGGGCCACTCGGCTTCATGCATGTCCCTGGTGAAAGGGTTACGTCTCATGTTGGTTTCCACATGTCATTGACGTTCCCTCGCATATCTCTCAAGATCTTTTGGATCATGTCAGGGAGCTATGCAGGTTGAACATCCTCCAGTGGAATCCAGTGACCATAGTTCACCTCAGGGGTCCCAAGTCATGGACATCTTCTACGATGGACATCAGGGTCATCCTCATCCATGTCATCAGCATTGTTCGCTTGATTCTGGTAAGGTTGAGGTGGTTGGTTTATTTGAATCTGATTAGGAATAACTTGAGCCTGTTGGGGTGCTGGAAGCATAGGCCCCAAGTTCTAAGCAACAAAAGATGGGTTCTGTCGAGAAGGGGTCGGTTATTGAGACCTGGTTCATCATTAATAACCAACCGAGAACAGTCGCGTTGAAGTGTTCCCTCGCTGGAAGTCACGGTATTCCCATTACCGTTTTTGTTGCCGTTGCAGTTGACATTAACATTAGTGTGGGCGACAACATTAGAGTTAGGAGTCATCCTCCTTATTTGGCTTCGACCCCGAGTATCAGATTAAGAACATTCTGAAGCGTTGAGCCGCGGCCGAGCATTAATCTGAGCAAGCTGGAGTAGAGCGACGAGATGTTAACTTTTCTAAAGTTGATGCATAAGGTCGATGTTGGTCTTTAACGTGTCGTGGAGCTTTCGAGATCTTCATATTTTTTATTCAGCTTGTAAATCAACGCTTGAGTTGCAGAAGCATCGGGGTCTGTAGGAGGAATGATATACATGTCGGTCAGGTTCTCTACCAAGTGAGGTTGCTGAGAAGCAGCAGTGTCAACAACTGCGGAGGTTCCAACCATTGGGTTCTTTGACCGCTTAGCCATCATAAGCGGACTCGAGCAGTTGGTTAGGTAGAAACCTGAGTAGCATGTCCAAGTCGAGATGGAAATGTGCGAAAAAAGCGAGGCTAGGTTCTCAATGAAAGCAGAAGAATGTTGACAACAAAAAATGTCATAACACCCAAAGATTCTCTATTACTAGAGAATAACGTTTCATGTAAGGTAAATAAAGTGTGGAAAGCAATAAATAACATGGAGGTTTATAGTGGTTCTGTCCGTGAAGGGCCTATGTCCACTTTGAAGGAGTTAGTTGATCTTTTATTCACAAATATGAGTTAAAGCATTGAACGTCATTATGGCATGTGTTTACAAGTCTTTCTATGCATTTTGGAGTCAAAGTTGTCATATGTTAAATCTTGGAAAAAAGAATGTATCTTCTTCCTCATCAAGAACTATGCTGCCATTAATGGAGTTCTAGGAACAGGTAGAGGTGTCAAATCTCTCAAAATCCAACCCTTTTGAAGAATGAGCAAGGGGTATTTATAGGTAGTGGGTTAGGTAGGAGTCGGTGGGATTTGGGGACCACACAGTAGAAAATCACATCCCAGGAGCACGGGAACCAAAAAATCACATCCCTCCGCGCTATAAGGCAGAAAATCGCATCCCTCACATGGGGATGCATTTTCTTGCAACCAAGGAGGGAGGTGGATGGATGCATCACATGTTGTGGATGCGATGAAATCACACCCCAATTGATGCGTTGGAATCGCACCTTGACGGATGCGATGGTATCGCATCCTAAGTGATGTGATGACATCGCCTCCTAGGGGTTGAACCCCCAGTGAATTTGCTAATGGAGTGTGGCAAGGCAAGGGAGGCCAGTGCAAGGCGAGTCTGATGCGATGCGATGCGGGGTGACATGGAGTGACGTGGTATTTTACATTTGAGGGGTTGTAAGGCTATCGCTCGCACGATTCCTTTCGGGGTTGAGCCCTAATTGTTTTGTTAATACTTCGGGCATTGGTACCACGTGACGGGCTGAGTCGATTGGGCCTGGTATACTTTTGGGAACCAAACCAAAAAGCCGGTTAACATTCAAATAAGAACGACCAGTCCTTATCATAGAAAGGCTTCAATGGTGCTGAAGTTCTTATTCAACCACAACAATATATATCATATAGTGCAGTTATTATCAAAATCTGGTTAGAAATACGTCTCTCATACGCTTTTACGCTCTCATACTCTGGGTAAAAATCAATAAGCCAAAGCTCTGATCCCAAGTGTGACCTTCTGCACTAAACTAAAGGAGAAGTGCGCTGCATAATGAGCCAGGACGATATGCACGATCATCAAGTAAAGTAAACCAAAACAGAACATATCGTATAACTCTTAGTGCATGGACAATATATAATTATAAAATATACAATATGATATAGTAGTGAAGCATAAATAACAAGAAATCCACCTTCATAAAATCTTTGAATGTCAAGTACAAAACATCTCAGTAATTGAATATATAAATACATCAGGCTTCACTACTTCCCTCATTAGAGTATACAATAGGCAAAACAACAGAAAATCGTCCAAATAGCTATATAGTAAGAATAGTAGTACACCGGCCTTCAGCTCGTCACCGCACATCATCATCATCACCAACCTATCACATGTATTTAGTCTTCTCATTAGCACCGTCAATAAGCACCCCAAGGTAATAATAGGAAACATAAAACCTTGATTCAGACAATAGTCTCGTATGAGTGATAAAATACTATCAACTACCACACTAGATAATATGATAATAGATAGTTCAAGTCTCACTTGACTAGTCCCTACAACCAAAGAGTGAGAACATAATAGTCTTATTTAATATTCTACTCAAACACACAGAAGTAGATAATAGTTAGAATAGGATAACCAATCCTCACTTCTCTTCAGTATCCTATTGTGATAGCTTACCCATAAAAAATAAAAGAGAACAAACGAGCAACCATAACATCTATAGTAAGCAATAACCTAGCTATCACTCACTAAAGCCTTGAATATGTTGATGCTGAATGTTTGGTCATTGCCATCAGTCAAGGGATAATGGAAAATTCTGGTTCTAGTTGAACTACTGTACATCTTATGTACTTTTGTCTTCCTAAGAAAACTAGATCACTTCCCCAGCGATCCAAGGTACTCGATCTCTTAGATCCTAACAGGCGTTCCCACCGTAACCCTGCTTCGAGCTCGCTAGAATCCATAAACCTATCAATGATTCCTTGGCACCTCCAATCAAATAAGCCATCCATGACTCCATATTTTAGCTCGAGTCCCACTAAAGTTGGTCCATTATCTTGTAGCGTCATTCCACTTTGAGTTGCTTATCACTTTCGCCTTCGACCACTCTCACTTGAGTTCACAATCGAAGAATCAACACCACTCTGAAGAAAACTTCAACCCTATAGAAGTGATTAACAAAAACAGACTACCGGCAACCTCCACATGATCCCAGCTTACCATAGCCAGAACCCTGGCCTCTAACTCGTCAACGTGATGCCTCGGTACTGGTTGATCCGTTATAGATCGATATCGTCCATACACAACGCCAAATTTTGGATAAGTGTTGGGCCTCTTTATTCTTCATCTCGAATATATCCCTCCGTTCCATTAGCACCTTGAATCTCCTTCTTGAAGATTCATATGTCGTTCAATACCCATGCTCTCGAGGGAATTTTTTTTGACCAATCTAGTTCACTTCAAACTTTGCACATGATTCGATGTTGACCCCATGAAACCACACATGAAATTCCATCTCCCCTTGACCAACCATGGTGGATCAGTACCGGTCTATAGGTTATGGACCAATAATGGTTTATGTACTTGGAGTATTTTCACCTGAAAATTTCTAAGTGCAATCTCAACGTCCTCTAGAGCTCCTCCGTTAAGTTTCGCTTAAATTGATCATCTAACCTCCTATTTTCTTTGCTCTTCAATTATAATTCCCACGACACACAACTCTAAATGAACAAATAATGCATAACGTAACTAATTAAGTAGTAATTCATCCAGTCCAGATTGGGTATTAGCAAATGCATTTGAACCTTTTTTCTAGTCTAGAAAATCTTTTTAAATGAAAAAAGGGAGATGTAACATGTATAGAAAAGTCAGTAGTTTTAGTCCATGCGTTCGTCTTTCTCTTGTTTCTCTTCTTTCTCCAATTTTCTTTTGTCGCTCTCTTTATTTATCGAGCCCGACCTCTCTTTTTCACCCTTTCTTTCTTATGTTTAGAAATCAAAAGAAAAAAAAAGAAAAAAATGGCCTCCCCATTTTCTCGACATCAACATTGCAACCACCGTCACTATCCGGAGGTGCGCCACCCACTACCGATCACACTACCTATCACGAGAATCGATGGCCCATATCCATGCAATGAAGCCACCATAAACAAATCGCTCCACCATAGTTCCCCTCTCATTGCTACAACCGAGCTCCGATGGCTCAGACTAGCGCGTGGCATGTCTCGCACTCCTCTGGCTAAGCCTATACCTAAGGGTGCTGAGAGTTAAAACTCTCTCCCCTTCTATTTTCTTTTGTATATTATCTCTTTATATTAAAAAAATCTTTAAAGTTTGAACTTATTGAGATTGATAATTACCAGGCTTGGTTCTGCTCAAATACGGTGCCACGCTCAAACATTTACGGTTATTGAGTTTGGTAGGTTAACTTGTGTGAGTCTGGGTCCTCATTTTTCACTCATGAATAATGATATCTTGCTAATACTGGAAGGAGTTTGTTTGGGTTATTAAGCTGTGAATGCTAGTTTCAAATTGTTGAAATAATAGTTTAAATTATGGCTAAAATCTTACTATTTGAGTTGGGTTCATTTTCTTTGAAATGAAAAGAGAAATTGAACTTGGGATTGTTGATTCTATAGATTATTGATCCCTTTAGATCGATAGTCGTGTTGGTTCGATAGTTGAGGATTGTTGTGCTCTCGTATTTCGTGTGTGTGTGTATACACACGTACATATTTATGTGTATATGTGCATGAACTAGTTGATTTGTGCTTTTCATCACCAGGAGTATTGTGCTTATATTTTGTTCACATGTCAAATCCCATTATTCTCAATTCCATCTTATCTCAAAACGCGGTTTACTCACTTACGACTAACTCGTTATTAGGTGAACTAAATATTTGAAATGTTGAATGAAATGTTATGATTGCACTAGAAAATTTTTAGTTGTTAATTATGTATTTGTGCGCATGTGACATACACACCAACGACATATATGGCACGATATGAATGCGATGTGTATGCACTACACCAAAAATGACCTTTAGCAGCGTTTGAAAAACACTACAGAAACTTTTGGTAGCATTTTGATGAACGCTACTATAGGTCCCACGACTAAAAGTATGAATTTTTTTGGTTGTGTTTTGATAAACTCTACCATAGGGTTAACGTAGTTGTGTTTTCCAAACGCTCTTGAAGGTCTGTACATGGGACATTTTTTGCTTTTCTGTAGCGTTTATTTTATACAACTAAACACTTTTCGTTGCAGTTATTCTAGGCCACTAAAAATTTATATGGTTGCGTAGTTGCATTTTTTAAATGCTACTAATGGTTTATAGATGAGTCATTTTTTTTCTTTTTTGTAGCATTTATTTTGTGCCACTAAAAATTCAGCAGGTATATTACATTTGTTTATTTAGCATTTCTAAAACACTATTAAAAGGTATTGATTGTTTTGTTACATATTTTAAATGCTACTATATATTGTTAATGGCTTATATTATTTCTAGCAACTAAATATATAAA
Organism: Allium sativum; assembly: GCA_030737875.1. Lineage (NCBI taxonomy): Eukaryota > Viridiplantae > Streptophyta > Magnoliopsida > Asparagales > Amaryllidaceae > Allium > Allium sativum. The sequence goes on along the minus strand of CM060925.1, from coordinate 430,828,015 downwards.
TCATATTAAAATCAGTAATAATCATGTAAAAGTGTAATTTAAAACAACAATCAATCAATCATTTAATCATCATATTCATATAATTGAGAACACAATAGTTACCTAAGTATATTCTATAACCATTTAGATAATAGTTATTTGACAAAATCAGCAAATTCACATACCATAAGCATTTAGAAACAAACTTACACAATAAGTAATAACAAATATCATAATACATACAACAACTAAAGTCATATCCATTGTGGTAGATATCCTTCACTCCAGAAAAGCTAATTATCTGCAGACAATATTAATTGATTATTATTAAAACAAACACATATAGATATTAATAGAATTGTCCATGAATAATTTGTTCCACATTAAAATTTAGATCTACACATAAACAAAATTAACTCTGTGCGCCTTTCACTTTACACAAACTCAGCCTACACTTAATACTACACTCATCCTTGCATAGACCAACACAAGTAGCAACACAACTCCGCACAATACCCTTACCACAACACGACCATCCACCTGCATCACAACATAATCAATCCGTTTATCTTGATCGATGAGTAGACTATCTATAACAAATAAATATTTGAGAACGACCATGCCTTTCATAGTCTCACTCAATCAAGAGGCCAATGGATATCACTTCAAATATATCATAGGGTTAAATTCCATCTAGATCATTCATAATTTTCAGTCGATTCGAGATGTATCCAATAATCACCGTTATCATCTACTCGGTTAAAAGAAAGTTTAGATGAGATCAACCACAAATATCTTCAAATAAAATTATAATGATTTTATGTCTGAGGACCATTACAGCACTATCACTATGAGAATAACTTGTGATACCGTTAATTATATTCCATGTAGTTTTCTCACGTTGGGTCAGCCCAATACGCTATTCTCCATTACATATTTATGTCTTGACATTAATATCATGTATATCAATGATCAATGATATGTGATCATCAATTAATCAACATACTAGTTTCATTGTTTTGTTGTTGTCCTATATAAAGAATAAAACTTGACTGGGGACATTTAAGAATTCTAATACTTAATATATTATATAATCTCAAGTTCAAGTCTTACTTGAACTATTTAATCCCGTATTTTTATTCTAGTGACTTCTATTATGTTAATATTTATGTTACGCAGTAGATATAACATAACAGATTTTTTTTCAAATAAAAGAATAGCATCAACAATGTTGTTAATCACATCAAATGGATTTCCTCTAGGGCATAAACTCTAACAATCTCCCACTTGCACTAGAGTCAATCAATCATGTATCGTATACTCATGAAACTAGTGTAACTATTAAACTTGTGCTGCGATAGAGTTTAATTCAGTAGGTCTGTAACATTACAACTTTTGCAACTTGCAGATATGTTCATTTCCTCTGTGAACAACTTCACATAATAATTGTATTTCTTAAATATATATTTGGATCGATAATGAGTTTAAGGTTTAAGGCCTGAGCAACAGCTACATTGTTATCATAATGTAAATCATTGGATCAACAATGAATTAAGTCCAATTATGAACTTCTTAACCCAAACATTCTCTTATTTAGAATCAGTATTTATTTTTGTTTTAAAACTAACATTATTCACAATAATCAATGTGTTATCAATATATAACATTAGAATTATTATGTCACTCCCACTCAATTTCTTGTCTATACAAGATTCAATGGTATTTTGTGGTTTTCAAGACATTTCAAATTCTATTTCATTCCTATCGGTATCTTAGAGACTGCCTCTCTATTAGAAGGATACCAATTTGAGGAATAAACATTTTATTCTCAAAGGATTTATAGAAGTAATATCTTTCGTTTCTTTTGGATATTCCACAAAATAACATTTATCAGATTTGGTTCTGAGCTAGTCAGATGAAAGATGTTTAACAAATGCCTCACATCCCAAATCTTCATAGAAGACATGTTAGGACGTTTCCTAATCCATATCTTATATGGCATCTTCAGAGTCATTTTAGCAGGATTACAATTAAAATAAAGGCAATTGTTTTAAGGGGATAATATCAAAATTATTGGAAGATCTGTATGACTTATCATCGATCGTATTATGTCTTATAAGGTGCCACTTCTCCTTTTGGATACCACATTTCAATATGTTGTTCTACTTGGAGTGAGTTGTGAAATATTTCCATATTCATTTGGATAATCATTAAATTATTGGCTTAAATATTCTCTCGATCTGGTCGAAGAGTATTTTTTCTATCATAAATGGTTTCAAATTTCATTTTGAATTCTTTGAACTTTTCAAAGGATTGTAATTTGTGTTTCATAACATACACATATATATATCCACTGAGATCATCAGCAAATGTAATGAAGTAATAAACCTACCTTTAGCTTATGTATTTATTGCTCTATATACATCATTATGTATGAGACCCAATACTTACTCGCCCATTCATTGTATCAAGTGAAAGGTGATTCAGTTATTTTTCTTAGTAAACAAGATTTGCATTTTTCATATGATTCGAAATCAAATGATTCCAAAGTTCCATCATTATGGAGTTTTGATATGTTTCCTTGTTTGTATGGGCTAACTGACAATGCTAAAGGTGTGACGGATTTAAATCATTAAATTTAATCCGCTCATTATTTATGTCAAGCATACCATAGTTAAGGATTAATAAAGATCATTGACTATTTGTGAAATTCCATAAGATATTTCATTTAAATAAAATGAATGACAATTGTTCTTTTATTACAAATGAAATTAAAACTTGTCTAAACAAGATACATTATAACATTTATTTTAAATGAAATTTTCATAATAACAATTATTTTAATTATTCAATTAAGCCAATACATAGAACAAGAAGCAACTTTCTATGGATTATCCAGCAACGTTTGCTTCATTTCCAATTGTAATTCCACTTGTCCTTTTTGTCAGATTTCTACTTATCTTACAATTTCTGTAAATTTACATACATTTATGTTATTCATATCTAATATCTAATACTAGAGATGTATAAGTAGATTGTTATAACATTTATATCATATTCGGTTGAAGTCACATTTCAACTTTTATTTTAGATATTTTGTAAATCAATTACTTTTAATTTGTTTGAGGACAATTCTCAAAATTTAATGTTAGTCAAGAAATTTGATTTAATTCAATTTATCATTCTTAAGGATTAATTTCAAATTATCGATGTTGTTTGATATTTAATATTTATAGTAGATAATAAATAATAATTGATTCTTTAATATTTATTTAATATAAATATAAACTTTTGGCAAACAAAATTTATATTAACATAAATATATAATTTAAACTAAAATATGCTCCCACTCGAATTAACATCCCTCTGTTTATATATGTGTGTAACGACCCGAATTTCGCCTGACCCCAATCGATCGCAAGATCGATTAAAACCGTTCAAAACCCGCGTACGTTAACTTTGGGCATACAACACATCAGAACAAAAGCACAGACTTTTATAACATCAATAATAAATGTTACATCAGAGTACAGAATATATCAGAGTACATCAATAAATAATACAGCGGAAGATACATTTACAATAAATTAAATACATTGCAGCGGAACTAATCTCAGCGGAAGGCCATCAGTAACTGGACCCAGCTTCAGTCTTCAATCCAGGATCCTGCTTAACTATATCTGCAAAAAGCTACTCAACTGCCCGTGTGGAAAGAGGGCACCCGAGTTTGCAAAGTGAAACAAACTACAGGTCAGTCGTGGGACTGGTGTGAGAATTCTATACTTAACTTATCTAATAAGTAGGCTAATCACAGGACCACGCCGCTAACGCGGAACGGGGTTACTCCATTGGATTGCCAGTGCATAATTAAAGTAAATCGTCAAATATCGCAAAGCTTTTTTAGAAAAAATGAAACCATTATAAGACCCAAGTCCCATCACAATGCAACGCACACCAGAGGATAGGGTTTTACCTTATAATGGTCAAAAGATGCTTGATACGATAAAACAGATTTAATATTAGTGTGTATATATATGGGTATATATATAATAAACATTTAAATCATAATGTATCAATCATAGACGACATAGTACCCCATCCTACTATGTCGCCATACTAGTTCTACAATCAAAACCGCAAGGTCGTATTGGAAATTGGATTTCCATCATGAGTCGAGGCTAGGGGCAAGCTCCTCTCCGATTCGAGACACTCTAGCAAATGCCTTAGGATCCCCCGCAGTGAACCCTTGGATGCGGTAGGGCCGGTCCCCGCCTATCGGCAGTGGATTGGTTATGCCTGAACACACGCTTCCCGGTTCCTTTGAACCTATAATATGACCACTATCGGCCTATAAAAATCCGAGGCGCCTCAAAATCCATCATCCACATAAGTAAAATGTCAGGGATGGTAGGTCACTGACACCACTCTAGCTAGAAAGAAACGTGTGCATTCCCTACGGTCCATATCCCGTTTTTGACTCATACCGGGGTGTGAGGCTCGCGAAGTCACGATATACACAAAGCTATGCCGTAATAGGCTATGCTTTGATCATTCCACAAGGCCCTGCTTCTCAACAAAAGCCTTGATCAATTTGCATCTTGGCGTGCCACATTGTCAGACCCTACCATATTATTGATCATCTACCAATATATATATAACCTCTAAGCTCATACGACTTAGAGAAGGGTGATAAGTAAAGAATAAATTCTTCACCACCAAACAGAAATATATAATTAGTAGTGTTCAACAAATACAGTAGAAAGGATTACAATGTCAGACACACAATCCATTTACAAGTCCACTCTGGGTCTGAGCGAAACAACGTGTCCGTCGATCTCCAAATGCGTTTGGACGATCATTACCAAATACCTTGCCTTGGAAGGCCAATCCCAATTCAAGATACCAGTCATCATCATCCCAACGATGTGAAAACCTTCGGTCTTCAATCACCGTCTTCATCTTCGACTCTTGATTGTCGTGATGATTATTCAGAATGGGTTAAACCCGGTCTTTCTGAATAACTCGCGTATTTTGGGATTTAAAAACAAATATTGGGAAATCACACATTTCCGTCACATCCCGACTCAGAATATTCTTTTAATAAGATATTCAATTTAAAAGATTCTCATTAATTTTATCAAAGATAAATATTTAAAATAAAATCTATAAATCAATTTCTAAAAATATGGAATTCCACAGAAATCCAAGCAGTGCATAATCGATATAAATTTCTGTATCAGACTAATAGTATAAATGGAATAACGGCAAAGCCTCTTAAATTCCATATATAATATCGGTCTTCTTTTACAAAAGTCCATCTCAATTATTACCAATAGAATTTCCACTTAATTCCTATTTAATATATTAAATTGGCAGACTTTGATTTTAGAAAATGCCTTTTTCAAATCTATAAAATAGATTCATAAGTTCCAAATAACAATTTCAATGTAAATTGGATTAAAGGACAAATGTCGTTTAAAACATCGTCCACGGTAAATCCACTTCACATCTTAATTTATTACATATCACAAAATATAATTGCAAATGCTAGTAATCTTTTAAAAACATATTTTAAAATAATCATAAAAATATTCTTTATATAAAAGATTCTAAATGAGAAGTATTCTTTATTTTACAAATCTTTATCTTTTACAAATATTCTTTGTTTAACATATAGTTGATTAAAAATATATTACGAAAAATATATGCACTTTATATAAAAAGGATTTCTAATGTAAAAATAGTCTTATTTAAAAGAACACTTGAATCGAAATGCGACTCAAACATTTACCATATAATTTGGATTATATGGATTTCACACACATCATATATATGATAATAACAGTAAAATCATCAAGTCATCCATTACATCCAAAGTGTAATTTCCACTGTGTAAGCGTTAAAATTAAATAATAACGCTCATCACAGCCTGTCGATCTAACGATCAACATACAACTAAATATTGGGATTAGTGTATGTAAATTTTCATCCCAACACCCGTGTGGGGTTTTCAACCAATCAAGCAAACGATAAACTAATTTGTGCACTTGGGCGATGTGTGAAAATTATCGTCCCAATCACATACACAAGTCGGGTAACTTGTGAATGGCAGTGTAATACACAATATATAGCAATGACAAACAAATAATTGGTTTCAACAAATGTAAATTGACATAAGTAAATAATTGGTCTTAACTAGGATGAATTGACAAAAGTGAATATTTGTTTTAACTAGAATAAATTGACTACAATGCATATTTTGTTTCCACTAGTATAAATTGATAAAAGTAATTATTTTAACTAATCAAGTTTGGCAAAGACGTTTATTTCATTTTAACCAAATCAAGTTTGACAAAGATGCTTATTTCATTTTAATGTTTGCAAATAAAAACGTAACTTTTATTTTTGATGTTATATTGCATTGTGGAATGCAAATAAAAGAACAACCTTGATTTTCAAAGTATGTTTACATTAGTAAATGTAAAAAGAGCAAATTTTATTTTCAAAATATATTTGCATTAGGGAATACAACTAAAAGAAATAATTCTATTTTCAATGTATATTTGTACTGAAGAATGCAAATAAAAGAACAAATTTTATTTTTAGAATATATTGCATTTGTGAATGCAAATAAAAGAACTAATTTCATTTTCAATGTATTTATACATTTGTGAATGTAAATAAAAGAATAAATTTTGGTTTCAACATATATTTGTATTGGTGAATGCCAAAAAAAAAGGGTAAATTTTATTTTCAATGTATGTTTGCATTAGTGAATGCAAATAAAAGATTGAACTCAAAATTTCAAATTCTAGAATAACATAAAAAGGGTATTTGATTGTTTTACACTTTTCTATGTGTTCTAATAACAAATAAAAGAATCCTTTTATTTGTTTATACTTTTCTATACATTCTAATGACATATAAAAGAATATTTTATATGTAAGCATTTTTCTATTTATTCTAATGTCAATTAAAAGTGAATTTTGTTTGTATAATAAATCCTAATTTTTAAATGACAAATAAAAAGTAGATTTTATTCGCCCAATAAATTCTGAGTTTCAAATGACAAATAAAAAGTAATTTTATTTGCACAACAAATTCTAAGTTTCAAGTGACAAATAAAAGTGGGTTTTATTTGTGCAACAGATTCTAAGTATATATTTTTGTGTTGTAGAATGAATATAAAAAGATGGACTTTATTTCTATGTCATATTTGTATGGAAAAATACAAATAAAAAGATAACTTAATTTCTACGTTATATTTGTATTGAAAAATGCATATAAAAAGATGAACTTTATTTCTATGTAATATTTGCATTGTAAAATGCATATAAAAAGATAAACTTTATTTCTATGTAATATTTGCATTGTAAAATGCAAATAAAAGATTAACTTTATTTCTATGTAATATTTTAAATCTACATAAGCACTACCAACAAAGTGATGTTCCAATGCCAAAGTAACATTTCTAGCAAAATGTGTGTTCTAAATCATATATGACATTCCTAACAAAATGTATATTTATATTCATGTATGACATTTCTAACCAAAGGTATATTTATACTCATAATGTACATTTCTAACAAATTGTGATTTCTCTAATGTTAACCTTTCTGACATAAAATGTGATTCTTCTCATGTTAACATTTCTAACATAAAAATGTGAATTTTATCCTTATCAACATTTTCTAACAAAAATGTGAATTTTATTCTTATGTTCATCCTTTATCAAAAACGTCATTTTAATCCAGTGTTCATTCTTTAGCAAAAGTGTGATTTTTCTCTAACATGTTTTTATTATAAATAAGCGACAAAATTCTCTAACATGTTTTTTTTTATAAATAAGCGACAAAATTCTCTAACATGTTTTTTTTTATTATAAATAAGCGACAAAATTCTCTTTTCATTCTCAAAAGAAATGAAAGCAAAATGTTCTTTTTAATCCTTAAAAAGAAATGCTAACAGAATAATTCTTTTTAAATGTTAAAAAGAAATAGCGACAAAAATGATTCTTTTTATCGTTGGAAAGAAATACGAACAAAAATGCTTCTTTTTATTGTTAAAAAGAAACATGAACAAAAATGTTTCTTTTTAAATGTTAAAAGGAAACATGGCATAAAGATGTTCATTTTTATAAACAAAAAGAAATGCGAACAAAATGACCTTTTTAATATTAAAAAGAAATAACAACAAAAATGTTTTCTTTTGTTTGCTGAAAAGGAATGACGATAAAAATGTTCTTTTTATATGTAAAAAGAAAACGACACAAAAGTGATCCTTTTTATTTATAAAAGAAATGCAAACAGAAATATTCGTTTAATAGCTAGAAAGAAATAACGACAAAATGTCCTATTTTGTTTCCAAAATAAAATGGACAAACATGTTTATTATTTTTATATGCAATGAAATAACAACAAAATTGGAGTTTCTAGATTGAATTAAAAACTCTATTTCAATACAGTAACATGTACAAAATGGAATTTTTATGCCGAATTGACAAATCCTATTTTGATTCAATCTAAAATAGACAAGGTGATGTTTTTATCCAATTAATACAGATCTACAATTTTTAAAAGACAAACTGGCGTTTACACAATCAAAATAGATAAATCATTCAACATACATCACAGAATTATTTCATTACATCCAAACAATTATTTAACAACAATAAAATAATTAAATTAATTAAATAATTAATTTAATAAATTCAGAAATCTCACTTTGATTTTTGCTGAAAATTTGACTGTCTCAGAATCAGTTCTAGTCTGCGCCCTCGCGAAGCTCTCGGAAAGACGACTCCAACGCAACTGACGGTTCGTCAATCAGACCTCGTATGAGAGAGATATCGATTTTTAAACATTGGATAAATTAAATATTATTAAATAAAATATTACGCTCTCCTTCCTCACGCTACATGATCACGGCCGAACCCATCCTCTTCCTCCACCCTTCCGTGCGCACCACCATACGATGCCCCGTTCGCCGATCAGACACCGCCATACGAACCGCCATGTCAAGAGCCGCCTACACCTCCAACCATGTCGAACTCGGCCTCCCCTAGGACCCGCAAATCACTAAAAACTGCAGCCCTTCTCGGCCAAAATTCGCAAAATCCGTGAATCAAAACCCGATCTTGACCGTATAGATTTGTAGCTCTCTGAATTCTCTTCGATTTGGTATATCATACGTCGATTTTCGTTGAACGGATTGAGAGATATTAGCGTTTGAAATTCGGATGATTTCAGCCATTAAAATCTGGGCGGCGGCTGCTCCATTAGGGTTTCAGCCCGAAATTAAATATTATTTTATTAATAAATCTCGAAATTTGTGCTAAAAAGGTGGATTTTCGGACTTTCTCCGTTTTGGGCCTGCTTACTGTCGTTCTTAACGTTTTGAGGCCTTCTGAACGCGAAGGGCTATGTCCCGGGCTCCAATTCTGATGTCTATAACGTTTTTTTCGGTTTTAATTTAAAAATACAATATTAAATAAATAATTTAATTTCTACCGTACATTTAAATATGCCGGAGCCACATACGACCTCAGAAAATTCTAAAAAAAATATTTTTAGCTTTCTTATGACGATACGAATCCAAAAAAAATATTTTCGTCGAATTCTGAGACTGTTTGAAAAATGGCTATTTTTAAGGCGATCAAACTTAACTGAAAATAGTCAAAATACATTTTCCTTTGCCACGCTCACATATTAATTCGAAAAATTCTGAAAATTGAAACCTAGCAATAATTTGACATTCCGGTTCCAACAATAGTGGTTTCATCGAAAACGGAGGTCGTTTGAAAAATGACTATTTTCAAGGCTAATATATTTAATATTAAAAATACATTTTTAAACAAATAATTTTCGAAACTCAAAATATATAAGTGTTTACTGTTTTTCAATGCAGAAACATCATTCCGAACTCAATGGAAGTGGTTTCGAGTCGAAATGCCTACATATGTGAAAAGTAGCCTTTCGGGCCCTATATATTATATAAATTCTACAACGACCTTTCTAAAAATTGAATTGGCCATAACTTTTGATTTCCGCTATGAAATTTCAATTTTTCAGATTCGTTAGAAAGATATTGTTAAATAGATTCTAATATTTTTGGTTTCACTAAAATCCGTTAAATTTTGCATCCTGTACGGTCAGTCAAAGTTCAAGTTTGACTTTTCAAACTACTGCGTTATTTCTAATTCCATTTATATTTAAATTAAATTTATTCGTTTTAACTTCGATTAAAATAAATTCTAGCCATTATTATTTATAATAAATTATATTATAACCTCAAAATTCATTAAAAAAATTTAAATAAAATTTTAAATTGGTTCAGAATTTGCGGGTTGTTACAATGTGTATCAATATATATATATATATATATATATATATATATATATATATATATATACATATATATATATATATAATGGTGTTCCAAAATACATATCTAATCATGCCTTGATCTAGCTTTGGCTAATCCCTAAAACATAGCATTTTAGGTAGACAATATGTCAATTATATTGTATATAATTCTTGGATCGCATAATGAACATTTTGTTCAGTCTTAGTAATTTGCTCAAAATATAGAAGCACCACGATAGTACAGTCGAAGCACCACGATTACTCATATCGCATATAACCAAAATAAAAGGATGCACAATGCTTTGGCATTACCTACATCTAGTGAGACTGACATTGATGGGTGTACTATTGGAAGACTTCACCATGAATTAATATAACAAAATTTGCTTTAAAGGGATTTATAATTCATAGTGGCAAACAATATCTAATTTACTTACATATATCAAAAAAAAAATTTATTTTCATAATATAAATTGGATTTAAATAAAATATATGAAACATATATATTTATTTAAATTCAACGATATATAGGTATCATACCTACATATTCTTTTGAACATTTCAAAACCCTTTGATTATCTTTATTCTACAATAAGAGAATACATTCAAATCTAATATGAATTTTAATTAACCAGTTTAACATTCATATTTAATTTTTTATTTCATGTCGCCATGCTCTCATATATGAATGTGCATTAAAACTGGTTCTAATAAAATACTTTGTCCAACTCATTTAAACAACTGCTTGGAAACATCGCTATAGAAACTACTGTATACAAACATGTATAAATGAGAAACCATGCTTTATTCGTACATATATATATATATATATATATATATATATATATATATATATATGTACATATGTATATATGTATATATCATTCAGGCATGATTAAAAAGAAAACAACATGCATGCTGCACTCAGAATTACTCATACCCATATATATATATATATATATATATATATATATATATATATATATTCATATACAGTTCATAAAGTTCATACACACAGTTCAGATTTAAATATGTAATCTCAAACATTTCGTTCTTATTACAATCACATGCAAAAAAATGTTACAAAGAATTCGTATATATTGTGAATTTCTACAACACTAGTATACATGGTTCAGATTAAAACAGTGCAAACTTACAAAACTCAAGTGCTTCAAAAGTCGCAAAACAATTTTGCCCCATGATGTCTATCCAGGTGCAAACAGTTGAATCAGTCCCACTGACCCATGCTGAAACTTATTAGAACATCTCAATTTCTTCCAACTAAACTATCTTACAAGATAGCACCTTGAAAATAGTAATTTTGTATATCAAATATTGCTTATTAAATACAAACATTAACATGTTGTTACATTAATCAATATGCAGCTTGCTAGTCTTAATGAATGATGAATTCATACGAGACCAGACTAATAAATTTAAACTCTTAGGATAGATGGGGTAACTGCAGGTGAATTGTAGAATCATTATAAAAGGTTCTCACAACATATATATACATATACATATATATGTAAGAGGGGATGTCTTATGCATTTCTAAAATGAGATATAAAACAATTTTAGGTTGAGACTATCCCAATTACATTCATACATACCCATACCTCATATCCTAATTATAAATCTATATTATATCTATACTTGAGACTATCAGGGTATCAGGCAAATTAGTAGCTACAGTCCATTCATATGAACATTTACATTTTGACTTAAAGATATGGAACAAAATCTGACTCATTAATTTGAGATTGTTATAGATCATCATATGACCAAAATGTTAAACATATTGCTCAAACCATTAAGTCAACAATGTTCACTACTTACAATCAAGCAATTTTGATTTAATATTTTAAAGGCAAGATTTGTGTGTGTATATCTATATCTGTATTATCATATTTTCATAATTAACTTATATAATGCCAAGTATCATTATACTCATTTGGAAACCTAATTAAGGCCATGAAGTTAAATGTTTTGCATACATAATTATACTAATACAAGTATCCAAATAAATTTGTCCATCCATGATATAGACACAATTTTTCAAATTCTAATACATCCATTGTAACGACCCGCATTTTTCAACGATATAATTAATCTATTTAATTATTTGAATAATGGTTTGGTTATTTAAAATGACTAGAATTAAATAATATTGAATAGTTAATTAAAATAAATAGTATAATAATATATTTAATTTCTGAAATAGTCAGAAATAGTGGAATTCACAATATGGTGTGAACGATATCAACTGTGATATTTAATTCAGTTTAGAATTGAATTAGAATAACGAATATATTATTTGAACGACAGTTTGAACGTATAATTATATAATAGTTATAATCGAGCTCGAAATGATGCGGCAGTTCGTTATTTGGCGATTCGAACTTTAAACGAGTATACAGAAGTCGTTTTAAATCGGATTTCTATGAAACAAGAAACGTTAAGGGCTGGTGAAGTACATATTTCTAGTGGAAGAGGAAAATCGGGATTTCGTCGTGTAGATTTCGATTTATGTCCAAATCAAATTTTAAAATAGTCGCTATAGAACCGTTCATCCACCATAACAGTTTATTTGAAATAACTGCATACGGGATTCGAATTTAGACAAGGATCTTTTGAGACGTAGTGATAATTTAATTTTTTAGAATTTTACTGTAATTTTTAATTAATTTAATATGCAACTTTTTATTTTGAGTATTTTGCACCCTATATCAATATTTTGGGGTTTCAAAACATAAGTTACCTACCGAGACTATTATGTTATTGGGATCATGACACCTCGTAGGACACGACTGTATTTTTATTTTTGTCCATGACAGTTCACATATAAACAAAATTGTATACACATGGGTATATTATTATCATTATTTTAAAAAAAAACCATACATGTCGAGCACATTCTTTCTTTTATATACATGTCCACTACGTTTTAAGTACTTGTGTCTACAGACTTTTTATTCGGTATTTCTACCGTCCATATACGTGAAACATAATACTCCCATGACATGCTAACAAGGAAAAGGGTCATGCGTTGAAAACAATACCAATACACAGTAACCATACAAAACTCATATATATGTTTTTCTAAATCCTTAACGTCAAAAAGAAGCTAGCTTCATGCTATTGATATGAATGTGAGCGGTGTATTCAAATCCCATGTAATACGCTAGAAAATAAGAGCAGCCATACCTTTATGTATATTCATGTCACATAGCTATTTTTCCATCAATGAACGATCACTTTCACCATTTAAACATTTGTACGTTTTGAGTTTTCTTGACAACAAAGAAAAGAAAAAATATGTACACCATGTGTCGGTACAGCAAATATCACTTTCCTCCTAGCTTTAATATCCACGTTTGATGTAAGCAGTTCTTAACGTACATGCTAATGGTTGGAAAGGTAAACTACCTCACATGCCTAACTATTCTGTGAAATCATCCTATACACATAGACCCGATAACATGTACAACTACTCTAAAGTGAAAATCCAGTAGTAGTTTGTTGACACCACTTTTAGTGGTGTCAACGTGACACTATCCCCCTATTGGTGGAAATAGAGGGACCTTATATGGCGCCCCCTGAATTCCACCAATAGGAACCGAGTGTCTGGTGACACCACTAAAAGTGGTGTCAACAAACTCGGACTCGTGAAAATCTAACGTAGGAAAGCTAATCTCTTTACAGTGCAAACCATCCTAGATTAAGCTATCTACCTGTCCCTCTGCATACCTATTTCCTTGACCAGTCGAAATCAACAGCTACAACCGAAATGAAAAATCAATACAGAACAAGGTGAAAACTCAAGATACTGCAATGACCCAGCAAATCCAACAAAGCTGCAAACCTAAGGGTTGAGCCATGAACGACCTACTGCTGGAATGCCTTGGCCATCAAGGATTTAACATTATAAATAACCTCCAGCACTCTTTCATCTTCCGCAAATAAATCATACTGAAAGTTTTAATAGCCTCAAAAAAATTTAAATACATTGCTTAATTAAAATTCGAATGATCAGATCCATGAATTCCGACAGCAAAACTCTGTGCAGTAATTTTTGGAGCTCGACATACTCATGGGCAATCCAAGCATTTTCGGTCGCGTTAGGGTGGACCGCCGTACGAGCTGAGGACGACAGGAGGGCACGTCGAGACCAACTTTGGGTCTTCGAGGGACGGTACGACAGCAGGAGGAGGCTGGTGCTGTTGGAAACTTAGTTGGGCCGTGACTATTGGAGGGACTTCGGTTCGAACGCATCAGGGAAGGGAGGTGCGAATTTCAGAATTTGCGTATGAGAAGGGAGGGGAGGCGATAAGAATAATTATCGTATAACTTTATTTGGATTTTAATGAAGAAATGGAGGAGGAAAGGTAAAGGAGAGGAACGGGTTACTGGGGAAGAAGGGAAAGCGGTCTTCATTTTAACGAGAAGCGGGATTTGGGCTTTCAACGTAGAAGGTGGGCCAAAGTGAAATTTTAAGGTGAGGCCCGACCATTTTTAATTTAAACTTTTAGTTTTTTTTGAATAATGAATAAGCTTGAAACTTTAATATCTTGTCTTTAACATATCGAAATTCCAAACGGTTTGATTCATTGAAACCGTACAAACATAAGCTACGCTTTGACGCTGATTCGGGACCATTTGAAGGTTGTTACAATTTTAAGCAAAATAAAATGTTTGATCATATCTAACAAACAATAAGCATCATTCAACGATTTACGACCAAGGTGAGTAAATCTCACTAACTTTACTCAAGTTCTATTTTCATAAAGTATTTTTAGAATTGATAAATAATGGTTGTTTGTTGTATGTTGGTGGTTTTCTTGAACTGTTAGTTAATTGGTTGGAAATATCGATAACGATATATATATATAAATCATAATCGAATATTGATTCCGTTTATCAGAATATTTTATATTCGTGTTATTTATATTGACTGACATCTGTGGATGCAGGGAAGCAGGTTGGAGGGACCCAACTGGGTTCCTCAATATTTATTTTACTGTTTCTCATATATTATGATATATGATGTGATAATAATCTGTTGTTGATTTCGTGTGTTGATCATGGTTACTTTAAATACCAAAGGAAATAATTGGGATGTGAAAGAGAAATTTCAAACTATAATTTGAAATAAGATATTTGTATAAAATCAAGGATTTTATATTAAAAGGAAAATTTGAAGCGGTTATAAAATTTGAGAAGTTTATGAAAATAAAGAGTTAAAAATGAATAAAAGAAAAATAGTTGTAAAACGTTTACAAATAAAATAGAAAGGGAAAACATTTGTAAAACATTTACAAATGGGATTGGAAAGAGGAATATTTATAAAACATTTTACATATAGGAATTTAAGAGGAAATATTTACGAATAGATTAAATAGAGGTATTTATTTTGGAAATAAATAAGGTTATAAAAGAAAATAATTACTTAGAAAATAAATGAAATGATATAAAGGAAATATTTGTACGAAATAAACATAGACAAATAGAAAAGGAAATGTTTGTAATCGAATAGAGTTAATTGAACATAGTTAATCAAATTAGGATTTAATTGAATATTTGTTATTCAATTAGAGTTGATTAAATATAGTTATTTGAGATAGAGTTAGTCAAACATAGTTATTTAGGAGATGTTGCCATTGCATACGACTGCTAGCGGAATTCGCAGGGCTGCAGATAGCCTACGGCGGTCGGATGTTTCCTGAGGGAATCTGGCATAACCATTGTGATCGCTGCGATCTAGAGTCAAACGAATGGAATTAAATCGAATATTAGTTATTAGATAAGAGTTAAATAAGTTGAGTTAGATAAATTGAGTTAATCAAGTAAGTTAATCAAATGAGTTAATCAAATCGAGTCAATCCAAATGAGTTAATCCAAAGGGGTTATTCGAAATAGTTTATTCGAAAGGAGTTATCGAATATTTATTATTCGAAAGAAGTTATCGAATATTAGTTATTCGAAAGGAGTTATTCGAAGTAGTATTCGAATAGAGTTAAAGGAGTTAATCGAATAAAGTTTATTCGAAGAGAGTTAATCGAATGTAAATCATTCGAAAAGGGTTAATTGAATGAAAATCATTCGAAGAGAGATTATCGAATATAGCTATTCGAAGAAAGAGTTATCGAATATAGTTTATTCGAAAAGGAGTTATCGAATAGAGATTATTCGAAAAAGAGAATTATACATTGAATTCGATTATATCGAATTCGGGGAAAGTAATATTTACTTTCCGGTTTAATCAAGATTTACTTATTTATTAATAAATTTGTGGTTTAGTTATTTAGTTAAATTAAGGAATAAAGGTTATATTTTGAAGTTAGGTATTTAGGAAGAAGGGATTATAACGCTATAGTTATAACCAATGTTTTAAAAATAAAGAAGTGGATTCATACATAGAATCTGAGGGTTTCATAAGGAAGTTTGTTAAAGATTTGAAGGGTGAGCTTTGTCTATTTCGAGGTTAGAAATGTTGTTCAGTTAAGGTCTGAGAGGTAATTATACCCCAACTTGATTGACTTCGTTTTTAACTAAGGAATGGGTAAAGTTCGGTAGTGAAGATTGGTTAAGTGAATTGAGACAATGAGTGAAATGTTTTGAATTGGCTTAGTGATGTATTATGTAACAACCCGAATTTCAAACAACGTGTTAAGAAAAGAATCAAGGCAGAATTAAATTATAAAGTCTGAATCAGGATAAACGTGTTGCGCCATTGCGTTCATCTCGGAAAAATACGCGAAATAGAGTCCGAAATTTCGTAAATCGGAGTCCGTATGACCCAGTTAAGGCCTAACGAAGTTTCACGAAAATTCAAATCCGAAAACAGATTTGAAATTCAGCCCAGAAAGAGAAGGCGGGAAAAATTCCCGCCAGACACACAGGGTGTCGACCCCTGGGTCGACCCCCCCTCCAGGGGGTCGACCCCTCCCCAGGGGGTCGACATGGGTGCCGACCCCTGGGTCGACCCCCCCCCCCCCTGTAGAACCCCGACCTGGTGCACCTGCTTGTCATGTTGGCTCAGTTTTGGAGGCTTGTGACGATTTTTGAGGGTTCAGATCTATCCTAGGGTTTATCCTACGGCCTAAACTACTCCTAATCTCTATAAAAAGACCCCTAAGCCTACCCTAAACCCTCACAAATCACTCATGCCACGAAGTGCTGCCCAAATGCCAAGTGATCATGGCCTCCATCTCCAACTCCAAGGGCTTATGCATTCAAATCGGGTTCAAATCAAAAGGTGCAAGCTTTCTACACCAAATCGAGGAGGGATCAACGTTGCTACGCAAATTCCATGACGATTCTTCGACAAAGGAGCCACCTTTCTTCGTCAAGATGATGCATGATCCTTTTCCTAAGCCTCGCTATGTAAGTTCTAGCTACTTCTAGATCTAAACGGTAGTCTTAATGATGGCATGGAATAAAACGAGATTAAACTAAGTATGCTAGCCTATATGAACCTTGTCATGCCTCTTTTGCTTGAACCTATGACTTTTGGCTATGCTTAGTGACTAGATCATGCTATTCATGTTATGATTAACCTAGTTTACCTTGCAAGTTTGAATCTTTATCTATGGAATGCTAGCATGAACCTTTGGGAACCATTTGACTTGTGAAACATTGGCAAAGATTTGACTTTGGGGCTTATGCATGTAAATGAACCCAAACCCCTTATGTATCATGCATGTTTGTGGCCAAATTCACTTATGATACTATGCATGTTTGTGGCCAAATCCCCTTATGAAACTATGCATGCTTATGATACTATGCATGTTTGTGGCCAAATTCCCTTATGATACTATGCATGTTTGTGGCCAATATGTTGGCATAATACCCTACTATGTGACTCGCTTCCACTTGGGTTGGAAATACGTTTGGGTAGCTTAGGGAAAACGTGGGTATGACATGAAAAACTTGACATAGGGTTTACATGAGAACATGACATTCATGATACATTCAAATATGGTCATGACACGTGGGAAAACATGGAACTTGAACTAGACACGAGGGTTGTAAGTGTAATATGACACTAGACCAAACATGAAAGTGGCCAACTCGAGGTTGGGTTGAGTTTGTAGCGTAAAACTACCCGGACCCGCCCGGCTTAACTAGTGGCTACAAACAATAGGACCCAATGTGAGAAGTTGGTCATGTCGCGCTTAAGACCCGAGGTTAGACTAGGTTGTGGTGTAAAACTACCCGGACCCGCCCGGCTTAACTAGTAACCACAACAAGGTCTAATGTGAGAGGTTGAGAGTGCATTAATTAAATTAATGTCACACGATAAGGTTAAGTAAAGTTGACTAAAGACACTTAACCGATATGACACAAATGGGTAGGTTAAGTGGGACCGGGCTTGATCTCTTAATGACACTTAACCATATAAGACAATTAGGGGATGGGGTTAAGTAATCCATACTTAACTAATCTAACACGGTAAATTCGATGAGGTTAAGTAATTTACACTTAACTAATCCGACTTGGTAATTAGATGGGGTTAAGTAACCTTCACTTAACTAACCTAAAACACGGTAATTAGATGGGGTTAGGTAACCCTCACTTAACTAATCTAAACACGGTAATTCGGTGGGGTTAAGTTGAACCCTTAACCAATCTAAACTTGGAAATTCAATGAGGTTAAGTAACTTATACTTAACCAATCATACATGATGATTTGATGGGGTTAAGCAACCATACTTAACCAATCTAGTATGAGAGCTTGATAGGGTTAAGTCACGAGACCGTTTAAATATACTTAACTGTTATAATACGATTAGTGGATGGGTTAAGTTAACCTATACTTAACCAATCCGACTCGATAATCCGATGAGGATAAGATAATCTATGCTTAACCAATCTAACACGATAATCTGATAGGGTTAAGACAAACAAATACTTAACCAATTGACTTGATGATTGAATAGGGTTAGGTCATGAGCCTCTTGGTATACTTAACCAACTTGTAGGGCTAGGTCATGGACTTGAATACTTAGCCAATCTTGACATGATTCATAGGCGGGCTAAGCCATGAACCTGAATAACAACACTTAACCCAATAGGCAAAACCCTAGTAGAGGAACTAGGTAGAAAATCGTAGTTAATCAAGGGTAACGGGGAAATGAAGCTAAGTGGTAAACCTTAGTTAAGTATAACTAAGTAATAATTCTTAGCCAAGGATATGGGACTAGTTCATGAATAGATGAGTAACCTGGTACGGTAGGTCATCGCTTAAAACACGAGGAGGAGCAAATTATCTGACTTAGATAAAGGCTCCAACGAACTGGGTGACGAAGCAGTAGCTTCCGGGGGACGTGAGGGTACTCTTGGTATCCCTCTGTGAGGTGACAGATGGTCCATGAAACCCGGCCTCACAGAGGTTAAGGTCTGCGATAGAAGAGCCAAGGGTATGCCTTGGTTGCTATGCGAGCGACCTAAAGACTGGGATGGATTAGCGTGGAGTCGACGATACTTGATTTTTCCCTGGATAGCACGTCGCCGACTACCTACCATCTTTAGTCAATCGTGCGCGAACGGAAAGGCAGAGAACTCCCAACAGACCATGTTCTTTCTATCAAGTCATGGGTGAGGTTGGCCCATAGGAAAGTGGGGCTATAGTGGGGCCGGGATACAGTTCTCATACATGATTTTTCTTGGATTGCCTTTCAGTAGTTGAGGGAGGGGTCACGTGGGACCATAGCCACGGATACAAAAACAGACCTTGATATCTGCATTAGCAGACGACTTAAAGCTCCCGACCGAGTTCCGTATTTCTTGATTTGCCCTGGCACGGAACTCGGATGGCACATTGAGATACATGTGCGTCTAGACATGGAAAACGATTCACGATACATACGTGGGATAAAGGGCGCGGTTGACGGGTGGCATAATCCCTAGTGGCCCTAGGTGGCTTGAACCCAAACCGAGACACGGAAACGTTCATTAGGTAGCATAATCCCTAGTGGTCCTAGGTGGCATAAATTCTAAGTGAACACGCGATAGTTCATGGTAAGAAAACATAACCAAATCAAGGGTAGCAGTCCAAAATAACCTCAAGGATAAAATGTTTACATGGGAAAGCCCGTATGGTCTACGGCAAAGGACTGAACTTATACATGGAAAGAAACATATGAGTTGGGAGAACCTACATATGCTATATATATTAGGTTGACATGGACCATTACATGACATTGGGCAAGGGACATTCATAGTTGACCCATGACGCGGGTTGGGATACTAGTACGAGAGGTGCAGAGCAAATATACATGATAAATACCCTGTGATGGTATACGTGATAGACACCATGGGATGGTACACAGGATAGATACCTTGGGATAGTATACTTGACAGAAACCTGACGATGTGATACCTTGATTTATCATGACACCGTAGTTTATCATGATATCTTAGTTTACCTTGCTACAGTAGTTCAGACTGTTACCCTGGTTTAGTTTATCTATCTTGTAGTCATCCTTATGTTTACTTTCAGTTTATGCATGTCATTTTACCTTTACCTGTTTATATACTGGAAGTAGATAGGACTTACCAGTCTTTATGACTGACCCCGTTTTGTTTCGCCTCTTTGTCTTCCGTTTCCCCCCCCCCCCAGGTTTCAGGGGGGAAACACTGTTATCTAGTTCGGACTTCTTCTGCTTGAAGGTCATCACGCATGGCTTGGACTTTTCTTTGCTATGGCTACTTTACTGTTTTACTTGGGGAATAATTTATGAAATGGTTTTATGCTTCTTTACTGTTGCAAGACAGGTTTTGATGTATTCTGATGTAAAAGGCTTTAGACCTTATTTTATAAGGTAATGAAATTTGTTTTACTTCCACTGTTTTATATATGTTCTGTCTTGTAATATTTCTGTGCATGTTTACCTCGATAATGCTTCACCAAACCTAGTGCATTCCCTTTGTGAGTGACCCTAGCGGAGGTGGGGTGTTACATTTGGTATCAGAGCAGAAGGTTACCAGACTGGGCAAAAGTTTTTAAAACCTTCTGAAAACTTTTTGAAAAACCGTTTACAAAGAAGCATTTTTCAAGAAAAGTTTTTAAAGGCTATTCCCCAAAAGCCATTAGCACTATCCTTTGATTCCTTGATTGAATCTCTTTTCCTTTCTTTCCTCCATCTGTAGTCACAGTAGTTCTAACTGTGACTAATCTTTGTCTAGCCACGTAGGTATTTTCCGTACGATGGAGGTGGTTCTCGAGAGACCTGTTGCCGTGGTACAAGGACGGATAATAAGAGTAAGGATAAAGGACGCGAGCTTAAGGATAAGCAACTTGTTGGTATGGCTTAGTCCATCAAGGAGGACAAGGACAAGATTATCGGAGAGGGCAATTGTACGCTCCCATTTCTAGGGTACCTAAAAGAGATGGTACTGTTTCTGGTAAAGGTTTAGTCGTTCTTTTCCATCATCCCGTCCAGACTTTGTCTTGATCATCGTATCATTTAAGTCTGGTTGGATAGTTGAGTCTCTGCACCTTAGTACTAGCATGGTAGAGGATCCCAGTTTTTGTCCCAAAAATCTGGTTGGAGAGTTGGTCCATTTCTTCATGACTTGTTTGGATTTGAGAATGACATGTCTCGGCTACGGATGGATTCTAGGGATAAAGTGGTCACCCAATAAGGGGTGCCATTCTCGGTTTTGAAAGGAGGGTAGTTAGACTCTTGACTTGCTTTGGTAATACCCTCGAAGTCTCGTGTAACCTTCTAGGTTCTATCATGGCTAGTTACCTAGAATCTCATGATGCAGTTGTTGGTAATTCGTTCGAATAGAGTTCGCCGATAAGGCGGATGGTTCGTTTCGCTTATGCATGAGTTATGGGGATCACCCTAGTAAATACACTTGGCAACATGGATTGGCATTGGCAAATGAGATCCAGAATTCCCTAGTGAATTTTGGAGAGCTTGCATGAGTAAGTGGATACGTTTGAGCCAAGTATACTAGGAAAAGGATAAGTGAAAGTGGAATAAGAGGCGACAATGAAATGAGTTCTAACTCATATCTTGGAAATAGGAATCAAGGAGCTACGAGATCATGGAGTTAAAAAGATGGTCAAGGCACCGAGGAATTAAGCTCAAGGAAACGCGACTTAGAAGACGTAAGGATAGACACGCGCATCGTACCTCTTTTTAAAGAGTGTATCCTTGATCCCTGGTTTTTCCTGTAGAGTTTGCTCGCATGTTATCCTCTCGGTCCTGTTTCTGTTGCAAACCGCGTAGGGAGTTTACCTTGTTTATCTCCTCGATCCTATCGTGAGAACCTTAGGTAGAAACCTATGGATGTAAACATGTGTTTGAAACATGTTATGACTGATATGGTTGCAAATGGTTGCAAGTGGTTGCTCGTGGATGCGCGAATACACATTAGATACTATATTGACGCGGTCACGTTTTATGTTGCATATGCACGAGTATTTGTACTTGTTTATGGTTGAAATTGAATATGTTGCCATGTGGATGTTGCATGTGGATGAATGGTTGTGCACACATATAGTGTTTATATGACTAGGACCATTTGCATACATGTTGGATTCATGACACTAAACATATTTTGCATTAGAAGATCATTCAGGCCTGATCATTAGCATTAGCTAAGGAACATATACACACACTTTCTTGCATGTTTTCATAAAGCATTAGAAGCCTTTTAAGGACCATGGTTGCTTGTGGATGGTGTTTTGAGTAGATGGATGATGGATGGTAGGATACATTCTTCCTAACTTGGAGATTTTGGGGACGAAATCCTTAAAGGAGGGGAGAATGTAACAACCTGAATTTCAAACAACGTGTTAAGACAAGAATCAAGGCAGAA
Source organism: Allium sativum (assembly GCA_030737875.1). Lineage (NCBI taxonomy): Eukaryota > Viridiplantae > Streptophyta > Magnoliopsida > Asparagales > Amaryllidaceae > Allium > Allium sativum. The sequence goes on along the minus strand of CM060925.1, from coordinate 430,804,836 downwards.
TTAAATTATAAAATCTGAATCAGGATAAATAGGTTGCGCCACTGCGTTCGTCTCGGAAAAATACGCGAAATAGAGTCCGAAATTTCGTAAATCGGAGTCCGTATGACCCAGTTAAGGCCCAACGAAGTTTCACGAAAATTCAAATCCGAAAACAGATTTGAAATTCAGCCCAGAAAGAGAAGGCGGGAAAAATTCCTGCCAGACACACAGGGTGTCGACCCCTGGGTCGACCCCCCCTCCAGGGGGTCGACATGGGTGTCGACCCCTGGGTCGACCCCTCCCCAGGGGGTCGACATGGGTGTCGACCCCTGGGTCGACCCCCCCCCCTGTAGAACCCCGACCTGGTGCACCTGCTTGTCATGTTGGCTCGGTTTTGGAGGCTTGTGATGATTTTTTAGGGTTCAGATCTATCCTAGGGTTTATCCTACGGCCTAAACTACTCCTAATCTCTATAAAAAGACCCCTAAGCCTACCCTAAACCCTCACAAATCACTCATGCCACGAAGTGCTGCCCAAATGCCAAGTGATCATGGCCTCCATCTCCAACTCCAAGGGCTTATGCATTCAAATCGGGTTCAAATCAAAAGGTGCAAGCTTTCTACACCAAATCGAGGAGGGATCAACGTTGCTACGCAAATTCCATGACGATTCTTCGACAAAGGAGCCACCTTTCTTCATCAAGATGATGCATGATCATTTTCCTAAGCCTCGCTATATAAGTTCTAGCTACTTCTAGATCTAAACGGTATTCTTAATGATGGCATGGAATAAAACGAGATTAAACTAAGTATGCTAGCCTATATGAACCTTGTCATGCCTCTTTTGCTTGAACCTATGACTTTTGGCTATGCTTAGTGACTAGATCATGCTATTCATGTTATGATTAACCTAGTTTACCTTGCAAGTTTGAATCTTTATCTATGCAATGCTAGCATGAACCTTTGGGAACCATTTGACTTGTGAAACATTGGCAAAGATTTGACTTTGGGGCTTATGCATGTAAATGAACCCAAACCCCTTATGTATCATGCATGTTTGTGGCCAAATTCACTTATGATACTATGCATGTTTGTGGCCAAATCCCCATATGAAACTATGCATGCTTATGATACTATGCATGTTTGTGACCAAATTCCCTTATGATACTATGCATGTTTGTGGCCAATATGTTGGCATAATACCCTACTATGTGACTCGCTTCCACTTGGGTTGGAAATACGTTTGGGTAGCTTAGGGAAAACGTGGGTATGACATGAAAAAACTTGACATGGGGTTTACATGAGAACATGACATTCATGATACATTCAAATATGGTCATGACACGTGGGAAAACATGGAACTTGAACTAGACACGGGGGTTGTAAGTGTAATATGACACTAGACCAAACATGAAAGTGGCCAACTCAGGGTTGGGTTGAGTTTGTAGCGTAAAACTACCCGGACCCGCCCGGCTTAACTAGTGGCTACAAACAATAGGACCCAATGTAAGAAGTTGGTCATGTCGCGCTTAAGACCCGAGGTTAGACTAGGTTCCCAGACCCGCCCGGCTTAACTAGTAACCACAACAAGGTCTAATGTGAGAGGTTGAGAGTGCATTAATTAAATTAATGTCACACGATAAGGTTAAGTAAAGTTGACTAAAGACACTTAACCGATATGACACGAATGGGTAGGTTAAGTGGGATCGGGCTTGATCTCTTAATGACACTTAACCATATAAGACAATTAGGGGATGGGGTTAAGTAATCCATACTTAACTAATCTAACACGGTAAATTCGATGAGGTTAAGTAATTTACACTTAACTAATCCGACTTGGTAATTAGATGGGGTTAAGTAACCTTCACTTAACTAACCTAAAACACGGTAATTAGATGGGGTTAGGTAACCCTCACTTAACTAATCTAAACACGGTAATTCGATGGGGTTAAGTTGAACCCTTAACCAATCTAAACTTGGTAATTCAATGAGGTTAAGTAACTTGTACTTAACCAATCATGCATGATGATTTGATGGGGTTAAGCAACCATACTTAACCAATCTAATATGAGAGCTTGATAGGGTTAAGTCACGAGACCGTTTAAATATACTTAACCGTTATAATACGATTAGTGGATGGGGTTAAGCTAACCTATACTTAACCAATCCGACTCGATAATCCGATGAGGATAAGATAATCTATGCTTAACCAATCTAACACGATAATCTGATAGGGTTAAGACAAACAAATACTTAACCAAATTGACTTGATGATTGAATAGGGTTAGGTCATGAGCCTCTTGGTATACTTAACCAACTTGTAGGGCTAGGTCATGGACTTGAATACTTAGCCAATCTTGACATGATTCATAGGCGGGCTAAGCCATGAACCTGAATAACAACACTTAACCCAATAGGCAAAACCCTAGTAGAGGAACTAGGTAGAAAATCGTAGTTAATCAAGTGTAACAGGGAAATGAAGCTAAGTGGTAAACCTTAGTTAAGTATAACTAAGTAATAATTCTTAGCCAAGGATATGGGACTAGTTCATGAATAGATGAGTAACCCCGTACGGTAGGTCATCGCTTAAAACACGAGGAGGAGCAAATTATCTGACTTAGATAAAGGCTCCAACGAACTGGGTGACGAAGCGGTAGCTTTCAGGGGACGTGAGGGTACTCTTGGTATCCCTCTGTGAGGTGACAGATGGTCCATGAAACCTGGCCTCACAGAGGTTAAGGTATGCGATAGAAGAGCCAAGGTATGCCTTGGTTGCTATGCGAGCGACCTAAAGACTGGGATGGATTAGTGTGGAGTCGACAATACTTGATTTTGCCCTGGATAGCACGTCGCCGACTACCTACCATCTTTAGTCAATCGTGCGCGAACGGAAAGGCAGAGAACTCCCAACAAACCATGTTCTTGCTATCAAGTCATGGGTGAGGTTGGCCCATAGGAAAGTGGGGCTATAGTGGGGCCGGGATGCAGTTCTCATACATGATTTTTCTTGGATTGCCTTTCAGTAGTTGAGGGAGGGGTCACATGGGACCATAGCCACGGATACAAAAACAGACCTTGATATCTGCATTAGCAGACGACTTAAAGCTCCCGACCGAGTTCCGTATTTCTTGATTTGCCCTGGCACGGAACTCGGATGGCACATTGAGATACATGTGCGTCTAGACATGGAAAACGATTCATGATACATACGTGGGATAAAGGGCGCGGTTGATGGGTGGCATAATCCCTAGTGGCCCTAGGTGGCTTGAAACCAAACCGAGACACGGAAACGTTCATTAGGTAGCATAATCCCTAGTGGTCCTAGGTGGCATAAATCCTAAGTGAACACGCGATAGTTCATGGTAAGAAAACATAACCAGATCAAGGGTAGCAGTCCAAAATAACCTCAAGGATAAAATGTTGCCCGTATGGTCTACGGCAAAGGACTGAACTTATACATGGAAAGAAACATACGAGTTGGGAGAACCTACATATGCTATATATATTAGATTGACATGGACCATTACATGACATTGGGCAAGGGACATTCATAGTTGACACATGACGCGGGTTGGGATACTAGTACGAGAGGTGCAGAGCAAATATACATGATAAATACCCTGGGATGGTATACGTGATAGACACCATGGGATGGTACACAAGATAGATACCTTGGGATAGTATACTTGATAGAAACCTGACGATGTGATACCTTGATTTATCATGACACCGTAGTTTATCATGATATCTTAGTTTACCTTGCTACAGTAGTTCAGCCTGTTACCCTGGTTTAGTTTATCTATCTTGTAGTCATCCTTATGTTTACTTTCAGTTTATGCATGTCATGTTACCTTTACCTGTTTATATACTGGAAGTAGATAGGACTTACCAGTCTTTATGACTGACCCCGTTTTGTTTCGCCTCTTTGTCTTCCGTTTCCCCCAGGTTTCAGGGAGGAAACATTGTTATCTAGTTCGGACTTCTTCTGCTTGAAGGTCATCACGCATGGCTTGGACTTTTCTTGGCTATGGCTACTTTACTGTTTTACTTGGGGAATAATTTATGAAATGGTTTTATGCTTCTTTACTGTTGCAAGACAGGTTTTGATGTATTCTGATGTAAAAGGCTTTAGACCTTATTTTATAAGGTAATGAAATTTGTTTTACTTTCGCTGTTTTATATATGTTCCGTCTTGTAATATTTCTATGCATGTTTACCTCGATAATGCTTCACCAAACCTAATGCATTCCCTTTGTGAGTGACCCTAGCGGAGGTGGGGTGTTACATATTATGTAAACATCAGTTTAAATCAAATGAAGAAGTTTGGAAACGTTTGTTTTCCAATATAGGAAATAAGAAACAGAAGTAAATATGGTGGTGTGGTCCAAATGATTTAAAAATTTGTTTTTCCCAAATTTAGAAATTAAGAATTTATGAATATATAGAAAGGAAAAATGAATAAATTAATAATAATTAAAATAAAAAGGATGAATGTTGGATGTTGATTGATCGATAGAATTTCCATCTGGAAATAATATCGTTGTTTGCACACCTGTTTTTCTTTGATAGTTGAATCACCGACTATCGAAGTTTTGACCATTTTTCCGTCGTCAATACGGAGAGAGCGGGATCAGATTCATTATCTGGAAATCACTCTATATTGACGTTAGCGTTACGATCAAATGTGATGAAGATAATTGAAGACGGAGTTATGCAAAGGCTATCCTGTTTACAGAATAGTGCCTTCGGTTTGTCCAGTCCCAGGACAAACGTGAATGGACGAATGTCTGACAGAGTATATCTAACGGACCGCGTAAGTTGATCTCTTCAAACGTACTTACGTTTGGTGGCGGAGGAATTCGTTCTCTTATCTTTTTACCCGTGGTATTTTTGGGGAAATCAATTTTTGATTTGGCGGGTATGGCGATGTGGAATTCAAAGAGAATGGTGGTCAAGTGTTTTCAAAAGATACGTTATGACCTCAAGCCTCATCAACCGGGAAATGACAGAAATCAGGCAGGCAGCATGGCTAAGTTGGTCGCGCCCATTAGGGTGTATATCACCTATCTAGAGAAAATCCATTTCATTCTATTGTCTATTCTGATGTTGTCCCTTTTCGGGAAGACGGTGGGTAGCTCCCAACCGTTGGTGATATACATTCGATACAATCAAGCGAAATGAGTGGTCAGTCATGTGTGGGTCGGGTTGCAAGACGTTCTTGTTGAACCCAGTGTATTTGCCTCTAGAGATACACTATCGGCAGGTGGTCCCATACCTTGTCATAGTTGGAATCCAATCTCCAATAAGTGCCCGCGGTTTTGTTTGTATACTATATATGTGGAACGTGAGATGCAAGCTTTCTGCTAGATTGATAATTACTTATGATTAGACATTATTATAATATCATAGAAGTATTGATTTCCAAAGCTGTTTTGGGATGTCGTAAGGTAAAAACCGTCCATGTTTATGTGTGGATGGTTCTTACGATTATCTTTTCTTGTGTATGAAAAGTTAAACCGATGATTTGAGTTTACTCACACCAGTCCCATGACTGACCCAGAGTTTATTTTGTTTTGTTTTCCCTAAACACTTGGGTGCCCAAATTTGTACGGGCAACCAAGTAGTTCAGGTCTTTACAAATATGCTTGGAGGAGCTTGAAACAGGAGGCTTCAGGATTATATGGCTATTGTTATTTCCGCTGTGTGTAAGTGTTGTACTCTGATAATGTTATTCTATGTATATACACTGTTTTATTGCAAAGTTATTTTATATATTATATTTTATTTGTTCCGCTGTGAGATTCATATTTACTCTGATTGTGTTCTTCTTCTTCTTCTATTCTAATTTTCTATCTTATCTATTCTCACCCTCTAACTTCTTTCTATTAATGATCAAGTATTTCCGATGTTCGAATAGTCAACATGGCAGTTGTGTGTTGATGTTCGGAGTCGAAAATCCCAGGTCGTTACAGTGGTATCAGAGCTGAAGGTTAAGTGATTACCTTGGCTCTGTGGCGTGACTCAGTAGAGATGGGGTTAGTGATACCCTAGATTGAGTTGAGTGTACATATACGAGTGAGCGTATTTGTAGATTTTATAAAAATTGTTTTATATTGTGGTGATTTATTAGTTGATTAGTTTGTGAATTCTGGTCGATCAGTTTGATCCACTATATCAATAAGGATTTCTAAACACTTGAATACGATAAACCGACACAGTATGTTTGAAAGAGGGTAAATGAAATAACTTTACCCAAATATATTTTGATATAAAGAAAATATATATATTGAAAATTTTCTAATATTGGATGTGTTGGTTGTTATTATAATCGAGTAAGATTATAAATTAAATGGTTATAAATATAATATAACCAAGTGGAATTTGTATGAGTGTTACGAAGTGGATTAAATCTGAAATTAAATCTGAAGGGAAATTAAAACCTTGGAAAATTGAATAAGTGTTTATAAATGGATGTGAATTAACAATATGAGAATTTTAAAATCCTAGGAAGTTTTAAATTGTTTAGAAGTATCGTGAATGATATTTTGAAATAGATTTCAAAATGGAAATGTTTAAATATGGTTTTGAAAAGTGATATAGTATTGAACTCTCTTCGATAGCTGGAAAATAACTCTGATGATGCTGGCACATCATCAGTGTTCATTTTCGAGTTGTAAGTGACGGATTGCTACCAAAGATTTTGTTTTTGAATCGTTTTGACAAAAAGGAGGTTGTTTTGAATCCTGAAAAGGGATATTGACTTTTGAAAGAGCTAAGCTATTTAAAAATTCCCAGGAAGATAGTATGAATTAAAAACAAATTAAATAGAAATTTGTGGAAGCAAGTATGAATTGAATTGAAACCAATTAACTGGAAATTTAATTGGAGTAAAACATATGAAGGGAAAAAACAGATTTTGAATTGTGAGATAGAATCTAAAATGGTATTGGATTAGTGGGTTTGGAGTTTGGAATCGAGAATGAAACTTGAGTTTGAAATGGTAATTGGCTTGTTTAAGCGAATATCTGTGTTGAGAATAAATTGATCAGAGATTGATTGGGATGACTTTGGTATATGCTGAATTGGCAGCAAAATGAAAGGATATAATGATATGCCCGACAAAAAGGTACATGTTTATTTTTATGGATTTGGTGATTTATGGGCCGATTTGGCAAGCCGCTTGGCTTTTTATTTTTTATTTTTGATTGGAGAGGCCTGTGTGGCGGTTTGGGGATTTTCCCGATGCTCCCGGTACAAAGGAGGTGCTGGCGAAATTTTTCGAAAGTTTCGAGTGTTAGAAATTATTTCAGGATTTTTGAAAATTTTCGTTAATAGAAATAAATGAATGTTTTAATTAAAAATAAATTGGTTCAGTTGAAACTAAAGTTAAAAGTGAACGAATAGTTTTTAATAGGGTCTATCTTCTACCTTAGCAATTTTGAGGACGAAATTATTTTAAGGGGGGAAGAATGTAACGACCCGCATTTTTCAGCGATATAATTAATCTATTTAATTATTTGAATAATGGTTTGGTTATTTAAAATGACCAGAATTAAATAATATTGAATAGTTAATTAAAATAAATAGTATAATAATATATTTAATTTCTGAAATAGTCAGAAATAGTGGAATTCACAATATGGTGTGAACGGGATCAACTGTGATATTTAATTCAGTTTAGAATTGAATTAGAATAACGAATATATTATTTGAACGGCAGTTTGAACGTATAATTATATTATAGTTATAATCGAGCTCGAAATGACGCGGCAGTTCGTTATTTGGCGATTCGAACTTTAAACGAGTATACAGAAGCCGTTTTAAATTGGATTTCTGTGAAAAGAGAAACGTCGGGGGCAGGTGAAGTATATTTTTCTAGTGGAAGAGAAAAATCGGGATTTCGTCGTGTAGATTTCGATTTATGTCCAAATCAAATTTTAAAATAGTCGTTATATAATCGTTCTTCGACCATAACAGTTTATTCGAAATAACTGCATACGAGTTTCGAATTTAGACAAGGTTCTTTTGAGACGTAGTGATAATTTAATTTTTTAGAATTTACTGTAATTTTTAATTAATTTAATATGCAACTTTTTATTTTGAGTATTTTGCACCCTATATCAATATTTTGGGGTTTCGAAACATAAGTTAACATATCGATATTATTATATTTTTGGGATCTTGACACCTCGTAGGACACGACTGTATTTTTATTTTTTTCCATGACAGTTCATATATAAACAAAATTATATACACATAGGTATATTATTATCATTATTTTAAAAAAAACAACCATACATGTCGAGCACAGTCTTTCTTTTATATACATGTCCACTATGTTTTAAGTACTTGTGTCTACAGACTTTTTATTCGGTATTTCTACCGTCCATATACGTGAAACATAATACTCCCATGACATGCTAACAAGGAAAAGGGTCATGCGTTGAAAACAACTCCAATACACAGTAACCATACAAAACTCATATATATGTTTTCTAAATCCTTAGCGTCAAAGAGAAGCTAGCTTCATGCTATTGATATAAATGTGAGAGGTGTATTCAAATCCCATGTACTACGCTAGAAAATAAGAGCAGTCATACCTTTATGTATATTCATGTCACATAGCTATTTTTCCCTCAATGAACGATCACTTTCACCATTTAAACATCTGTACGTTTTGAGTTTTCTTGGCAACAAAGAAAAGAAAAAATATGTACACCATGTGTCGGTACAGCAAATATCACTTTCCTCCTACCTTTAATATCCACGTTTGATGTAAGCAGTTCTTAACGTACATGCTAATGGTTGGAAAGGTAAACTACCTCACATGCCTAACTATTCTGTGAAATCATCCTATACACGTAGACCCGATAACATGTACAGCTACTCTAAAGTGAAAATCCAGTAGTAGTTTGTTGACACCGCTTTTAGTGGTGTCAACGTGACACTATCCCCCTATTGGTGGAAATAGGGGAACCTTATATGGGGCCCCCTGAATTCCACCGATAGGAGCCGAGTGTCTGGTGACACCACTAAAAGTGGTGTCAACAAACTCGGACTCGTGAAAATCTAACGTAGGAAAGCTAATCTCTTTACAGTGCAAACCATCCTAGATTAAGCTATCTACCTGTCCATCTGCATACCTATTTCCTTGACCAGTCGAAATCAACAGCTACAACCGAAATGGAAAATCAATACAGAACAAGGCGAAAACGCAAGATACTGTAATGACCCGGCAAATCCAACAAAGCTGCAAACCTAAGGGTTGAGCCATGAACGACCTACTGCTGGAATGCCTTGGCTATTAAGGATTCAACATTATAAATAACCTCCAGCACTCTTTCATCTTCCGCAAATAAATCATACTGAAAGTTTTAATAGCCTCAAAAAAATTTAAATACATTGCTTAATTAAAATTCGAAGGATCAGATCCATGAATTCTGACAGCAAAACTCTGTGCAGTAATTTTTGGAGCCCGACATACTCATGGGCAATCCAAGCATTTTCGGTCGCGTTAGGGTGGACTGCCGTACGAGCTGAGGACGACCGTAGGGCACGTCGAGACCAACTTTGGGTCTTCGAGGGACGGTGCGACAGCAGGAGGAGGCTGGTGCTGTTGGAAACTTAGCTGGGCCGTGACTATTGGAGGGACTTCGGTTCGAACGCATCAGGGAAGGGAGGTGCGAATTTCAGAATTTGCGTATGAGAAGGGAGGGGAGGCGATAAGAATAATTATCGTATAACTTTATTCGGATTTTAAGGAAGAAATGGAGGAGGAAAGGTAAAGGAGAGGAACGGGTTACTGGGGAAGAAGGGAAAGCGATCTTCATTTTAACGAGAAGCGGGATTTGGGCTTTCAACGTAGAAGGTGGGCCAAAGTGAAATTTTAAGGTGAGCCCGACCATTTTTAATTTAAATTTTTAGTTTTTTTTTTTTGAATAATGAATAAGCTTGAAACTTTAATATCTTGTCTTTACCATATCGAAATTCCAAATGGTTTGATTCATTGAAACCGTACAAACACAGGCTACGCTTTGACGCTGATTCGGGACCATTTGAAGGTTGTTACAATTTTAAGCAAAATAAAATGTATGATCATATCTAACAAACAATAAGCATCATTCAACGATTTACGACCAAGGTGAGTAAATCTCACTAACTTTACTCAAGTTCTATTTTCATAAAGTATTTTTAGAATTGATAAATAATGGTTGTTTGTTGTATGTTGGTTGTTTGCTTGAACTGTTAGTTAATTAGTTAGAAATATCGATAACGATATATATATAAATCGTAATAGAATATTGATTCTGTTTATCAGAATATTTTATATTCGTGTTATTTATATTGACTGACATCTGTGGATGCAGGGAAGCAGGTTGGAAGGACCCAACTGGGTTCCTCAACATTTATTTTACTGTTTCTCATATATTATGATATATGATGTGATTATAATCTGTTGTTGATTTCGTGTGTTGATCATGGTTATTTAGAAACTTTAAATACCAAAGGAAATAATTGGGATGTGAAAGAGAAATTTCAAACTATAATTTGAAATAAGATATTTGTATAAAATCAAGGAGTTTATATTAAAAGGAAAATTTGAAGTGGTTATAAAATTTGAGAAGTTTATAAAAATAAAGAGTTAAAAATGAATAAAAGAAAAATAGTTGTAAAATGTTTACAAATAAAATAGAAAGGGCAAACATTTGTAAAACATTTACAAATGGGATTGGAAAGAGGAATATTTGTAAAACATTTTACATATAGGAATTTAAGAGGAAATATTTACGAATAGATTAAATAGAGGTATTTATTTAGGAAATAAATAAGGTTATAAAAGAAAATAATTACTTAGAAAATAAATGAAATGATATAAAGGAAATATTTGTATGAAATAAACATAGACAAATAGAAAAGGAAATGTTTGTAATCGAATAGAGTTAATTGAACATAGTTAATCAAATTAGAATTTAATTGAATATTTGTTATTCAATTAGAGTTGATTAAATATAGTTATTTGAGATAGTGTTAGTCAAACATAGTTATTTAGGAGATGTTGCCATTGCATACGACTGCTAGCGGAATTCACAGGGCTGCAGATAGCCTACGGCGGTCGGATGTTTCCTGAGGGAATCAGGCGTAACCATTGTGATCGCTACGATCTAGAGTCAAACGAATGGAATTAAATCGAATATTAGTTATTAGATAAGAGTTAAATAAGTTGAGTTAGATAAGTTGAGTTAATCAAGTAAGTTAATCAAATGAGTTAATCAAATCGAGTCAATCCAAATGAGTTAATCCAAAGGGGTTATTCGAAATAGTTTATTCGAAAAGAGTTAGCGAATATTAGTTATTCGAAAGAAGTTATCGAATATTAGTTATTCAAAAGGAGTTATTCGAAGTAGTATTCGAATAGAGTTAAAGGAGTTAATCGAATATAGTTTATTCGAAGAGAGTTAATCGAATGTAAATCATTCGAAAAGGGTTAATCGAATGAAAATCATTCGAAGAGAGATTATCGAATATAGCTATTCGAAGAAAGAGTTATCGAATATAGTTTATTCGAAAAGGAGTTATCAAATAGAGATTATTCGAAAAAGAGAATTATACGTTGAATTCGATTATATCGAATTCTGGGAAAGTAATATTTACTTTCCGGTTTAATCAAGATTTACTTATTTATTAATAAATTTGTGGTTTAGTTGTTTAGTTAAATTAAGGAATAAAAGTTATATTTTGAAGTTAGGTATTTAGGATGAAGGGATTATAACGCTATAGTTATAACCAATGTTTTAAAAATAAAGAAGTGGATTCATACATAGAATCCGAGGGTTTCATAAGGAAGTTTGTTAAAGATTTGAAGGGTGGGCTTTGTCTATTTTGAGGTTAGAAATGTTGTTCAGTTAAGATCTTAGAGGTAATTATACCCCAACTTGATTGACTTCGTTTTTAACTAAGGAATGGGTAAAGTTCAGTAGTGAAGATTGGTTAAGTGAATTGAGCCAATGAGTGAATTGGTTTGAATTGGCTTAGTGATGTATTATGTAAACATCAGTTTAAATCAAATGAAGAAGTTTGGAAACGTTTGTTTTCCAATATAGGAAATAAGAAACAGAAGTAAATATGGTGGTGTGGTCCAAATGATTTATAAAGTATGTTTTTCCCAAATTTAGAAATTAAGAATTTACGAATATATAGAAAGGGAAAATGAATAAATTAATAATAATTAAAATAAATAGGATGAATGTTGGATGTTGATTGATCGATAGAATTTCCATCTGGAAAAAAAATCGTTGTTTGCACACCTGTTTTTCTTTGATAGTTAAATCACCGACTATCGAAGTTTTGACCATTTTTCCGTCATCAATACGGAGAGACCGAGATCAGATTCATTATCTGAAAACCACTCTGTATTGACGTTAGCGTTGCGATCTAATGTGATGAAGATAATTGAAGACGGAGTTATGCAAGGGCTATCCTGTTTACAGAATAGTGCCTTCGGTTTGTCCAGTCCCAGGACAAACGTGAACGGACGAATGTCTGACAGAGTATATCTAACGGATCGCGTAAGTTGATCTCTTCAAACGTACTTACGTTTGGTGGCGGAGGAATTCGTTTCTCTTAGCTTTATACCCGTGGTATTTTTTGGAGAAATCAATTTGTGATTTGGCGGGTATGACGATGTGGCATTCAAAGTGAATGGTGGTCAAGTGTTTTCAAAAGATACGTTATTACCTCAAGCCTCATCAACCGGGAAATGACAGAAATCGGGCAGGCCGCATGGCTAAGTGGGTGGCTCCCATTAGGGTGTATATCACCTATCTAGAGGAAATCCATTTCATTCTATTGTCTATTCCGATGTTGTCCCTTTTCGGGAAGACGATGGGTAGCTCCCAACCGTTGGTGATACACATTCGATACACTCAAGCGAAATGAGTGGTCGGTCATGTGTGGGCCGGGTTGCAAGACGTTCTTGTTGAACCCAGTGTATTTGCCTCTAGAGATACACTATCGGCAGGTGGTCCCATACCTTGTCATAGTGTGAGTCCAATCTCCAATAAGCGCCCGCGGTTTTGTTTGTATACTATATATGTGGAACGTGAGATGCAAGCTTTCTGCTAGATTGATAATTACTTGTGATTAGACATTATTATAATATCAGAGAAGTATTGATTTCCAAAGTTGTTTTGGGTTATCGTAAGGTAAAAACCGTCTGTGTTTATGTGTGGATGGGTCTTACGATTATCTTTTCTTGTGAAAAGGATTTTGAAAAGTTAAACCGATGATTTGAGTTTACTCACACCAGTCCCATGACTGACCCAGAGTTTATTTTGTTTTGTTTTCCCTAAACTCTTGGGTGCCCAAATTTGTACAGGCAGCCAAGTAGTTCAGGTCTTTACAGATATGCTTGGAGGAGCTTGAAGCAGGAGGCTTCAGGATTATATGGCTATTGTTATTTCCGCTGTGTGTAAGTGTTGTACTCTGATAATGTTATTCTATGTATATACACTGTTTTATTGCAAAGTTATGTTATATATTATATTTTATTTGTTCCGCTGTGAGATTCGTATTTACTCTGATTGTGTTCTTCTTCTTCTTCTATTCTAATTTTCTATCTTATCTATTCTCACCCTCTAACTTCTTTCTATTAATGATCAAGTATTTCCGATGTTCGAATAGTCAACATGGCAGTTGTGTGTTGATGTTCGAAGTCGAAAATCCTGGGTCGTTACATCCATATTGCCAACCATTTCTGAAATTTGTTCAATTTAAAGATGTTACAATGACAGTACTAATTATATTGCACTAACATGTTTTTATGGCTATTACATAATGTTTATGTAACTCTGTGTAGTTAAAGCGCTTAACTTTTCTATAGCAGCGGAGTTGCAAAAAAGTGTAGCGGGAAAATAGCGGGGATATAGCGGAGGCGCAATAAAGGTTCATTGGATGTAAAACCAAATATTTGAAAATTAATAAATCATATTTCTCATATTATATGTGTATAAGAAACTAATATTATTTAATCTTATGTAACAAAATCACAGAATATCATAGTTATGCATGCTAAAGTTAATGAATATATTTGATTGTTACCATATATTAGGCACTTATGCCTTAAATCTAGCCTTTTACGCTAACTTTACTGAATTTTTTAAAATGGAAACTAATTTTAATATATTAGGCACATATATTAGGCACTTATGCCTTACATCTATATATTAATATTGCTAAAGCGGACGCTAAAAAGCCTTGATTTAGCGGATGCAGCGGAGAATAGCAGGGCTATAAGCGGATCTATTGTTCATCAACGCTAAATTGAATTAGCGTAGCGGTTGAATAGCACTATGGGCTATAGCGGGGATATTACGGGGCTTTAGCGAAGATCTAACTGCATAGATGTAGCTTTTACAAAGCATATATAAATCAGAGTAAAATAACAATTATTTTACTATTGATTCGTAAATCTATAAAGTGTACTTTTAATATGTAATTATAGATCTAACTACATACAACAGAATGTAAATTTGTCTATATACATCATGTGTGTGTATATATATCTATATATATATAAACACGTAATTCAGTACCTATTGCATTCATATATATATATATATATATACACACACACACACACATGCATGAACTTATCTCAATAAGAGATAGCTTATACATTACTGTGCTGAAAAGTAATTACATATAGATAGAGTTCAAAACCTCAAATTAAATGAATTCATTGACCCAGAATTTAAGAAATATATATTATAAGTATTGACACAAGTCACACTATTCAAAGTACATATACATATTCGTACTTGCAGCATCATTTTAAAATGACTTTGATATAATTTAGTATCATAATACAATAATTTACACATGTAGCAAAAACTGAAATAAACAGGAAATCATATTTCCTGTAATTTTGGAATCAGATTATAATATATATTTATCATCATAAATACATAATTATAACATTTAAGTCCAAATGTAGTTTTACATAATAGGTCAATAACGTATATGTAAATGCATATATGCTATATGTACTTATATAAAACTCATCATTTATGTATTTTACAAAGTTAACAAATCATAATACAATTGTTATGATTTTAAACTGTTCCGAATATAATCTATATAATGTAAGTAAAAAGAACGGACTTATGAAAGAATTTTAAGCACATAAAATCTTGAACAAATAGAACATTATCGTTCTCTGAAATCAAAATAGAGTCAAGCTTTCTGATTTTATAAGTAAACAGAAAATGTCTTAATAATAATTAATTTGATCAAATCAAATATTATTAAAACTAAAAACCTGAAAGATCAAACATTTAAAAAAGGCCTTTAATCAAATTAAAATATATGCATAACTGAGTCAAAAACATTTGCACTCAGGTTAATCAAACATTTTGAATATGAAATTAACAGTATTCATTGATCAATATTAGAAACATTTTTATACAAATAATAAACAATGTTATACATATCAAACCCTCCATCACTCAAACTTTGATGATCATTCATCCAATGACCATTCATCAAGTATAAACTTAAAAATTAGTAGTAAATTAAATATACTTTTCATAAGTATACAATATTATGCTAACAAGTACAAATCCAGTCATTAGGTCTACTTTATTCAACTTGATTAAATATAGTTATAGATCCACAAAGACCCGATCAAGTTTATTATTGCTTAATTTATATGACTGGTTTGATTTTATGCTGATAAAACCACTAAGTCATCAATGTTGACTTTTAATAATATGACTTATTATCTAACAAAATTTTAATCAGATTCGAACACACGTATACACACACAAATATATATATACATATATATTGTACATATATACATAATAAATAGAAACAACAATTGATCAACCTTTTCATGTTAAACAGCAAATAAAATTATTTTATGAAGTCAGCACACATAATGATTGGTCCTTTTGATCAATCAAAACTGTTTTGATCTATCAACGGGATTCCATGATAAACAAACATGGTAATAGCTATTTGGAATTTTATTTAAAATCAGAAATAACTATCAACAAATCCAGTTCAAAGTTTTATGCCAAATATAAAACATTGTTTACAGTAAAGCACTTTTAAAAGCTTGTATCAAATACAGTTTTTAACTTACAGTAAAAAAAATTCACCTTATAAATCAAATTTATCATGATTACATGAATTCAAATTTTTTAATAATTTCGATTATCGATTCTGAAACTACGATTCCATAGACTTTAATACTCATGAATAAATAAGTTCATAAGATTATTAAATCAATATTGACCTAGAAACATTTCAACTCTTATACGATGAAACAATTTCATCTTATTAATAGCATTTTGTTGCAATCATCTTACAGGGGTATCTCTAGTACTAATCAGGTTTCTCTTTGAAATTATCAAACAAAACCCTAATTAACTCAACCTACGAATTACATGAACCCTAGTTTTGATACCATTGTAGGAAAATTTGGTTCAAATTCATGACTTACAGTTTAAATTGCAACCAAATTAAAAACAATATTTCATGTATTAATTTGTAAACCGAAAATTATACCTCTCTCAAGATTTCATCGTTCTTCAAGCTATCGAAATGAGAACTGGGTTGATTCAAATCTTAGCCCTCCAAAACAGCGAGCCTCCACAGAAGTCCACGAGAATGAATTCACCTTCAATCAAATTAAGAAGAAAGGGAGAGGCGATACTAGCCGCCATTCTAATTTAAGTTTTGGAAAAGTGTATTCGTGGTGGCTTCCTTATTTTGATCTTATCCTTGATTTTGTATAGCGATGTCATTTAAAAGAGAATGGATACCCCTTTTTTTTTAAAAAAATTAACAGAAAATAGGAACCCACTTGAATATCAATTCCAACTTCAAACAAAATATCAACAAACTAATATTTTATTTGTCTAAATTTTTTCTCTCCTTATAACGTTCTATATTGTATGACCCTATATGTTATTACAACGTTGGCAATAATTTAAATCGTATTTAAGTTATAAACAGCGAGTGGCATCTAGTAATACATCGCTGCTACCCAAGCTAAAATACGTTCAACTATTCGATGCAACCTTTTTGTGACCAGTGTATCAATGTAATATAATCCTTTTAACCAATGTATCCATGATTAAACATAAGGATCGTGTAATATGGTGTATAACACTCAAGTATGAAATGATAGAGAATCACAGATATAAGATAGTAAATGCTGTAAAAATAGAAAAATCACACCAGGGATTTTTATACTGGTTCGGAGCACCGTCCTACGTCCAGTCCCAGACTTCCTTCTGGAATTTCACTAACAATCTCCTCGCTTCACCCGAAGGAATAGGTATACAACACCCGAGCAGTCGAACGGGATTTCACGCCTCTAACAACACGAGGACTTCAATACTTACATCTTACAACACTGAGGACTTCAACACTTGCCTGATCACACACATGACTTCAACTAATACAATGGTTTTGACTTCTGCTTTGTGTTCTTGATTCAACACGGATAGTCAACAGTTTGAGTACAATCTTCCTATAATCTGTTCCTCGAGTATATACTTTGAATGCGTAGATTTAAGGAAGTAGAATTCTTGTTGAATCAAATGATATTAAATTGATTCAAGGATTCAACAAGTATTTGAATTTGGAGAGCTTTTGTTTTGCAAAGAGTATGAAAATGCAATTCAGAAATCAGAGAGAATATAGAATGATTCGGTGATTGTAAAACAGGTTTGAAGTTGTTTATATAATAATACAAAGGTAGTAATTCTTCATGAAGAGTTTCTATAAAAAGTTATGTCCATTTCCTTTGATTATTGAATAGAAATCTCTTCACAAATAGAAGCAACCTTTCAGAAAAAGCTTGCTGTTTAAAAACGGTCGACAAGTGAAAAATCACCAGTCGATTGGTTGAATTTAATTAAAACTAAAACTTCCAGAAAAATAGCCGTTATGTGCAAAAACACACAGACCGGTCGACCGCCCATATTTGGACCGGTCGACCGATTTATGGCTGTGGACCGGAGGATCTCAGTCCATAGTCTAGGTCCCTCTGCGCTCTTTCCCGGTCGAAGTCTGGACCGTTTGGGCTTTTTTTGTGACTTTTCAATTTCTCAAATATGCAGATTTCAACAACGAAGATATGATATAATCTTTTGTGCATTCGTGTTATACTTTGAGGATAGATTTTAACATATTTCTAACACGACTCAATGTATATATATATATAACCTTATCTCTATGAAATGATCTTCATTGCAACTTTATATGTTAGCATCGATCAAAATCTTGTTCTCAACACATAATATTGGATCTACAGATATGTATATATGATACATACTTCTCTAAAGACCAATATAGTAAAATTGGTGAGTTAAACTCTAATTGCATTATCTTATGCTTTTCTTTTAACTAATTTTCTGCATTAACATATATATGTTAAGAGTTTGTTGTTCTATAATTTCAATCTTAAGTCTGATGTAAAAACTATTGAAACTGTGGGTTTAAAGAGATTGGAGATTATTGTTTTGAATTTGAGAAGGTAAATGATGTTGAAAGAATCTCTTTATTGTTGTAGAAATATGATGGAGCGATACAATACAGAGTTACAATATACGACAATTTATATACGTAGTGAAATAAAGTTATGGGCCAAGGAAATGATATAAACGAAGCTGGCCTAATAACAGTGCATGTGAGAAGGCGGTGCAACTGAAATAAAAGAAGATACGAAGTAGTTGTTCAAACACTTTATTTATATCATCCCATCTCAATTCTAGGGTTACTAATGTTATAACTCGATTCTCGAGCTATATTTTGACTATGACAACTACATATCAATAATATCGTATACTAATGATTATTGCAAGAAAAATATTGGAGATTATGGTTCAAATACAAGAAGATTCAAAGATAGGATAAAATTGATAAATTAGTGTATCTGAGTCAGTATTTAGTTAGATTCAATGTTAAAATATCTCCTAAGATATATACACACACACACACCATATATACACTCTATTTTAAATAAAAAACAAGTTTTCAGAAATAGGAGCTACTGGTACTCGAACTCGGGTCACTAGTTTAGAAGACATGCGATCTAACCAAATAAGCTATGATGACTTCTGTTTTTAAATAGAATTCAGATGTCTGAATAATCTACTCAGAAGGCTGAATATTTTGACTTTGTGCACATGCACACATTTTCAAATTTTGACCATTTTTTAGCCATCTGAATTATAAATTCAGCCGGCTGACCAAAAAGGTTGCGACTTTTTAAATTCTTATAACTTTTTAATGCAAGAGTTATGACAATATCTTTTGATTAACCCTTTTTACAAATAATTACGACCTTTTATTTATTATAAATATACTTCATAATCACTTGTTTTAATAACTGATTACAACCGAACTTCTTGGTCAAATTATTCTCTGATTCCGAACTATTTCTATTCTATATTTACTTGAATATTCAACATTCTGTGATTATAAATCACTTTCGGTCTTTATTCTTCACTTGTTTAATATATATATATATATATATATATATATATATATATATATGCAAAGGAGAAGATTATAGGAAGGATGTACTCAAACTGTGGATTATTCGTGTTATCAAGAACACATATACAGTCAAATTACCTTTTGTATTTTTTGAAGCCCTGTTCCGCTGCTCAGGTAAGATGTCCTCTTCGGCTGCTGAAGCGAAATCCTGTTCTGTTGCTCATGTCCCTATTCTCGTGCTTAGTTGTTGTAACACCTATTACTCTGGGTTTAGTGAGGGTCTTGATTAGTTGAAATTCCAGAAGAAGTCTAGAACTGGAGGTAGGACAGTGCTCTGACCCAATATAAAAATTTCTGGTGTTCTTTACTTTATTTATAACTTTCGTACTGCTATTCTATGGTATCATCTCTAAATATTTATCCCATTAAAAATTTACTTGCATATATCAAAGCTAGTATATCATTTACTTCTACATTCAGTATATTACATGCATTTCCATATTGCTCTATCCTACTCATTTTTTTTAATTTGGTATCAGATCCTGGGATTGTAGAGATCATAACAGCATCCTAGAATAAATAGCGATAAAGAAATCTGGTCAAGACATTATAAAATGGAAAAATAACAAAGCAGAATCAAAGGAGCAAGCAAGTAAATGTCTCATGGCTAAAGTCAGATCGCAATTGGTATGTGTAGATTTATTATATAAAGATCTTTTGTTAGACCATGAAAATTTATTAAAAGGTTTTTAAACTTCAAATAAACTTATTAGGGTTATTTTAGCAAAGTCAAAAGATTGTGATTAAGAAAACTCCAAACTAAAAAAGTAAAATAATTTTTTAGTAAAACAAACTAAATGTTTTGAAAATACCTTAGAAGAGCTTATTTTTCAAAAGGATTACCTTCAAAAGAAAATGAGCAGTTAGAAGATAAAAACAATGATATTTTAAAGGAAATCGACATGTTACAAAATAAAATAACATCTTTACAAGATTCTATAAACAATTCTAGTTCTTTAATTTTGTCTCATAAAAAGAGAATGAAGCTTTACTTGGAAAGGAATTAGAATTTTCTAAAGAATGTGTGTTTTTAAAAGTTAATACTAATATTTTGCAAGAAGGAACTTGTGTCTCAAAAGAAATTTTTGAAAAATGACAATCATATTTAGATAATTCAGAATCTCAAAATTGTCATCCCGTAAATGAGAATAGTACTTTAAAAAGGGAGATTTTTAAATTATTTAAGGAAATTGATATTTTGAAAAATAACAAAATGCCTTTTGAAAATATCAATTGTGACTTTAACACTAAATTTGAGAAACATACAAATAAATTCACAAAATTTAATAAAGGTTGAAATGATTTAAATATCATTTTATCTAGATCTCGAACTTTACACGATAATAGTGATTTTGGATATAATAAAACTACTCATAGAAATAAAAATATCACCACTAGAACTAAAGCATGAGTAAATCCAAGATTCATTTTTTTAGAAATTCGAATACTTCTATGACTAGAAATATTTACAATAAATATAGAAGTATGAAAAGAAATATTAATAGAAGTTATCCAAATATTTGGATTCTTATAAATTGGAAAACAGAGAAAAATATAAGGATTATTATTTTGATTCAGTAGTTAATAAGGAAAATTTTATTTTTAAAGATTCCATTAAATCCTTTTGGGTATGGTTGCCAAAGTATATATATCATATTTTTTGCAGGTACACCACAACAAAGAGGAGGTTATTTCAGTATCTCAAATATCTTTGGAAACAATGCTCAAAATAAAAGAATAAATCAGAAAATTTGGTAATCTTTCATTTTTATATCTCATTATCTCATATATTTATATTATCATGACATGATTGAAATGATTTTTTTTTAAATATCTATACAAATTCTTTTTCATGTCATATTTCATATTAATGGTCAACTGATATACTATATCATTACATGTCATATTCTTATATATTTTCTTTTGCAAATACTTCAGGCTAATATATATCACAAGCTCATAAGTAAATATAGCTTACGCAATTCCATTTTTTGGGTCATATATAAATACATCTCTAAATAATAATAAAAATTGTGTAACATAAATATTCTTTCATATGACCAAATTTATAGCTTATGCTATGGAATATATAAACTTATGAGTTATATATCTAACATGAATACATATGCACATCTAAAAAAGAACTCTAGGTTTAGCAGGCTGAATTCTAAATTTAGCCGTCTAAATGTTCATGGCATCAAAAATATATCCCAGAATTTAGCCATCTGAATTCAATAAAACAGCCCGTTGAAAAGAAAGAAAAGGCCTACTCTTGGGTTACATTTTCCCTAAATTCAACCAACTGAATTGGAAAATTAGCTGGCTAAATCAATGCTTGTGGGTTGATATGCTTGTTGCCTGATATGCTTATGTGTTCATTAACTTATGATATTCTATCATTTTTTAAGCATTATAATATCATTTCAAGCATCATATATATGAATGTTTAATCAACATATATTATATTCTAACTATATATTAAACATGTATAAATTAATAGTTCATGTACATTCTTGCTTCTTTGATTTATTCATGAACTACATACATACACATACACATACACACACACACAAATATATATATATATAAGTTCCCTATAAGTTTTTATTCCTCTTTGTCGATGAAAAAATGGGAGAAAAATATATGTAACATATATGCAGAGGGAGTACTATATTCATGGGGAACACAAGTAAAAATAAAAATCAAATTTCATTTTATTACTTCAGATATATACATATATATATAGTAATCGTATATATAATTGTCATCATCAAAAAGTGGGAGATTGTTATAACCTTGATTCTCGAGCTATATTTTGACAATGACAACTATATATCCACAATATCGTATATTAACGATTACTGCAGGAAAAATATTGGAGATTATGGTTCAAATACAAAAGATTCAAAGACAAAACAAAATTGATATATTAGTTTGTATTTATGTCAGTATTTAGTTCGATTCAATGTTAAAATCTTTCATAGGATATATATATATATATATATATATATATATATAGTCACATACACCCCATATATACACTCTATTTTAAATAAAAAATAAGTTTCCAAAAATAGGAGTTGTTGGGACTCGAACTCGAGTCACTAGTTTAGATGCCATGTGCTCTAACCAAATAAGATGTGATGACTTTTTTTTTTAAACAGAATTCAGACAACTGAATAATCCATTCAGATGGTTGAATATTGTGATTTTGTGTACATGCACACGTTTTCAATTTCTAACTGTTTTTTAGCCAAATGAATTAAAAATTCAGTCGGCTGACCTGAAGGGTTGCGACTTTTTAAAGAGTAATAACTCTTTAATCCAAGAGTTATGACTATATCTTTTGATTAAACCTTTTTACGAATAAATGAAACCTTTTATTTACTATAAATATACTTCAGAATCACTTACATTAATAACCGATTACAACCGAACTTTCTTGGTTTAATTATTCTCTGATCCTGAACTATTTATATTCTATATTTACTTATGCTCACAAATATTCAACATTCTATGATTATAAACCACATTCCTTCTTTATTCTTCACTTTCTTTCAAATATATACACAAAGGAGAAGATCATGGGAAGGGTGTACTTAAACTGTAATTTATTCCTCTTCCCAGGCAAGAATTCCTCTTTGGATGCTGAGGAAAAATCCTGTTCTGCTGCTCAGGTCCATGTTCTCCAACTTGGGTGTTGGTTGAAGTCTTCTTCTTCTCCTGAGGTGAAATACTATTCTGTTTCTCAAGTCCATGTTCTGTTGCTCAGGTGTTGTAACACCTATTCCTCTAGGTTAAGTGAGGGTGTTGATTAGTTGAAATTCCAGAAGGAGTTTGGGACTGAACGTATGACATGCTCCAAACCAGTATACAAATTTCTGGTGTTCTTACTTATTTATAGCTTTTATATTGCTTATCTATGATATCATCTCTAAATATTTATCTCATTAAATATTTACTTGCATATATTAAAGCTAGTATATCATTTACTTCCGCATTCAGTACATTATATGCATTTCCATATTACTCGACGCTACTCGTTTTTTTTTAAATAAACCCTAGAATTGCTTCTTCAACAAAATCCATGTCGAACTATGCGGAAATGTATGGAGAAAGTAAAGCACATCTGCATATCATCGTGGAGCCTATTGGGTTGTCTTGTTGCTGTTGGTGATGGAGACAACAACTTCGATTTCTTCAAGATTGAGGTAAGATCTGAACTTTTTGAAGTTGACAACTAATATAGCCTTGATAAAGATGTCTGTGCGTTGGTAAGTACCATGTATATGTCAAAAATGAAGCTATCCTTTTTAAACAAATTCTCGAACAAAATTCAAGTCTATCTCTATGTGTTTTGTCCTGGCATGTTGTATAGGCTCATCAAACATGTAAACCGTGCTTTTGTCATCACACCATAGGATTGGTTTAGTATCATTGCTTTGTTTATGTTCACTTAGAAGTGATTATAACCATTTTACTTCAGCTGTTGCATTGGCAACACTCCTATATTCAGCTTCGGTGTTGGATCTGGATATAGTTGGTTTTTTTTAACATCATGACAACAAGTTGCTATTAATATAAATACAATAACTAGTAGTGGATCTTCTATCATCTAGGTCTGAGGCATAGTTAGCATCAGCATAGCCAATTATATTTAGTTAATTGCAGCCTTTTAAAAGTAGTCCATGATTGATAGTGCCTTTGAAATATCTTAGTACTGTTTTCACAACTTTCAAGTGCTCAAAAGGGTTTTCTGCATAAATTGTGAAAGTTTGTTAATACTATACGCAATATCAGGGCGTGTTATAGTTGCATATTGTAGCGCATCTATAATACTTCTATATTGTTTAATATTAAATATAGCTTCCCCATATTTAGAATAATTCTGGCTACAAATCATGGGAGTAGGATGAGAGTTGGATTCGTCCATTCTAGACCTGGCCAGAAAGTCTGAAATATACTTTTTCTAGCAAAGAAACAGTTCTAAAATTGAGCTTTTCTTGACTTATATGCTTAGAAAGTATGCTAATTTCCCAAGATCCTTGGTAGAAAACTATTGATTGAGGTAGTGTGTCAGTTAATCTATTTCTATAGTACTGCTATCTATTATAATTAAATCATTAACATAAATTAGTATATGTGTTGTAGAAATATTGTTACTATAATAAACAAAGAGTTGCCTGATTTGGTAGACTATTAGCCAAGTTTAACTGGGCCACTTTTTAGTCTATCAAACCACACTCTTGGTGCATGTTTGAGATCATGGATAGCTTTTTTTAGTTTGCACACATAGTTTAGGTTTTGAACATAACCTTGTGGTTGCTGCATAGAGAGTTTTTCTTTTAAAATACCACTTAAAAAAGCATTATTCATATCAAAATGCTTTATTTGCTAGTTTTTACATAAAGCAATGGTTAAGAGAAGTCTGATGGTGGTGTGTTAGAGGAGAGAAAGTGATTAAAATCAAAACCATATTCTCGTGTGAACCATTTAGCTACCAGTCTTGCCTTGTACTTGTTAATGCCACCATCGGATTTCTTTTTAATCTACATGTCCATTTACAGCCTATAATGTTTTTGTTTGTTGGTGCACTAAGTAAACTCCATGTTTCATTTTTAATGTGGGCATTATATTCATTGACCATGACACTCTTCTAGTGCTTATTTTTCATTGCTTGATCAAAAGATTCTAGTTCAGCCAAAGATGGTGTAGCAGTAAACACTTTTGGCTTGAAAATGCCACTTTTGGGTCTTGTTATCGTCGGATGCCGAGTTTGAACTGGTGGAGCATTAGTGTGTATGTGATCCTGATTAGAATGAATTGAAGTGCATTCATCTTCAGTAGCTTGACTATTGTTGGTTGTCTCCTAACTTATTTGAGATTAATTTTTTGACTGTGTAGGGCTGGTGAAGGAGGGGCTGAGAGGTTCCAAAGGTTCACTACCTTCAGTGTTAGAGGATGGTGAATCTTGAGCATCGGCAGCCTCACTGTCTTCTAATTGGTTCCAGTTATCAATCCATTGTGGAATAACAGGTATAGAGCTCATTGTGTTGTACACTTTTTTTGTTGTACTAGTGTCTTTTCAGGTGAATGGGAATTCTTTCTCGTTAAATACAACATGCTTGTTGCTTGTATAAATTCTACCTGCTTCATCAAGACACTTAAACCCTTTTTGATTAGTAGTGTAGCCAAGAAAAGTGAATGGTTTTGACATAAAATTCAACTTATTAGTATTGAATGGTCTTAAACAAGGATAACATTGATAGCCAACACCCTTAGGTTTTTATAATTTGGTTGAACACCCTGATGTTTTTCAAGAGGTGTTATATACTTAAGTACTTTAGTGGGTTGTCTATTAATTAAATAGACAGTGGTATTAAAGGATTCTGGCCAGAATTTAAGTAGAAGATGGGCTTGAGCCAAGAGTGTTAAACCACACTCAACTATGTGTCTATGTTTCCTCTCTACTAGGCTATTTTTTGTGATGTGTATAGGCATATGGTTCTATGAATAATACCCTTATCTTTGAAATAGGTATTTAAGGGTTTGAATTCACTACCTCCATCTATTGGAACAATTTTGACGGGTAAATTTATTTGTTTTTCAATCATTATAATAAAGTTTTTCATGGAATTGTAATTATTAGATTTGCATTTAAGAAAGTATATCCATGTAAACCTAGTTTAAATATCAACAATAGATATGTAGTACTTATAACCAAAATCAGAATAGATAGGGGCTAGACCCCACAGATCTACATCAATTAGCTGAAGTGGTTCTAAGTACATAGTAGTTGAATCATTGAAAGGTAACCTATGACTCTTACCTGATTGACAATAATCACATACGTATGGTAAAGTAACAGAGTCAGAATTAATATGTACTTCAGATAAAATTTTCTTCACAGTTTTCACACTAGGATGTCTAAGCTTACAATGCCATATATCAAATACATTTTTAATGAAGTAATCATTATTCATCTGAGTCAAAGTACAACTTTTCTTAGGTTTAGCACTCATTGTGGCAATCACCCTATAAAATAGTATTTCTAGTTGGAATGTCTCTAATAAGGTAGTACTTAGGATAAAATTCGAAAAAGACATTATTGACTTTGGCAAACTGAGATAGACTGATTGAATTATTTTTTTATTTTTGGTACTCTAAGTAAGTTATGTAAAAATAAATGTTTCTTTCCATTAAGACATGCACTACTAATGTGAATAATGTGAATGCACTTATCATTACCCATTGATACGGAATGATTACCTGTATACTCCTTGCTCCCTAGGTTTAATTTTCCAGATTGCTTGTTAGATGATTTGTTGCACCAGTATCGGGATACCATCCTTCATCTAAAATATGATCTACTTTGGTGACTTAATTGCCTTTGTTTATGTTTGAATGCGAGTTGCTTTCATTTTGTATTTTAGCAGAAGGGTTACAGTTTCTTTAACTCTAGTTGGGCAAATAACTTGAATTAAACCTGAAGTAGCACCTCAATGTTGTATGCCCAGTTTTTTTTCACAAATGACACTTTGGTTTGTTATTTCCCCATCTTACTCTACCCCTTCCTCAGTTAGAATTACTTCCCTATGAAACTGTTGTTCATTTTTATTATTATTTTGACCATTGTTCTTGTATCCAGTGGACAGATTCACTGAGTACTCTGGTTCTTGCATTTTCTTGTTGCTTAATCTAGCGTTATGTGACAGTAGAATAGCATGAACTTCATCCAGAGGTGGTGTAGTTTTTTGAGTTGTAATAGCAACAACTATTGATTCAAAATCATCAATGAGAACATTCATTAGGATTAAAACATGTTCAGATTCTCGAATGCCATTGCCAGTGGCTGCGAGAGAATCAAAAATGCTTTTGACTGTTGCAATATACTCTCTAGCACTCATGTGATTCATCCTTATGGTATACATCTATTTTTAAAGTATAGAATCTTTGTTGTTGATTGATTGTTGAAGTTCTTTTCAACACTTAACCATATCTCATTGGATGTTTTGCATCCCAAGAATTGTGGCACCAGACTGGGACCGATTGATGATAATAACCAGGAACAGATTAATCGATCTTATCTGGTGTATTTTGTATTTTCCTCGTTTATGACTAATTTGTTATCATTGTCAGTGACAAATCTTGGTGGAATTGGAAGGGTACCAAGAACAAAACCTTCTAAGCCGTACCCATAGATACCAGTTTCAACTTGAAATTTCAAAAGCAAATAATTGTCTTCTTAGGGATTGATGGTTATCAATTGGCTTTGAGGGCTCACCACTATTTTCATAAGTTGATGAGTACATAAATGGGTTGATTACTGGTTGAATCAGATTCAGATTCAGATAGGGCAGATGCGTCACCCATGATGACTTAAACAGGATTAGATGGTCAAGAATAGAGGAAAACTGTTGACAACAGAGAACCGAAAGATGATCAAATGACAAGAGATCCAAGAAATGGGGTATGCAGCAATCAGTGGACCCATAAATGATATAAAAATAGAAACTGAACTGAGGTAGATCCTTGGTAAGGCTCTTTGTAACACCCCACCTCCGCCAGGGTGTCTCTTGCAAGCACTCTGACTTTGGAGGAGCGTTTGAATCAGGTAAACATGCATAATGATATATCAAGGCAGAACAAGAACATACGTATATATGTAAACAGAGTAAATAACATAGATAAAACAGCGGAAGATTTCAAACCTTTTCAAAAACAAGTCTGGTACAACATAATGTCAACTTTCCAAATAAACAAGTCTAGATAAAACAACATCAACTGAAATACATAAGTACTATCCCCAAAATAAGCGGTAACCATAGCTAGCTTCATGTCGAAACCGTACATGAGCTGAAATCCCACAGCAAGCAATCCAAAATCCAAGCTAGGCTCCAATGTTCCCACCCTGAGAACCTGGGGGGGGGGGGGGGAAACGGAAGAAAAGAGGCGAAAGAAAACATGTCAGTCAAAAAGACTGAGTAAGCCCTACTACAATCAATGTAAACTGATAAAGTTAACTGGCATGATGAAAGCTGAGACGAACATATGGATAACTACATACTGGCATGATGATTAACTAACAAGGTAGATAAAGGTGTCATCGCATAATCAGGTTTAAGGTTTTTGCACCACAGGTGTACTAGCAAACTAACATGACTTGAATAAACAAGTATTGATCCCTTGGCCCAAGCTTTGGCCCAATAACATGAAGTGACCCTCATACGAGGTCCAACCAAACAGTCTAGTCGATCGGCTCCCTATAAGCCTAACTCGTCACGTGTTGGTGTCAATGCGGCCCAAACATAATTGTAGTCAGACTGTGTCGGGTCTCCCGTCGGGTGTATCAAGCCCTAGGGTGGCAACCCCTGGACACCATAAACATGAGCGCACAGTCTCGATCTACTGGTACCCGTGCATGCTTTCCCCGGCTTCGGACTATGTGCACGACCATGGTCCGCCCGGAACTACACAGGCGTACCACTCTGCCGTCGTTTTTGGTCACTTACCTCAAGTCCAGTAATTCGTGCCCCACACCCTAGCCTAGACCCTAGGGTCATGATGATACAAACTTGGGATTACTGCTGGAGTGGACCCCCGTTGCTAGGATTTCCTAGTGGGTTAAGTACGGTTTAACCCTCTTGCTAATCATGGATTAACTTGGTTAAGTGTAACGATGAGTTCACGACTTAACCCTGATTAATCTACCAAGCCCAAATTGGTTAAGTATTAAGTGGACCATGACTTAACCCTAATCATGAGGCATTAATTAATTTAATGCGCCTTAACCTCTCACATTAGATCTTGTTGTGGTTACTAGTTAAGCCGGGCGGGTCCGGATAGCTTTACACCACAACTTGGTCTAACCTCGGGTCCAAGGTACAACATGGCCAACTTCTCACATTGGGTCCTATTGTTTGTAGCAACTAGTTAAGCCGGTCGGTTCCGGGTAGGTTTACGCTACAAACTCAACCCAACCTCGAGTTGGTCACACTTATATTTTCTAAGTGTCATGTCCATCATGTTTCCAAAACATGTTACAAGTTTTCAAGCATTTGGGTAGACCTAACTTAATAGGTAAATTCCCAAAGGGTAGACCTAACTTAATAGGTAAATTCCCAAGCTTATGTCTTTATGTCTTTTAAGTTTACCCAACCCCAAACGCAATCCCATCGCTTACATATCGCAATAGCGCATAAAGGATAGAAAGAGGGAACTTGGCATAATCATGACATAAAGGTGTTGATGCCACAAGTTTAACATGGTGGCATATGAAATGTACATATGTTCATATACTTGCATATTACATTTTAGGCCTCAAAAGCATGCATAAAACCAAACTTAGCATATTGGTGATACATGGTGATAAATGACATGTAGAAATGGCCATAAGTTCGCATTTAGCCTCACATGCAAGTTATCATAAGAGATATGATAACTTACGTGTTGCCAAAATGCAACCTTTAGCATAAAGCTTGAAGCTTTAGGCTCATAAACCCAAGATAAGCTTGCATAACATGATAACATGAACAAAAGGATCAACCCAAACTTGCATAACACAACTTGCATATCATATGACAAACTTGCATATCAAACTTGCATAACATAACATGATGAACTTGCATATCATAACATGGCAAACTTGCATACATAACATGATAGACTTGCATAACACATCATAGTAAGCTTGCATACCATATTGATCAAACACAACTTGCATCATTCATTAACTTTAGAGTTTAAATATGAAAGTAGAAAAGGGCTTACAATGCTTATGAAGACACAAAAATATGACAAAGCCCTTATGCAACCAATTAAACCCAAAATGCAAGCTTCAATAGAAAAACCCTTAAGCCAAAATGATCAAAACCCTTGCTTTAAGATGCAAATATAGAAACTTGACTTGAATGCAAGCTAATGATGCTCATACAAGCTTGAAAACACTTGTATGCATGGAAAATCTCATAGAAATTTATTTAGGAATTTTATGAAGAGAGTGGAGGCCATGAGAGGATTGATTTTGCCATAGTTTAGTTGTATGAATGAATAATGATGATTTAGGGTTAGGTTAGGGCCTTATTTATAGAGATTAGGACTAGTTTCAACCCTAGGATTAAACCCTAGTTCCAATCTCAGCCCTCAAAACCGAATCTGGCCCCCAAGCTCAACACAAACCCAAAATGGTGCACCAGGCAGGACTGCCCGGTTGGACCAAGTCGACAGCCAAGTCGACAGGGCTGTCGACTTGGGTCCAACCAAGTCGACTCCCAAGTCGACAGGGCTGTCGACTTGGGTGCTCTGGCGGGAATTTTCCCGCCTGGCCCAAATTTCCAAATTCAAACTTGAATTTGAAATCTGTTTTTACTTTGAATTTTTCTGAAAACTTCGTTGGGCCTTAATCGGGTCATACGGACTCCGATTTTCGAAAACTCGGACTCTATTTCGCGTATTTTTCCGAGACGAACGCAATGGCATAGTCCGTTTCCCTTGATTCAGATTTT
This sequence comes from Allium sativum, assembly GCA_030737875.1. Classification (NCBI taxonomy): domain Eukaryota; kingdom Viridiplantae; phylum Streptophyta; class Magnoliopsida; order Asparagales; family Amaryllidaceae; genus Allium; species Allium sativum. The sequence continues at coordinate 430,773,782 of CM060925.1, read as the reverse complement.
AGAATTAAATTCTGCCTCGATTTACGTTATAACAGGTTATTGAAAATACGGTTTGTTACATTCTCCCCTTCTTAAAGGATTTCGTCCCCGAAATCTTCAAGTTAGGAAGAACGTATCCTACCATCCAACATCCATCTACTCAAAACATCATCCACGAGCAATCATTCTCCTTACAAGATTCTAAATGTTGCATGAACATATGCAAAGGTGTGTGTGTATGTACTTATCTAATGCAAATTTCGTCAATGCAAATTATGTTAGTGAAATGAATCCATATGTATGCAATTCCTAACATAATGTATAACATCTATATGTGTGCACATAACATACATCCATATGCAACATCCATGTGATAACACAAGAATTTTCATCCATGAATAAGCATAAACACTCATGCATATGCAATATGAGGAGTGTGTGAGCCGATCTAGTGCCTAACGTGTATAATGCATCCACGAGTAACCACTTGCAACCACTTGCAAACATCAAGCATAACATGTTTCAACCACATGTTTCATCCAAAGGGTTTCTACCTAAGGTTCTCATGACAAGATTAACACGATAAACTAGATAAACATGGATAGCAAAGAGAAAGATATGCTAACAAAGAAAAGAGATTGAGAGTGTACCCTCAAAAAGGAATGGATAAAGCCCACGCATCTTCTCCTCGGTTTCCCAAGTTGCGTCTTCTTCGGCTTCACCCCACTGAACCTTCACCAACTTAACCTCTCGATTCCTTAGCTTCTTGGTCTCCGTCCCTAAGATACGAATCAGAGCTCTCCTCAAGGTAGCCTCTTTCTCCACTTCCACATCTTTCAGAACACTCGGCTCAACAACCTCGGCTGATTCATGTAAGCACTTCCGGAGATGCGAGACATGAAAAACATCGTGTACTCCGGCAAGCTTCTCGGGCAACTCCACTCTATAAGCCATCTGCCCGATCCTCTCTATAATAGGGAATGGTCCAACAAACCTCGGTGCTAACTTCCCAACGGCTCCAAATCGGACCACATTCCGCAAAGGAGAAACCTTCACGAAAACCATATCCCCAACATCAAACTCCAAATCAGTTCTTCGCTTATCAGCATAGGATTTCTGTCGGTCTTGGGCCGCTTTCATCCGTCTCCGAATCAACTCGACCATCTCGGATGTATCTCTGATCATATCAGGCCCAAGTATAAGCTCATCTGTAGTCTCCCACCAACATGTAGGCGACTTGCACGGCCTCCCATATAAAGCTTCAAATGGTGCCATCCCTATGCTTGCCTGATAACTGTTATTATATGCAAACTCAACAAGAGGAAGATGGTCTTCCCAAGTACCACCAAAATCCAGAATACAGAGCCTCAACAGATCCTCGAGTACCATATTCACCCTTTCGGTTTGACCGTCCGTCTGTGGGTGATAGGCCGTACATAGATTCAACCTCGTGCCCATAGCTTCTTGCAAGCTATTCCAGAATTGACTTGTAAAGATTGGGTCACGGTTACTGACTATACTAGAAGGGACTCCATGTAGTCTCACAATCTCACGAAGATATACAGACGCTAGCCAAGATGCGGTCCTCTTGCTCTTCACCGGAATGAAATGAGCACTCTTCGTAAGTCTATCCACAATAACCCAAATGCTCGTACTCCCTTTCCTTGACCTTGGTAGCCCATCAATAAAATCCTTGGAAATACTCTCCCACTTCCATAGTGGAACGTCTAGAGGATGCAATAGCCCACCGGGCTTCTTCGACTCGGCCTTAACTTGCTGGCAAATGATACATCTAGAGACAAACTCTGCCACATCCTTCTTCATCCCAGGCCAAAAGAAAATGCGCTTCATATCTTTATACATCTTATCTCCGCCCGGATGTATAGTCAACTTAGAGCGATGTGCTTCCTCAAGAACTTTTCTTACTAAATCTTCTATCATTGGAACACATAACCTTCCGTCTCTCCTCAGCCAACCCTTGTCATCAATAGAATATCGAGCGAGATGACTAGACGCCTCTCCTCGAATCAGCTTATCTAAAATCTCAACTATCTGAGGGTCTTCTCTCTACGAAGCCCCAACTTGATCAAGAAGGGTAGGTCTGAGTTCCAGAGATGCTAAAGAACCGGTCATCGACTCAACCGCCAAAGAGAAATCAAAGGTTGCCACACACTCTAAATTCTCCATCCCAACGAATAGAGGACTCAGAGTCAACCTTTTTCTACTCAATGCATCTGCTACCACATTCCCCTTGCCAGGGGTATAAGCTATCTCAAAATCGTAGGACGCCAAGAATTCCATCCATCTTTGTTGCCTCAGATTCAGATCCTTCTGAGAAAAGAGATACTTCAATGACTTGTGATCGGCATAAAGCTCAAATCTTTCTCCCAGAAGATAATGGCGCCAAGCCTTGAGTGCATATACTATTGCTGCCAACTCTAAGTCATGAGTGGGATAATTCTTCTCATGCACTTTGAGTTGTCTACCGCCAAAGCATATCACTCTTCCTTCTTGCATCAGAACAGCTCCTAACCCCGTGCCACATGCATCGGTGTATACTGTAAATAACTTCCCTCCATCGGGCAAAGCTAGAACAGGTGCTGATGTGAGAGCTCTCTTGAGCTTCTGAAAAGCAAGCTCGCATTCTATGCTCCAAGCAAAAACTAAATTTTTCTTCGTCAATTTAGTGAGAGGAGCGGAAATCTTCGCGAAGTCCTTGATGAACTTCCGGTAAAAGCCTGCAAGACCTAGAAAACTTCTCACTTCGGTTGCATTCCTTGGAGTCTTCCAATCCTGAACTGCAACTACCTTAGCGGGATCCACCGCTAAGCCTTGCTTAGATACTATATGCCCAAGGATTCTAACTTCCCTTCTCCAAAAGTGACACTTGGAGAACTTGGCCTTCAACTGATGCGCTCTAAGCGTATCCATCACCTCCACGAGGTGCCTTGCGCGCTCTTCCTCATCCTTAGAGAAGATCAGAATATCATCTACGAAGACCACGACAAACTTGTTCAAGAATTCCCTGAACACCCTACTCATCAAGTCCACGAAATATACGGGTGCATTAGTCAAGCCGAACGGCATGACAAGCCATTCGAAGAATCCATCTGGAGTTCTGAACGCAGTCTTGTCTATACTATCTTCAGCTACCCTGAGCTGATGGAATCCAGTAGCAAGATCAAGCTGAGAGAAAACAGAAGCACCGACAAGCTGGTCAAAGAGATCATCAATCCTCGGTAACGGGTGTCTGTTCTTCTTAGTCAGCTTATTCAACTCTCGATAGTCAACACAAAGTCGGAGAGAACCATCTGCCTTGGTAGCAAATACCATAGGCACTCCCCATTCAGATATACTTCGTCTAATGAAGTTCTTTTCAAGCAACTCCTTCACTTGCTTACTTAGCTCCCGCCTTTCACGCGGAGCCATGTGCCGAACGGGCAAAGAAACCGGCTTTGCATTATCCACCAGATAAATGCGGAAATCAATCTCTCGCTTAGGGGGCAACCCCCTAACTTCATCGAAAACATCTGGATACTCTCGAACCACTCTCACAGACTGAAGAGTTTCCATGGACGAGTCGAGTGATTCCAGATAGCACAACATGACGGGACCTCTCGGATTACAAGAAATTTCTAGGGTGTTTCCGAGGCGAGTCACGAGCCTCACAGCCCTATGCTCACAATCAAGGATGGCTCCATATCTGGACAACCAATCCATGCCCAATATCAATCTGTATCCCCTAAAACCAAGAACATAAGCACTACACAAGAACTCTACACTCAGTATAGAGATCCTCAAATCCCCACATATCATAGACAAATGGGCGGAACCCCCAATAGGATTTGAGACACAGACGGGATCATCTACCAAGCTAGTACTAAGGTGCAAACTATCAACAAGATCAGATGAGATAAAGCTATGCGATGCACCAGAATCAAACAAGGTACGAACTGGAAAATCAGAAATATATACAAGGCTCTCAACAGAAATACTACCTCGGTCGGGAACTGGAGCGGTATTGAGAACATGAACTTGCCCTCCTGAAGGTCCAGCACGCTGAGTCTGACCCCGGCCTTGCCCTTGCTTCTTCGGGCAATCCTTACTGAAATGTCCAGTCTCACCGCAGAAAAAGCATTCACCATTCTTCCTTTTCCTCTTCTTACAATCCTTAATAAGATGCCCAACTGAACCGCAATAATGGCATTTCCCCTTGTTGTTCTTGCCCTTGTTGTTGTTCCCCTTGTTGCCTTGACTCTTGTTCTTGTTCTTGTTCTGATTGCCTTGACTGCTCTGATCACTTGGATTACCCTGATTTCCTTTACACTGGGAATCAGTATTCTTGGCTTGAGTATCATTCATCTTGATCTCTTTCTTGACATCTCCCTGAAGTAATGCCATATCAACCAAGCTCTCAAACGTGGCCCCATGGGGAATATGTGACATAGCCAATCCCTGCAACGGCTCATTCAATCCTCTAGCAAAACGAAGAGCCTTCTTCTGAGGAGTATTCACCATATCCAAGCCAAAACGAGCTAACTGATTGAACTTGTTCACATATTCTTTGACAGACATATCTCCTTGTTTCAAAGTTATGAACCTCTCCATTTGCAGATTCTCCTCAGCAGAAGATAGAAACTTAAGCACGAACCTTGCCCTGAAATCGGCCCAAGTCTCAACAGGCCTAGTACCATTGGTGACTTCCCACCAATAAGCGGCTTCATCCTTCATAAGCCAAACCGCCAACAAGATCTTCCTCTGATCGTCTAACCCAAAGATAGCAAATAAATCCTCGGTCTCTTTCAACCAATTTCTGGCCTCTACAAAAGTCTCAGTGCCTTGAAAGTTCTTGCCACCCATTGCTTTGAAATCTTTGCAAGTCTTTGCGAAGTCAGCTTGAGGATGCAGAGGGGGAGGAGGAAGAGGAACCTCAGCGATAGGAGGAGGAGGAACATTAACTACTGGAGGAGGAGGAGGAGGAGGGACATCTGCGGGGCCGGCTTCGGTCGCCCTAGCCTCCAAAAGTCTCCTATACCAAACAGGTACGTGCACTCCCTCCGGAATAGCAAAGTTATCGGTCATACTGAAAACGAAGAAAAAGACAGATTCAGAATGGAGAAAAACGAAGGAATTCTGCTAATGACTTTTTGGGGAATAGCCTTTAAAATAAACTAGACTTTTCTTTGGAAAATACTTTATACTTGGTTTTGAAAATAGTTTTCCAAAAGTTTTCTAAAAACCTTTTTGTTCCTTCTCGTAAACCTGGCTCTGATACCAAATGTAACACCCCACCTCCGCCAGGGTGTCTCTTGCAAGCACTCTGACTTTGGAGGGGCGTTTGAATCAGGTAAACATGCATAATGATATATCAAGGCAGAACAAGAACATACGTATATATGTAAACAGAGTAAATAACATAGATAAAACAGCGAAAGATTTCAAACCATTTCAAAAACAAGTCTGGTACAACATAATGTCAACTTTCCAAATAAACAAGTCTAGATAAAACAACATCAACTGAAAAACTGAAATACAAAAGTACTATCCCCAAAATTAGTGATAACCATAGCTAGCTTCATGTCGAAACCGTACATGAGCTGAAATCCCACAGCAAGCAATCCAAAATCCAAGCTAGGCTCCAACGTTCCCACCCTGAGAACCTGGGGGGGGGGGAACGGAAGAAAAGAGGCGAAAGAAAACAGGTCAGTCAAAAAGACTGAGTAAGCCCTACTACAATCAATGTAAACTGATAAAGTTAACTGGCATGATGAAAGCTGAGATGAACCTATGGATAACTACATACTGGCATGATGATTAACTAACAAGGTAGATAAAGGTGTCATCGCATAATCAGGTTTAAGGTTTTTGCACCACAGGTGTACTAGCAAACTAACATGACTTGAATAAATAAGTATTGATCCCTTGGCCCAAGCTTTGGCCCAATAACATGAAGTGACCCTCATACGAGGTCCAACCAAACGGTCTAGTCGATCGGCTCCCTATAAGCCTAACTCGTCACGTGTTGGTGTCAATGCGGCCCAAACATAATTGTAGTCAGACTGTGCCGGGTCTCCCGTCGGGTGTATCAAGCCCTACGGGGGCAACCCCTGGACACCATAAACATGAGCGCACAGTCTCGATCTACTGGTACCCGTGCATGCTTTCCCCGGCTTCGGACTATGTGCACGACCATGGTCCGCCCGGAACTACACCGGCGTACCACTCTGCCGTCGTTTTTGGTCACTTACCTCAAGTCCAGTAATTCGTGCCCCACACCCTAGCCTAGACCCTAGGGTCATGATGATACAAACTTGGGATTACTGCTGGAGTGGACCCCCGTTGCTAGGATTTCCTAGTGGGTTAAGTACGGTTTAACCCTCTTGCTAATCATGGATTAACTTGGTTAAGTGTAACGATGAGTTCACGACTTAACCCTGATTAATCTACCAAGCCCAAATTGGTTAAGTATTAAGTGGACCATGACTTAACCCTAATCATGAGGCATTAATTAATTTAATGCGCCTTAACCTCTCACATTAGACCTTGTTGTGGTTACTAGTTAAGCCGGGCGGGTCCGGGTAGCTTTACACCACAACTTGGTCTAACCTCGGGTCCAAGGTACAACATGGCCAACTTCTCACATTGGGTCCTATTGTTTGTAGCAACTAGTTAAGCCGGTCGGTTCCGGGTAGGTTTACGCTACAAACTCAACCCAACCTCGAGTTGGTCACACTTATATTTTCTAAGTGTCATGTCCATCATGTTTCCAAAACATGTTACAAGTTTTCAAGCATTTGGGTAGACCTAACTTAATAGGTAAATTCCCAAAGGGTAGACCTAACTTAATAGGTAAATTCCCAAGCTTATGTCTTTATGTCTTTTAAGTTTACCCAACCCCAAACGCAATCCCATCGCTTACATATCGCAATAGCGCATAAAGGATAGAAAGAGGGAACTTGGCATAATCATGACATAAAGGTGTTGAAGCCACAAGTTTAACATGGTGGCATATGAAATGTACATATGTTCATATACTTGCATATTACATTTTAGGCCTCAAAAGCATGCATAAAACCAAACTTAGCATATTGGTGATACATGGTGATAAATGACATGTAGAAATGGCCATAAGTTCGCATTTAGCCTCACATGCAAGTTATCATAAGAGATATGATAACTTACGTGTTGCCAAAATGCAACCTTTAGCATAAAGCTTGAAGCTTTAGGCTCATAAACCCAAGATAAGCTTGCATAACATGATAACATGAACAAAAGGATCAACCCAAACTTGCATAACACAACTTGCATATCATATGACAAACTTGCATATCAAACTTGCATAACATAACATGATGAATTTGCGTATCATAACATGGCAAACTTGCATACATAACATGATAGACTTGCATAACACATCATAGTAAGCTTGCATATCATATTGATCAAACACAACTTGCATCATTCATTAACTTTAGAGTTTAAATATGAAAGTAGAAAAGGGCTTACAATGCTTATGAAGACACAAAAATATGACAAAGCCCTTATGCAACCAATTAAACCCAAAATGCAAGCTTCAATAGAAAAACCCTTAAGCCAAAATGATCAAAACCCTTGCTTTAAGATGCAAATATAGAAACTTGACTTGAATGCAAGCTAATGATGCTCATACAAGCTTGAAAACACTTGTATGCATGGAAAATCTCATAGAAATTTATTTAGGAATTTTATGAAGAGAGTGGAGGCCATGAGAGGATTGATTTTGCCATAGTTTAGTTGTATGAATGAATAATGATGATTTAGGGTTAGGTTAGGGCCTTATTTATAGAGATTAGGACTAGTTTCAACCCTAGGATTAAACCCTAGTTCCAATCTCAGCCCTCAAAAACGAATCTGGCCCCCAAGCTCAACACAAACCCAAAATGGTGCACCAGGCAGGACTGCCCGGCTGGACCAAGTCGACAGCCAAGTCGACAGGGCTGTCGACTTGGGTCCAACCAAGTCGACTCCCAAGTCGACAGGGCTGTCGACTTGGGTGCTCTGGCGGGAATTTTCCCGCCTGGCCCAAACTGGCCCAAATTTCCAAATTCAAACTTGAATTTGAAATCTGTTTTTACTTTGATTTTTTCTGAAAACTTCGTTGGGCCTTAATCGGGTCATACGGACTCCGATTTTCGAAAAATCGGACTCTATTTCGTGTATTTTTCTGAGACGAACGCAATGGCATAGCCCGTTTCCCTTGATTCATAATTTAGAATTAAATTCTGCCTCGATTTATGTTATAACAGGTTATTGAAAATACGGATTGTTACACTCTTAACTGTTTCTTGATGAATTTCTTGATTCTTGGTTGTTTTTCTCGGATTTTGATTTGCAACAAAGATTAATTGAGTTGTGAATGATGCAGCCAGAATTGATAAAATTTTGGCTAGGAACATTTGCTGGATTGATCTCTAATCTCAAATGATGAGGAGTTACCTCTGATGGGAAACTAATACTCAAATGATGATGCTAATACAGATCGAATCAACAAGGATGTTTTTAAGAAATGGTAAGCTCTGATACCATACTGAAATTGTGGGTGTAAAGAGGTTAGAGATTATTGTTATGAATTTGAGAATGTAAATGATGCTGAAAGAATCCCTTTATTATTGCAAAAAAATGATAGAGCAATGCAGTACAGAGTTACAGTATACAGCAGTTTATATACACAACAAAATAAAGTTATGGGCCAAAGAAATGAAATAAACAAAGCTGGTCAAATAGCAGTGTATGTGAGAAGCAAGTGCAGCTAAAATAAAGGAAGATACGAAGCAGGTGTCCAAACACTTTATTTCTATTAAAAACAGATATTACCATGATGTATGCATCTAATCACTTGGGCACTCTATAGAAGTTCATTTAATCACCCTGATTATTAGACCTCTATAATTTGATTTTAGACTAGATAAATAATTTATTCCAATCTTTTCTCCTACATTTCCAAGCATGGCTGAAATAAATCATTTACTGCATTATTCGAGATATCCCATAATCCAAAATTAGAAAATAATTTATACCAAAAAATAAGCGCAATCGGAAAAATTAGAAAATTCATTCAATCAATAAGATTTTTTTGTTATAAAAGCAAGTACAGCTTGATCTCGTAACAATCAAAACTCATATTATCAAAGTAAAAGAACAGGGCATCGTAAGTGCATACCTTTATGAAGATTTGGATTTTTAGGGCTCAGCTAATACGAGAGTTCTTAAACTTGAAGAATCCGAGATGATGTAGATCTTTGTAACTAAATTTTGAAATCTGAGTGCGTGAAATTGAGAGGAAGAATTATTATAGTTTCGTATTATAAAAAGATTAACTTAGAGTTCAGGTGACGTTTTCCTGAAGATGTTAATGAAATGGATGAAAAGGAAAAGCCGGGAAAGTAAAGATTACCAAAAGTGCTGGCAGGATTGGTGTAGTAGCGTTTAAGTTTTTTATTTCCGTATTTTTATGGTTAATGGTTGGAATTATTTACCAAATGTCGCTACATATTGCAACCAATAGTGAATTTTCTTGTAGTGATGTTATGTTTGTATTATTCTCACATTGAAAATTCCCTGTAGATTTAGGAAAAAAACACTATGATTGAAATTGTATATACCCGAACGACTATATAGATTTAGGAATTAAAGCAGAATAAATTGGGATTCAGGTTAAAATGATATATATCTGGAAAATTAAATAAACAGGTTGAAATGATATATACAGTATTCACTTGACCATAGGATAGAAAATTATATACAGACGCCATGGTTAATAAAATCTATTTTAAAATGTTATAAGTATGTATCAATTTAATTAAATTGATTTATGGAATGTAATTTAAATATTAAATTTGGAATAGTGCTTGAAAAAAGTTAATGTAATTTTATAAAACTTGATTTAATGAAATGGTGTTTTGAAATATTTACAAAGGTTAAATTTGAAGTTAAGATTTAATTTAACTTAATTTTATATTGTAAATTGATTAAGTACAATATAACTAAAACTTGTATGATAAGTTAATTTAAAATGGTTTTAAGTAAATATAAGGATTTATAGTTTAAATATTTTTTTAAAAAGTTTAACATAATTTATTGTTCTGTAAAGCTTTTTAATTAACGGTTTTAGTGAAATTTTAATTTAAAGAAGTGTAAATGCTAAGTTTATCTTGATTAAAATTGCGAAAATGAAAGGATATGATTATCAATTTTTTAGTTAGTACAAGATTCTATTTGAAAGAAATTTATATATACTTGAAATTAAGAATGTGGTTGGGGAGATTTAGTTAACAAGTAAACAACGATTGGCTATTGAATTATATTATGATAAAATGATCTAAGAATTAAATATATAAACCAATTTAACGTAATGATTTAGAAATGAAGTTATATTATATACTTAAAATTGAAATATTTACTTGTAAAATGTAAGTTGATTTGAACGGGAATTTGAAATCTGAAATGAAAAATGAATTGAATTATGAAATATGAATAGTTGGTGCAGATTGGATTAGTGTATATATTATTAAAACTATTTTAGATTACTATTATTTATGTTAAACTATTTTACTTAAACTAAATATTTCCTTTACTGTTTTTATCTTAGCTATTTTATAACTAGGTGACTTAACTACTTTATTTATTAAACTTAATATATATTTTCATAAACTATTTCAAATAAAGTATTTAAAATAAATTTGAATATTATATATATATTATTTAAAGTTAACTATTTTAACATATTTTTACTATTAATTTAAATCTATGTCTAATTCGAAATAATAAGTCCGAATGATTTTTAATAAAGATTTTAAGAAATGATTACGTTTGAGAAATTGAAAACTAAACTATGATTTGAATAGTCTGAAAATATAATATTTGAAATCAGACTTGAAAACAATAATAATTTACTTTGACTTTTCAAATTGATATTCGAAGTTAATAAATTTACGATAAGTGGAATATGATTTCAAATTTAATGACCATGGTATGAAATAAGCATTTGGTTACTAAAGAGACTGGAGTCGTATTGTCATACTCAATGTCAATACCGATACCACTTTAATAATTGTGCACGTGGGGAGAATTCAGATTGAAGTTAGATGACTTGGCGGTGATTGTTGGATTTGAAGAAAGAGAATGATAATGAAATAGTATTAACCTTCAAGTCATAATTAAAATGACTAAAACATAAGCTATAACCGGGACAAGTGAGGTCGCTCCTCCTACTTGACACGCTTCTTCTAAATCATATCTCTAGCTTTGGGAATGATGGGTGTTCACACCATTGATTATAGGAATGTGCTCTGAGGTAGGCGGTAGTTTTCGCTATGCATTACCACCATCTATTGGGCCGCAATCCAGTAGGATCTTACCATTGAGTATAGCATCGGTGCCTTATCATATTATCCTGATCGAGCCCCCTACGATTTTGATTTGTGGTGTTTTCAATGGAATGCCCTTTTATGCCACTAGTTTATGGTACTGTATAGATGTAACATCCCATACTTTTGGTAGTCAAGTATTTAATATATTTTATTATATTAAATGTTGAATTTGAATATTTAATGGATTTATAATATTTATTTCGTTATTAAAACGATTTCTGAACATATAATTTATAATTAATTATAAATCGAGCTCGTAACGGCGCGGTAGTTCGAAATATTGAGTTTTGAACTTCAACTGAATATACCGGATCCGATATAAACCGGATTTCTATGAAACAAGAAATGTTTGAATCTTGTTTATTATAATTTTCTAGTGGAAATGAAAAATCGAGATTTCGTCTTATACATTGTAAGTTATGTCCTAATCAAAAATTAAAATAATCGCTATGGATTCGTTAATAAATTATAACGTTTATTTAATTTATTAAACAAGAATTTTGATAGAATTTGAATATCGTTTAATTCGAAAATATTATTGTTAAGCTATAAATTTCATATCCGAAGTGATATATTATTTTATTTGAATATATAGGACAATAATAATTTATTTATTTATAAATTGGGCTATTTTGGAATTAAATCAATATTATATCGATATTATATAAGCGTTATAAATAACCGTTTTCAAACATCCTCCGTTTTGGAAGAAACGAACTTTATTGAAATGCGTATAATTAATTATTCTTATATTTCCAGTTTGAAGCTAAACGAAGTTGTTTTGTCGGTAGATAAAATTTAAGGATGAGCCGATAAATTAAAATTAAGGTCATTGTGCAAATGGGGTCCGTTTTCAACAAATTTTATTTCATTGGGATCGGAATGTCGTGGCGTAACAGTGTATATATTTCCGTTGAATTTGAGGTTGGTGTTTGTCGATGCATATTTAACGGTCAGCGTTAAATAGCGGTTAGCCGTACCAAAAATACTTTACAATGAAGAAATATAAGAACATACCCGTCCATATCTTAATGCCTAAGCAAATGGAGCAATTTGTACACGTACGCACCAATCTAAATATCTCTGTAACACTAAAATACAACTACCTATTACCTACCCTCCCTGAGTTTTCACTTCGCCCATTCCCTATCACCTCTCAGCCTATTCTTCTATCTAATCCACAGGAGGCTTCACATCAAATTTAAGAAGCCACGCAGCAACTCTAGAAAAGTGAAAACACACTGCAATCTTACACCATCTGTTATTTCTTTACAAAATCGATCCTGTACACCTTGTTCTTTTTTCTCATCAGCCATCACCTACCCTATCCTCTAATGCTGAAACGAAAACCAACATGAAAACTCACTGCACCCCTCCATTCTTCTGTGTTGTATCTTGTTTCCAACAAGACTACCATGTGCGTTATATTTTTTTTTTTCATCAGCTTAGGACTTAAGAAACCCTGTATGTACACTGCGTCGCCTTTAAAATTTCGAGCCCTATTGATTCTTCCTTTCATGTAGAAACAGGCTACTCTACTAAAAGAAATGAAATCTCACGGTATCGCCATCCTCTACATCACGAGGCTAACAAAGTAGGATATAACTTGATACTTATCCTCTCTCGCGCGTGTGTGTATATATAGCTTCTTCCCCCCATTATTTCCAGAAAACCAAATGAACACGGTGATTAAAACTTTCCACCGCAAGTTAAAAAAAACACAAGAAAAAAAAAATAGAAAAAAAGAAGCGAGCTGCTTCAGCGCACTGGGAGGGTTCAGAGGCGAGAATAGTGGAAGACGGCGGCGACGCAGTTTCCGATCTCAGGTGGTGTTACAGGGTTGGCGAAAGTGCTGGTGGTTGCGGGGTCAGCTCTGGTCTTGAGCATGGAAGCAAGGGTTCATGGTAATGGGTGATGCAAGAGTCGTGGGTTCTTGTTATTGCTGGAGACGAGGTCGTAGTAGGGTGCTGTGGAGCTCGCAGGTCACGATGAAGGTCAGAACTGGCGGAGTTGTGAAGATTGAGAACGGTGGAAGTGGGGACAAGCTTCGCGGGTTTTCAGGTAGGGCGCGGGTTTAAGTCAAGCAGAAGAAGAGGTAGTGGCGTTCGAAGGTGAAGAGAGGAGGACCAGTGCTTTTGCTTCGAGATTCATGGAGGGGTTGGTTTTCACATGAATGATGAGGAGCAGTTTTCTAAAGGTGGAGAAGAAGATTATAGAGGAGGAGGAAGTTACGTGGTGATAGTGGGCTGATTGAAATAGTGGGCCTTGGGCCATATATAGATATATAAAAAAATAAGAAAAGAAAGATGGGCACGTCCAACTAATTGAAGATGGTACGAAAGAAGGCCGGTTATAACAGGCAGATACAACAATTTTGCGGACAGTTATACACAAGTAGTTAACATTGTTTCTTTAGTTAATTCACGTTTATAAATGCCAAAAAATTTATGTACCTAGTCCCTAGTTAAAGTGATGATGGTGTGTGTGTGTGTGTGTGTATATATATATATATATATATATATATATATATATGGGTTCAAACTAAAAAATGGCACCAAGGAAGAACTACAGTCTACAGTAACGTGGTTAACGAAAGGTAAAGATGTGATTAAGTAAAATAATAAAATAATGACGCAGTAGGATTATACGTTAAAAACCAGGTAACATAGTTAAATTAAATTATAATTAAAAAGTGGTTAGTTTAATTAAATTCCTAGGTTTATAATGCTAATAATTTTTCATTGCGTGAACAGAACTAGGCGAAACGGATTGCTCTAGAATTACAGTTGCGAATACTATATTCTGGAAACAATTTGGATAGTATTGGAAGCTACTGGAATTTCTAAATATATTAAATTGAGTTTTAATTTAACTAGAACTGAACAACTCAAGGTGAGTTCAACTCACTTAGTTTTATTCCATTTATATTTTATATAAATCAGGTTTAAATATTTGCGTGCTATGATTGTTAGTTGTTTGATGGATGCTAAATATATATGTGTTGACCAAACTGAATAAATCAAACATTTGTTTAATTTAATTTAAACCCAATCGTTATTTTTAATGATCATTTCCAAACAAGGTAACCTACCTCGTTGGTTATGTTTATAATAATATAAACGTATTAAACTGAACATGGACATTGGATTGCTATTTTTATTGAATTGTTGAATGCTATATCTGTTATTTGAAATATATGATTTTATGTGAATTAACGTATTTGGATGCAGGGGGAACAGGTTGGAGGGATCCAACTGGATTCCTCAAATTTATTGTTTATTTCACATTACAATTATATGAACTGTTTAACCAGTCTGACTACATGGTTGCTTTGATTATTGATTGTTGAATCTAGATTCAACATTTGTTTGCTATTAACCAATATGTGATATGGGTTGAGAAACAATAGCAGATTGCCCAATAAGACATTGTTTATAAAGTTATTTACCGCCAAGTGATTCAAATAGAAAATGAAGTTATAAAATGTATGTTATAACTGAAGATCGATATTAAAAATCTATTATTTTAAATGGAAGTTATAAAAAGGAAATAACCCAACCACATATATATATTTCTTGCTGTAATCACCAATCACTATTTTTGTACCAAATCTGCCGTGTGCAAAGCACATGTCGAATCTTAACCATTATAAAGCTAATAATTACGATAAGCAAATGAGTAGGGAATAGCATAGCAATCAATAACCGGGATTAATTGTTTTTAAGAACAATTAAAATGGGATTATTATTTATTTAATATTAATCAAATGGGATTATTTAAATTTAATTAATTTAAATGGAAAGATGAATTGAAATTTGATTAACGAGTTAATCATGTTTAGAGTTGATTAAGTCCACTATGTTAACTAGAATAGATTTATTAAATTAATTAATTAATTTAATGGAAATGATAAATGGTTTAGTAAACATTTTTATAAATGTTGATATTTGATTATCATTTATTTAATAATAATCAAATGGGATTTATGGAAAGATAAGGCTTATATAAAAAATAAAAATGATATTTTAAAGCAAATTATTTTAATGATAATAGAAGTTAAGGTTAAATTGTGGTTTAAAGTGAATTCTTATTCTATTTAATTGGAAATATGAAATCTAATATTTCGACAAAGTTATGAACCCAAGTTGTATTGAATATATCATTGAAACGAGATGTAAAAAAAAAGTTAATGGGAGGAATAAAGTCCAAAATTCGAAATGTAAGAATTGGAACCTGATTGGAGATCGGTTGAGTTAAATGATTTACTAATTATTGATCTGATGTTGGTTTCGGCCTTCAAGGTTGATATTTAGGAAATCATTTTCTTACCGATTTACGATTAGGGACTGATGAAGATTTGAAATGGAAACCAAAATGGAAAACCCAAGTTTGAATTATAGTGGTTTGGCAAGTTAAGTTAGATGTGATATAGATTCGCTATATTAAATAAGAGATGAAGTTCATCAAGATAGAATTAAAATGATATTTGGTTCGATATTGAGAATAAATATCAGTTTTGGGGTATTACAACTGATATATATCTTAAGATAAGGGCATGGTTGATCAAGGTCTGAGAGGTAATTAAAATACCTCAACTTGAACGACTTCCGAATTATCGGAGGATGATATTAGATTATTATTTGTAATGAGGGAGATGTTAGAAGTAATTTATTTTGGGAATTTATAATGTAACGTTATCTGAACAACTTAGGAATACATATATATATAATTGGATTCCGAAATAAAAAGGGAATAAAAGGGGCTTAAGAAAATGAACGGGTTTACCCACAAATAAAGAAGAAAATGAGATTCTTGAAAATATAACGATATTATCAAAGTATCGAGATGGGATTTAGAATGGATTTATTCAAAAAGGTATGTGGCGTTTATTTTATATAACGGAACGAAAGGAATTTCGTAACAATGATTTACGATGATAAGTTAAATCAATTTTCCAATCATAGATCGTAAGTAATATTGTAGCAATGTTTTGAAAAAATAGTTAATGGGAAATTTGGACATGAATTTGGATATGGTTTAAGATTTTTTCTCTAAGGATATAAGTAAAGTGATTTGAGAATATTAATATACTAAGACTAATATATTATTTTTGAAGGCCAAGTGATGCTATGTAATAACTAATGGATCTATTTTATTTTTATGCTTGTTTATTTTGATAGTTAAATAACCGACTATAAAGATCTGGCCCAACAGTATTGGTACGGAAAAACTGGGATCGAATTTATATTCGAAAACCATTCTGACCGATAAATACGAATACGTCGAGGATGTTAATCGAGACGGAGCATTTGAAGACCATAGATCTTCATAAAACGGAAGTATTGCTTATAATCTCTTGTTAGCTCCCAGGAATAAACTGTGATTCTGTCTTGGTTGGAGCCTATGGGTTGCAAGGACTACTCGCAACTAATTTATTGGATGATTCCTAGAATGTGGTAGGAGGATGCCTTCGGTTGTCCAATCCTATGACAACGTGTATGGACGATGTGGAATTCAAAGAGAATGGTGGCTAGAGTTCCAAAAGATACGCTATAACCTCAAGCCTCACAGTCGGGAAATGACAAAAATCGGGCAGGCAGCATGGATATGTGGGTTGTCCCCATTAAGGTGTATTGTCACCATCTAGAGAATATTCATATTTGTTACTTCTTTGCGCTTATGTATCTCCCGAGAACGGTTATATTGGTACCAGCCATAGGTGACAATATATTCGATACACTCAAGAGAAATGAGTGGTCGGTCATATGTTGCCGGGTTGCAAGACATTCTTGTTGAACCCAGTGTATTCCTCTCTAGAGATACACTATCGGCAGGTGGTTCCATACCTTGTCATAGTAGGAATCCAATCTCCAATAAGTGCCTGCGGTTTGATTGTATACTATATATGTAGAGTGTGAGATGTAAGAGTTCTGCTAGATTGATATTTATTTGTATTTAGACATTATTATAATATCGCAATAAGATATTGATTTCAAAATGTTTTTGGTTATCGTAAGGTAAAAACTGTCCGTATTTATGTGTGGATTTGGTCTAACGATTATACTTTTCTTTTGAAAAGATTTTGAACTTTAAAATCAAGTTGGATGATTCCCCTTAAACTTTGCGAGTTTTTCTCTCTCTGGTTCACCATACTGACCCAGTGTTTGTAATGCTCGGGTTAGACCGGGTTGTATAGGTTTAAGTTATTGGACATTGCAAAGTTCAGGAGATGTGCTGGAGGAGTTCAGACACATTAGTATTTATTCCGCTGTGCGTTATATATATAAGGACAGATTGTTATAACTATCCAGTTATGATATACTCTGATGATTGTAAGTATTTTCAAGCTCTCAATAAAGATTTATTTCTATATTATATTTATTACGCTGCGATGTGAGACTTTGATTCTGATGTGTTTTCTTCTTCTTAATTCTTTAATTCTAATATTTCTTTCTTTTCTTATCTCACCCTCCAATTTCTTTCTAATAATGTTCCAGTATTTTCGATGCTTGATTGTTCGACATAGTGTTTTTGTGTCGATTTTCGGGGTCGAAAATCCATCGGGTCGTTACAGTGGTATCAGAGCGAGGTTTAATATTAACCTTGGCTCTGTGGCATAACTCTATAGATATGAGGTTAGAAATACCCTAGATTGGGTTTAGTGTGTGTGTGTGTATATATATATATATGTATGAAAGCATATTTGTAAATTTTATATATAAATATTTTGGTATTGTGTTGTTGATCGATTCAAATGTTGAGATGCTTTTAAACTTAAAAATTGACACGATATTGTTTTGTAGAGAGGGTAAATGAAATAGTTTTTTCCAAATTATATTTTGTATATAAATGAATAATATTATTAAATTATTGGAATATTGGTTTGTTGATTGATTTGAAGGGGAATTCAAATTAGATTGTGAATTTAAATGGTCAATATAACGAAAGGAGTATTTCACATGAAATTGGTGAATCATAATTTTAATATGAGATTAAATAAATCAGAATTTAACTGAAGATAAGTTAAATAATGGTCTGATTGGGTTATATATATATTGGTTATGTATTGTTGTTTGTCGAATAATAGATTGGTCGATTAAGAATTAATGAAAATTTGAAAGAATTAAAAATCTAAGAGAATGAATTGGAGTATAACAAATTTAAACGGGATTACTATGAAATGAAATTAAAATATTTAATATGGCATTTGTTATTGCAATGTAACTTGAGTTAAGTGCAGAAGCCAGAAGGCTATGGGAGTTAATTGGTTGCAGAGATTATTGGGGTACAGGTTGGAAGAAGATGAAAAGCTATTAGTGCCTTGTTTTGTAATTGGAGATTGAGTTAAATGGAAAATAGGTACACCTTAATATTTTTGGTTAGTAGTTGATTTTATACCCCTGAGTTGGGTAGCCGTTTGACTTTGGTTTTTCTTTTGGTTGATGTGAGGCCCAGAAGGGCATTGGTAGTTGTTCCGATCGAGCTGTGCAGCGAAGATGCTATCCAATTTTTCGTAAAATTTTAAAACTTAGAATACTTATGATAATAGTTTTGAATAATTATTTTGAAAATAATCGGGATTGGAGCATTCTTCTCAATTAGTAATTTCGGGGACGAAATTCTTTTAAGGGGAAGGAATGTAACGTCCCCTACTTTTGGTAGTCAAGTATTTAATATATTTTATTATATTAAATGTTAAATTTGAATATTTAATGGATTTATAATATTTATTTCGTTTATTAAAATGATTTCTGAATGTATAACTTATAATTAATTATAAATCGAGCTCGTAACGGTGCGGTAGTACGAAATATTGAGTTTTGAACTTCAACTGAATATACCAGATCCAATATAAACCGGATTTCTATGAAACAAGAAAGTTTGAATCTTGTTGATTATAATTTTCCAATGGAAATGAAAAATCGAGATTTCATCTTATAAACTGTAAGTTATGTCCAAATCAAAAATTAAAATAGTCGCTATGGATTCGTTAATAAATTATAACGTTTATTTAGTTTATTGAACAAGAATTTGGATAGAATTCGAATATCATTTATTTCGAAAATATTATTGTTAAGCTATAAATTTCATATCCGAAGTGATATATTATTTCATACCCTGTACGATATTTTTTTTTCATAGCTTAGGACTTAAGAAACCCTGTATGTACACTGCGCCGCCTTTAAAATTTCGAGCCCCATTGACACTTTTTTCACGTAGAAACAGGCTACTCTATTGAAAGAAATGAAATCTCACTGTATCGCCATCCTCTACATCACAAGACTAACAAAGGAGGATATCACTTGATACTTATCCTCTCTCGCGCGTGTGTGTATATATAGCTTCTTCCTCCCATTATTTCCAAAAAACCAATTGAACGGAGTGATTAAAACTTTCCACCGCAAGTTAAAAAAAACCGCAAGAAAAAAATAAAACAAAAAAGAAAGAAAAAAATTAGAAAAAAAGAAGCGAACTGCTTCGGCATACTGGGGGGTTCAGAGGCGAGAACAGTGGAAGACGTTGGCGACACAGTTTCCGATCTCAGGTGGTGTTGCAGGGTTAGCGAAAGTGCTGGTGGTAGCGGGGTCAGGTCCGGTCTTGGGCATGGAAGCAAGGGTTTATAGTAATGGGTGATGTAAGAGTCGTGGGTTCTTGTTGTTGCTGGAGACGAGGTCGTAGTATGGTGCAGTGGAGCTCGCAGGTCATGGTGAAGGTCAGAACGGGCGGAGTTGTGAAGCTTGAGAACGGTGGAAGTGGGGACAAGCTTCGCGTGTTTTCAGGTAGGGCGCGTGTTTAAGTCAAGCAGAAGAAGAGGTGGTGGCGTATGAAGGTGAATAGAGGAGGACCAGTGCTTTTTCTTTGAGATTCATGGAGGGGTTGGTTTTCCCGTAAATGTTGAGGAGAAGTTTTCTAAAGGCGGAGAAGAAGATTACAGAGGAGTAGGAAGTTACGTGGTGATACTGGGCTGATTGAAATAGTGGGCCTTGGTCCATACATAGATATATAGAAAAATAAGAAAAGAAAGATGGGCACGTCGAACTAATTGAAGATGTTACGAGAGAATGCCGATTATAACAAGTAGGTAAAACAATTTCGCAGACAGTTATACACAAGTAGTTAACATTTGTTTCTTTAGTTAATTCACGTTTATAAATGCCATATAATTTATGCGCCTAGTCCCTAGTTAAAGTGATGATTGTGTATAATATATATGTGGGTTTAAACTAGAAAGTGGCACCAGGGAAGAACTACCGCCTACAGTAACGTGGTAAACGAAAGGTAAGGATGTGATTAAGTAAAATGATAAAATAATGGTGCGGTAGGATTATACGTTAAAAACCAGGTGACTTAGTCAAATTAAATAATAATTAAAAAGTGGTTAGTTTAACTAAATTCCTAGGTTTATAATATTAATAACTTTTCGTTGCGTGAACAGAACTAAGCGAAACAGATTGCTTTGGAATTACGGTTGCGAACACTACATTTTGGAAACAATTTGGACAGTGTCGGAAGTTATTGGAATTTCTAGTTAAATTAAATAGAGTTTTAATTTAACTAGAACTGAACAGCTCAAGATGAGTTTAACTCACTCAGTTTTATCCATTTATATTTTATATAAATCGGATTTAAATATTTGTGTGCTATGATTATTAGTTGTTTGATGGATGCTAAATATTTATGTGTTGACCAAACTGATTAAATTAAACATTTGTTTAATTTAATTTAAACCCAATCAATATTTTTAACGATCATTTCCAAATGAGGTAACCTACCTCGTTGGTTACATTTATAATAATATAAACGTATTAAACTGAACATGGACGTTAGACTGCTATTATTATTGAATTGTAGGATGTTATATATGTTATTTGAAATAGATGATTTTATGTGAATTAACGTATTTGGATGCATGGAGGAACAGGTTGGAGGGATTCAAGTGGATTCCTCAAATTTATTGTGTATTTCACATCACAATTATATGAACTGTTTAACCAGTCTGATTAGATGGTTGATTTGATTATTGATTATTGATTGTTGAATCTAGATTCAACATTTGTTTGATATTAACCAATATGTTATATGGGTTGAGAAATAATAGCAGATGGCCACATAAGACATTGTTTATAAAGTTGTTTACCACCAGGTGATTCAAATAGAATGAAGTTATAAAATGTATGTTATAACTGAAGATCGATATTAAAAATCTATTATTTTAAATGGAAGTTATAAAAAGGAAATAACCCAACCACATATATATTGCTTGCAATAATCACCAATCACAATTTTTGTACCTAACCTGCTGTGTGCGAAGCACGTGCCACATCTTAACCATTATAAAGCTAATTATTATGATAAGCAAATGAGTAGGGAATAGCGTAGCGATCAATAACCGAGATTAATTGTTTTTAAGAACAATTAAAATGGGATTATTATTTATTTAATAACAATCAAATGGGATTATTTAAATTTAATTAATTTAAATGGAAAGATGAATTGAAATTTGATTAATGAGTGGTTTAAAGTGAATTCTTATTCTATTTAATTGGAACTATGAAATCTGAGATTTCGACAAAGTTATGAACCCAAGTAGTATTGAATATATAATTGAAACGAGTTGTAAAAAAAAGGTTTATGGGAGGAATAAAGTCCAAGATTCGAAATGTAAGAATTGGAACCTGATTGGAGATCGGTTGAGTTAAATGATTTACTAAGTATTGATTTGATGTTGGTTTCGGCCTTCGGGATTGATATTTACGGAATCATTTTCTTACTGATTTACGATTAGGGACTGATGAAGATTTGAAATTGAAATAAAAATGGAAAACCCAAGTTTGAATTATAGTGGTTGGGCGAGTTAAGTTAGATGCGATATAGATTTGCTATATTAAATAAGAGATGAAGTTCATCAAGATAGAATTAAAATGGGATTTGGTTCGATGTTGAAAATAAATATCATTTTTGGGGTATTACAGCTGATATCTATCTTAAGATAAGGACGTGGTTGATCAAGGTCTGAGACGTAATTAAAATACCCCAACTTGAAGGACTTCGGGACTGAGGATGATATTAGTTATAATGAGGGAGTTGTTAGAAGTAATTTATTTTGGGAATTTATAATGTAACGTTATTTGAACAACTTAGGAATATATATATATATATATATATATATATATATATATATGTATGTATATATAACGGGATTTTGAAATAAAAAGGTAATAAAAGGGGCTTGAGACTATGAACGGTTATTCTCACAAATTAAAGAAGAAAAAGAGATTCGTGAAAATATAACGATATTTTCAAAGTATCGAGATGGGATGTAATAACCCAGAAAATCCGAACCAATTAATTTTTTTATTTTGGCGATTTTAATGAGTTTTGAATATTTAAAATGATTTATTTTAAATAATAGCGATGAGAAATTTATTTTGAATAGAATTAGAACGTATATATTTATATAAATCGACGTTAGAATATAATTATTTATTTTTAATTTTAAAAGGAATTGAAAATGGCACGGTAGTTCGAAAATTCGATTTTAAATTTCAAATGGATGTACAGGATTTAAAATAAACCGGATTTGAGCGGAACCAAAAATATTTGAATCTACTTGAGAATATCTTTCCAACGACTCCAAAAAATTGAAATTTCATAGTGGAGATAAAAAGTTATGCCCAGTTGAAAATTCAGAATAGTCGCTATGGAATTTCGACCCCTAAAAATGGAAATTTTGCAAACGACCTCTGTTTTCGACGAACCCACTTTTGTTGGATCCGTGATGTCAATTTATTGGCATATTCCAATTTTCATGATTTTTGAAATCAATATG
This sequence comes from Allium sativum, assembly GCA_030737875.1. Lineage (NCBI taxonomy): Eukaryota > Viridiplantae > Streptophyta > Magnoliopsida > Asparagales > Amaryllidaceae > Allium > Allium sativum. The sequence goes on along the minus strand of CM060925.1, from coordinate 430,750,565 downwards.
TGAGCGTGGCGAAGTAAAACGTGTTTTAACAGTTTCAGTCAATTTCGATCGACCAGAAAATGACCATTTTTCAAACGGTCTCCAAATTAGATGAAATTAGTTTTGTTAGAACCGTATCATCGATACGAAGCTAGAAAATATTTTTCGGGAATTTTTAGAGTCCGTATGTGGCCCCGGTAAATTGAAATGTGCGTTCAAATTCAATATATAGATTTATTTTTTGATTTTGACGGAAACATATCGAAATAGTCGAATTGGCTTAAGATACATATCCCATTGTGTTCGGAATGGGGGTAATTAGCTAAGGGCGACAGTCATTGGGCTCGATTTGGGGTTCGGGCGAAAAGTCAACTTTTAAGAAAAAAATTAATTAAATAATATAATTATATACTCCTTTATACCCTCACATCTCTCTCTTCTATCCCAGACACGATAAAAAAAGAAAAGAAAAACCCGCTCTCCCCCAAACCCACTCCGCTCGAGGTCGGAGACTCCCAGCACCGCCGCGCTTGGCCAGGCTGCCGCCGCTGGTCATCGACTACCCCCCTCCTCTCTCGCGCGCTTCTCTCCTCCTCTAATTAAATCCGAACCCTAGAAACCGCCCTAACCTAAACAAGCCTCCGCTACTGACGCTGAGCCACCACTCTCGCCTGATGTCGCCGCCAGAAAGCCACCGCCGTGCTCTAGCACTTGTGCGCCCCTCTGCCCCACCCCCTCTTCAAAAAAATCGATGTGAGTTCTTTCCTATTTTTCTTTCTGGTCGTATTAGTAATATAAAGTTATAATTTTTATTGTTTAAAGTTTGGATTGTTAATTGTTTAAAGCACTGATTTTTAGTTGTTAAAAGCTTAGATTTTTAACATTGAAAGCTTAGATGTTTAACATTGAAAGATAAGATTTTTATATACATGAAATGTTTAATTTTTATATACATGAAAGGTTTAATTTTTATATACATGAAAGGTATGATTTTTATATATATGAAAGAGCGATTAAAAATATGATTTTTCATAGTAAAAAATAGATTTTTCAAAACAAAAAGATTGGATTTTTATTATATGAAAAGCGAGATAAAAATGTGATTTTTATATGTGAAGTTGCAGGATAAAAATACGATTTTTGTATATTTGGATTTGAAATAAAAAAAACACGATTTTTATTTATATAGTAGCCGTATAGAAAAATATGATTTTTATATGATGGAGAGTATAAAAATGCGATTTTTACATATGTAATAGAGATATAAAAGTACGATTTTTATATATAAAAATTTGTTTTTTATGTAGAGAATGGCAAGAGAAAAAAATGATTTTTATAATTTGAACAGCGATATGAAAATATTATTCTTAGTTAGATAAAAATATAGATTTTATAAAGAAGTAGCGAAGAAAAAATTTCGATTTTTATTCATAGGAAATAGCGATAAAAATATAATTTTTATTGTTTGAGTAGCGATATAAAAATGCGATTTTTATATATAAAGCATTGAGATAAAAATGAAATTTTTATAATATAAACAACATAATAAAAATGTGATTTTTATTATGGACAGCGAGAAAAAGATAGCGATGGTAACAATGGAAATCAAAATGGAATCCATACAGTTCTGAAATAAAGAACGGCGGAGTGGAACTCCAAGGTGAGAACTTCTCACTTTTATTTTATTTTCTAGTTGAAATATATACTAGGATGCAGATGGTGCTTAGCAGCACCCGACACCCGTCGTCCACAGACCATGGATGACTTGTTTGTTTGATTGATATGTTGTAAAAATTGATTGTGTGATGTGGAATGGAATAGAATATTTTATAGTTAAAAATATAATTTTTAACGTGAATATAAAATAAATATCCATAAACAAATCAGACGATTTGCTTATGTACAGACATTTGACTGATATGGATTGGGACGATAAATTTTACACATCGCCCAACTGCACAAGTAAAACCTGTGTTTTATTGTTTGAAACCCCACACGGGTATTGGGATGAAATTGGACATACACTAATACCAATAATTAGTTGTATGTCGATCGATTGATTTACAGGCTGTTATAAGCGTTAAATATTTATATTTAATGCTTATACAGTGTAGAATGCACTTTGGATGATGGATTGCTGTTTTTATTATTGTTATACACATTTGTTGTGTCAAATCCATATAATCGAATTACATGGTAATTGACTGTGTCTGATTCCAGTTGAGAAAGAAGGAATATTTTAAAATAACGATATTTTAAAATAACGAATATTTCCAAACAATATTCAGAAAAGAATCAAAATCTGATTTTGATGTCCGATTTGGGATGGACACGATTATATTTAAATATATAAATTCGTGTTGATTAGATTGACGCCATTTTGACATGAATGATATTTATATCGATTTTATTCGTTTCTATAATGAATATCAAAAAGGAATTGATTTCAAAATCAAATGTTTTGAAAATATTATCATTTATATATCGATGATATGGAATATTCAAATTTGATTAGAAATCGAATATGAAGTTGAAATCGTTTTGAAAACGAATTTAAAACGATTTATAAAATACGTTTTGAATGGAAATCGACGAAATATATATTATATATATAATATAATGGCCTGAATAAAACGCGTCGCGCTGCGGTAGCTCGCAAATTTCGACCACTGACTTCAAACGGACATTACGGGAGATCCGACCGTCGGATTCTCCTAAAACCAGAACTGTTGGTTCGTATCGAAAAGAGCTTTCTAACAAATATTAGAGATTTGAAATCTAATGGTTGGATTTGGAATTATGCAAATTTGGAAAAGGTCGTTGTAAGTGCAGTTCGATGGCCGTTTATGGAAATCGACTGTACGGGCCTTGATAAAATTATTAAAAATATCCATAAATAGTGTAAAATCATAAGAAATTATTTGGAAAGAATAGGGATGAAAAATTACATATTTGAAAAGATAAAAATAATTTTTTTATCGAAATGAACTAGTTTTGAACTAGAATTATAATTCAATTATTTTTATAAAAAAAAACTAAATTGGATTTGAAATGGTTTTATAAATAACCAAAATTTCCAATATATAAATTGGAATGGATTTGAATCAAAATTGTCTTCGGAATGTTTCGATGTTGGATTTCGTGATTATACAGATATTGTTATGGGAATTTGAAAGATATATGTTTATATCGTTATTTCCAATACGATATTTTTTGGTCGTAGAATTTGATATTGAATATAAGCCGATATATTTTCTATTCAAAGTCTTGTATTTTATATCAAATGGGATTTGGGTTTGTCGTGAATGGTGTCTTCATTAACACTGTTCTTAAACCCAGTTGAGAAAAAGATTAAATCTTTTATTTAGATTTAGTGAAGCATACTAATTAATTAATATTGAATTGGTATTGATTTTCGGGTTTATCGTGAATGGTGTTTTAAATAACCCTTGTTCTTTAACCCGATAATTAATGGAATGTGAATTGGGTTTATTGTGAACTGTGTTTTAACGACATTCATTCTTTAACCCGATTTACAGTGAAATGTGATTTGGAATTTATAAATCCTTTGTTAAGATTTAAAAGAGATTTTCCAAAGTAAAGTTTTCCAATTTAATAAAATAAATTGGAATGGAATGGAATTCGATTTGGTAATAATCGAAGTGGATTTCTGTGGATGAGGACTGCTAATATATATGGAATTTAAAAGGCTTTGCCATTATTCCATTTATATTATTAGTCAGATATGGAAGTTTATATCGATTATATATATCAATTATATATATCGATTTGTTTTCCATGAAGATTCCATTGTTAATGGAAAGTGATTTTGGGTTGTCGTGAATGGTATCTTTAATAATACTGTTCTTAGACCCAACGGAGTTAAGAAAATCAGAAACTAACTAGAGATTAGTTAAGTTGAATGGTTTCCTGGGTATTGATCTGTTGTTGGTTTCGTCCTTCGGGGTTATTACTTAGGGAATTGTTCACTTGCTAATTTATGGTTAAAGGCTGATGGAATAGAATGTGATTTTAGGTTTATCGTGAGTCGTGTGTTAAATGACATTAGTTCTTTAACCCAGTTAAAGACAGGATTTATTTCCTGGATGTGAATAATCATTAAGTAATGATTTTTGGAAATTAAAACTGAATAAGAGTTTTAATGAATCTTTAAATAGATTGAAAGGTGAATTTGATAACTAAAATTATCAAATTCAAGAAATGATCGAGAACGGAGTATCACCAGTTTTGCTCCAAGTGATAGTTAAATTTTAATTAGATTTGAACGTGAAATGGTAATTGAATTTACCGATAACACCTTGGTGTTAGATATGAAGTATTATCTGTTTTACTTCATGGGATGAATAGGCAGGGGTCGGGAAATATAACAAGTGATTGCTTTGGTAAGGTTCGCTAATCCCGACTAGTTTGGATAAACCATAATTTGGTTTGAATTGATATTCAAAAGAAGATTAAATAATAAATTTAAAGAATTTATCTTTGATAAAATTAATGGGAACCTTTCCCAAAATATAAGAATATTTGAATAAGTGATATTCTGGATTGGAATGAGGCGTATGTTGTGTTTTATAACACTTGTTTAATATATACACGAGTTATTCGGAAAGGCCGGGTTTATACCCATTCTGAATAACTGAATCGACGATAAGTCGACGATGAAGACGGTGGTTGAAGACCGGAGGTATTCACATCGTTTGGATAATTACTGATGATCTTGATTAGGCGTACACCCAAGAGGAGGGAATCAGTTGGTGATTGTCCAGACGTACTTGGAGATCGATGGATATGCGAGGAATAAGGTTCCTCCGGTTTCGTTCAGACCCAAAATGGACTTTTAAATGGATGTGTGTCTGACATCGGATTTCATTCTGTGTGATTGATATACATCGGTTGCGTAGCGTTAATTACCTATGTGGCATGCTGAGATGCTAATGATCTAGGCTTCTGTTGAAAAGCAGAGTCTTGTGGTTGATGATCAAAGCACGGCCTTTGTGGCGTAGCTTTGTGTAGCATTAATTTGCGAGCCTCACACCCCAGTGTGAACCAGAAACGGGAGAGGACATCAGGGAGGGCATGCGTTTCCTTCTAGCTAGGAGTGGTGTCAGCGTTTTACACGCCCTGGCATTTTACTTATGTGGATGATGGATAGCGAGGCGCCTCGGTTATATCGGTCGATTCGGGACCGATGGAGTCATTTGGCTCACTGACGCCCCATAGGGCGGGGAAACGCAGTGTTCAGGCATTTTAATTCACATCGAGTGGACCGGCCCTAACGATCCAGGGGCCCACCTGAGTCTGGGTCCTGAGGGGCGGGCTAGAGCGTCTCGAAGCGGTAAGGACGATCCCTTGCCTTGGTTCACAGATGGAAATCCAACTTCCAATACGTGACATTTGCAGTTTTGATTGTAGAGCCTAGTATTGGCGACATGATATATGGTACCCATGCCGTCTAGGATTGATACATTTATATTTCAAGTTGTTTTTATACACTGTGCACTTATAATAGTATCAAATGATTTATTTTTAAATGTACCAAGCTTGTTTGGCTATTATAAGGGAAAACCCTATCCTCTGCTTGCGTTGCATTGTGTGATGGGACCTGGGTCTTATATAGCCTCATTTTTTCCAAAAAGCATTGCGTTGTTTTGTTATATGCACTGGTATTCTGGGGAGGAAACCCGTTCTGTGTTATACGGCGTGGTCCCTTGATATATCTGATTTAAAGTAAAGTTTTAAATAACCGTTTTAGTTCTCACACCAGTCACATGACTGACCTGGAGTTTATTGTTTTAACATAAACTCTTGGTGCCCCTATTTTCTACACGGGCAGCTAGTAGTTTTGGTTTTGCAAATTCATATTCACAGGATCCTGGTTTACAGCTGAGGCGGTATTCAGAAAGCTCTGTATCCGTGTATCTTTTTTCAGTTGTGCTTTGTATTGTTTTTCCGCTGCGATGTATTTAAATGTAATTTAAAATCTCTGATATTTTTCTGATGTATAATATTTATTCATACTCTGTATATTCTTGTATTCTGATGAAATTGTTGTAATAAGCAATGAAATGTTCTTCTGTTTGTGTTCCGATGTGTGTTGTTCTCAACTCGATCCGTGCTTTCCTTCACGGGGATGTTCGGGATGTAATATGGTATTTAGAATGGATTTATTCCAAAAGGTAAGTGACGTTTATTTTATATAACGGAACGAAAGGAATTTCGTAACAATGATTTACGATGATAAGTTGAATCAATTTTCCATTCATAAATCATAAGTAATATTGTAGCAATGTTTTGAAATAATAGTTAATGGGAAATTTGGACATGAATTTGGATATGGTTTAAGATATTTTTTCTCTAAGGATGTAAGTAAAGTGATTTGAGGATATTAATATATTAAGACTAATATATTATTTTTTGTGGGGAAGTGATGCTATGTAATAACTAATGGATTTGTTTCATTTTTATGCTTGTTTATTTTGATAGTTAAATAACTGACTATCAAAATCTGGCCCAACATTATTGGTACGGAAAAACTAGGATCGAATTTATATTCGAAAACCATTCCGACCGATAAATACGAATACGTCGAGGATGCAGATCGAGATGGAGCATTTGAATACCATAGATCTTCATAAAACAGAAGTGTTGCTTATAATCTCTGGTTAGCACCCAGGGATAATGAAACACCCCACCTCCGTTAGGGTCACCCTCAAAGGGAATGCCCTAATTTTGGTGGAGGTTTATAAGTATAAGTCACAGATACACAAGACAGATATAAATACACATAATTTTGAACAGCGGAAAACAACAGCAATTTTTATTACAGCAAAATACGTGTTACACAAACCATATCATAATTGTCTTACAATACTTTCAAAAAAACCATTACATCTTCATAACTGTCTTGATTACATTATTTAAAGAAGCATAAAAACATAAGTAAACTGCATAAGTCCCATAATTGCTGTCCAAAGCCATAGTCCAAAACGAAAGAGATCCAAGCAATACATTCTTTCTCTTCAAGCTGGATGTGAAAACTGGTCAAGCTGCGGTATTCCCTCCCTGTGGACCTGAGGGGGGGGACGAAAGGAAAGAAGACGAAAGAAAAGTAGAGTCAGACATAAAGCCTGAGTAAGTCTAGGACTATTCAGTCTATGAATAAAGAACTGGGCATGATAAGTATAAACTGGAAATGGGAAAGCACCATAAACTAAGTTAAGTTGTCTAGAATCGAATATACTTATCATACCCCATATTAATCTCTGCATCCATATAAACTAGTTCCCAACAGGCACCCCATAATCAGGGTGAAGTGATCCGTTTCTAATGATCGGCTCCTACTCGCATAGTTACATGTGTCTTACGGCCCCCGATGTTGTAGTTACCTATGCTGGTCCCACCATGGGGTGTATCAAGTCCTATGGTGGCGGCCCGTCACAATTCTAGAATGCACGGGTATACTACTGGTGCCCAGTGCCTTATTTTTCTACGCCGGAGTGTGTGCACACCCGCACCCCGTTAGAACCTACACTGTTGCACCACCGCCGTCGATTTGACCTCTTACAGTCAGCCCAGTAATCGTGCCCCACCCTGCCTAGTTCAGGGTATCCTGATACACCTTGTAGGGTTACTGCTAAAAAGGGTCCCCCGCTACTAGGTTTTCTATTTCTAGCCAACATGCTAAGTTGGTTAAGTGTTTTGTAAACCTAACCCCTAATCAGTCTGTATAGTTTAGCATGTTCCATTTTTGATTAAGTATTAATTCAATTTACTTAATCCTACCAATCCTGACTCAGCCTTAATTGTCTTATTAAAGCCTCGACCTCTCACATTAGACAGATATTGTTGTGGCTGCCTGTTGCCGGTTGGGTCCGGGCAGTCTTACGCTACAACTCAGTCTAACCTCGGGTCCTTATTGGGCTCCGTGTTTAACCACCCACATTGGATAGGTATTGTTGTGACTACTGGACAGCCGAGCGGTTCCAGGCAGGTTTACATCACAACTCAATCCAACCTCGGGTTAAACACATCGTATTTTCTAAATTTACATATTTTGTCTCTTTTCTTTTTATATGTAAATATTTGCGGCCCATTATTCAAATTCATCTTTATTGGGTAAAATTAATCTACACCACTTAATTGTTTTTCAAGGTCATTGGCATGCGTCAAACATGCCAACACATGTGTTCTATATTTTAACCCAAACGTCATTACCCCAGTTTTATACGTTCGCTACAATATAACAAATGGTGGGTTTAACATTTAAACCCAACTTAGCCACATGAAAAAGGGGAGGCTTAGAACATGGTGTTTATATATTCTAAGTAACATAAAAAGGGGAGTGTGAACGCATGAACTTGCAACATAGCGAACTAATTAACATAAATTTGGCACTTGTGAACTTGCATTGTAATAGCATATAATCATGGCATAAACATACCTAAACATGAAATCATGGTTTTTGATCTATTCATATAATCATGGCATAAACATACCTAAACATGAAATCATGGTTTTTAATCTATTCATGCAAACTTGCAATAGGAATGTAAATCTAACTTAGCTATGTGTCACATATATTATCATATGATTTTGATAACAATATAGGCCTAAAACATGTTTTCCAATTAAGCATAACACCAAACATAGTCTAGTCATGTTCATAGAGTTAACACAATTTCACAAAGATGCTTACTTTTGTCTCTAATACAAAAGTATGGTTTTACACTTGAATCATGATGCCAATTCCAACATAAATTCACATAAGTCATAATACCCAAATGGATCCAACTACACTAAAAGTGATTATAATAGATATTATGTTGGCATAATAGTGAATCATATACTTGCATGAATCTCAAATAAACTACCACAAACATGTAGTTGTTAATTTTCAACATGAATCACATACTTGCAAATATCCAATCATTATACCACAACATCCCAAATCGTCTAGAATCAAAGCAATATACAAATATGAATTGTTATCACCACAAATCAAATACAATTCTATTTCTCATTTTACACAAATCAAAACACAATTATTTATTCACATCGGAATAGCACTCTACTCACAACGTATGACGAATCTTCAATTCAGGAATCTGAATTCTGAATTTGGAGATGCTATCCTTTGTTGTAGGCGTTGTTTTGATTTAGTTGTCGTTGCTTTAAGCTTTTGAATTGTCTCCTAATCGTCTCTCAATTTTTGATGGCTATTTCTAGTCCTTCCTCAGCAGCATGACGGTCTCATTCTCATTTTTATTTGTATGAATTAGGTGGAGTCTTAGGTCCTTTTTATAGAGTTTATGAATTGATTAGGACCGTCGATGGAGCTTGGATTAATATTAGCCATTCATTTGAAGGAGAGACCAATCAGGAGCTGACACCTAGCCCTAGTGACATGGCAAGGCTCAGGAATTCGGCTAAGCACAGGCCAAGCCAGAAAACACAAGTGGGTGCACCAGGCCAAAATGGCCCGACCGGGGAGGTCGACCCCCAGGTCGACTCTAGAGTCGACCTGGCCTGGGGCAGGTCGACCCCCAGGTCGACTCCCAGGTCGACCTGGCCTGGCAGGTCGACCCTAGGGTCGACCCCCAGGTCGACTCCCAGGTCGACCCTAGGGTCGACCCCCAGGTCGACCTGGTGGGTTGGGAGGGAACTTTTCCCGCCTACTCTGATTGGGCTGAAATTCAAATCTGTTTTCGAAATTTGAATTTTCTGAAACTTCATCGGGCCATAATTGGGTCATAAGGACTCCGATTTACAAAATTTCAGACTCTATTTCGAGTATTTTTCCGAGACAAATGCAATGGCACAGACCGTTTCCCCTGATTCAGATTTTAAAATTTATTTCTGTCTTGATTTATGATTATAGCATGTTATTAAAATTCGGGTTGTTACATTCTCCCCACCTTAAAGGATTTCGTCCCCGAAATCTCCAAGTTAGGAAGAACGTATCCTACCATCCATCTACTCAAAACATCATCCACAAGTAATCATTGTCCTTAAAAGATTTCTAATGCTGTATGAACATATGCAAAAGTGTGTGTATATGCACCTATCTAATGCGAAGATCAGGCGGTTACTGATTCAGTAAACCTCCTTGATGCAAAATATGTTTGTGTCATGAATCCATTATGTATGCAAATTTTCCTATTCATGATTCTACATGAGTGCACAATCATTTATATATAAATGCAACATCCATATGACAACACATTAAACTTCAACCATGTACGAATATAAATACATATATGCATATGCAGTATGAAGTGACTGAGCCGATCTAAAACCTAGATTGTGTGTGTATATGCAACCACGAGCAACCACTAGCAATCACTTGCAACCATCATCCATAACATGTTTCAATTACATGTTTTCATCCAAAGGGTTTCTTCCTAAAAGATAAGGTCGAGGAGATATACCTAAAAAGATAGATAAAAGCGCAACTTAAGGAAAAAGAAAGATCAAAGATGTACCCTCGAAAAGAAAAGGGTAGGCTGCGCGTATTCTAGCTTCAGTTTCCCAAGTTGCGTCTCCCTCGGCGTCGCTCCACTGAACTTTGACGAGCTTGACTTCGCGGTTGCGTAGCTTCTTCACTTCAGTTCCTAATATGCGGGTTGGAACTTTCCTCACGGTTGCTTCGCGTTCCACTCCAGCTTCTTCTAGGATATTTGGCTCTACCACTTCAGCAGATTCATGTAGACATTTTCGGAGGTGCGAAACATGAAAGACGTGGTGAACTCCGGCCAGCTTTTCGGGTAGCTCTAATCTATAGGCCATTTTCCCAATCTTCTCGATAATAGGAAATGGTCCTACGAAGCTTGGTGCTAGCTTTCCTGTGGTTCCAAAACGAACAACGTTCCTTAGCGGAGTTACCTTAAGAAAAACTCTGTCCCCAACCTCAAATTCAAGGTCGGTCCTCCTCTTGTCGGCGTAGGATTTCTGTCTGTCTTGGGCTGTCTTCATCCTTCTTCGTATCAAGTCTACTTTCTCTGAAGTCTCTCAGATCATATCTGGCCCAAGTATGAGTTTATCAGTAGACTCCCACCAACAAGTGGGCGATCGGCACGGTCTTCCATATAAAGCTTCGAAGGGTGCCATTCCGATGGTGGCTTGGTAGCTGTTGTTGTAGGCAAATTCCACCAACGGAAGATGGTCTTCCCACGTCCCTCCGAAGTCAAGGACGCACAGTCTTAAAAGGTCCTCCAAAACTCTGTTCACTCTTTCCGTCTGGCCGTCGGTTTGGGGATGATAGGTTGTGCTCAAGCATAACTGTGTGCCTACCGCTTCCTACAGACTTCGCCAAAACTCACTTGTGAAGATAGGGTCTCGGTCACTAACAATGCTTGAGGGTATTCGATGGAGTCGAACAATTTCCTTGAGGTAAAGAGATGCTAGGGATGAGGCAGTTCTTTTACTCTTGACAGGTAAGAAGTGGGCGCTTTTAGTAAGCCTATCCACTATTACCCAAATGCTAGTGTTGCCCCTTCTAGACCTAGGCAGCCCATCAATGAAGTCCATTGAGATGCTATCCCACTTCCACTGCGGGACTTATAGAGGATGGAGCAGACTGCCAGGCTTTTTCTGTTCCGCTTTAACCTGTTGGCACACCATACACATAGAAACGAAATCTGCCACGTCCTTCTTCATGTCGTTCCAAAAGAAAGTTCTCTTTAGGTCCTTGTACATTTTATCTCCGCCTGGGTGTATCGTCATCTTGGAGTGATGTGCTTCCTCGAGAACCTTCCTTACTAAATCCCTTGTCTGTGGGACGCATAATCTTCCGTCTCGCCTTAGTCAACCCTTATCGTTGATGGAGTATCTGCTGAGGTGACTTGAAGTCTCACCCCTAATTAGCCTATCAATCGTCTCCACGAGCTGAGGGTCTTCGCGTTGTGCTGTCCCTATTGAGTCCACTAAAGTCGGGCGTACTTCGAGAGATGCTAGCAAGCCCGGTACAAAATCGGAGGAGGGCCTAAAGTCAAAGCTGGCTATAAACTCTAGGCTTTGTCTTTCAACAAACAGCGGGCTTAGGGTTAGTTTCTTTCGGCTCAACGCGTCTGCTACTACGTTGCCTTTGCCCGGAGTGTAGGAGATCTCGAAATCGTACGAGGCAAGAAACTCCATCCATCTCTGTTGCCTCAAGTTAAGGTCCTTCTGCGAGAAAATATATTTCAACGATTTATGGTCAGTGTAAAGTTCGAACTTCTCACATAGGAGATAGTGTCGCCAAGACTTGAGTGCAAAGACGATGGCAGCTAACTCAAGATCGTGGGTCGGGTAGTTCTTTTCATGAACTTTCAATTGTCTTCCGCCATAAGCTACTACCCTTCCTTCTTGCATTAAGACAGCGCCTAACCATGTCCCACATGCATCTGTATAAACTGTGAACATCTTGCTTCCATCTGGCAACGTTAAAACTGGGGCTGTTGTAAGAGCCATTTTCAGTCATTGGAAAGCAAACTCGCAATCCAAGTCCCAATTGAATACTAGATTCTTCTCGGTCAGCTTTGTGAGTAGAGCTGAGATTTTCGCAAAATCCCTTATGAATTTTCGGTAGAAACCTGCTAGCCCTAGAAAACTTCGGACCTCAGTTGCGTTTCTTGGTGTCTTCCAATCCTGCACCGCTACTACTTTAGCAGGGTCCACAGCTAACCCATTTTTGGATACTATATGCCCAAGAAATCTTACTTCCTCTCTCCAAAAGTGGCATTTGGAGAATTTGGCTTTTAGTTGATGGACTCGCAGAGTTTTTATGATTGCCCTTAAGTGCTGAGCATGCTCTTCTTCACTCTTTGAGAAGATCAAGATATCGTCTACGAAGACCACTACGAACTTATTGAGGAAATCTCTGAACACCCTACTCATTAGGTCCACGAAGTAAGCGGGTGCGTTTGTCAAGCCGAAAGGCATGACAAGCCATTCAAAGAAGCCGTCTGGGGTTCTGAATGTTGTCTTATCGATACTATCTTCAGCCACCCTTAGCTGATGAAATCCGGTCGCTAAATCGAGTTGGGAGAAAACAGATGCTCCTATAAGGTGATTAAACAGATCGTCAATTCTGGGGAGAGGGTGCCTATTCTTTTTCGTTGGCTTGTTGAGCTCCCTATAGTCAACACATAGACGGAGTGAACCATCCGCCTTTGTAGCGAACACCACTGGAGCGCCCCATTTTGAAATGCTCCTTCTAGTGAACCCCTTCTCTAGATGCTCTTTAATCTGTTTACTGAGCTCCTTCCTTTCCCGTGGAGCCATGTGTCTAACGGGCAATGCAACGGGCTTTGCATTATCTACAAGATATATGCGGAAGTTTATCTCCCGCTTCGGAGGCAAGCCCTTCACCTCTTCGAAGACATCCGAATATTCCCGGACCACTCTAACCGAATGCAAACTTTCAACAAAGGCATCTAGCGATTCAAGGTAACTAAGCATAACCGCATACGAGGGATTACAAGTAATTTCCAGAGTGTTACCGAGTTGGGTCAGAAGCCTAACCACCCTTTTCTCACAATCCAGGATGGCACCATTACTGGATAGCCAATCCATGCCCAAAATCAAACCATATCCCGAGAAGCCCAAAACAAAGGCACTACATCTAAATTCTACGCTTAGAATAGAAATTTTCAATCCCACACAGATCATAGACAAATGAGCTGGGCCCCCAATTGGGTTTGAAACAATTAAGGGGTCCTCTACCATACTAGTTTTTAGGTGCAGAGATTCTACTAAAGCAGACGAGATAAAGGAGTGTGATGCGCCAGAATCAAATAAAGTGCGAACTGGGTGATCATAAAGATAAACTACACTTTCTACAGAAGTATTTATACCTCGCTGTTGAAGAGGTGGCGCTTCTAGCACATGAACCTGTGCCCCTGAGGTGGATCCAGCCCTCTGCCCCTGCCCTCGTTTCTTTGGGCAATCCTTAGCCATATGGCCTGTTTCACCGCAAGAAAAGCACCCACCATTCATCTTGGCCTTCTTTTTCCGGCAATCTTTCACCAAGTGCCCCACTTTGCCACAGAAATTACACTTCCTCTTCTCTTTGTTGTCTTTCCCGCCCTTCTTAAAGTCTGTCTTCTTAGGCTGAAAACCCTCTTTCTTCCCTTGAGAGCTTTCTGCCTTTGTCTCCTTCTTGCCCTTATCCTCTTCGTTCAGCAATGCCATCTGCACCAACCTTTCATACGTAGCCCCCATGGGTATATGGGTCATGGACAAACTGTGTAATGGCTCATTCAATCCTTTGACAAAGCGGAGAGCCTTCTTGTGCGGAGTGTTGACTAGGTCCAGTCCGAACCTAGCCAGCTGATCGAACTGATTAACATACTCTTTGACTGTCATATTCCCTTACTTAAGAAATAAGAATTTTTCCAACTGAAGACTCCTTTCATCTTCTGAGAGAAATTTAGCCTCAAATCTTGCCCTAAAGTCCTCCCATGTTTCCACTGGTCTTTCTGCATTGGTGACTTCCCACCAGTAGGAAGCCTCGCCTTTAAGTAGCCATACTGCCAGTTGTACCTTCTGCCTATCTTCTACCTCAAAGATGACGAATAAGTCTTCGGTTTCCTTCAGCCAATTCCTGGCTGCCACGAAGGACTCGGTTCCATGAAAGTCCTTCCCTCCCATAGCTTTGAAATCTTAACATATCTTAGCAAAAGTATTACCACGCGGAGGAGGTGGAGGGAGAGGTGCTGCTGCAGCAGGATGATTTCCTGCAGCTGGGGGAGGAGGAACGGTAGGACCTGGCTGAGTGGTCCTTGCTTCTAAGAATCGTCTGAACCAACCAGGTATTGGTATACCCTCGGGCAAGTTACGTTCTTCGGACATGCTGAAACAAAAAGGGTAGATTCAAAACGAAGGATAAAAGATAGTACCTATGGCTTTGGGGGACTTTGCCTTTTTAAAATAAAATAACATTTTATCTTTTAAAAAAATACTACTTTAAATTTTCTTTTGAAAATAAATTTTCAAAAACTTTTTATCTTATCTGGTAAACCTATGCTCTGATACCAAGTGAAACACCCCACCTCCGTTAGGGTCACTCTCAAAGGGAATGCCCTAATTTTGGTGGAGGTTTATAAGTATAAGTCACAGATACACAAGACAGATATAAATACACATATTTTTAAACAGCGGAAAACAACAGCAATTTTTATTACAGCAAAATACGTGTTACACAAACCATGTCATAATTGTCTTACAATACTTTCAAAAAAACCATTACATCTTCATAACTGTCTTGATTACATTATTTAAAGAAGCATAAAAACATAAGTAAACTGCATAAGTCCCATAATTGATGTCCAAAGCCATAGTCCAAAACGAAAGAGATCCAAGCAATACATTCTTTCTCTTCAAGCTGGATGTGAAAACTGGTCAAGCTGCGGTATTCCCTCCCTGTGGACCTGGTGGGGGGGAAAGGAAAGGAAAGAAGACGAAAGAAA
Organism: Allium sativum; assembly: GCA_030737875.1. Classification (NCBI taxonomy): domain Eukaryota; kingdom Viridiplantae; phylum Streptophyta; class Magnoliopsida; order Asparagales; family Amaryllidaceae; genus Allium; species Allium sativum. Next base: position 430,735,122 of record CM060925.1, on the reverse strand, counting down.
AGTAGATTCAGACATAAAGCCTGAGTAAGTCTAGGACTATTCAGTCTATGAATAAAGAACTGGGCATGATAAGTATAAACTGGAAATGGGAAAGCACCATAAACTAAGTTAAGTTGCCTAGAGTCGAATATACTTATCGTACCCCATATTAATCTCTGCATCCATATAAACTAGTTCCCAACAGGCACCCCATAATCAGGGTGAAGTGATCCGTTTCTAATGATCGTCTCCTACTCGCATAGTTACATGTGTCTTACGGCCCCCGATGTTGTAGTTACCTATGCTGGTCCCATCATGGGGTGTATCAAGTCCCATAGTGGCGGCCCGACACAATTCTAGAATGCACAGGTATACTACTGGTGCCCAGTGCCTTATTTTTCTATGCCTGAGTGTGTGCACGCCCGCACCCCGTTAGAACCTACACTGCTGCTCCACCGCCGTCGATTTGACCTGTTACAGTCAGCCCAGTAATCGTGCCCCAGCCTGCCTAGTTCAGGGTATCCTGATACACCTTGTAGGGTTACTGCTGAAAAGGGTCCCCCGCTACTAGGTTTTCTATTTCTAGCCAACATGCTAAGTTGGTTAAGTGTTTTGTAAACATAACCCCCAATCAGTCTGTATAGTTTAGCATGTTCCATTTTTGATTAAGTATTAATTCAATTTACTTAATCCTATCAATCCTGACTCAGCCTTAATTGTCTTATTAAAGCCTCGACCTCTCACATTAGACAGATATTGTTGTGGCATATAAATTTGGCACTCGTGAACTTGCATTGTAATTTTGGTACTCGTGAACTAAGATAAATTTGGGTTGACTAGAAATAGCCAACAGGTTATTATGCCAACATAATATATATTATAATCACTTTTAGTGTAGTTGGATCCATTTGGGTATTATGACTTATGTGAATTTATGTTGGAATTGGCATCATGATTCAAGTGTAAAACCATACTTTTGTATTAGAGACAAAAGTAAGCATCTTTGTGAACTTGTGTTGACTCTATGAATATGACTAGACTATGTTTGGTGTTATGCTTAATTGGAAAACATGTTTTAGGCCTATATTGTTATCAAAATCATATGATAATATATGTGACACATAGATAAGTTAGATTTACATTCCAATTGCAAGTTTGCATGAATAGATTAAAAACCATTATTTCATGTTTAGGTATGTTTATGCCATGATTATATGAATAGATCAAAAACCATGATTTCATGTTTAGGTATGTTTATGCTATGATTATATGCTATTACAATGCAAGTTCACAAGTGCCAAATTTATGTTAATTAGTTCGCTATGTTGCAAGTTCATGCGTTCACACTCCCCTTTTTATGTTACTTAGAATATATAAACACCATGTTCTAAGCCTCCCCTTTTTCATGTGGCTAAGTTGGGTTTAAATGTTAAACCCAACATTTGTTATATTATAGCGAACGTATAAAACGGGGGTAATGACGTTTGGGTTAAAATATAGAACACATGTGTTGGCATGTTTGACGCATGCCAACGACCTTGAAAAACAATTAAGTGGTGTAGATTAATTTTACCCAATAAAGATGAATTTGAATAATGGGCCGCAAATATTTACATATAAAAAGAAAAGAGACAAAATATGTAAATTTAGAAAATACGATGTGTTTAACCCGAGGTTGGATTGAGTTGTGATGTAAACCTGCCCGGAACCGCCCGGTTGTCCAGTAGTCACAACAATACCTATCCAATGTGGGTGGTTAAACACGGAGCCCAATAAAGACCCGAGGTTAGACTGAGTTGTGGCGTAAGACTGCCCGGACCCAACCGGCAACAGGCAGCCACAACAATATCTGTCTAATGTGAGAGGTCGAGGCTTTAATAAGACAATTAAGGCTGAGTCAAGATTGGTAGGATTAAGTAAATTGAATTAATACTTAATCAAAAATGGAACATGCTAAACTATACAGACTGACTGGGGGTTAGGTTTACAAAACACTTAACCAACTTAGCATGTGGGCTAGAAATAGAAAACCTAGTAGCGGGGGACCCTTTTCAGCAGTAACCCTACAAGGTGTATCAGGATACCCTGAACTAGGCAGGGTGGGGCACGATTACTGGGCTGACTGTAAGAGGTCAAATCGACGGCGGTGGTGCAGCAGTGTAGGTTCTAACGGGATGCGGGTGTGCACACACTCCGACGCAGAAAAATAAGGCACTGGGCACCAGTAGTATACCTGTGCATTCTAGAATTGTGTCGGGCCGCCACCATGGGACTTGATACACCCCATGGTGGGACCAGCATAGGTAACTACAACATCGGGAGCCGTAAGACACATGTAACTATGCGAGTAGGAGCCGATCATTAGAAACGGATCACTTCACCCTGATTATGGGGTGCCTGTTGGGAACTAGTTTATATGGATGCAGAGATTAATATGTGGTACGATAAGTATATTCGACTCTAGACAACATAACTTAGTTTATGGTGCTTTCCCATTTCCAGTTTATACTTATCATGCCCAGTTCTTTATTCATAGACTGAATAGTCCAAGATTTGAATTGTATTTGATTTGTGGTGATAATAATTCATATTTGTATGTTGCTTTGATTCTAGACGATTTGGGATGTTGTGGTATAACGATTGGATATTTGCAAGTATGCGATTCATGTTGAAAATTAACAACTACATGTTTTTGGTAGTTTATTTGAGATTCATGTAAGTATATGATTTACTATTATGCCAACATAATATATATTATAATCACTTTTAGTGCAGTTGGATCCATTTGGGTATTATGACTTATGTGAATTTATGTTGGAATTGGCATCATGATTCAAGTGTAAAACCATACTTTTGTATTAGAGACAAAAGTAAGCATCTTTGTGAACTTGTGTTGACTCTATGAACATGACTAGACTATGTTTGGTGTTATGCTTAATTGGAAAACATGTTCTAGGCCTATATTGTTATCAAAATCATATGATAATATATGTGACACATAGCTAAGTTAGATTTACATTCCAATTGCAAGTTTGCATGAATAGATTAAAAACCATGATTTCATGTTTAGGTATGTTTAAGCCATGATTATATGAATAGAACAAAAACCATGATTTCATGTTTAGGTATGTTTATGCCATGATTATATGCTATTACAATGCAAGTTCACAATTGCCAAATTTTTGTTAATTAGTTCGCTATGTTGCAAGTTCATGCGTTCACACTCCCCTTTTTATGTTACTTAGAATATATAAACACCATGTTCTAAGCCTCCCCTTTTTCATGTGGCTAAGTTGGGTTTAAATGTTAAACCCAACATTTGTTATATTGTAGCGAACATATAAAACGGGGGTAATGACGTTTGGGTTAAAATATAGAACACATGTGTTGGCATGTTTGACTCATGCCAACGACCTTGAAAAACAATTAAGTGGTGTAGATTAATTTTACCCAATAAAGATGAATTTGAATAATGAGCCGCAAATATTTACATATAAAAAGAAAAGAGACAAAATATGTAAATTTAGAAAATACGATGTGTTTAACCCGAGGTTGGATTGAGTTGTGATGTAAACCTGCCCGGAACCGCCCGGCTGTCCAGTAGTCACAACAATACCTATCCAATGTGGGTGGTTAAACACGGAGCCCAATGAGGACCCGTGGTTAGACTGAGTTGTGGCGTAAGACTGCCCGGACCCAACCGGCAACAGGCAGCCACAACAATATCTATCTAATGTGAGAGGTCGAGGCTTTAATAAGACAATTAAGGCTGAGTCAGGATTAGTAGGATTAAGTAAATTGAATTAATACTTAATCAAAAATGGAACATGCTAAACTATACAGACTGATTGGGGGTTAGGTTTACAAAACACTTAACCAACTTAGCATGTTCGCTAGAAATAGAAAACCTAGTAGCGGGGGACCCTTTTCAGCAGTAACCCTACAAGGTGTATCAGGATACCCTGAACTAAGCAGGGTGGGGCACGATTACTGGGCTGACTGTAAGAGGTCAAATCGACGGCGGTGGTGCAGCAGTGTAGGTTCTAACGGGGTGCGGGCGTGTACACACTCCGGCGTAGAAAAATAAGGCACTGGGCACCAGTAGTATACCTGTGCATTCTAGAATTGTGTCGGGCCGCCACCATGGGACTTGATACACCCCATGGTGGGACCAACATAGGTAACTACAACATCGGGGGCCGTAAGACACATGTAACTATGCGAGTAGGAGCCAATCATTAGAAACGGATCACTTCACCCTGATTTTGGGGTGCCTGTTGGGAACTAGTTTATATGGATGCAGAGATTAATATAGGGTACGATAAGTATATTCGACTCTAGACAACTTAACTTTGTTTATGGTGCTTTCCCATTTCCAGTTTATACTTATCATGCCCAGTTCTTTATTCATAGAATGAATAGTCCTAGACTTACTCAGGCTTTATGTCTGACTCTACTTTTCTTTCGTCTTCTTTCCTTTCGTTTCCCCCCCAGGTCCACAGGGAGGGAATACCGCAGCTTGACCAGTTTTCACATCCATCTTGAAGAGAAAGAATGTATTGCTTGGATCTCTTTCGTTTTGGACTATGGCTTTGGACAGCAATTATGGGACTTATGCAGTTTACTTATGTTTTTATGCTTCTTTAAATAGTGTAATCAAGACAGTTATGAAGATGTAATGGTTTTTTTGAAAGTATTGTAAGACAATTATGACATGGTTTGTGTAACACGTATTTTGCTGTAATAAAAATTGCTGTTGTTTTCCGCTGTTCAAAAATATGTGTATTTATATCTGTCTTGTGTATCTGTGACTTATACTTATAAACCTCCTCCAAAATTAGGGCATTCCCTTTGAGAGTGACCCTAACGGAGGTGGGGTGTTTCACTTGGTATCAGAGCATAGGTTTACCAGATAAGATAAAAAGTTTTTGAAAATTTATTTTCAAAAGAAAATTTAAAGAAGTATTTTTTTTAAAGATAAAATGTTATTTTATTTTAAAAAGGCAAAGTCCTCCAAAGCCATAGGTACTATCTTTTATCCTTCGTTTTGAATCTACCCTTTTTGTTTCAGCATGTCCGAAGAACTTAACTTGCCCGAGGGTATACCAATACCTGGTTGGTTCAGATGATTCTTAGAAGCAAGGGCCATTTTGGCCTGGTGCACCCGCTTATGTTTTCTGGCCTGGTCTGTGCTTATCCGAATTCCTGAGCCTTGCCTTGTCACTAGGGCTAGGTGTCAGCTCCTGATTGGTCTCTCCTTCAAATGAATGGCTAATATTAATCCAAGCTCCATCGACGGTCCTAATCAATTCACAAACTCTATAAAAAGGACCTAAGACTCCACCGAATTCATACAAATAAAAATGAGAATGAGACCGTCATGCTGCTGAGGAAGGACTAGAAATAGCCGTCAAAAATTGAGAGACGATTAGGAGACAATTCAAAAGCTTAAAGCAATGACAACTAAATCAAAACAACGCCTACAACAAAGGATAGCATCTCCAAATTCAGAATTCAGATTCCTGAATTGAAGATTCGTCATACGTTGTAAGTAGAGTGCTATTCCGATGTGAATAAATAATTGTGTTTTGATTTGTGTAAAATGAGAAATAGAATTGTATTTGATTTGTGGTGATAGTAATTCATATTTGTATGTTGCTTTGATTCTAGACGATTTGGGATGTTGTGGTATAACAATTGGATATTTGCAAGTATGTGATTCATGTTGAAAATTAACAACTACATGTTTGTGGTAGTTTATTTGAGATTCATGCAAGTATATGATTCACTATTATGCCAACATAATATATATTATAATCACTTTTAGTGTAGTTGGATCCATTTGGGTATTATGAATTATGTGAATTTATGTTGGAATTGGCATCATGATTCAAGTGTAAAACCATACTTTTGTATTAGAGACAAAAGTAAGCATCTTTGTGAACCTGTGTTGACTCTATGAACATGACTAGACTATGTTTGGTGTTATGCTTAATTGGAAAACTTGTTTTAGGCCTATATTGTTATCAAAATCATATGATAATATATGTGACACATAGCTAAGTTAGATTTACATTCCAATTGCAAGTTTGCATGAATAGATTAAAAACCATGATTTCATGTTTAGGTATGTTTATGCCATGATTATATGAATAGATCAAAAACCATGATTTCATGTTTAGGTATGTTTATGCCATGATTATATGCTATTATAATGCAAGTTCACAAGTGCCAAATTTATGTTAATTAGTTCGCTATGTTGCAAGTTCATGCGTTCACACTCCCCTTTTTATGTTAGAATATATAAACACCATGTTCTAAGCCTCCCCTTTTTCATGTGGCTAAGTTGGGTTTAAATGTTAAACCCAACATTTGTTATATTGTAGCGAACGTATAAAACGGGGGTAATGAGGTTTGGGTTAAAATATAGAACACATGTGTTGGCATGTTTGACGCATGCCAACGACCTTGAAAAACAATTAAGTGGTGTAGATTAATTTTACCCAATAAAGATGAATTTGAATAATGGGCCGCAAATATTTACATATAAAAAGAAAAGAGACAAAATATGTAAATTTAGAAAATACGATGTGTTTAACCCGAGGTTGGATTGAGTTGTGATGTAAACTTGCCCGGAACCGCCCGGCTGTCCAGTAGTCACAACAATACCTATCCAATGTGGGTGGTTAAACACGGAGCCTAATAAGTACCCGAGGTTAGACTGAGTTGTGGCGTAAGACTGCCCGGACCCAACCGGCAACAGGCAGCCACAACAATATATGTCTAATGTGAGAGGTCAAGGCTTTAATAAGAGATTTAAGGCTGAGTCAGGATTGGTAGGATTAAGTAAATTGAATTAATACTTAATCAAAAATGGAACATGCTAAACTATACAGACTGATTGGGGGTTAGGTTTACAAAACACTTAACCAACTTAGCATGTTGGCTAGAAATAGAAAACCTAGTAGCGGGGGACCCTTTTTAGCAGTAACCCTACAAGGTGTATCAGGATACCCTGAACTAGGCAGGGTGGGACACGATTACTGGGCTGACTGTAAGAGGTCAAATCGACGACGGTGGTGCAGCAGTGTAGGTTCTAACGGGGTGCAGGCGTGCACACACTCCAGCGTAGAAAAATAAGGCACTGGGCACCAGTAGTATACCTGTGCATTCTAGAATTATGTCGAGCCGCCACCATGGGACTTGATACACCCCATGGTGGGACCAGCATAGGTAACTACAACATCGGGGGTCGTAAGACACATGTAACAATGCGAGTAGGAGCCGATCATCAGAAACGGATCACTTCACCCTGATTATGGGGTGCCTGTTGGGAACTAGTTTATATGGATGCAGAGATTAATATGGGGTACGATAAGTATATTCAACTCTAGACAACTTAACTTAGTTTATGGTGCTTTCCCATTTCCAGTTTATACTTATCATGCCCAGTTCTTTATTCATAGACTGAATAGTCCTAGACTTACTCAGGCTTTATGTCTGACTCTACTTTTCTTTCGTCTTCTTTCCTTTCGTCCCCCCCCCCCCAGGTCCACAGGGAGGGAATACCGCAGCTTGACCAGTTTTCACATCCATCTTGAAGAGAAAGAATGTATTGCTTGGATCTCTTTCTTTTTGGACTATGGCTTTGGACAGCAATTATGGGACTTATGCAGTTTACTTATGTTTTTATGCTTCTTTAAATAATGTAATCAAGACAGTTATGAAGATGTAATGGTTTTTTTGAAAGTATTGTAAGACAATTATGACATGGTTTGTGTAACACGTATTTTGTTGTAATAAAAATTGTTGTTGTTTTCCGCTGTTCAAAAATATGTGTATTTATATCTGTCTTGTGTATCTGTGACTTATACTTATAAACCTCCACCAAAATTAGGGCATTCCCTTTGAGAGTGACCCTAACGGAGGTGGGGTATTTCACTTGGTATCAGAGAATAGGTTTACCAGATAAGATAAAAAGTTTTTGAAAATTTATTTTCAAAAGAAAATTTAAAGACGTATTTTTTTTAAAGATAAAATGTTATTTTATTTTAAAAAGGAAAAGTCCCCCAAAGCCATAGGTACTATCTTTTATCCTTCGTTTTGAATCTACCCTTTTTGTTTCAGCATGTCCGAAGAACTTAACTTGCCCGAGGGTATACCAATACCAGGTTGGTTCAGATGATTCTTAGAAGCAAGGGCCATTTTGGCCTGGTGCACCCGCTTGTGTTTTCTGGCCTGGTCTGTGCTTAGCCGAATTCCTGAGCCTTGCCTTGTCACTAGGGCTAGGTGTCAGCTCCTGATTGGTCTCTCCTTCAAATGAATGGCTAATATTAATCCAAGCTCCATCGATGGTCCTAATCAATTCACAAACTCTATAAAAAGGACCTAAGACTCCACCTAATTCATACAAATAAAAATGAGAATGAGACCGTCATGCTGCTGAGGAAGGACTAGAAATAGCCGTCAAAAATTGAGAGACGATTAGGAGACAATTCAAAAGCTTAAAGCAACGACAACTAAATCAAAACAACGCCTACAACAAAGGATAGCATCTCCAAATTCAGAATTCAGATTCCTGAATTGAAGATTCGTCATACGTTGTAAGTAGAGTGCTTTTCCGATGTGAATAAATAATTGTGTTTTGATTTGTGTAAAATGAGAAATAGAATTGTATTTGATTTGTGGTGATAGTAATTCATATTTGTATGTTGCTTTGATTCTAGACGATTTGGGATGTTGTGGTATAACAATTGGATATTTGCAAGTATGTGATTCATGTTGAAAATTAACAACTACATGTTTGTGGTAGTTTATTTGAGATTCAGGCAAGTATATGATTCACTATTATGCCAACATAATATATATTATAATCACTTTTAGTGTAGTTGGATCCATTTGGGTATTATGAATTATGTGAATTTATGTTGGAATTGGCATCATGATTCAAGTGTAAAACCATACTTTTGTATTAGAGACAAAAGTAAGCATCTTTGTGAACTTGTGTTGACTCTATGAACATGACTAGACTATGTTTGGTGTTATGCTTAATTGGAAACATGTTTTAGGCCTATATTGTTATCAAAATCATATGATAATATATGTGACACATAGCTAAGTTAGATTTACATTCCAATTGCAAGTTTGCATGAATAGATTAAAAACCATGATTTCATGTTTAGGTATGTTTATGCCATGATTATATGAATAGATCAAAAACCATGATTTCATGTTTAGGTATGTTTATGCCATGATTATATGCTATTACAATGCAAGTTCACAAGTGCCAAATTTATGTTAATTAGTTCGCTATGTTGCAAGTTCATGCGTTCACACTCCCCTTTTTATGTTACTTAGAATATATAAACACCATGTTCTAAGCCTCCCCTTTTTCATGTGGCTAAGTTGGGTTTAAATGTTAAACCCAACATTTGTTATATTGTAGCGAACGTATAAAACGGGGGTAATGACGTTTGGGTTAAAATATAGAACACAAGTGTTGGCATGTTTGACGCATGCCAACGACCTTGAAAAACAATTAAGTGGTGTAGATTAATTTTACCCAATAAAGATGAATTTGAATAATGGGCCGCAAATATTTACATATAAAAAGAAAAGAGACAAAATATGTAAATTTAGAAAATACGATGTGTTTAACCCGAGTTTGGATTGAGTTGTGATGTAAACCTGCCCGGAACCGCCCGGCTGTCCAGTAGTCACAACAATACCTATCCAATGTGGGTGGTTAAACACGGAGCCCAATAAGGACCCGAGGTTAGACTGAGTTGTGGCGTAAGACTGCCCGGACCCAACCGGCAACAGGCAGCCACAACAATATCTGTCTAATGTGAGAGGTCGAGGCTTTAATAAGACAATTAAGGCTGAGTCAAGATTGGTAGGATTAAGTAAATTGAATTAATACTTAATCAAAAATGGAACATGCTAAACTATACAGACTGATTGGGGGTTAGGTTTACAAAACACTTAACCAACTTAGCATGTTGGCTAGAAATAGAAAACATAGTAGCGGGGGACCCATTTCAGCAGTAACCCTACAAGGTGTATCAGGATAGCCTGAACTAGGCAGGGTGGGGCACGATTACTGGGCTGACTGTAAGAGGTCAAATCGACGGCGGTGGTGCAGCAGTGTAGGTTCTAACGGGGTGCGGGCGTGCACACACTCCGGCGTAGAAAAATAAGGCACTGGGCACCAGTAGTATACCTGTGCATTCTAGAATTGTGTCGGGCCGCCACCATGGGACTTGATACACCCCATGGTGGGACCAGCATAGGTAACTACAACATCGGAGGTCGTAAGACACATGTAACTATGCGGATGAACTTGCAACATAGAGAACTAATTAACATAAATTTGGCACTTGTGAACTTGCGTTGTAATAGCATATAATCATGGCATAAACATACCTAAACATGAAATCATGGTTTTTGATCTATTCATATAATCATGGCATAAACATACCTAAACTTGAAATCGTGGTTTTTAATCTATTCATGCAAACTTGCAATTGGAATGTAAATCTAATTTAGCTATGTGTCACATATATTATCATATGATTTTGATAACAATATAGGCCTAAAACATGTTTTCCAATTAAGCATAACACCAAACATAGTCTAGTCATGTTCATAGAGTCAACACAAGTTCACAAAGATACTTACTTTTGTCTCTAATACAAAAGTATGGTTTTACACTTGAATCTTGATGCCAATTCCAACATAAATTCGCATAAGTCATAATACCCAAATGAATCTAACTACACTAAAAGTGATTATAATATATATTATGTTGGCATAATAGTGAATCATATACTTGCATGAATCTCAAATAAACTACCACAAACATGTAGTTGTTAATTTTCAACATGAATCACATACTTGCAAATATCCAATCGTTATACCACAACATCCCAAATCGTCTAGAATCAAAGCAACATACAAGTATGAAATATTATCACCACAAATCAAATACAATTCTCATTTCTTAATGCAAGAAGGAGACAAAGGCAGAAAGCTCTCAAGGGAAGAAAGAGGGTTTACAGCCTAAGAAGACGGACTTTAAGAAGGGCGGGAAAGACAACAAAGAGAAGAGGAAGTGTAATTTCTGTGGCAAAGTGGGGCACTTGGTGAAAGATTGCCGGAAAAAGAAGGCCAAGATGAATGGTGGGTGCTTTTCTTGCGGTGAAACAGACCATTTTGGCCTGGTGCACCCGCTTGTGTTTTCTGGCCTGGTCTGTGCTTAGCCGAATTCCTGAGCCTTGCCTTGTCACTAGGGCTAGGTGTCAGCTCCTGATTGGCCTCTCCTTCAAATGAATGGCTAATATTAATCCAAGCTCCATCGACGGTCCTAATCAATTCACAAACTCTATAAAAAGGACCTATGACTCCACCTAATTCATACAAATAAAAATGAGAATGAGACCGTCATGCTGCTGAGGAAGGACTAGAAATAGCCGTCAAAAATTGAGAGACGATTAAGAGACAATTCAAAAGCTTAAAGCAACGACAACTAAATCAAAACAACGCCTACAACAAAGGATAGCATCTAACTAAATCAAAACAACGCCTACGACAAAGGATAGCATCTCCAAATTCAGAATTCAGATTCCTGAATTGAAGATTCGTCATACGTTGTAAGTAGAGTGCTATTCCGATGTGAATAAATAATTGTGTTTTGATTTGTGTAAAATGAGAAATAGAATTGTATTTGATTTGTGGTGATAATAATTCATATTTATATGTTGCTTTGATTCTAGATGATTTGGGATGTTGTGGTATAACGATTGGATATTTGCAAGTATGTGATTCATGTTGAAAATTAACAACTACATGTTTGTGGTAGTTTATTTGAGATTCATGCAAGTATATGATTCATTATTATGCCAACATAATATATATTATAATCATTTTTAGTGTAGTTGGATCCATTTGGGTATTATGACTTATGTGAATTTATGTTGGAATTGGCATCATGATTCAAGTGTAAAACCATACTTTAGTATTAGATACAAAAGTAAGCATCTTTGTGAACTTGTGTTGACTCTATGAACATGACTAGACTATGTTTGGTGTTATGCTTAATTGGAAAACATGTTTTAGGCCTATATTGTAATCAAAATCATATGATAATATATGTGACAGATAGCTAAGTTAGATTTACATTCCAATTGCAAGTTTGCATGAATAGATTAAAAACCATGATTTCATGCTTAGGTATGTTTATGCCATGATTATATGAATAGATCAAAAACCATGATTTCATGTTTAGGTATGTTTATGCCATGATTATATGCTATTACAATGCAAGTTCACTTGCCATGATCAAACACCCCACCTCCGTTAGGGTCACTCTCAAAGGGAATGCCCTAATTTTGGTGGAGGTTTATAAGTATAAGTCACAGATACACAAGACAGATACAAATACACATATTTTAGAACAGCGGAAAACATTTATTACAGCAAAATACGTGTTACACAAACCATGTCATAATTGTCTTACAATACTTTCAAAAAAACCATTACATCTTCATAACTGCCTTGATTACATTATTTAAAGAAGCATAAAAACATAAGTAAACTGCATAAGTCCCATAATTGATGTCCAAAGCCATAGTCCAAAACGAAAGAGATCCAAGCAATACATTCTTTCTCTTCAAGCTGGATGTGAAAACTGGTGAAGCTGCGGTATTCCCTCCCTGTGGACCTTGGGGGTGGGGGGGAACGAAAGGAAAGAAGACGAAAGAAAAGTAGAGTCAGACATAAAGCCTGAGTAAGTCTAGGACTATTCAGTCTATGAATAAAGAACTGGGCATGATAAGTATAAACTGGAAATGGGAAAGCACCATAAACAAAGTTAAGTTGTCTAGAGTCGAATATACTTATCGTACCCCATATTAATCTCTGCATCCATATAAACTAGTTCCCAACAGGCACCCCATAATCAGGGTAAAGTGATCCGTTTCTAATGATCAGCTTCTACTCGCATAGTTACTTGTGTCTTACGGCCCCCGATGTTGTAGTTACCTATGCTGGTCCCACCATGGGGTGTATCAAGTCCCATGGTGGTGGCCCGACACAATTCTAGAATGCACAGGTATACTACTGGTGCCCAGTGCCTTATTTTTCTGCGCCGGAGTGTGTGCACGCCCGCACCCCGTTAGAACCTACACTGCTGCACCACCGCCGTCGATTTGACCTCTTACAGTCAGCCCAGTAATCGTGCCCCACCCTGCCTAGTTCAGGGTATCCACCTTGTAGGGTTACTGCTGAAAAGGGTCCCCCGCTACTAGGTTTTCTATTTCTAGCCAACATGCTAAGTTGGTTAAGTGTTTTGTAAACCTAACCCCCAATCAGTCTGTATAGTTTAGCATGTTCCATTTTTGATTAAGTATTAATTCAATTTACTTAATCCTACCAATCCTGACTCAGCCTTAATTGTCTTATTAAAGCCTCGACCTCTCACATTAGACAGATATTGTTGTGGCTGCCTGTTGCCGGTTGGTTCCGGGCAGTCTTACGCCACAACTCAGTCTAACCTCGGGTCCTTATTGGGCTCCGTGTTTAACCACCCACATTGGATAGGTATTGTTGTGACTATTGGACAGTCGGGCGGTTCCGGGCGGGTTTACATCACAATTTAATCCAACCTCGGGTTAAACACATCGTATTTTCTAAATTTACATATTTTGTCTCTTTTCTTTTTATATGTAAATATTTGCGGCCCATTATTCAATTTCATCTTTATTGGGTAAAATTAATCTACACCACTTAATTGTTTTTCAAGGTCGTTGGCATGCGTCAAACATGCCAACACATGTGTTCTATATTTTAACCCAAACCTCATTACCCCCGTTTTATACGTTCGCTACAATATAACAAATGTTGGGTTTAACATTTAAACCCAACTTAGCCACATGAAAAAGGGGAGGCTTAGAAAATGGTGTTTATATATTCTAAGTAACATAAAAAGGGGAGTGTGAACGCATGAACTTGCAACATAGCGAACTAATTAACATAAATTTGGCACTTGTGAACTTGCATTGTAATAGCATATAATCATGGCATAAACATACCTAAACATGAAATCATGGTTTTTGATCTATTCATATAATCATGGCATAAACATACCTAAACATGAAATCATGGTTTTTAATCTATTCATGCAAACTTGCAATTGGAATGTAAATCTAACTTAGCTATCTGTCACATATATTATCATATGATTTTGATAACAATATAGGCCTAAAACATGTTTTCCAATTAAGCATAACACCAAACATAGTCTAGTCATGTTCATAGAGTCAACACAAGTTCACGAAGATGCTTACTTTTGTCTCTAATACAAAAGTATGGTTTTACACTTGAATCATGATGCCAATTCCAACATAAATTTACATAAGTCATAATACCCAAATGGATCCAACTACACTAAAAGTGATTATAATATATATGATGTTGGCATAATAGTGAATCATATACTTGCATGAATCTCAAATAAACTACCACAAACATGTAGTTGTTAATTTTCAACATGAATCACATACTTGCAAATATCCAATCGTTATACCACAACATCCCAAATCGTCTAGAATCAAAGCAACATACAAATATGAATTATTATCACCACAAATCAAATACAATTCTATTTCTCATTTTACACAAATCAAAACACAATTATTTATTCACATCGGAAAAGCACTCTACTTACAACGTATGACGAATCTTCAATTCAGGAATCTGAATTCTGAATTTGGAGATGCTATCCTTTGTTGTAGGCGTTGTTTTGATTTAGTTGTCATTGCTTTAAGCTTTTGAATTGTCTCCTAATCGTCTCTCAATTTTTGACGGCTATTTCTAGTCCTTCCTCAGCAGCATGACGGTCTCATTCTCATTTTTATTTGTATGAATTAGGTGGAGTCTTAAGTCCTTTTTATAGAGTTTGTGAATTGATTAGGACCGTCGATGGAGCTTGGATTAATATTAGCCATTCATTTGAAGGAGAGACCAATCAGGAGCTGACACCTAGCCCTAGTGACAAGGCAAGGCTCAGGAATTCGGCTAATCACAGACCAGGCCAGAAAACACAAGCGGGTGCACCAGGCCAAAATGGCCCGACCGGGGAGGTCGACCCCCAGGTCGACTCTAGAGTCGACCAGGCCTGGGGCAGGTCGACCCCCAGGTCGACTCCCAGGTTGACCTGGCCTGGCAGGTCGACCCTAGGGTCGACCCCCAGGTTGACTCCCAGGTCGACCTAGCCTGGAAGGTCGACCCTAGGGTCGACCCCCAGGTCGATCTGGTGGGTTGGGCGGGAACTTTTCCCGCCTACTCTGATTGGGCTGAAATTCAAATCTGTTTTCGAAATTTGAATTTTCTGAAACTTCATCGGGCCATAATTGGGTCATACGGACTCCGATTTACAAAATTTCGGACTCTATTTCGCGTATTTTTCCGAGACGAACGCAATGGCACAGCCCGTTTCCCCTGATTCAGAATTTAAAATTTATTTCTGCCTTGATTTATGATTATAGCATGTTATTAAAAATTGGGGTTGTTACATTCTCCCCACCTTAAAGGATTTCGTCCCCGAAATCTCCAAGTTAGGAAGAACGTATCCTACCATCCATCATCCATCTACTCAAAACATCATCCCCAAGTAATCATTGTCCTTAAAAGATTTCTAATGCTGTATGAATATATGCAAAAGTGTGTGTATATGCACCTATCTAATGCGAAGATCAGGCGGTTACTGATTCAGTAAACCTCCTTGATGCAAAATATGTTTGTGACATGAATCCATTATGTATGCAAATTTTCCTATTCATGATTCTACATGAGTGCACAATCATTCATATATAAATGCAACATCCATATGACAGCACATTAAACTTCAACCATGTACGAATATAAATACATATATGTATATGCAGTATGAAGTGACTGAGCCGATCTAAAACCTAGATTGTGTGTGTATATGCAACCACGAGCAACCACTAGCAATCACTTGCAACCATCATCCATAACAAGTTTCAATTACATGTTTTCATCCAAAGGGTTTATTCCTAAAAGATAAGGTCGAGGAGATATACCTAAAAAGATAGATAAAAGCGCAACTTAAGGAAAAAGAAAGATCAAAGATGTACCCTCGAAAAGAAAAGGGTAGGCTGCGCGTATTCTAGCTTCAGTTTCCCAAGTTGCGTCTCCCTCGGCGTCGCTCCACTGAACTTTGACGAGCTTGACTTCGCGGTTGCGTAGCTTCTTCACTTCCGTTCCTAATATGCGGGTTGGAACTTTCCTCACGGTTGCTTCGCGTTCCACTTCAGCTTCTTCTAGGATATTTGGCTCTACCACTTCAACAAATTCATGTAGACATTTTCGGAGGTGCGAAACATGAAAGACGTTGTGAACTCCGGCCAGCTTTTTGGGTAGCTCTAATCTATAGGCCATTTTCCCAATCTTCTCGATTATAGGAAATGGTCCTACGAACCTTGGTGCTATCTTTCCTGTGGTTCCAAAACGAACAACGTTCCTTAGCGGAGATACCTTAAGAAAAACTCTATCCCCAACCTCAAATTCAAGGTCGGTCCTCCTCTTGTCTGCGTAGGATTTCTGTCTGTCTTGGGCTGTCTTCATCCTTCTTCGTATCAAGTCTACTTTCTCTGAAGTCTCTCGGATCATATCTGGCCCAAGTATGAGTTTATCAGTAGACTCCCACCAACAAGTGGGCGATCGGCACGGTCTTCCATATAAAGCTTCGAAGGGTGCTATTCCGATGGTGGCTTGGTAGCTGTTGTTGTAGGCAAATTCCACCAAAGGAAGATGGTCTTCCCACGTCCCTCCGAAGTCAATGACGCACAGTCTTAAAAGGCCCTCCAAAACTCTGTTCACTCTTTCCGTCTGGCTGTCGGTTTGGGGATGATAGGCTGTGCTCAAGCATAACTGTGTGCCTACCACTTCCTGCAGACTTCGCCAAAACTCACTTGTGAAGATAGGGTCTCGGTCACTAACAATGCTGGAGGGTATTCCATGGAGTCGAACAATTTCCTTGAGGTAAAGAGATGCTAGGGATGAGGCGGTTCTTTTACTCTTGACAGGTAAGAAGTGGGCGCTTTTAGTAAGCCTATCCACTATTACCCAAATGCTAGTGTTGCCCCTTCTAGACCTAGGCAGCCCATTAATGAAGTCCATTGAGATGCTATCCCACTTCCACTGCGGGACTTCTAGAGGATGGAGCAGACCGCCAGGCTTTTTCTGTTTCGCTTTAACCTGTTGGCACACCATACACTTAGAAACGAAATCTACCACGTCCTTCTTCATGCCGTTCCAAAGAAAGTTCTCTTTATGTCCTTGTACATTTTATCTCCGCCTGGGTGTATCGTCATCTTGGAGTGATGTGCTTCTTCGAGAACCTTCCTCACTAAATCCCTTGTCTATGGGACGCATAATCTTCCGTCTCGCCTTAGCCAACCCTTATCGTTGATGGAGTATCTGCTGAGGTGACTTGAAGTCTCACCCCTAATTAGCCTATCAATCTTCTCCACGAGATGAGGGTCTTCGCGTTGTGCTATCCCTATTGAATCCACTAAAGTCGGGCGTACTTCGAGAGATGCTAGCAAGCCCGGTACAAAATCGGAGGAGGGCCTAAAGTCAAAGCTGGCTATAAACTCTAGGCTTTGTCTTTCAACAAACAGCGGGCTTAGGGTTAGTTTCTTTCGGCTCAACGCGTCTGCTACTACGTTGCCTTTGCCCGGAGTGTAGGAGATCTCGAAATCGTACGAGGCAAGAAACTCCATCCATCTCTGTTGCCTCAAGTTAAGGTCCTTCTGCGAGAAAAGATATTTCAACGATTTATGGTCTGTGTAAAGTTCGAACTTCTCACCTAGGAGATAGTGTCGCCAAGACTTGAGTGCAAAGACGATGGCAGCTAACTCAAGATCGTGGGTCGGGTAGTTCTTTTCATGAACTTTCAATTGTCTTCTGCCATAAGCTACTACCCTTCCTTCTTGCATTAAGACAACGCCTAGCCCTGTCCCACATGCATCTGTATAAACTGTGAACATCTTGCTTCTATCTGGCAACGTCAAAACTGGGGCTGTTGTAAGAGCCCTTTTCAGTCGTTGGAAAGCAAACTCGCAATCCAAGTCCCAATTGAACACTAGATTCTTCTTGGTCAGCCTTGTGAGCGGAGCTGAGATTTTTGCAAAATCCCTTATGAATTTTCTACAGAAACCTGCTAGCCCTAGAAAACTTCGGACCTCGGTTGCGTTTCTTGGTGTCTTCCAATCCTGCACCGCTACTACTTTAGCAGGGTCCACAGCTAACCCATTTTTGGATACTATATGCCCAAGAAATCTTACTTCCTCTCTCCAAAAGTGGCATTTGTAGAATTTGGCTTTTAGTTGATGGACTCGCAGAGTTTCCATGATTTCCCTTAAGTGCTGAGCATGCTCTTCTTCACTTTTTGAGAAGATCAAGATATCGTCTACGAAGACCACTACGAACTTATTGAGGAAATCTCTGAACACCCTACTCATTAGGTCCACGAAGTAAGCGGGTGCGTTTGTCAAGCCGAAAGGCATGACAAGCCATTCAAAGAAGCCGTCTGGGGTTCTGAATGATGTCTTATCGATACTATCTTCAGCCACCCTTAGCTGATGAAATCCGGACGCTAAATCGAGTTGGGAGAAAACAGACGCTCCTATAAGCGGATCAAACAGATCGTCAATTCTGGGGAGAGGGTGCCTATTCTTTTTCGTTAGCTTGTTGAGCTCCCTATAGTCAACACATAGACGGAGTGAACCATCCGCCTTTGTAGCGAACACCACTGGAGCGCCCCATTCTGAAATGCTCCTTCTAATGAACCCCTTCTATAGAAGCTCTTTGAGCTCCTTCCTTTCCCGTGGAGCCGTGTGTCTAACGGGCAACGCAACGGGCTTTGCATTATCTACAAGATATATGCGGAAGTCTATCTCCCGCTTCGGAGGCAAGCCCTTCACCTCTTCGAAGACATCCGGATATTCCCGGACCACTCTAACCGAATGCAAACTTTCAACAAAGGCATCTAGCGATTCAAGGTAACTAAGCATAACCGCATACGAGGGATTACGAGTAATTTCCAGAGTGTTACCGAGTTGGGTCAGAAGCCTAACCACCCTTTTCTCACAATCCAAAATGGCACCATTACTGGATAGCCAATCCATGCCCAAAATCAAACCATATCCCGAGAAGCCCAAAACAAAGGCACTACATCTAAATTCTACGCTTAGAATAGAAATTTTCAATCCCACACAGATCATAGACAAATGAGCTGGGCCCCCAATTGGGTTTGAAACAATTAAGGGGTCCTCTACCATACTAGTTTCTAGGTGTAGAGATTTTACTAAAGAAGACGAGATAAAGGAGTGTGATGCGCCAGAATCAAATAAAGTGCGAACTGGGTGATCATAAAGATAAACTACACTTTCTACAGAAGTATTTATACCTCGCTGTTGAAGAGGTGGCGCTTCTAGCACATGAACCTGTGCTCCTGAGGTGGATCCATCCCTCTGCCCCTGCCCTCGTTTCTTTGGGCAATCCTTAGCCATATGGCCTGTTTCACCGCAAGAAAAGCACCCACCATTCATCTTGGCCTTCTTTTTCCGGCAATCTTTCACCAAGTGCCCCACTTTGCCACAGAAATTACACTTCCTCTTCTCTTTGTTGTCTTTCCCACCATTCTTAAAGTCTGTCTTCTTAGGCTGTAAACCCTCTTTCTTCCCTTGAGAGCTTTCTGCCTTTGTCTCCTTCTTGCCCTTATCCTCTTCGTTCAGCAATGCCATCTGCACCAACCTTTCATACGTAGCCCCCATGGGTATATGGGTCATGGCCAAACTGTGTAATGGCTCATTCAATCCTTTGACAAAGCGGAGAGCCTTCTTATGCGGAGTGTTGACTAGGTCCAGTCTGAACCTAGCCAGCTGATCGAACTGATTAACATACTCTTTGACTGTCATATTCCCTTGCTTAAGAAATAAGAATTTTTCCAACTGAAGACTCCTTTCAGCTTCTGAGAGAAATTTAGCCTCAAACCTTGCCCTAAAGTCCTCCCATGTTTCCACTGGTCTTTCTGCATTGGTGACTTCCCACCAGTAGGAAGCCTCGCCATTAAGTAGCCATACTGCCAGTTGTACCTTCTGCCTATCTTCTAGCTCAAAGATGACGAATAAGTCTTCGGTTTCGTTCAGCCAATTCCTGGCTGCCACGAAGGACTCGGTTCCATGAAAGTCCTTCCCTCCCATAGCTTTGAAATCTTTACATATCTTAGCAAAAGTATTACCACGCGGAGGAGGTGGAGGGAGAGGTGCTGCTGCAGCTGGATGATTTCCTGCAGCTGGGGGAGGAGGAACGGTAGGACCTGGCTGAGCGGCCCTTGCTTCTAAGAATCGTCTGAACCAACCAGGTATTGGTATACCCTCGGGCAAGTTAAGTTCTTCGGACATGCTGAAACAAAAAGGGTAGATTCAAAACGAAGGATAAAAGTTAGTACCTATGGCTTTGGGGGACTTTGCCTTTTTAAAATAAAATAACATTTTGTCTTTAAAAAAATACTTCTTTAAATTTTCTTTTGAAAATAAATTTTCAAAAACTTTTTATCTTATCTGGTAAACCTATGCTCTGATACCAAGTGAAACACCCCACCTCCGTTAGGGTCACTCTCATAGGGAATGCCCTAATTTTGGTGGAGGTTTATAAGTATAAGTCACAGATATAAATACACATATTTTTGAACAGCGGAAAACAACAGCAATTTTTATTACAGCAAAATACGTGTTACACAAACCATGTCATAATTGTCTTACAATACTTTCAAAAAAACCATTACATCTTCATAACTGTCTTGATTACATTATTTAAAGAAGCATAAAAACATAAGTAAACTGCATAAGTCCCATAATTGCTGTCCAAAGCCATAGTCCAAAACGAAAGAGATCCAAGCAATACATTCTTTCTCTTCAAGCTGGATGTGAAAACTGGTCAAGCTGCGGTATTCCCTCCCTGTGGACCTGGGGGGAACGAAAGGAAAGAAGACGAAAGAAAAGTAGAGTCAGACATAAAGCCTGAGTAAGTCTAGGACTATTCAGTCTATGAATAAAGAACTGGACATGATAAGTATAAACTAGAAATGGGAAAGCACCATAAACTAAGTTAAGTTGTTTAGAGTCGAATATACTTATCGGGGTATTATGACTTATGTGAATTTATGTTGGAATTGGCATCATGATTCAAGTGTAAAACCATACTTTTGTATTAGAGACAAAAGTATGGTTTTACACTTGAATCATGATGCCAATTCCAACATAAATTCACATAAGTCATAATACCCAAATGGATCCAACTACACTAAAAGTGATTATAATATATATTATGTTGGCATAATAGTGAATCATATACTTGCATGAATCTCAAATAAACTACCACAAACATGTAGTTGTTAATTTTCAACATGAATCACATACTTGCAAATATCCAATCGTTATACCACAACATCCCAAATCGTCTAGAATCAAAGCAACATACAAATATGAATTATTATCACCACAAATCAAATACAATTCTATTTCTCATTTTACACAAATCAAAACACAATTATTTATTCACATCGGAATAGCACTCTACTTACAACGTATGACGAATCTTCAATTCAGGAATCTGAATTCTGAATTTAGAGATGCTATCCTTTGTTGTAGGCGTTGTTTTGATTTAGTTGTCGTTGCTTTAAGCTTTTGAATTGTCTCCTAATCGTCTCTCAATTTTTGACGGCTATTTCTAGTCCTTCCTCAGCAGCTTGACGGTCTCATTCTCATTCTGATTTGTATGAATTAGGTGGAGTCTTAGGTCCTTTCTATAGAGTTTGTGAATTGATTAGGATCGTCGATGGAGCTTGGATTAATATTAGCCATTCATTTGAAGGAGAGACCAATCAGGAGCTGACACCTAGCCCTAGTGACAAGGCAAGGCTCAGGAATTCGGCTAAGCACAGACCAGGCCAGAAAACACAAGCGGGTGCACCAGGCCAAAATGGCCCGACCGGGGAGGTCGACCCCCAGGTCGACCCTAGAGTCGACTTGGCCTGGGGCAGGTCGACCCCCAGGCCGACTCCCAGGTCGACCTGGTCTGGTAGGTCGACCCTAGGGTCGACCCCAGGTCGACCTCGTGGGTTGGGCGGGAACTTTTCCCGCCTACTCTGATTGGGCTGAAATTCAAATCTGTTTTCGAAATTTGAATTTTCTAAAACTTCATCGGGTCATAATTGGGTCATACGGACTCCGATTTACAAAATTTCGGACTCTGTTTTGCGTATTTTTCCGAGACGAATGCAATGGCACAGCCCGTTTCCCCTGATTCAGATTTTAAAATTTATTTCTGCCTTGATTTATGATTATGGCATGTTATTAAAATTCGGGTTGTTACAGATAAACTGTGAATCTGTCGTGGTTGGAGTCTATGGGTTGCAAGGACTACTTGCCACTAATCTATAAAGTGATTCTAGGATGTGGTAGGAGGATGCCTTCGGTTGTCCAGTCCAAGGACAACGTGTATGGACGATGTGGCATTCAAAGAGAATTTTGGCTAGATGTTCCAAAAGATACGCTATAACCTCAAGCCCCACAGCCGGGAAATAACAAAAATTAGGCAGGCAGCATGGCTATGTGGGTCGCACTCATTGCCACCATCTAGAGAATATTCATATTTATTACTTCTTTTCGCTTTTGTATCTCTCAGGAACGGTTATGTTGGTACCAACCGTAGGTGACAATATATTCGATACACTCAAGAGAAATGAGTGGTCGGTCACGTGTGACCGGGTTGCAAGACGTTCTTGTTGAACCCAGTGTACTCCTCTCTAGAGATGCACTATCGGCAGGTGGTTCCATACCTTGTCATAGTCGGAATCCTATCTCCAGTAAGCGCCTGCGGCTTTGATTGTATACTATATATGGAGAGCATGAGATGCAAGCGTTCTGCTAGGTTGATATTTATTTGTATTTAGACATTATTATAATATCGCAATAAGATATTGATTTCAAAATGTTTTGGGTTATCGTAAGGTAAAAACCGTCCGTATTTATGTGTGGATTTGGTCTTACAATTATCCTTTTCTTTTGAAAAGATTTTGAACTTTAAAATCAGGTTAGATGATTCCCCTTAAACTTTGCAAGTTTTTCTCACTCTGGTTCACCCGAGTGACCCGGTATTTGTAATGCTCAGGTTAGACTGGGTTGTACAGGTTCAGGTTATTGGACACTACGATGTTCAGGAGACGTGCTGGAGGAGTTCAGACACATTAGTATTTATTTCGCTGTGTGTTATATATATGAGGACAGGTTATTATAACTGTCCAGTTATGATGTACTCTGATTATTGTAAGTATTTTCAAGCTCTTAATAAAGATTTATTTCTATATTATATTTTTTCCATTGTGATGTGAGACTCTTATTCTGATGTGTTTTATTCTTCTTATTTCTTCTATTCTAATATTTCTTTCTTTTCTTATCTCACCTTCTAATTTCTTTCTAATAACATTCCGCTATTTTCGATGCTTGAATATTCTACATAGTGTTTTTATGTCAATTTTCGGGGTCGAAAATATGTCGGGTCGTTATAATAGACAACAATGCCTATAAACGGCATAATGGTAAAAATGTAATCTCGCTTATGGTACTTTAATATATTTAGTTCACTGAATAGACATTATTATAATTGATATTAAATTATATGTATTAGTTTCATGGATCCTTAAAGGATGGGATTACAAACATACTTTAAGTTGTTTGCATTTTATTGAACATTCCATTTGAGTTGATTCACTTATATAAGAATGCAAGTCCTGACTCGAGTGTTTTGTTTTTCATTATGCTCAAGTCAGCCTGAGTATTTCAGCTTCAGAAATTTATTTGTTAGAGCTTAAGGTTTGGTTGAGATTCATTTTTCCATCTATTCTATTTCAGTTATTTATGTATTAGTAAGATTTTGTATTTAGTGTTCCCTTGTATTTGTATTTATTTCTATACTCTGGGATCTTGTATAAATTATAGATTTGTATTATTGCATAATATTTAATTCCGTTGTGAGATATTTTGTGGTCTATATTTGTGATTCTATAATGATTTATATTTTTAACCACATGGCAATTAACAATCTGCTTCTTCACACCGATTGAGTTGGTTTAATTAACGACTTAAAGTGATCGAAAAGGCAAGTCGTCGCAAGAATAGCTCCTAAACCTGTTCCGCAAGCTTCGGTATAAACAACTAAATCCTAGTTTCTATCCAGCGCCACTAACACAGGAGCATTGGTCAACAATTGCTTGGATTTCTGACATGCTTCTTCACACTTATTTGACCATATGAACTTGACATCTTTAAAATTAACTTAGTAAGAAGTGGCGCAATCGTTAATAAATCTTTAATAATTCTCCACTAGTTCCGGCCAATCCAAGAAAGCTTCGGACCACTTCGTAACACTCTGGGATCTCTTCCAACTAACAACAACATGTTTCTTTTCTAGATCTACTGATAGTCCTTCATCCAGAACCATATGACCAAGAAACTTCACTTTCTCTTCCTAAAGCCGACATTTAGAAAATTTAGCCTTCAAGCGGTGCTTCCGTAAAGTCTAAAGAACAATCCAAAGGTGGCTCTTGTGTTCCTTCGCATCTTTCAAATACACCAACATGTCTTCTATAGAAACTAACACAAATCTATCCAAGTACACCCAAAACACTCCGTTCATCATATCTATAAAGAAAGAAGGTAAATTCGTCAATCCAGATACATAACAATCCATTCATATGATCCATGTCTCATACGAATGGCTATCAATGGAATGCTCTCTTCCACTATCCTTAGTTAGTGAAAACCAGTGACCAAGTCCAATTGCGAACACATTCGCTATGCTTAGCAGATCATTAATACAAGAAGATGTTACTTATTCTCCACTGTCCTTTTGTTGAACTTCTGATGGTCAATATACATTCCCAACTTTCCATCAGGATTCTTCACAAATACGTAGCAAAACCCCAAGGCAAACCACTTCAAATAAAGCTTCTTCCTTCTAAATAACCAAGTAGTGCCTTCAACCCTTTTATCTCCGAAGGGGTCATTCAGCTAGGTAGTCGACTCATTGGCTCCGCTTCTGGCACAAGATCAATACAAAACTTAGTAGCCCTCTTCGGCGGCAAGCTTATTACTGGTTCAAATACATCAGTAAATTACTTTACGATAGAAACATTACTTACATCTTTATCCAATTCTGAAATGCTAAGCAATGAGGATATCTGCGGAACTGATAGTTCTACCAAAAACACAATTTTATTGTTAATATCGGGATGTCTCAACAACTCTTCCCTACTTTGGAAAAATATCCTAGCATCATAACGACTCAACCAATCCTCCCAAAATAATGCCGAAACCATCAAAATCAAAACGTACAAACTACAAACGAAAGTGTAACCTAGCAATCAAAATTCTGAGTTATCACATCTTATCCCAAGAGTCACATCGCCTCCTATGCATTATCTACTCTAAAAGATGTAACATGATATGATGGTTCCAAAGACAACTTATATACTACACATCTAGAAACAAATGAATTTGGTGCAGCAGTGTCAAACAAGACTTTAACAGGTATGCTAAAAAGCAAAAGTGTATCTTCCAAAAGTGTATTGCCTTTTTTGGCAGTAGTGGATCTAGAATACGAAGGCTCTATAGCAAGAAATTTATCTTCCATTGCTTCCGGGCACTTGTTCTTATAATGTCCTAATTGATTACAATTGTAGTATGAGATATTCTGCCTCCCGACAGGTATTCAAGGTGTGGTTTCTTTGTACTTGGTCGAGTAATGACCTCTTTGGAGGAACTTAAAGTAAATCACTTCTACTTTATTCTTCTTCGGATTTCTTTCCTTTTGATCTTTTCTTCCTTCGAAGAATTTCCTTTTCCTTCCATGAAAATTCCGGCTTCCATTGAGTTTCCCAGTCCCCTTAAGCATTTCTTCATTATGAATAGCCATCTTAACGAAAACATCACTAGGGTCACAAATGAGGTATGGTTGCTTTCATAGTCTCAGACCTAAGCCCATATATAAGCTTCTCATTCCTTAAGATAACAGTTTATATCGTCTTGTGAGAATAACGAGACAACTCATCAAACTTAACAACATATTCCACTACCGACATCTCTTCCTGCTTCAACCCACCAAACTTTCTCATCATCAAGGACCGAGCAGCTTCCAAAACGAAACTTTTGATAAGCATCCTTCGGAAGTCTTTCCAACTAATTCTTTCCTCCGGTGTCCTTATCATCACTCCATTCTACTAATGTAAAGCATTTCCCTGCAACTGTCTTGACGCCAACCTCCACTTCTACTCATCATCCAAGCCTAAATCTCCAAAGATTCTTTCACAGTTTAGCAATCAAGTATCCATAATAGTAGCATCTTTTTTTCTAAGGAATGGTTTTCCCTTTAAGATAGAATAATCTCTGCTCAATTTCACATAATTGTTTCAAACTTACATTCCAGGATTAACTCCTCTGGGACCAATAGCAATTCCAACTTGCACATCTGAATAGACATCTAGAATAAGGTCTGCATGTCTACTGATAGAGTAGCAACACCTTGGTTCTCATTAGCCCTTCGACCATGACCTTTGCTAGCATCAGTTCGAGCATTTCCATTGGCTGTGGTGCCTCCGCCCCGAATATTCAACCTTGCACTCCTCTTCCTATCTTACTTCCTTTATATAGACAAACTTTAGTAAGATATCGAAGGTTAACCCTAAGAATGTGGGGTATATGTTAGGGATTGCAAAAAGGATCGTTAAGGCAAAACTAACACTAGAGGGGGGTGAATAGTGGTTTTGAGAAATTTAACAAAATCTAAAACTTATATGATCTACTATATGAATCACACACCACAGAGATAATCACAGACACGGAATCAAACACAAACACAAACACAAAGATAAACAAAAATAAAATGCAAAAAAGTAAAGAACACACCGGATTTTATACTGGTTTGGATTACTCCTACGTCTAGTCCCACGCAATGCTGGATTGTGCAGAGTTTTATTACTATATCAATATCCAAGCACAATGCCGTTGATTTCACAGCCACAAGGTTACCACCGATTCCAAACATACTTGATCAAGTATATTCCCATTGATTTCTCCGGCTAAAAGGTTAACACCGCTCCATTTCCTTGATTTCAAGGCTACAAGGAACATATATTTTCCCAATCATTACCCAAACAATTACAACAGCCCTATAACTCTTCAATAGCACTTCGATTCAGAAGTTTTATATAAAT
This sequence comes from Allium sativum, assembly GCA_030737875.1. Classification (NCBI taxonomy): domain Eukaryota; kingdom Viridiplantae; phylum Streptophyta; class Magnoliopsida; order Asparagales; family Amaryllidaceae; genus Allium; species Allium sativum. The sequence continues at coordinate 430,707,782 of CM060925.1, read as the reverse complement.
AGAATTGAATTCGATAGAGTATAAGTGTAGAAATCATAAAAATATAAAATATTAATGGTGTAAAGAAAGACGATGAAGATAGAGAAGAAGATAGATGAAAAAATTCAAAATCAGCCAATATTTATAAGATTTGAAAGGTTGCAACACTTCTGAAACGTTACAAATAGTGAAAAGACACTTCATTTCAAAATAAAAAATATGACAGTTATATGTCGACATCCCTATAAATGTATGTTGACATAACCCTTTATAAAATTGAGTTTTGAGCATTTTTAAAGTGTTTTAATATATATATATATATATAATTCTGGAAATTCTTGAATTAAAACATAATGTTATTAATAGGTATTATAAAGTAAAAAATCATATGAAATCATAAATATAAACTACATATATGTTTATAAAATTATAAAACTAAAAACTACCGAAGTATAATGTATATAAAATATATAAACTTAAAAGTTTAGTTAAAATCAAAAGTAAGATAGAAAAAAGAAAACTTGATTAAAATTTGAATAGAGTTTGAGGACAGAATTTGAAATCAGAATTTGTAAAATAGAATTTGAAAAACAGAAATTGAAAAACAGAATAAGAATTTGAATTTGAACCGGGAGTGCTACATAGTCTTACATAAACTAGACTCTATTACTATATTTATCTTGAACTCTTGAAATCTTGATTACTCATGAATCTTGAATCATCTCTAAATTCTGAATCTCTATAAGCTCTTAAACTATACAGTCTTCAGTATTAATTTCTATATACAAATCCTATATATGTGTGTATGTACATATATATTCTAGATAAAGATGTTAGTATATATTTTATAACCAATTAATATTGAGATAAGGTTGTTATCATCAAAACTCCATTCTCCAACAATCTCTCCCTTTTTGATGATGACAACCTTAGTTTATAAAATATCATACATTTTCATACCTATTGATGGTGATCCTTATAATACACCCCCCTTTATATAAATCTTATAAACTAATTCTATATTTTATAATTTCTCCCTCTTTGGCATTATCAAAAAGAAATTCTAAAAATACTCCCCCTAAATCCTATAACTATCTAAATAACTCTTGTACTAAAATAAAATACTCCCCCTTAATCCTAAATAAATTTATATAGTCCTTATACTAAAGAAGAATACTCCAATATATACATCCTATAATCATAATATTACTTCTAAATTCATGATTATTCATCAAGATGAAGTATTAAAGTATCATAATTACATATGTTTTATGTCATATATACCAACTAATCCAAGCACACCATACGAAGTAATTTTTATATATGTTTAATGTATACATGATTTAAGTCAAACAATCCAAATAACTCAAACCAATAGAATCAATCATACCAAATAATTAAACGTTTCTTAGGACTTCTACTCAACCTTCTTCTCTGAAGATAGGATCCTTCTTGAGGACCTTCCAATTCGTCCTCTTTTGTTGGTGGTGTCTTAGCGAGATTTTTATCTTCATCTATGAAAAGAGAGGAGATTAGCTATCGGATGGCATTAAAATGCTTCTCTTGCTATTCAAATATATTTACTTAGCTTAATTCAAGATGACGCTAGTTTCGTAGTATACAGAGAGAATATTCTTGAAGGAATTTAATGTTTCTTCAAGATTTTCACTTAGATTATGAATTGGATTTGCCATAGTTCTGACAAGAAATGAGTAGAGACGAAGGAGAAATGAAAAAATGAAGTTTCATGGAAGATATAGGCTTGAATAGGGTCCGGTATTTGTTGGATTTTGAATGGACATAAGTTAGTTATTTAATTTTAAATTTCGAAAAGTTTTGAAAATCTGGCAGTTATATGTCGACATAGCAAAGTATGTATGTCGACATACTTGCTTTTAAAATTTTCAAATTTTGAATTTATTGATCTAATATTATATTTTATTCTAGAGTTTTTGCAGAGACTTAAAGTTGATTTTGACAAAAGTAAAACTCCATTCATTACTTCATAAAAAGTAAATGCATCCAACTAATTAAGACACACTAAATACGAGATTTGAAAGCAAATACAAGCAAATAATAAAGATAAATTAAACTAGATAGACTAGTTTTCAGCGGATGATGATGAGGAAGATCAAATTCCTAGCTTTCTTCCTATCTTGACCATGAACTTGGTCATTTTAGAAAAGTTATTTTTGAGCTTCTTCTGATTGTTGACAATCTTCACTTGATTTTGAACAATCATCTCTTTGGAAATGTTTCTAGTGTTGATGGGACACCCAACACTTTCTAAAGAAGTTTCTTCCTCTTCTTTGACTTCCATAGGTGCTTGTTCTTATTGCATTCAAGCTTGTTTTTCTTCGAATGTCTCACATGGTTTGAAACTGAGAGGAATTAGCATGAGATGTTTGTTTGAGGAGTCAAACATCTTTCTTGGCCCAAATTCTTCTCCGTGAAGATCAACCCCAAAGTATTTGAAAATATGAGTGAGATAAACGCTATAGTAAAGATTATTCTCTGTTGATGAAGTTTCTATGGGATTGAATTCCTTTAAGATCATATCGGCCCAATTGATGTCATAGCTACAAATAATAGCGAAGAGGACTTTTTGGACCTTGAAAGTTGGATTATTAAAGTTTGCAGAACGAGTAATGATGGTATGTTGGAGGAGAAGGTTTACGATTCTTGTTTTTGGACGGAAGAAGCAATTTTTGAATACCATGTTAGCATCGCTTTGGAATATGTCGTGATAAGTCTCAAAATCAGTTTCTTTGATTTTGAAATCCGAAAAATCCGAGCCCATGCTTCTTAAATTTAAGATAGTGCCCAAGATTTTGTAATCTAGGACAATTTGCGTGCCTTTGACGCTCCTCCAAATTTGGTCATAAAATCCGCGATTAAGATTCGCATAGAACATCTTGACAAGCTTAGGATAACATACTTCGTCATTATCCCGAGAGTCAATTAGACTCAAGACTTCATTGTGGTGAAAGAGAGAGATAAGATCATAGGAAGGAAAGTCTTCAAACACAGAGAAAGCTCCCGTTTTTACTTTAGCTTTTGCTAGATAGTCAACCTAGGTTTTGATAGCATCTCTAGCATTATGAAGATAACCTTTGATGGTTTTGGTTAACTTCAATTTCTAAGATGAACTTGAGGAAGCTACTGGAGTGATTGTTTTGAAGACTATAGATATGAAGAATATAGATTGAATTGTGAATGAAAGATAGACAGAATTGATGTATATATAGAACTTTAATGGATATGATTTGAATAGAGAAGACTTTTCAGAAATCAATGACACCTTTTCAGACCTTAGGAGTTAGTGAAAAGTTGGAGGGAAGTTTGAAAGTTTAAACCTTTGAACTTCAAAATTTGAATTTCAAATTACAGGCTGATATGTCGACATATAGACATATGTATGTCGACATATGTATTCATTTTCAAAGGATATTTGGTTTTCATGACTTTTGATTTAAATTATCGATATATATTTTAGGTTTAACGTTAACCTGAAATAATTCTAATCCTAGCAAACATCCAAAAATTATTTTATTATTTTATTAATTATTATATTATTATTATTATTTTAAATTTCAAAATTCAAATTTGAATTTTAAATTTTAAAGTTAATTTTTAAATTCGAAACAAACAAACAAAACAACCATTCAACCAAAGAAAAATTTGAAATTAGTTAAGGCGCACCCGGTTTTTATATCCTTTTCTTCGTAATTTTCTAAATTCTGAATTGTCGTGAAGCACATATTTTAGTTTCCAGTTTTTGGTTCTTCATCGCTTAATGATGAATCTAAATCATCTAACGTTGTTGCCGTATGCTTTCTTTCTCTTCTTTGATGAATTGTTGTTGTTCGTTTGTCGAGTTAATTTATCTGGATATGGACATATTCTCTTTATATGGCCTGGTTTATTGCAGTTATAACATCAACCATCATTTCTTCTTGAACTTCCTTTGTTATTATTTTGAGGATAATTTTTCCTTCTATATCTCATAATTTTCTAAAATGTCTTGTTATTAGGGTTGTTTCTTCGTCATATTCACTATCAAGTCAAAATCATTTGTTGTTGCTTTAAATGCGATGTATTTCTTCTCAGTTTGTTTGTTTTCCTTTTTTTCTGTAGCTGGACTTCAAAAGACATCAAATTTCTGATAACTCCTCAATCTTAATTTCGCTGACATTATTGGCTTCTTCAATCGCCAAAGTTTTCTGATCTCATACTGAAGTTAATGAACTTAATATTTTTCTAACTTGGTCTTCTTTAGAATAATTTTGTCCAAGTGTTGTTATGAATGCACTATCTCTTGAAATATGCAATACATATCGGAGATGGACTCATTCTCTTTCATTTTGAATAACTCAAATTGATTAATTAATATTGATATCTTAATTTGTTGGACTTTACTAGTTCCCTCATGAGTAACTTGTAAAGTTCTCCAAATCTCATGAGCAGATTTACAAACTGGCACTCTATAAAACTCATTCCTATCTAACGAACAAAACAACATATTCATGGCTTTAGGATTGATTTGTGCAGCAGCCTTTTGTTCATTTGTCCATTGTGCAAAATTATTTGTGGGTTCTACATATTCAGTTTGTGTGATATTCCATGTGTCTAGTCCTACTTATTGTAGATAATTCCATTCTACATGCCCAATATGAATAATTACTACAATTAAACAGTAGCAGTCTAATAGTGGACTGGCCCTCTACAAAAGAACTATTATTGTCACCAGTGTTGGTTGCCATTATAGCTATTTTCATAAACCAGATTATGAACTTTTTGAAAGACCGGGCTCTGATACCAATTGTTATGGATTGCGGAAAGGATCGTTAAGGAAAAACTAACACTAGAAGGGGGGTGAATAGTGTGTTTGAGAAATTTAACAAAATCTAAAACTTATATGATCTACTATATGAATCACATACCACAGAAATAATCACATATATAGAATCAAACACAAACACAAAGATAAAAAAATGCAAAAAATGGAAAGAACACACCGGATTCTATACTAGTTCGGATTACTCCTATGTCCAGTCCCACACTGTAACACCCAAGATTTTCGACAATTTAAAATATAAAATTTAATGTGTTTTTGAACAAAATTGCTTTAAATACTAAAATTATTGAATTAGCTAATTTTGGGATTTCATATAAGTTGGAAATTTTAAATTAATTAATATGGTGATAATATACATTCGTTGTTTGTATAATGAAGGTCGACTGGTAATAAGTGTCATTATTTATGTGGATTTAAAATATAAATTATAAATTGATTTGTGTGGTAATTGTTGAGGGTTATTTGGACTTAATTAAGTCAACAAATTTACAATTAAACTTTAAATATTGAAATTGTATTAAAGCATGGTGGAAACTTAAATAAATTGTATAAGTGATTAACTTTAACTTATTTTGATAATTATAGCATGTATTGATTGTAAATAATTTTGTGATCTTGTTTATATTGGTTAACATGGAAGGTTGGAATTTAATATTAATACATATGTGAAAATTTATTGGTGTAATAATAATTGAAATAAAATTTGAATTTGTAAATAATGTATTCGACTTACTTGAACAATAGTAACTTTATTGATTATAATTGGAATTAAAATTTGGTTTGTTCTGGTAAGCATTAAAATTAATATTTAAGTGTTTGAGTGAAATTGACTTAATTAATTTATAATTGGAACTAAAGTTGAATTTGGATAATCAATCAAAATTTGAATTTAATAGGAATCAATGTAATGGGATAATTGTTTAATTCTCCTATTGGACCTTCTATATATAATAATAAATTTCATTCCATCCCATCAGCCCACTCTTCATTACATGTATAATTTCCTCAATCAGAATTTTTCTCTGATGGCTGAAACAAAAATTACAAGCCCTTTTTCAAATGAAAATTCAAGCTTTAAATTCAAATCTCATCAAAACCTAGCAAATTATATATATAAAAAAAGAGCCCGACAATATGAAGCTGCTGGTAAGATTTATTTCGTGCACTGACCAAATTTGCCGAAAATCATGGTCAAAGGTTGCTAGAAATTGAACCCTAAGCTACAAATTAGGGCTTTTTGATTTGCAAGTTGATAGAAGAATTGACAATCTGGGTTTTGTAGAGAAGATCTATACGAGTTGATTGCAAGTGGTTGGAGGTTATATAGTGGAGTAGATTGCCAGGAATATGCATTTTAGGGTTCGAAACCCTGTGTGTTCAACGCCGTCGGCCTGGAGGAGAAGGCCACTAGATTTGACTAGGAGGGAGGAGGAGTTGCATCTAGGTGCGAGGGTCATGTCGGTGGTGGTTGTCGTCAGCAGGAGGTCGAGGGACGGAGCAGTTCGCGGTCAAAGTGGCGTGAAGAATGGGTTCTACACGTCATTACTATAGCAGAGAGGAGCGGGACAAATTTGAAGGGGCGTTGACGCATCTTGCTAGTATAAGGTATTAGTTATTTAATTTAATTATATATATATATATATATGTTTGCATATATATATATATATAGTCTAACGCTAATATCTTGTGCATATGAATTTGGATTTGGATGCGGTTTATTGCGTTGGGATCGTAACGACGAACTCTTTGCAATGACACTGATTTAAACTGATTCTGAGACCGCTGATTTTTGGGCTAAAATTCGGATTTCAATCTCGTTCAGAACAAAAGGTGAGTGATTAAACCCACTCACATCTAGCTAAAATATTTGATTGTTAGTTAAATTAAATTCATGTTATGATATGATTGTATTGTTTGCGGTTTGATTGTTTAAATTGCATATTTATGTTAAATCTACATAGACTGTATAATTTAATTTAACTATTATATAAATTGTATTGTTATAGATTAATTTCTAGTTTTATAATAGTAATAAAGAACCTTATAACTAATGAATAGTAATCGATATTATTGAACCGTTTAGATGTGTTGATTTTGATGTATGCCTTGAATTTATATATTTAATGTGTTAATATGTAATCCATCTTGTTATCGACATTGTTTATATATGTTATTGATTTTTGCTGATTAATCCCAACTATTACCCCAGATTTTACGGGCATCAAATAAACCCGGGATTAATCATTAAAATGAATTAAGAACGTAAGTTGAAATGATAAGTACCTATGACCCTGATTTGGATTGAAATGATATATACTGTAACAACCCAGAATTTCTGAACCAATTTAAAATTTTTATTTTAGCTATTTTAATGGGTTTTGAATATTTAAGATGATTTATTTTAAATAATAATGATTTAATATTTATTTAAATCAAGGTTGGAACGTATAAATTTATTTTAATTATAGAACGAGCCTGAAATGGAACAGTAGTTTGAAAATTCGATTTTAAATTTCAATTGAATTTACAGAATTCTATGTAAGTCAGAATTGAACAAAATAAGAAATGTTAGAATCCACTTAACTATATCTTTCTAACGAATGTATGGAACTGAGATTTTACTTTATACATTGAAAGTTATGACCAGTTTAAAATTGAAAATAGTCGCCATGGAATTTATATATATTTTAACAATATATATGCCCTTAAAATAGCCATTGTTCAAACGAACTCCGTTTTCGATGAAACCACTTTTGCTGGATCCAGAATGTCAAATTATTGTTAGGTTTCAAATTTCATAGTTTTTGGAACTAATATGGGAGCGGGGTGAATTTAAACGTGTTTTGTCAATTCAGGTTAAATTTAATGACTAGAAAATGACCATTTTTCAAACGGTCTCCAAATTCGATGAAATTAGTTTTGTTGGGACCATATCGTCAAAACAGAGCTAGATTTATTCTTTTGTAATTTTTGGAGTCAATATGTGGCTCTGGTAAATTAAAATGTACGTTTAAATTCAATATATATTTATTTATATTTTAATTTTGATAAAAACTGATCGAAACAGCCGAATTGGCTCACGAAACATATTTCATTGTGTCCGGAATTGGGGTATTGGGTCAGGGGCAACAGTCGTTGAGGTTCGTTTGGAATTTGGAGCCATAACGAGGTAAAATTTGAATAAAATAATATAAATATATTTATATATAAGCTATTTTCTCACATAACCCTAAGTCAAATTAAGGCCTGGGTCAAAGGGAGTTACTGCCTCCTCCAAACATCGATCAATGACGGAAATCGTTCATTTCTTTGATCCTCAATCACACACAAAATAAAGTGAATTAAATCGTGAATCAGAAACAAACTTTGTAGAGTTTTTAATGGTCTTTCATTCTATACGATTCAGAACGTATTTCGTGGAGTATATCACTGGGATTTCTCACTCAGACACAAGCCGTTCGCCAGTGTTTTTCGACCTGGAGGTGGGACCGGGCTTCACGCCATTCACGGCGAAGCTAGGAGGCGCCAAGGCGCGCGTCGTGGGGGTCTCCGATCTTTGACTGGCGCCGCGTTGTTAGAGGGTTATCGAACCCTAGTTCTGATGATGGGGGTCTTCTCGAACCTGGAGTGAACGATACAAAAAGGAGAGGGATTAACTTTAATTGGTGATTAGTGGTATTAATTATAATTTTATTAATTTAAATATGCAAATAAAGTTTAAAAACCCATATCTTTGTCATACAATCTCGGAATCGCACAAACCCGGGCCCATTGGAATCGTGTTCAAAACACTACACAATGGAACAGACTAGAAACAAAACGGAGCAAATCAGAATCGAGGCAAATTTAAATTCAAACAGTACTGAAATCATTAGTTAAAGAATGACGGAGTGGAACCCAATGTGAGAACTCCTTCTCACTAAATTATATTTTATCAAGTTATTGTATTCATATATAAAAATATATAAAATTGTCAATGTAGATTTTTATCAGTTTTAATCATTATAAATTGTATATGGTGCATGTTAGCTCACCTCCCTCGTCTACAGACCATAGATAATTTAATTGACTATATTGTATTTTGATTGTGATGCTGAAATGTTTAAAATACTAAAAATAATTTAATATTATTATGTGGTAGTTGAAATTAAATTATAAAAATCTATTTATAATTTAAACAGTGAAAATTGGCTAATTAGAAAAATAAGTCAAATCGAATTAAAACTGGTTAAATTTTTTAACCAGTAATTATTTTGAATCGACTGTTGTTGTTTGGAAACCCCACACGGGTCCGGGGATGATAATTAATTCACATCTCCCCTGAATTTGATTGTATGTCAATCGATTGTTCGACAAATTGTGATAAGCGCTATTTAATTATTTAATGCTTATACAGTAGTAAATTGCACTCTGCATGTGAATGGACTGTTTAATAGTTGTGTATCACTATTTTTAATACATGTGATGTATGAAATCCATATAAATAAAATTATTTGGTAATTGATTGAGTCTGATTCCAATTCATAAATAACCAATATTTTAAAATAATGAATATTTTAAAATTAGGAATATTTAAAATAATATTCAGAATATAAATGAATATTTTAGAATAATATTCAGTGAAGATTCAAAATATGGTTTTGATGTCCGATTTTGAATGGACACAAAAATATTGGAGTATATGAAGCCGAGTTAAGTTAATGTACGCTATTTTGACTCGAACGGATTTTTATATCGATTTTATTCATTTTATAATGAATATGGATAAGATTTGATTTCAAAATTTGATATTTTGAAAGTATTATCATTTTAATATTGTAATGGTGTAGAATATTCAATTTAGATTTAAAATAGAAAATGAAGTTGAAATCGTTTTAAAATAAATTTATAAATGATTTATAAAACACGTTTTAAATGGAAAATGACGATATATGTTGTAACAGCCTGCACCTCCGTTCACGCAAGATATTGCCCCTAACTTAGCTAGTGTATAGGTGTGGGGTTTTGTCCCTCAAAAGGCCTCGGCGTTAGTAAGAGATGGACTCTACTATATAAGTACCAACTTCACACAGGCTTCCACGATGTGGGACTTAGGGGTGTTACATTCTCCCCTCTTACAGAGCCCAACCTCCCCGTTGGCTCACAAACACCTAACCCAGGCACTGTGGTCCACACAGGAGCCACAATTCCGACTGGGTATTGGCTTTGATACCACTGTAACAGCCCGCACCTCCGTTCACGCAAGATATTGTCCCCAACTTAGCCAGCATATAGGTGTGGGGTTTTGTTCCTCAAAAGGCCTCGGCGTTAGTAAGAGATGGGCTCTACTATATAAGTACCCACTTCACACAGGCTTCCACGATGTGGGACTTAGGGGTGTTACATATATATTATATATATAATGGCCTGAACAGAACGCGCCGCACAGTGACAGTTCGCGAATTTCGACCATTGACTTCAAATTGATGTAAGGGAGATCCGACCGTCGGATTCTCCTAAAACCAAAACCGTCGGGTTCTCTAAAAACCAGAACGGTTAGATTTTAAGATATGTCCAAATCAATTTCAAAAAAGGTCGCTATGAATGCAGTTCGTTGGCCGATATTGGAAACCGACTGTAAGAGCCTTAATTAAATTGTTAAAAATATGGAAAAATTGTGTAAAATCATAATAAATGATTTGGAAAGATTTTGGATGAAAAATTCCAAGTTTGAAAAGTAAAAAAATATATTTTATCGAAATGAGCTAGTTACAACTAGAATAATAATCTAATGATTTTTAGAAATAATAAATTGGATTGAAGAGGGGTTTTAAAATAACCAGAATTTTCCAATGTATGAATTGGAATGGATTTGAATGGAAATAATCTTCGGGATGTTTCGATATTAGATTCCGTGATTATACAGATATTGTTGAGGAATTTGAAAGATATATATATCGTTATTCCCCAAAACGATATTTGTTAGCTTCAGAATTTGATATTGAATATAAGCTGATATAATTTCTGTTCAGAGCCTTGTACTTAATATCAAATTAGATTTTGGGTTTGTTGTGAATGGTGTCTTTATTAACACTGTTCTTGAACCAAGTTGAGAATAGAACAAATCTTTTAATTAAGATTTAGAGAAGTTTACCAATTAATAAATATTTAATTGGAATTGAATTGAAATTGGATTTTTGGTTTATCGTGAACTGTGTCTTGAATAATAGTCATTCTTTAACCCAATTAACAGTGAAGATATGATTTGGAAATTATAATCGTTTAAATAAGACTAATGGAATTTTCCAAAGTAAAGTTTTCCTAAAATATTAAATTAGAATTGAATGGAATTCGATTTGGTAATAATCAAGATGAGCTTCTGTAAAGAAAGACCATTACTATATATGTAATTTAAAAGTCTTTGTTGTTATTTCATTTATAAATTGATTTGATACGGAAATTTATTATCGATTACATACTGTTATCGTGAAGATTCCATTTTGATGGAAGATGATTTTGGGTTTGTTGTGAACGGTGTTTTTATATGACATTTGTTCTTTAACCCAATTAAAAGCAGGATTAATTTTCCTAAGATTGAGTAATCATTAAGTAATGATTTGTGAGATTAAAACCAATTGAGCTTTAATAAATCTTTAATTAGATTTGAATGAACGGATTGTAATTTAATTGGCCAAAATACGATAAGTGGTATAAAACCAAATATGCTTGGTTGTTGATATTGATTGTTTAGATTGTGCTCGATAGTTTATGAGCAAGATATGCTTTTACATTTAGCATTGGGTTGGGTGGAAATATTTGTACGCTTACATCTTGTGAAACACTTCACTATTTGACTATGAGATGTGTAGCGATGTTGTTAAGTTCATTTCAAAATTAATGGATGATTTTGAAATGATATTTTTCTTAAGTAAAAATAAATGTTTTCCGGATTTTGGATAGGGAATGTTTTATAAAAATGTTTTATAAAACAGAAAGGATTTCGAGGGCTAAACCTGATCTTATCGAAATGAATTCAAAATGCATTATGTGTTTGACATTGTAGTTCATCGCATAACCGATTAGTTGCTTTTGATGATGTTTCTGTTTGGTGGTGGAGAATTTATTCTCTTGCTTAACACCCTTCTTTGTGATGTACGAGCTCAAAGGTTATGTGATTAATAGTGACTGATCATATGTGTGAATTGCTAATGTAAAGCACTATATTTTGGAAAGTACTTGTAATTATTATGTTGTGAAATGATTTTCCCTACTTCGGGATATAAAAATGATTTAGTATGTGGGAAAAGATTCGGGTAACCCTGGGTGACTAAAAGTGTAAGGCCGGTGGACTTTCTCCGAGGGCATAGGAGATGCATCGTAAGTGTAGCCTGCTCCATGGTGGCAGGTGCACATATACATATTGAGTTGGAGAGGCGCGTATAGCCTTGTCTGAGGGCCGTGTCCGATATTTGGTTGCATGCTTGTTTGTATGCATTGTTATGTTTTGGAATTCATATTTCCAACTATTTTGGTTTGAGATCCCGAAGTGAAATCTACTTTGATATAAAAGCTAGATATGTATTTCAAATGATTTGAAATAAGAATTCGAGAATAAAGTCCAAAGGAACAATGTCTGTAATGATAATTGGATTTGGAAAATCTAAATTTGGAATTAAGCCTAAATGGGTAGATTAAGGAATTGCATGTTGTATGAGGCATAGTAGATCGATAATTCTATTATTGGTTGTTGTTTATGCACTGGTATTCATAGGGGTAAACCCGTTCCGTGACATACGGCGTGGTCCCGCGATTTACCTTATTTTAAAGTAAAGTTTAATAACTATTTTGAGTTCTCACACCAGTCCTATGACTGACTAGGAGTTTATTGTTTTAACCTAAACTCTGGTGTCCCATATTTTCCACATGGGCAGCTAGTAGTTTTGGTTTTGCAGATTATTTAGAAGGATTCTGGATCGAAACTTAAAGCTATGTCCAGAGCATTGATAGTCTTCCGCTGTGTTAGTTTATTTGTTTCCGCTGCATTGTATTACATTTAATGTAAATTTATTTTCAGCTATATATTACGTTCGATACTATGATATTTTGTACTCTGATGTAACATTATTATGATGTTTATAAAAGTATTCTATTGTTTGTTCCGATGTGTTATGCGCTCAAAGTTAGTGTATCCGCCTTTTTGGTTCAATTTAAGTTGATTTAACGATCGATTTGGATCGACCGAGGAGGAGGGTCGTTACATATATCCTTTCTAAAAATACTAAAATTAAATTTTAAGCATTACTTGGACATAGGATAGAAAATTTTATACGGGCACCAGTTAGTTAAATAAAAACTGTTTTTAACCTTGAATTTTGGAATATTGTTTCAAAGACAATATAAATGATATTATTAATCGATTTTCTTTAAATTGGAACTTTGAGCTATGAAATTTTAAATTTTAAGAAATTCGTAAATGTGAATAATTGAAGTTGAAACTGAATTGAATATAAAATATAAATTTATCGAAATTCAATCTTTGATATTTACTTTAAATTAACTTGATTTATAGTAATAATTGAATGGTGAACTCGAGATTTTTATAAACGAATTATTCAAATGAGAATTATAATTCAAATTCAATTATGTGAATAAAATTATTAAATCAAATTGTTTAAAATCGAACTGTTGAATTGAATTGAAATATAAATGGGAAATCAAATCCTTCTGAATTAAGATATCGAAATTGAGTCGATTACTTTGAAACTGAAATATGATTTCCAGTTTGGTTAAATTTTGAAGAAACGATTCTAATTCCAACTATAGTATTTTAAACCATTTTAAAAACTATCTTTATAATAATTATTATTTTTATAAATTATATACCTTATAACTATTTATTTGATTACTTATTTTCAATAAACCATTTTTACAATTAAATATTTGTTTTATAAACTATTTTATATTTTAACTTTAGATTTTACTAAATCTGAAAATTCTACTTTAAATACAAATTATTTATTTTCAAACTATTTCCTTATATATTTAATCTATTTTAAATATATTTTTAACTATTTTAATATTCAAATTATTTTAAAGTTGGAATTGTTTCAAGATTTTAAGTTTGGTTTTAAATGGAGATTTTAATATGAAATATTCTGTTTTGACTATTGAAACGTGTTTAAAGAAAATACGATATTTTGCTATGAAGTATGAATAGCTTTGAAATGTAAAAGAATAAACATTTGGTTAATAAAGAGACCGGGATCGGATATTGAAATGACCAAACTCGCCCATAAGGGAAAGCCCGGATTGAGTTGAGAACTCGACAAATCAGAACGCAAACGACAGAACATTTCATTGCGGTTACAACAGTTACATCAGAGTACAAGAATATGACAGAGTACGAGTAAATAATATACATCAGAGAAATATTAGAGATTAAAATAATTTACATAGCAGTGGAAAAATAACACATAACACAACTGAAAGAGATACACGGATACAAAACTTTCCGAATACAGCTCCAGCTGTAAACCAAGATCCTGTGAAAATAATATCTGCAAAACCAAAACTACTAGCTGCCCGTGTGCAAAATAGGGGCACTCGAAGTTTAGGTTAAAACAATAAACTCCAGATCAGTCATGGGACTAATGTGAGAACTCAAAATAGTTATTTAAAACTTTGCTATAAAATAGAGTAAATCAAGGGACCACGCCGTATAACACGAAATGGTTTTTCTCCCAAAAATACCAGTGCAATAAGCAAACAGCGCAATGCTTTTTGGGAAAATGAAGCTATTGTAAGACTCAGGTCCCATCACACAATGCAACGCAAGCCGGAGTATAGAGTTTTTCCTTATAATAGCCAAACATGCTTGGTACATTTAAAAAACAAAAATCATTTGATACTATTATAAGTGTAGAGTGTCAAAATCACTTCACATATAAATGCATCAATCATAGGCGGCATAGTATCCCATGCTACTATGTCGCCATACTAGTTCTGCAATTAAAACTGAAATGTCGCATATTGGAAATTGGATTTCCATCATGAGTCAAGGCCAGGGATGGTCTCCTCACCGATTCGGATCACCTCTAGCAAGATGACCCAGGATCCCCCGCAGTGAATCGTTGGGTCCCCCCAAGGCTGCTCCTCCCTTACGTTTGAGGATTAGTTATTCCAGAACACACGTTTCCCGGTCCTATTGGACCTATCACTTGGCCACTAGGGACCAATATCTGAGGCGCCTCAGAATCCATCATCCACACAAGTAAAAATAAATAAATGTCTGGGCTCCATATGACACCACCCATAGCTAGAAGGAAACGTCGTGCACTCCCTGGGTCCCTTATCCCTTTTTGACTCATACCGAGGTGTGAGGCTCGCGAATTAATGTTATACACAAAGCTATGCTATTTAAATCCATGGTTTAATCATCAACTACAAGACTCTGCTTTTCAACAGAAGCCTTGATCACTTGCATCTTAGCATGACACACTGACAATTCACGCCCTGCAACTGATGTCTATTGATATATAACCTCTAAGCTCATACGAGTCAGAGAAGGGCGTTAAGAAGGAGAATAAATTCTCCTCCACCAAACAAATATATATTTAATAGAAATCAATTAACACAGAATAAAATCCAATGTCAGATACACATCCATTTACAAGTTCGTTCTGGGTTTGAACCAAACCGAAGGCACCTTATTCCTCATCCTATATGTCCAATACAGGATATAGGTCCTTGCATATCTGGTCGATCTCCAAGTAAGTCTGGATGATCAACCCTTATTACCTTGTCTTGGGTGTACAGTCCAATCAAGACATCAGTAATCATCCAAACGATGTGAAGAACTCTGGTCTTCAACCACCGTCTTCATCGTCGACTTATAGTCATCATATTCATTATTCAAAATGGGTTAAACCCGGTCTTTCTGAATAACTCGCGTATTTTATAATCAATAATCAAGTGCGATAAAACAATATTATACGCCTCATTCCATTCAGAATATTCTTTTATTCAAATATTCACATCGTTAGGGAAAGGTTCCCATTAATTTTATCAAAGATAAATTCTTTTAAATTTATTCTTTAATCTTCCTTTGGATATCAATCCAAAACCAAATTAAGGTTTATCTACTAGTTAGGGTTCAAGCTTTACCGAAGTAATCATTTATTCATTAATGCCAATCCCAAATATTTATCCTATGGAGAAAAACTGGTAATGCCCCATATCTAACACCACGGTGTTATCGGTAAATTTAATTACCATTTCACGTTCAATTCTAATTAAAGATTTAACTATCGCCTGGGGTAAAACTGGTGGTACTCCATTTCCGATCATTTTCCCAAATTCGATAATTTAAATTATCACCTTCTCAATGATTATTTAACTTTGGGAAATCAAACATCATACACTCGACAATCTACACCGTACCATTGATTTCTGCCGATATATAACCTCTAAGCTCATACGTCTCAGAGAAGGGTGTTAAGCAAGAGAATAAATTCTCCACCACTAAACAAATATATATTTAGCAGAGATCAACAATACAGTTCAAAATACAATATTAGACATGGAATCCTGTCTTTAACTGGATTAAAGAACTAATGTTATTTAAAGCACAGTTCACGATAAACCCAAAATCACATTTCATTAACCATGGAATCTTCACGGAAAACAGATCAATATATATAATCGATACAAATTTCTGTATCCAACCAATAATATAAATGGAATAACGACAAGGCATATATATTAACAATCTTCCTTCATAGAAGCTCACTTCGATTATTACCAAATCGAGTTCCATTTAATTCCAATTTAATATATTAAATAGCAAAACTTTACTTTGGAAAATTTCCATTAAATCTTAATAAAAGATTTATGTATTCCAAATCACATTTCACTGTTAATCGGGTTAAAGAACTAATGTCGTTCAAAACATAGTTCACAATAAAGCCCATTGACATTCCATTTTATTCCAATTACTAAATATAACTGAAAACTCTAATAATCTTAATTCAAAAATTTATTCCTTTCACATGTTGTTTAAGAATAGTGTTACTGAAGACACCATTCACGACAAACCCAAAGTCTAATTTAATATTAAATATAATGCTCTGAATAGAAATTATATCGACTTGTATTCAATATCAAATTCTGAAACCAACACATATCGTATGGGGAATAACGATATATATCTATCTTCCAAATTCCTCCATAATACCCGTATAGACTCGGAATCCAATATCGAAATATTCCGGAGATGATTTCTATCCAAATCCATTCCAATTCATATACTGGAAAATTCTGGTTAGATTAAAACCGTTCTCAAACCCAATTTATTTATTTAAAAACGTTGGCTTATTTTTCTAGTTAATAACTAGTTCATTTTGATAAAAAGATTTTTTTTTCTTTACACAATTGGAATTTTTCATCCAAATTATTTATTATGATTTTACACAAATTATTAATATTTTTAATAATTTTATCAAGGTATGTACAATCAGTTTCCAATAACAGCCTCTGAACTGCATCCATAGCGGCCTTTTTCCAAATTTGATTTGGACATAATTCTAAATCCAACCGTTAGATTTCAAATTTCTTATATTCATTGGTATGCTCTTTTCGATACGAACCCAACGGTTCCGGTATTAGGAGAATCCGACGGTCGGATCTCCCGTAATGTCAATTCGAAGTCAATGGTCGAAATTTGCGAACGGGCATGGTGCATTCTATTCAAGCCATTAATATATATATATATATAATGTATAATATATATTTCGTTCAAAACGTATTTCATAAATTCGTTTTAAAAATGATTTCCACTTTCATTTCAATTTTAAGTCAAAATTGAATACTTCTTATCATTATAATACTTAAATGATAATATTTTCAAAATATCCTATTTTGAAATCACTTCCTTTTCGATATTCATTATAAAAATGAATAAAATCGATATAAATATCGTTCGCGTTAAAATGGCGCAAATCTAATCAATACGGCTTCATATACTTCAATATTTTCGTGTCCATCCAAAATCGGATATCAAATTCACATTTTAATCCTTTACTGTATATTATTTTAAAATATCCGTTCTTTCTGAATTGGAATCAAACCCAGTCAATTACCATATAATTTATTCATATGGATTTCATACATCACATGTACACAACAACAATGATAAACCATTATCCATCATCCAAAGTGCATTACACAACTGCATAAATATTATTATAAACTATTAACGCTAACAACAGTCTGTCGACCTATCGATTGACATACAACTAAACAATTGGGATTAGTGTACGTCAAATATCATCCTAATACCCGTGTGGGGTTTCAACCAACTAATACTGAATATTATTTGTATAGTTGGGCGATGTATATAATTTATCGTCCCAATCCATGTCAGTTAAATGGGTGTACATAAACAAATCTTCCAATTTGTAAATGAATATTTATTTTCATTTCAGGAGAATTTTATGTCATTCATATATACGTTAAAAATTATATTTTTAATGATAAAATATTTATTTCAACACTTGACTATTTTATATAGTTCATACGTCCAATAAAAATAATATTTTTATTGTTCCAACGTTTTATTCAATACATGAATATTTCATATAGTTCATTTACACATTAAAAATGTTATTTTAACCAACATATTTTTATTTTAGAAAACTTCGGCATTATAACGGCGCGATATTAGAACCGGAGTATTGTCTAGCATTACCCATCTCATGATACTGGCTCGCGCCATACACAAAAATCAATCCAAACAACAAAACCTCAATACAATCATTTCACCACAGTACCGTCAATTCACCACAATTCAATTCAAATATATAACCATGGTTTGTACCATAAATAGTGTCGGGGGCTACTAAGCCCTGTTTGTAACCTAAAATATATTTAACTGTAAAATAATTTGAGTGAGAAGGTGTTTTCCCATTGGGATCCACTCCGTCGTTATTTTCTGATGCTCTAAATTATGGTTCTGGTTCCAGAATTTGCAAATGAGGTTCAATCTTCACGCCGTCTTTTTTTCTAGCTTAAACTCGCCATTCCGGATGACTTTCGCCTAGTGGACTTTCTCCCGAAAATGCTCCATTTCACCGAAAATCGCGAAAAGACGTAAATCGAACATCAGATTTTGGACGTTTTTTCTGAACAACTCCATAATCCAAAATATGACTTCCACATAGCCAAATCGAAGAGAAAATCATGCTCTTTAATTTTGGTACTGTGGAGTTTTGGCTAGAAGCGCTCGGTTAGAGAGATATGGGTTGTGGAAGCTTAGGGTGTTATTTATAAAACTGGAAGTTTATAAAAATTGGATTTTTAATCGAGGGGGGTCCGACGGCGATGCTGAGGTGGCGGGGAGGTGGGAGGCGAGGGTCTAACGGTCGTGGGAGGCTACGGTGGTGGTGGTAGGGCCTATAGTGGTGGCGGCGGCTACTTTTGGGGATGTGAGGGTTTGGAGAAGAAAGAGGGAGAGAGGGAGGAGGCCGGAGGAGGGTGCGACGGTCGGAGCAGGCGCTGGCGGCGGTGGGCGGCGCAGCCTGGAGACGCAGTGGCGCAACGACAACGGGTTTTAAAAAGGGGGCGCGATTTTTATTTTTGAACGCGGGCTGAGATAATGAGGGCTTTGACCTCCTTTTGACTAGTATATACAATGTATATATATGTATATATATATATATATTAATTTAATTCCAAAAAGTTAATTTTTAATTCGAACCCAACGACTATCGCTCCTAACTAAATACCCCCATTACGGACAAAATGGGATATGTCCCGTAAGCCAATTTGACTGTTTCGATCAGTTTTCATCAAAATTTAAATATAAATTAATATAACGTTCTATATTGATTTCAACGTACATTTTAACCTACATGGGCCACATACTGACTCTAAAAATCCAGAAATATAAATCTAGGTATGTTTTGACGATACGGTCCTAACAAAACTAATTTCATTGAATTTGGAGACCGTTTGAAAAATGGTCATTTTCCAGTTGATTAAATTCAAACGGAACTGACTAAACGCGTTTAAATTCACCACGCTCACATATTAATTCCAAAAATTATGAAATTCAGAATCTGGCAATAATTTGACATTCTGAATCCAACAAAAGTCTTTTCGTCGAAAACGGGGGTCGTTTGCAAAATGGATAATTTTAAGGGCTATATATTATATTAAAATATATATAAACTCTATAGCGTCTATTATAAATTTTAAACTGGACATAACTTTCAATTTATATTATAAAATCTGGATTTTTCACATTCGTTATAAAGATATTATTAAATAGATTCAAATGTTTCTGGTTTTACCGAAATCCTATTTACTATGAATTCTGTATATTCATTTGATATTTGAAATCGAATTTTCAAACTACCGTGCCATTTCTAGCTCGTTTTGTAATTAAAATAAATTTATACGTTCTAACTTTGATTAAAATAAATTTATAGTCATTAATATTTAAAATAAATCATTTAAAATATTCAAAACCCATTAAAATAGCTAAAAAAAATGGTTCTGAAAATCCGGGTTGTTACAGATATTGTCATACTCTCTGCCAATACCGAAAACCACTTTAACAACTGTGTAGGTGGTGGAGTTCCAGAATGAAGTAGGTTGATTTGGAGGCGATTATTAGATTTGAATAAGAGAACGATGATGGATGTCCTTGACCTTCGGGTCATAATTAAAATGACTAAAACAGGGTTATACCGGACCAAGTGGAGTTAGCTACCTCCATCGGCAACACTTCTTCCTTTTTTTACTATTGTCCCTCGATTTGATTTGATGTGTATTCGTGATTTGGGAGTGTTGTCCAAGGTGGGCGATAGTCGCGGCTGTGCGTTACCACCAGTCCGGGCGTACAACTAGTATATTCCTACTCTGAGCATTCCTCGTGTGCCTAGTCATATTATCCTGATCGATCCCCCTACGACTTCGATTTGTACCGTATCTATGGAGTGCCCTCTGATGGCCACTGGATTATGGTGGACTTTACAGTATCTGTGTGGACTATGGTATTATAAACAGTGTAAGGGTAAAAATGTAATCCCGCTTACGCTATTTTAATATTTTATATTTAACCATAGACACTATTATAATAGCGGATTGTATTATATAGTATCTAGTTGGATGGATCCTTAGGAGATGGAAATTCCCGTTACATCTCTTAAGTTATTACACTCATATTATCACATGAAATAGATTTAACTGATATGAGAATATTTTAGTTCTGATCCGAGTGTTTTTGTCTTTTCATTTATGCTCGGGTCAGCCTGAGTTTTTCGGTTATTGAAGGTACCATTATGGAGATGAAGTTGGAGCTCAACAGACATATTTATTGCTATCTATTCCACTGCAAATATTGGTACGTTTATGATAGTTAACTCTGATAGTTGTTATTTATTTATTTATTATATTTTGTCCTTCCGTTGTGAGATTCTGTGATTGTCTTTCTTCTTTCTTCTTTTTCTTATTTTAATCCCAATAACTATCCGTATTTTTGATTTGTTTAAGTCGACATTGAGGATCATTGTCGATTTGAACGGTCAAAAATCTCGGATGTTACATTTGGTATCAGAGCTTTGGTTTAGCGTAACCTTGGCTCTATTTGGGATTAACTCATTAGAGATAGGGTAGTTATACCCTAGAATGAGTTTGAGTGTATATGAGAGAGCGTACTTGAAATTTTGATATAAAATGATTTTGTATTGTGTTGGTTTGTTCCGTTGAGTATTTATGAATTTTGTTCGGTATTTGGGATGCCAAGGCATTGATAGGGATTCCTAAACACTTGAATATGACTCATTGACATAATATTGTTTTGAATTATATTTATTTATATATAGAATTATTTGAAAATATATGAATTTTGATTTTGTTGATGATAATATTAAATTTTCAACATTTATTACTCGATTAATCAATAATTTAAAACTATTGGTTATTCAATGGTTTAAGAAATAAACATTGACAATAAATATATAATGAAATGTTGAAATTTTAATTGGTAATGAAATAAGAAGTTAAATATGAATTTGAGAATTTAATTTCGGGCGGTTTTATAATATTATTTTGCAAATGGTTTGAAATAATATATTTTTATTTTAAAAAATTATTACATTTAGAAATTGTTTTCAAATGAATTTTGAAATAAGTGTATACTTCCCCCTTTTCCTTTGGAAAATAATCTCGGTGATGAGTGCATGCATTATCGACATTATATTCAAGAGACTAAGTAGGGGAGACCACTTAACAATTTTTATACTTTGCTTGGAAATTTGGATTTCATTTAAATCTTTTAAATTATGGTTTGTTATAAAAGATAATGTATATATATTATTTTAAAGTTGATTTGGAAACGAACCCGAAGTTGAAAATTTTAAGTTCTTGAATAGTTTATGAATTTCAAATTGTTGAAATGAACTAAAATTGAAATTTTAGAAATTTCTGAATTATATAATAAGAAAATGAATCCAAGAGAGTTATAATTAAAATAAAACTCTTTGTAGGTTGAAACAATGAATTCAAAATAAACTGAAATTATTGAATTTGTACAAAAATTGAACATTTTTATAGCATATATATGACTTACCAATTAACCAAAAGTTAACATGTTATTGGAATAAAATTGGATGGTATACAAGTACTGGTATGAATAATGAAAGTTAAAAAAAATTGATGGGTTATATATACGAATGAAACTTAAGTTTTGAAATACACTATGTATACTTAGTTACGCTTGAAATTAAATTCAATATCAAATGCAAATAACCCGTGTCAATGAAAATGAAGTGAATTAATTGGTTATGAATTTAATTGTATTGCTATTGATGGGTAGACATTTGACGGCTTAAGGTTATCGATAGTTCCAAGTCAATAATAAATGTTTAACTTGTTTTGTGAAAATAAAAGTGAATTGGTTTATAAATTACAAAATTAAATGAAGATTGAGCGAATTAGTTAAATTTAATTAAAACGAGCTCTCGTGAAGCTACAGTTCGTATTTTTCCTTAAAGTTTAAATGATTTATAGGATCCAAAATAAGTCGGAATTCTATGAAACAAGAATCTTTCGGTTCTACTGGAACATAATTTTCTAACGAAAGTGAAAAATTTAGATTTCGACTTGCAGATTTTAAGATATGTGAAACTCAAATTTTCAGAAAAATCGCGGTTTGGTAATTCACGATTCAGAATTAAATATTTAATGAAATTAGTTATGTAAACTAACAAACAAGACAAGATGAATAAGAAATTATATGGCAAAACATATATAAATTGACAATTTCTTACTATGCCTTTTCGAGGACGAAAAGTTTCAAGTGTGGGAGAGTGTAACATCCCAAGACTTTTTGACAATTTAAAATATTAAATTTAATGTGTTTTTGAACAAAATTGCTTTAAATACTAAAATTAATGAATTAACTAATTTTGGAATTTCATATATGTTGGAAATTTTAAATTAAATAATATGGTAATAATATACATTCGTTGTTTGTATAATGAAGGTCAACTAGTAATATGTGTCATTATTTATGTGGATTTAAAATATAAATTATAAATTGATTTGCGTGGTAATTATTGAGGGTTATTTGGACTTAATTAAGTCAACAAATTTAGAATTAAACTTTAAATATTGAAATTGTATTAATGCATGGTGGAAACTTAAATAAATTGTTTAAATGATTAATTTTAACTTATTTTGATAATTGTAGCATGTACTGATTATAAATAATTTTGTGATCTCGTTTATAATGGTTAACATGGAAGGTTGGAATTTAATATTAATACATTTGTGAAAATTTATTGGTGTAATTAAAAATTGAAATAAAATTTTGAGTTTGTAAATAATGAAATTTGACTTACTTGAACAATAGAAACTTTATTATTATAATTGGAATTAAAATTTGGTTTGTTTTGGTAAGTATTAAAATTAATATTTAAGTATTTGAATGAATTTGACTTAATTAATTTATAATTGGAATTAAAATTGAATTTGGATAGTCAATCAAAATTTGAATTTGATAGGAATCAATGTAATGGGTTAATTGTTTAATTCTCCTATTGGACCTTCTATATATAAAATAAATTTCATTCCACCCCATCAGCCCACTCTTCATTATACGTATAATTTCCTCCATCAGAATTTTTCTCTAATGGCTGAAACAAAAATTATAAACCCTTATTCAAATAAAAATTCAAGCTTTAAATTCAAATCTCCTCAAAACCTAGCAAATTATATATCAAAACGAAGAGCCCGATGATATGAAGCTGCTGGTATGGTTTATTTTGACATGCAGTGACCAGATTTGCCAGAAATCGCGGTTAAAGGTTGCTAGAAATGGAACCCTAAGCTACAAATTAGGGCTTTTAGATTCGCAAGTTAATCGAAGAATCGACAATCTGCGTTTTGTAGAGAAGATCGATACGAGTTGATTGCAAGTGGTTGGAGGTTATATAGTGGAGTATATTGCCGCGAATTTGCATATTAGGGTTCGAAACCCCGTGCGTTCAGCACCATCGGCCGAGAGGAGGAGGCCACCGGAGTTGACCGGGCGGGAGGAGGAGTTGCATCTAGGTGCGAAGGTCACGTCGGTGGTGGTTGCCGGTCATCAGCGGTTGGAGGAAGGAGAAGTTTGCGGTCAAAGTGGCGGTGAAGAATGGGTTCTACGCGTCATTACTGTAACAGGGAGGAGCGGGACAAATTTGAAGGGCGCAGACATGTCCTGCTGGTATAGGGTATTAGTTATTTAATTTAATTATATATATATGCATATGGTATAGTCTAACGCTATTATCTTATGTATATGAACTCGGATTTGGACGAGGTTTGTCCCTGGGCTCATATTGATGGGCTATTCGTGATGACATTGATTTGAACTGATTTTGAGACCGTTGATTTTTGGGCTAAAATTTGGATTTCAATCTCGTTCAGAACTAAAAGTGAGTGACTAAACCCACTCACATCTAACTAAAATACTTGATTATTTGTTAAATTAAATTCATGTCATGATATGATTGTATTGTCTGCAATTTGATTGTTTAGATTGCATATTTATGTTAAATCTGCATAGACTATATAATTTAATTTAACTGTTATATAAATTGTACTGTTATAGAATAATTTCTAGTTTTATAATAATAATAAGAAAGAAAAAGAACCTCATACCTGATGACTAGTAACTGACATTATTGAACTGTTTAGATGTGTTGATTTTGATGTATGTCATGAATTTATATATTTAATATGTTAATATGTAACCCATCTTGTTATCGACATTGTTTATATATGTTATTGATTTTTGCTGATTAATCCCAACCATTACCCTAGATGTTACGAGCATCAAATAAACCCTGGATTAATCATTAAAATGAATTAAGAACGTAAGTTGAAATGATAAATACCCATGACCCTGATTTGGATTGAAATGATATATATCCTTTCCCAAAATACTAAAATTAAATTTTAAGTATTACTTGGCCATAGGATAGAAAATTTTATATGGACACCGGTTGGTTAAATAAAAACTGTTTTTAACCTTGAATTTTTGAATATTGTTTCAAAGACAATATAAATGATATTATTAATCGATTTTCTTTGAATTGGAACTTTGGGCTTTGAAATTTTAAATTTTAAGAAATTCGTAAATGTCAATAATTGAAGTTGAAACTAAATTGAATATAAAATATAAATTTACCGAAATTCAATCTATGATATTTACTTTAAATTAACTTGATTTATAGTAATAATTTAATTATGAACTTGAGCGTGAATCAAATTATTAAATCGAATTGTTTGAAATCGAACTGTTGAATTGAATTGAAATATAAATGGGAAGTCAAATCCTTTTGAATTAAGATATCGAAATTGAGTCGATTAATTTGAAACTAGAGTATGATTTCCTCTAGTTTGGTTAAATTTTGAAGAAACGATTCTAATTCCAACTATAGTATTTAAACCATTTTATAAAATATTTTTATAATAATTATTTTCTTTATAAATTATTTACCTTATAATTGTTTATTTTATTACTTATTTTCAACAAACCATTTTTATAATTAAATATTTATTTTATAAACTATTTTCTATTTTAACTATAGATTTTACTAAATCTGAAAATTCTCTTTTAAATAAAAATTATTTATTTTCAAACTATTTCAATTATATATCTAAACTATTTTAAATATATTTTTAACTATTTTAATATTCAAATAATTTTAAAGTTGGAATTGTTTCAAGATTTTATGTTTGGTTTTAAATGGAGATTTTAATATGAAACATTCTATTTTGACTATTGAAACATGTTTAAAGAAAAATATGATATTTTGATATGAAATATGAACAACTTTGAAATGTAAAAGAACCGACCGGTGTAGAAAATGTCAACGTTTGGTTGTTAAAGAGACCGGGATCAGATATTGTCAACTCTCTGCCAATACCGAAAACCACTTTAACAATTGTGTACGCGGTGGAGTTCCAGAGTGAAGTAGGTTGATTTGGATGCGATTACTGGATTTGAAGAAAGAGAACGATAATGATGTCCTTAATCTTCGAGTCATAATTAAAACGACTAAAACAGGGCTATACCAGACCAAGTGGGTTAGCTACCTCCATCGGCAACACTTCTTCCTTTATTACTATAGTCCCTCAGTTTGATTGATATGATTTGATGCACATCCATGATTTTGGAGTGTTGTTCGAGGTGGGCGATAGTCGCGGTTATGCGTTACCACCAGTCTGGGCATGCAACTAGTATATTCCTACTCTGAGCATTCCTCGTGTGCCTTGTCATATTATCCTGATCGATCCCCCTACAACTTGGATTTGTACCGTACCTATGGAGTGCCCTCTGATAGCTACTTGATTATGGTCGACTTTATGGTATCTGTATGTACTACGGTATTATAAACAGTGTAAGGGTAAAAATGTAATCCCGCTTACGCTATTTTAATATTTAACCATAGACACTATTATAATAGCGTATTGTATTATATAGTATCTAGTTTGATGGATCCTTAGGAGATGGAAATTCCTGTAACATCTCTTAAGTTATTGCACTCATATTATCACATGAAATCAATTTAACTGACATAAGAATATTTTAGTTCTGATCCGAGTGTTTTGTCTTTTCATTTATGCTCGGGTCAGCATGAGTTTTTCAGTTATTGAAGATACCATTATGGAGATGATGATGATGGAGCTCAACAAACGTATTTATTACTATTTATTCCGCTGCAAATATTGGTATGTTTATGATAGTTAACTCTGATAGTTGTTATTTATTTATTACATTTTGTCCTTCCGCTGTGAGATTCTGTGATTGTTTTTCTTCTAACTTTTTTATTTTAATCCCAATAATTATCCGTATTTTTGATTTGTTTAAGTCGACATTGAGGATCATTGTCGATTCGAATGGTCAAAAATCTTGGATGTTACACATGCAACGCTGGATTGCGCAGAGTTTTATTACTATGTCAATATCCAAGTACAACCCCCTTGATTTTACGGCCACAAGATTACCACCGATTCTAAACACCCTTGATCAAGTATATTCCCCTTGATTTCTCGGGATACAAGGTTAACACTGCTCCATTTCCTTGATTTCAAGGCTATGAGGAACACACCTTTTCCCAAACACTATGCAAACAATTACAACATCCCTATAACTCTTCAATAACACTTCAATTCAGAGAGTAATGAGTAGAGAGTGAGAAGAGAAGAAGTTTTATATAAATAGAATTGGATTCGGCAGAGTATAAATGTAAAAACCATAAAAATATGAAACATTAATGGTGTAAAGAAAGAGGATGAAGATAGAGAAGAAGAATGATGAAAAAATTCGAACTTAGCCCCTTTGTATAAGATATGAAAGGTTGCAATGCTTCTGGAACATTACCAAAGTGAAAAGACACTTCCTTTCAAAACCAAAAATTTGACAGTTATATGTCAACATCCCAATAAATGTATGCCAAAATAATCCTTCATAAAATTGAGTTTTGAGCATTTTTGAAGTGTTTTAATATTTATATAATTCTAGAAATCATGGAAATTCTTAAATTAAAACATAATGTTATAAATAGGTATTATAAAGTATAAAATCATATGAAATCATAAATATAAACTATATAAATATATTTATAAAATTATAAAGCTAAAAACTATATAAGTATAAAGTATATAAAATATATAATATATAAACTTATAAACTTAAAAGTTTAAGTTTAAAATCAAAAATAAGGTAGAAAAAAGAAAACTTGATTAAAATTTGAATAGAGTTTGAGAATAGAATTTGAATTTGAAAATCGGATATTGAAAAGCAAAATTTGAATTTGAACCTGTAGTATTATTCAGAGTCTTACATAAACTAGAGTTTATTACTATATTTATCTTGAACTCTTGAAATCTTGATTACTTATGAGTCTTAAATCATCTCTGAATTCTGAATCTCTAAAAGCTCTTAAACTTTACAGTCTTCAGTATTAATTCCTGTATACAAATCCTGCATATGTATATATATATTATAGATAAAGGTGTTAGTATATATTTTATAATCAATTAATATTGAAATAAGGTTGTTGTCATCAAAATTCCAATCTCCAATAGTATATACATACGTATACAATACAAATATAAATACATCATACTTCGTTTTCCCATCCCTTAGTATATTCCTTTAATCTTTGGGTTTTAGATAGAAAATACTTATTTAGAAAAGGTTATTTAATTTACATAAACCTACGCTCTGATACCAAATTGTAACACCACATTCTCTATAGTCGGAAGCTAAATGCTACAGATGTTGCAGTCATCTCTAGTTACAATTTTGGGTGATAGAAAATCAATTATTATACAACCATAACATCAGATAACATGGGAATACAAAATATTTTACAAAATATCATTGATATAAATATTAATTACCCTTCGCATAATCCATTTAGAAAAAAATATAATTTATTACAAAATACACTCCGAGAGTGACATACGACGATGCCTCTTCGGTTGATTAGAGTATAACAGTGGTAGTAATACTTGCCAATACATATATCCAATAGAAAAAAAAACGAAACAAAATATAGCGGGACACCTAATAATTATAGCCTCCTTTTCACCTCTAGAAGATTTTTCGAAAGGGATACTAAATGAACGTAACCCTTATCCTATTCAATTGAGTAGCCGAGCGTTTAAAGGGAAAAGCAAAAACTACGGGTCAGACCAAAAGACTAGTGTGAATAATAATCTTACTATCCGACATTATTGATATCTAACGAGACCACGCCGCATAGGGTAATGGGTTTCCCTCTCGCTAGAATCATGCTACAAAACTAGGCTAACCTTTTGACATTACACTTCAGTGGTTAGATCAATTATCATAAAGGCACATATAATAATAAGAACAGTTAACATGCAACACACAATGGATTCCCATCCACTGTTACACTAACCAACTGTCTTAACAGTTTCTACATTTTATTTACCATTTCCTTTTTCTTCAACCCCCATACTGTACTTCGCAAAGAACTTCTTTTCTAGGCAATGGAGCTGAAATATAATTCTATCTTTGATTCCCATACTATGCTTCATTGGGTCATATCCCATGAATATGGAAGCAATATTCCCTTCTGATTCCCATCATATGCTTCACCGAGTATCTGGCCGTTAATATGAAACCAAAATTTTTCTCATAAATCCCCTTTACCGCACGAAGAAACGAGCTTGGACACCATCATTTACAATTTAGTTTAATAAGTATTTCCCATATTTTCACCTATTAGACCTACCCAATGTTTCACACAAATGTAATATCTAAACTAATGGTCAATTACTAAACAACGTAAGCATTTCAGTGGTTTCAATCAAAGTCCAATTTACACTTCAATGGGTGCGACAGTTGTGTCATTCCCAATCCCCTTCGACTCCCTCATAGATGTTGAAGTCCATATTCAATTCTAGGGCTAGAAATTTTAATCATATTATCGCTTATCGTCATTACGAACCTCTACCAATAAAAATGGTACCAAAATTGGTAACCAATGTTTTTGTTAAGGTTTCTTGAACCACATAAAATTATGTAGTAAGGTAATGGTAATTAACTATTAAATAGTTAGTCACCATACCTACCATATATCTTCACAAACATAAACATACCTACGTATATATACACATATGTGTGTATATATAATATTTCTTTATTAACACCGCATTTAATGTATAATAATTTAATAGAAAATATGGCGAAATACTATTATGTTCTGAAATTGAATACAATTATTATTGTTCATTTTTGATGATAATATGATTTTGTATAATATTTTAGCTTCTTACCTACACAAAATAAAAGTGATAAATAATCATAATATAGGAAACAACAACACTTGTTATTTACTCTTTTAGCATTAAACATTGTAAACAAATAGATATCAACACTACAACAAAATGACCCTATTACAACGGTGGAACACCGTTGTAATAGGTTTTTACAACGGTGGGCAAACCGTCGTGTCTTAAGAAGTTGTAATAGCCTAATATCTTTTACAACTTTTCTGCACTGTTGCAAAACCGTTGTAATATGTATATTTTACAACTTTTTTCCACGGTTGTAATAAACTTTATTACAACAGTTATGCACCGTTGTGATTGATATTTGGGTTTTAAAAAAAAAAAAATTTGCAAATGCAACAAAAGCTGAATAAACAGAAAACAAATTGATATAAATTCAAAGCAACAGATCCATTCATACAAAAAACATTACAACTTTATATTCAAAATGCAAAAAATGAATCATACATCATCACGTTAATATATCAATTCTTCATTACAAATAATGATTACAAATTAGTACCATCCAAAAACTTTGCTTCAACTATCAGCTTGCTTCATCTTTGCACTTCCTCAACTTCCCCACCAACACAAGACACCACCTGCACAATCACAAAACATGCATATATATAAACATAACCTTAAGCTTGTTGTAAACATAAAATGGTGGATATCTACTTTTCTTCCAAGTTGGATGAGGAGTTGAAACTATGTAAAATGCAATGCATGTATTTTTGTAGTAAGCTAAGAGTATATAAGAGTTTTACTGGTTTAAGAAATACGTAATGACCATGAACTGCTTCGCTCTTTTAATGTGTTTAAGTTAATTAAGGTAATGAAAGATGATAGTAAGGATTAAGCCAAAAAGGTTGTTAAAGAATTTTGTTTTAACTGTATATATTTACTGAAGCAAATGAAATGAGATTTAAAGCATGGTATGTTTAGACAGTCATGAGAAATGTATCATTAGTGAAATTCTTAGTTTCAATCACTAACTTAAAAGTTTGGATTGGAATAGCTAAACGTATGTACTGGAAATGAATCATTCTTCTTACGTTAAAAGGGAGTTTTCATGAGGTTGTTTTCATTGCTAATAAACTGGAATTGAGTACAGCTGTATGTTAAAAATGAGTTTGCATGAGTTTGATTTTATTGCTAATAATCTGAGACTGAATACAACCGTGAATATAAAATAAAGTTAAGAGATATTATATAAAAGACATGAGTATGTGAAGCTGCGTTGATGTGATAGCATTTAGCTGTCATGATAAGGTGTATGGATGTAGATAAATTCATATATAAATGAACGTATTTGGCAGTATGGCCATAGAATTGGACACAATTGTATATTTAAACCGGTGAGGTAATTATTTGGTACCAGTTACGAGCTTACAATACAAATATGATTACAATAGTCAAACTAGTTCCGTATTTGCACACAACTGCAAAAATAAGCAGCACGGTGTTTATTCTAATCAATACAACAATAAATTGAGCAAACAAAAGTAATGGGTATAAAGAAGTAGAACTAACCAGAAAGAAGAATTGTTATGCTGCTTTAGCTGTTGAAGTACATCAATCTCGATCATAGCATCCTCACGATACTTATCTACAGCTCGAACAATTTTTACGGCTACCATTTCTTTACCTTCCCTGTCCCAACTCCCAACACTCCAATACTTGACCAAACGTGCTTTCTCCTATCTTATATATGAGAAGCGCAACAACTGAAAAAACAAATTAAAACTTATCATGTCTTCAAAACTTAAATAGTAAAAGAAACAAAATGACAAACAATAGCAATCCTCATTTACTCGTAGCCACCCTTTCATGGAACCAGTATAACAACAACCTACTTTTTCTGTATAAGGAAAACATCTAAAAACTTATTGAACGACATCGGATTGATCCTCCTAGACTCGCTGCATCATCTTTCTTCTGTTGAGCATAGTTTAACAAGTTTTTATAATCAACACTACTCTTATCTCCAAATTATTAAAGACCCTTAACAGTATACCTTAACCAATTTTATTATTACTTGAAAAAAAACGAACTACAAAGATTAAGTCATATGACTCCTTTCAGTGCAGTACAAGAGACCCCAACAAAGACAGCGTCGAAAAATTGAAAATGCACAGCCAACTCATCGACTACTCAAAAATTCAATGTCTAAAAAAAAAATTGGGTTGATGTGCATAAATCAGACTCATGCTAATGTTTAAGCAATTCAGGCCAGGTCAACATGTAGTTAGCAAAAGCAACTTATGGCAAACATCACAAGTGCAGTAGGCAAGCATGCACGACATAAAGCAAAGAAAAAGTAGGAACTGTGCACCTGAATATCAGACCAAGGCTCACCAATAACATTCAAATAATAAAATGATCAAAGTTTTAATATAATCTGTACAAATTAGACGCTCTCAGGACTAAACAATCCTTGTGTATGCAAGGGACAAAGAGTAATGGCCGAAACATACCCTTTAACGTGAATCCTCTACAGCAGACCCAAAGTAGCACTAACATTTATCATAATTTCTAATTATAGGTTGAGCGGGTTATCTAATACCAAAAGTTCTCACCCTTCATTTTAATTAAAAGAAGTAAAAGAAGTAAAGAAAATAGAACAGGAAAAAGTGATAGAAGCAAAATGAATTACCAGCGTTGACGACCGAGAAGCAAGAAGAGCGAGCAAGAGTTCACGGTGACTGAGCTCCATTGGGTGAAGTTGTGGCACTGGTCTGAGCTGTGCGTTGTCCGATGGCAGCTCTGGCGATTTGGTTGACTGACTATGGGAAGGAGGAGATGGCAGCGCGATTGCTGAAAGGTGAAGCGGAGCAATCGATTGAAGGAGCGGCTTCCGATGAGTAGGGAGGTCGGCTATTGGTTCAGGTGGCGACGGTGGAAGAAAGCGAACGGGTAGTGCAGCAGAGGGATGACGGCGATGGCCATTTCAGTGGCCATTCATTTCGAAATTTTTGGAGGATTTAATTTTGGGGAATAAATGCTGAAATCTCATGGGAACAAACGTGCCTTCTCCTAGACTCGCTGCTCTCGCCCTCGAGTTCGTCTCCATCACGAATCCGACTACAAATCTGATGTGAGGCATCGGATTGATCGATTTTCCCCCAATTTCCAGTCGCTAGGGCTTCGGCCATTATTGTTGCCTTTTATTTTGAACGAGATAAATGAAAATGACGGCTCGTTTCTCCTTTCTTACATTAACACGGCTAGGGTTATTTTCCTGCCAATTGACAGCTTTGGCCCTAGGGTTTTATTGGGCTTTATAACCCTTAAGCCATTTTATAATACTTAAATCAATATTTACAACACTTGGACGAATTTTAATGTCGCACACACACACACAATATATAAATTAGCATGTATATTTGTTCACAATTTAAAAAATGTACAATTTTTATATATTCAATATGTACATAAATAAATGATTTATTTATTTATTTATTTATTCATTTATCCACCCTAAATATATATATATACATAAATATATATATATATAATTGAGATCAATATTTTTTTTTTGAAAATTGAGATCAATATTATAAATTAACTATTAAATATAATCTTAGTTATTAATCTCTTCTTCTTAATTATTAATCTCTACTTCTTAATTATTAATAGCAATCATTGATTATTCATGATTAGCATTAATTATTATATTTTAATTATTAGTATTGAACAGTGAATTATTATTTTATAATTTTTAATTAGTATTTGATTATTTATTATTTATTGAAAATTATTATCAATCATTAATTACTAGTATTTAACAGTGAATTATTTGTAAATTATTAATTAATTAATTAATATTTATTTGTTTACTTATTATCGATTATTGATTATTACTTACTAATTAGTTATTAATTAAATGTTAATTATTAATTAGGATTATTTCATATTTTAAATTAATTATTAATTAGGATTATTTCATATTAACAATAGTTATTATTTAACTTTTACTTATTTCTACTTAGTTATAATCGAGTAATAACTATTAAAAGCTTATAATGTATATGTCACCTAAATATTAATTAATAAGCAGTTAACATTAACTATTAAACATTAATTACCACTTATTAACTATTAATTAATTAATAAATATTATTGATTCCTAAGTTTATTATTAATTATTAATTATTATTAAATATTAATATAATTAGTTATTAAATATAGATATTATAAACATGAAGTTTGTAATGGGCATCAATTACAACTAACAAAACAAAAAGTTGTTAAAAATACGTTTATTACAACTTTAGGGAATACCACCATTGTAAAAAAACCATTTATTACAACGGTGCTTTTACCACCGTTGTAAAAAACCATTTATTACAACGGTGTCTTTACCACCGTTGTAAAAAATCATTTATTACAACGATGCTTTTACCACCGTTGTAAAAAACCATTTATTACAACGGTGCTTTTACCACCGTTGTAAAATTAAAGTTGTAATAGGGTCATTTTGTTGTAGTGCAAAGTTGCGAACGATAAAAAATAATTACCAACCAAAAACTGAATTATCAGTTTACTGATTACTTTGGTTGGTAATGGTACGATTTTTCTACTACCATTGATATGGTAATGGTTTTGAATATGAATTTTTTGTACCGAACCAAACCCAACCCAACCCTATTCAATTCATTCCGAAAGGGACAATCCTTTGGCTTCACACAACAAAATGTCTGTAAGTGGTGGTAGGAAATAAAGTCAAAGCCTTATTTCCTTCTAGAAAATATTTTAATAAAAGTTCTCCTTGTCATCATTGCTGACTCCCACAGCCAAAGAAGAAAAGCCTCAAAACATTTAATTTTAGAGAAATCCCTTGCCAGCCCATCTGCATCGACGGAAGTAGTTCTTAGAAAAAGGTTTATGTAGGCATGTCATCATAGGCAATAAATTCAAGGGATTTGGATGCATATGCTTTGGTTTAGAGAACATAGTTTGGAAAATGGCCCTACTGTCCAGATAAGGGTAGAGGGTAAACCATTAAGTATTTTACAAATCAAGAATAAAAGGTCATATTCACAATAAAGATGTCGATATGGTCATAGGCATGAGACCTGGGTTTTGAAATCATTTCGTAAGACAATTTTATAAATAGTTTCTTGAAAACTGCCCTTCTGACATCCGTTGCCGGAAGGATAAATGGCGGTAGCCCATTTTACTTTTAAACCTAGTCAACATCCATTATGTGACAACCCGCCTTTTTTAAATAACCCAAGTTGACAATAAAACCACACATGTCCAACTTGAACGATTCAAAACTGACAGATAATCAATTTAGGGTGTATAATAGAATCAGAACATAGAATCACATATACAGAATAACACAGAATCTCACAGCGGAAACAAAATAATATACATAAGCAGTTCATGAAGCTACTTAAACAGTTACATTTTAACTACATAATATAGAGACTCATAAAGTTCGCAGATACAAGCCAAAAGGAAAATAGGAAACTAATACTGGATAGGATAGAGTCTTCGACTAGGTCTTCGGCTCTATATAAAGTGCTCCTCGAGAACTATAACAACCCGTATTTTAATAACCTGTTAAAACAAGAAATCAAGGCATAATTAATTTTTAAAATAAGAATCAAGGGAAACGGGCTGCGCCATTGCGTTCGTCTCGAAATTTTACATTAAATAGAGTCCGAGTTTTCGAAATCGGAGTCCGTATGAGGGAGATATGACCCTCTGAAGTTTCAGGAATTTTCAGAATTGAAAACAGCTCGAAATTCGAATTCAAACCCCATATCAGACTGAGTGGGAAAATTCCCGCCCATGGACCAGGTCGACCTGGGGGTCGACTATAGTGTCGACCTCCCAGGGACCAGGTCGACCACAGTGTCGACCTGGGGATCGACCTGCCTCCCGAACCTGTTTCCTGCACCAGATGCATTCTGATGTATTTAGACTTCTTTCGTGACTAGATTCGTCTGCCTAACCCTATATAAACTCACCCCTTGCCTCATTCTCTCTACCCATTTCTTTCTGTCCTTATGCTGCTTCTAAGATAATCAAATAAAAAGGAAGATAAAGGACTGCTCCTTCTCCTTAAAGACTACGCTTAGGGATTTGCAAATTGGGGGATTTCAATTAGAACATGATCGATCAAATAGAGGTTCAACAATCAAATTCTGCTTTCTAATTCTCGATCCACGCACTATAAGTTCAAGTTACTTTTAGATAAAAGCTGTAAATTTAATATCCATGTTGTAAATTGGAATTGGATCTATGTATGGTAATTGATTTGTATCTATTCTTGTTCGTCTTAGATCTTGATTCTCGTGAATATTGCGTTGGACCTATTCATGTTGTAAATCAAACTCTCTCGTGTCTACAACCTTAACATGCCTATGACGTTGAATCTATTGTTAATGGACAAGGACTATGACTGAGAACATAAGACTGCCTATGACTAATATGACTATGCCTATGACTATGACGGTGAACATAAGACCGCCTATGACTAATAAGACTATGCCTACGCCCATGACGGTGAACGTAAGACTGTTGCCTATGACTATGACAAAGACAATTGTGGCTAATCAACTATAACCCTTGACTATGAGAATTATTAACTATGATTAGGAACATAAGGCCATTATCTATGACCACGACTTTGAAACTATTACTGTTGATTGTTTATGACCATTGCCTAGAACTATTTTGGATAATTAACCATGACTACTGTGATTAATCACTTAGGATTCTTAATTATGAGATTTCTACCTATGACCATGACTATTGGGGTTAATTACCTGGAACTATTATAGTTGATTGAAACCCATGTTGTATACCGAATTCGCAGTTTGTTGGATCTCATACCAAGGGTGTGAC
Source organism: Allium sativum (assembly GCA_030737875.1). Classification (NCBI taxonomy): domain Eukaryota; kingdom Viridiplantae; phylum Streptophyta; class Magnoliopsida; order Asparagales; family Amaryllidaceae; genus Allium; species Allium sativum. Next base: position 430,670,749 of record CM060925.1, on the reverse strand, counting down.
TTGCTTAGTTTATTCACTATTATGTACACCAAAACCATTAGATCCTTTTTTTTTTGTATTTGGCTTGCCTTTGCATGCCTATTCTTTTATGTCAGCGTTTACCATGACTATCACCTTATCTTGCTAGATTTGAAATCCTATATGCCAGTGATGTTGTAACCAATTATCTCAAGTTATGTCATGCTAGTCTTGTAACCCCTTTTATTGCTTTATGCTAGTCCCTTTTTCCTATCATAGTTTTGATGCTATTCCCTCTATTTCGAGATTTGGATTTGTTTGTAGTATAGAACGATTCACGTTCACGTGCGATGGGAATACGATTTGGGTAGAATAGGCAAAAACATGAATTGGTTATGAACATGAATTATGAACTCGATAATAGGCAAAACTTGAAACATGAACACTGTTATAACTTGAACCTGGATATGGACACGAACCTGACATCGACTTGATATGAAACTTGCCTTGAAAACTTGACACGATTTGACATGAAACATGACATGAAAACTCGACATGAATTTTGACATGAAAACTTGAATGTGGGCATGACAATTAGAAAAACTTGAAAATGGCCAACTCGATGTTGGGTTGAGTTTGCAGTGTAAATCTGCCCGGAACCACCCGGCAAATCCAGTGGCTGCAAACAATAGGATCCAATGTGGGTAGTTGGTCATATCGCACGTAAAACCCGAGATTAGACTATGTTGTGGTGTAAATCTGCCCAGAACCGCCCGACAATTCCAGTAACCACAACAGTTAGTCTAATGTGAGAGGTTGAAGTGCATTAATGAATTAATACCACGATGACTTGATAGGGTTAAGTCCTGAACCGCTTGAATATACTTAACCAATTTAACACGATGACTTGAAAGGGTTAAGTCATGAATCGCTTGAATATGCTTAACCAATTTGACACGATGACTTGATGGGGTTAAGTCCTGAACCGCTTGAATATACTTAACCAGTTTAACACGATGATTTGATAGGGTTAAGTCGTGAACCGCTTGAATATGCTTAACCAACTTGACACATGATTCGTAGGGCTAAGTCATGAACTTAAACGACAACACTTAGCCAATTTGACATGACATGCAGACGGGTTAAGTCACGAACTTGAATGACAACACTTAACCAACTTGACATGCTAGACCGATGGGGTTAAGTCTCAAATTTAAATGACAACACTTAACCTACTAGACGGAAACCCTAGTTACGCGGTCCATTTCAGTAGTAACCCACTAGATGTATCATGGTACCCTGGAACTAGGCAGGGTGGGGCACGATTACTGGGCTGATTGTAAGCGACCAGAACGACGGCTGTGTTGGGTGCGCCAGTGTAGGTTCTAACGGAGTGCAGGCGTGCACACACTCCGGAGCAGAAAAAGAAGGCATTGGGCATCAGTAGGTTTACCTGGGCGTGCTTGATTCGTGTCGATGGTTGGCACCATAAGACTTAATACACCCTATGGTGGATCTAGCACAGGTAACTACATTTCTGGATAGAGCCGTATGACACAAACACATGAACGAGATAGGACTTGTAGGGAGCCGATCGATTAATAGATCGCTACGTGGAATTCATTAGGTAGCATAATCCCTAGTGGTCCTAGGTGGCATAAATCCTAATCGAATCCAGAAAACATTCAATAGGTAGCATAATCCCTAGTGGCCCTAGGTGGCATAAATCCTAGTTGAACACGCGATAGTTCATGATAAAGAAACCTAGATAGAACAAGGGTGGCAGTCCAAACGATTTCAAGAATGGTGGCACTACGCTGAAGTAGTATAGAAATACGTGATGAAACCCGTACGATACGCGGCAAGGGACTGTACATATACATGGAAAGGATGATACGGGTTGGGATACTAGTACAGTTGGTGCAGAGAATTTATGAAATCAGAGAAAATAGATATCGTTTTAATGGTGAAGCAGAGAAATCTTGCGATGCTTGATAGAAATCGTGTGAAACTATACTTAGTTCATCCTGAACGGGAACCTTGCAATGTTATACATGATAGAAATCCTATGATGTTATTCTTAGTTATCGTGCCAGTAGCTTATCTTGTCACCATGCTTATGTTTACTTTCAGTTTATTCATGCCATGTTATCTTTACCTGTTTTTATGCTGAAAGTCACTAGGACTTACACAGTCTTTATGACTGACCCAGTTTGTTTCGCCACTTTTTCTTTCGTTTCCCCCCCAGGTTCACAGGGTGGGAACACAGCTTAGTTCGGATTTTATCGAGCTCCTAGGCTATTTCATGAAGGCTTGGATTACTCTTGGCTATGGCTTGCTTTGCTGCTTTATTGGGGAATGATTTATAACTATGGTTTTATGCTTCTTTAATGTTACAAGACAGATTTCGATGTAATGGATTTAATGGCATTTTGATGTAAAAAGGCTTTAGACCTTTCTAGATTTTTAAAGCAATAAAATTTGGTTCTTCTTCCGCTGTTTTATATGTTCTGTCTTGTAATATTTCTGTATGTTTACCTAGATAATGCTCCACCAAAGCTAGTGCATTCCCTTTGTGAGTGACCCTAGCGGAGGTGGGGTGTTATATTTAGTATCAGAGCAGAAGGTTACCAGATTGGGCAAAAGTTTTTAAAACCTTTTGAAATTATTTTCAAAAACCATTTACAAAGAAGCATTTTTCAATAAAAGTTTTATTTTTAAAGGCTATTCCCCAAAGGCCATTAGCATTATCCTTTGTTTCCTTGTTTGAATCCCTCCATCTGTAGTCACATTAGTTCCATCTACGACTAACCTTATTTCAAGCTTTGAAGGGTTGTTGTGCGATGGAGGTAGTTCTCGAGAGACCTATTAACACGTTTAATAAGAGGGGATAAGGATGGTTAAGGCGAAAGAGGCTCAGAACAAGAAGGTAGAAATGTTTCTGTAGGAAAGCCTAGTTTATCTTTCTATCATGTTCGTACCCTTTTTGATTATGGTACATCGCATCCTTTTTGTTTCTGCTTCGATAGTTGAGTCTCTGCACCTAAGTACTAGCGTAGTAGAGGATCCCATTTTTGTCCCAAATCCTGTTGGGGAATCGGCTCATTTATTCATGACTTGTTTGGATTTGAGAATGTCTATGCTAAGTGTTGAGTTTAGAAGTAAATCTTATGTTTTTGGGCTATGGGTTGATTCTAGGGATGGAGTGGTTGTCCAGAAATGGTACCATTCTCGAGTATGAAAAGAGGGTAGTTAGACGCTCGACTTGCCTTGTTAATGCCCTCGAAGTCTAGTGTAACCTTAGGGTTCTGCCATGTTTAGTTAACTAGAATCTCTTGATACATTTATCGATCCGTTCTTGATACATTTATCGATCTGCTCGAATAGTGTTCGCCACTAAGGCGGATGGTTCATTTCGCTTGTGCATGAGTTATAGAAAATCACCTTAGTAAGTACATTTGGCAACATGGTTGACATTTGTTTGTTTTCAAGAGATAGTTCTTCTGCGTGGAATACCTTATAGTGAGTAAACGAGATCCAGGATTCACTAGTGAATTTTGGAGAGCTTGCATGAAACCATGAGTACGCAGTTATAAGTAAAAGTGGAACGAGAGGCAACAGTGGAATGAGTTCCAACTCATATTTTGGAAACAAGAATTAAGAAGCTACGAGAATTGTGAAGTTAAAGATGGTGAAAGCACACTGGAGTTAAGCTCAAGGAAATGCGACTCAGAAGATTGAAGACTAGATACACGTATCATATCTCTTTTTAAGAGTATATCCTTGATCCCTCTGTTCCTATAGAGCTTACTTGTATGCTATCTTTTAAGTATAACCTCTCGGTCCTATTCTCAATCCTATTTCTGTTGCAAAACCCCATTGGGATCATCTGTTAGTAATACATGTTGGGGTTTGAGGGTGTCCGTTGGGTTGAGTAATTCTTTGGGTGTCAGCCTGATGTTGATTTCGGTCTTCGGGGCTGGTGCTTAGGGAGTTCTTCTCCTATTCAGTATATATGTGACGTAGATTTCCAGCTTTGACATTGCCTAATGGGCACAAAGTTTTTACTTGCTTCTATCATTCGACTATACCTTTAGGTAGGAACAACTGGGTGAAACATGTGTTTGAGACATGTTATGATTGATGGTTGCGAGTGGTTGCAAATGGCCGTAAGTGGTTGCCCGTGGTTGCATAACACACATTAGGCACTAGATCGGCTCAGACACATTTTCATTGCATATGCATGAGTGTTTATACTTGTTTATGGATGAAATTGAATGTGTTATCATGTGAATGTTGCATATGGATGGATGTTTGAGCACACATATAGTGTTTATGTGATTATGGCTATTTGCATACATGTTGGACTCATTGCACTAAACATATTTTGCATTAAGAAGATCAATCAGGTCTGATCATTTGCATTAGATAAGGAACATATACACACACTTTCTGCAAATGTTGATACAGCATTAGAAATCTCTTAAGGACAATGGATGCCTGTGATTGATGATTGAGTAGATGGATGATTGGATGGTAGGACACATTCTTCTTAACTTGAAGATTTCGGGGATGAAATTCTTTAAGGAGGGGACAATGTAACAACCCGTATTTTAATAACCTGTTAAAACAAGAAATCAAGGCATAATTAATTTTTAAAATATGAATCAAGGGAAACGGGCTGTGCCATTACGTTCGTTTCAAAATTTTACATGAAATAGAGTCCGAGTTTTCGAAAATCGGAGTCCGTATGAGGGAGATATGACCCTCCGAAGTTTCAGGAATATTCAAAATAAAAAACAGCTCGACATTCGAATTCGAAATTCGAATTCAAACCCCAGATCAGACTGGGCGGGAAAATTCCCGCCCATGGACCAGGTCGACCTGGGGGTCGACTATAGTGTCGATCTCCCAGGGACCAGGTCGACCACAGTGTCGATCTGGGGGTCGACCTGCCTCCCGAACCTGTTTCCTGCACCAGATGCATTCTGATGTATTTAGATTTCTTTCGTGACTAGATTCGTCTGCCTAACCCTATATAAACTCACCCCTTGCCTCATTCTCTCCACACCATTTCTTTCTGTGCTTATGCTGCTTCTAAGATAATCAAATAAAAAGTAAGATAAAGGACTGCTCCTTCTCTTTAAAGACTACGCTTAGGGATTTGCAAATTGGGGGATTTCAATTAGAAACACGATCGATCAAATAGAGGTTCAACAATCAAATTCTGCTTTCTAATTATCGATCCACGCACTGTAAGTTCAAGTTACTTTTAGATAAAAGCTGTAAATTTAATATCCATGTTGTAAATTGGAATTGGATCTATGTATGATAATTGATTCGTATATATTCTTGTTCGTCTTGGATCTTGATTCTCGTGAATATTGCTTTTGACCTATTCATGTTGTAAATCAAACTCTCTCGTGTCTACAACCTTAACATGCCTATGACGTTGAATCTATTGTTAATGGACAAGGACTATGACTGAGAACATAAGACTGCCTATGACTAATATGACTATGCCTATGACTATGACGGTGAACATAAGACCGCCTATGACTAATAAGACTATGCCTATGCCCATGACGGTGAACGTAAGACTGTTGCCTATGACTATGACAAAGACAGTTGTGGCTAATCAACTATGATCCTTGACTATGAGAATTATTAACTATGATTAGGAACATAAGGCCATTGTCTATTACCACGACTTTGAAACTATTAAAGTTGATTGTTTATGACCATTGCCTAGAACTATTTTAGATAATTAACCATGACTACTGTGATTAATCACTTAGGATTCTTAATTATGAGATTTCTACCTATGGCCATGACTATTGGGCTCAATTACCTGGAACTATTATAGTTGATTGAAACCCATGTTGTATACTGAATTCGCAGTTTGTTGGATCTCATACCAAGGGTGTGACTTGCATAGTTTATTCACTATTATGTACACCAAAATCATTGGATCCTTTTTTTTGTATTTGGCTTGCCTTTGCATGCCTATTCTTTTATGTCAGCGTTTACCATGACTATCACCTTATCTTGCTAGATTTGAAATCCTATATGCCATTGATGTTGTAACCAATTATATCAAGTAATGTCATGCTAGTCTTGTAACCCCTTTTATTGCTTTATGCTAGTCCCTTTTGCCTATCATAGTTTTGATGCTATTCCCTTTATTTCGAGATTTGGATTTGTTTGTAGTATAGAACGATTCACGTTCACGTGCGATGGGAATACGATTTGGGTAGAATAGGCAAAAACATGAATTGGTTATGAACATGAATTATGAACTCGATAGTAGGCAAAACTTGAAACATGAACGCTGTTATAACTTGAACCTGGATATGGACACGAACCTGACATCGACTTGATATGAAACTTGCCTTGAAAACTTGACACGATTTGACATGAAACATGACATGAAAACTCGACATGAATTTTGACATGAAAACTTGAATGTGGGCATGACAATTAGAAAAACTTGAAAATGGCCAACTCGAGGTTGGGTTGAGTTTGCAGTGTAAATCTGCCCGGAACCGCCCGGCAAATCCAGTGGCTGCAAACAATAGGATCCAATGTGGGTAGTTGGTCATATCGCTCGTAAAACCCGAGGTTAGACTACGTTGTGGTGTAAATCTACCCGGAACCGCCCGGCAATTCCAGTAACCACAACAGTTAGTCTAATGTGAGAGGTTGAAGTGCATTAATGAATTAATACCACGATGACTTGATAGGGTTAAGTCCTGAACCGCTTGAATATACTTAACCAATTTAACATGATGACTTGATAGGGTTAAGTCATGAACCGCTTGAATATGCTTAACCGATTTGACACGATGACTTGATAGGGTTAAGTACTGAACCGCTTGAATATACTTAACCAATTTAACACGATGACTTGATAGGGTTAAGTCATGAACCGCTTGAATATGCTTAACCAATTTGACACGATGAGTTTATAGGGTTAAGTCCTGAACCGCTTGAATATACTTAACCAGTTTAACACGATGATTTGATAGGGTTAAGTCATGAACCGCTTGAATATACTTAACCAACTTGACACATGATTTGTAGGGCTAAGTCATGAACTTAAAGGACAACACTTAGCCAATTTGACATGACACGTAGACGGGTTAAGTCACGAACTTGAATGACAACACTTAACCAACTTGACATGCTAGACCGATGGGGTTAAATCTCGAATTCAATGACAACACTTAACCTACTAGACGGAAACCCTAGTTACGCGGTCCGTTTCAGCAGTAACCCACTAGATGTATCATGGTACTCTGGAACTAGGCAGGGTGGGGCACGATTACTAGGCTGATTGAAAGCGACCTGAACGACGGCTGTGTTGGGTGCGCCAGTGTAGGTTCTAACGGAGTGCGGGCGTGCACACACTCCAGAGCAGAAAAACAGGCATTGGGCATCTGTAGGTTTACCTGGGCGTGCTTGATTCGTGTCGATGGTTTGCACCATAGGACTTGATACACCCTATGGTGGACCTAGCACAGGTAACTACATTTCTGGATAGGGCCGTATGACACAAACACATGAACGAACTAGGACTTGTAGGGAGCCGATCGATTAATAGATCGTTACGTGGAATTCGTTAGGTAGCATAATCCCTAGTGGTCCTAGGTGGCATAAATCCTAATCGATTCTAGAAAACAATCAATAGGTAGCATAATCACTAGTGGCCCTAGGTGGCATAAATCCTAGTTGAACACGCAATAGTTCATGATAAGGAAACCTAGACAGAACAAGGGTGGCAGTCCAAACGATTTCAAGAATGGTGGCACTACGTTGAAGTAGTATAGAAATACGTGATGAAACCCGTACGATACGCAGCAAGGGACTGTACATATACATGGAAAGGATGATATGGGTTGGGATACTAGTACAGTTGGTGCAAAGAATTTAGGAAATCCGAGCAAATAGATATCGTTTAATGGTGAAGCAGAGAAATCTTGCGATGCTTGATAGAAATCGTGCGAAACTATACTTAGTTCATCCTGAACGGGAACCTTGCAATGTTATACATGATAGAAATCCTATGATGTTATTCTTAGTTATCGTGCCTGTAGCTTATCTTGTCACCATGCTTATGTTTACTTTTAGTTTATTCATGCCATGTTATCTTTACCTGTTTTTATGCTGAAAGTCACTAGGACTTACTCAGTCTTTATGACTGACCCAGTTTGTTTCGCCTCTTTTTCTTCCGTTTCCCCCCCAAGTTCACAGGGTGGGAACACAGCTTAGTTCGGATCTTATCGAGCTCCAAGGCTATTTCATGAAGGCTTGGATTACTTTTGGCTATGGCTTGCTTTGCTGCTTTATTGGGGAATGATTTATAACTATGGTTTTATGCTTCTTTAATGTTGCAAGACAGATTTCGATGTAATGGATTTAATGGCATTTTGATGTAAAAAGGCTTTAGACCTTTCTTGACTTTTAAAGCAATAAAATTTGGTTCTTCTTCCGCTGTTTTATATGTTCTGTCTTGTAATATTTCTGTATGTTTACCTAGATAATGCTCCACCAAAGCTAGTGCATTCCCTTTGTGAGTAACCCTAGCGGAGGTGGGGTGTTACAAGAACACTTCAATTCTCAGTCTGACCCGAGCGAAATGGGAAAAACACAAAACACTCGAGTCAGGTCTAAACATTCTAATGTGATTAGTTCTAAACTCAAATGCAAATAACTCAAGAGATGTTACGGTATTTTCCATCTCTTAAGGATCCATTAAATTATATATATAGTATGATACTCTATTATATGTAATTTCTATCAGTGATATAAAATATTAAAAATAGCGTTAAGGCTTTACATTGATTCCCCTTAACACGTTTTTAAACAATGTGATCTACACAGGCCTTGTAACATAACCAGTAGAACGTCGATAGCAAGTGAATCCCTTATTGGTACCTGTTAAATCGAAACTCGTAGTGGTCGCGCATAAGGACAAAATGTATGACAGGGCACGTGAGAGAATACCCAAGGTAGGATACTACCAATTTGCCTGACCCGGACTGGTGGTAACCCCTGATGGCCCACCGCACACAACACTTCCAAAATCAAGGGTGATCACCAAATAACAAAAGATTGAATATACGAAGAAGTGTGTCTGCTAGAGGTGGCTAGGCTCAATGGCCCGGCACGGCTCCTGTTTTAGTCATTTCAAATTTGACACGAGTGTCGGTCATCCATCATCGTTCACCTTTTTCAATCCAGTAAACGTACACCAAAAACAACCACTTCATTCTAGATCATCACTTCACGAACATAGTTATCAAAGTGGTTCCAGTATCGACAGAGAATGTGTCCATAACCGGCTCCGGTCTTTTTGACAACTAACGTCATTCAATTTTTCATTGATTAATTTATCGAATAGATTAAACCATAATTGTATTTTAACTTCCTTATTTAAACTTGAACTATCAAATATTCCAATTTGAAATATTAACAACATTTTATCGTTTGTAATTATACACTTAACTTTGTGTCTAATTCCAAAGTTCCAAATCAATAAATTAAAGTTGTAATTTTCTTTTATAAAATTTACAATTTTGAACTATTGAATATTTCACTTAAGTTCACTTTCGAATTTCAGAATTTTACTTCATTTAACTAAATTGTTTTCCACAAGTAAATTTGTATCCAAAATTTAAAATTTTGAAATTTATTTCCTTAAATATTTAGGCTAACTTTTTTTTTCAATACGAGGTTCAACAATGGTTATTTCAATAAGTTTAAATAAAATTTAAATCACTTAATTTTTCATTCATCAATTTAGTTCAAATTTTCATATATGTAATTTAAACCAAAGCTTCAAAATTTGAAACTATTCTATAGTTTTTAAAAATGGGAATTTGAAATTTGAAATTTGAAACACGTATAGTGAAACGTAGCAGCTGTGAAAATTTCGTCGGAAAATTTGAATGTTGTCGGTCGTGCAATTTTTTCAGTGCAAAGTTGCGCATAAGAGTTCAAATTTTGGCGATTTTAAAATATTTCCGAACCAGTTCAGACAAACACGAAAAATATTCTATTCGTTGTCAGTAATCCAATGGCAAAATTTGTTTTGCGAAATTCAAACGTTTTGACCTCTGTTTCACATCCGCATTTTTACGTTAAAAGGGGTCCGTAACGAGTTTTTGAACGGAGCATTCAGACACTGCAAATTATATATCATTGTGTCCGTCTCATCGCGGTGATTACCATAATGTATTCATTTGTTAGTTTCGGTGTTCGGTTCGCGCTAAAATTGTGAAAATGCTTGCACAGTTTGTTATTGAAGCAGAGCCATTTGAGTTTGATACCATACACGCATGAATATAGAAGGCAAGCAAAGTTGAGCTGATTCATACGTGCATTGGGTAGGGGATAAAATAACTTATTTTGGATAAAATAATTGTTTTGTTTTCCTGGTGCGTCCAACATAAAAACAAATGGAAGTTTAACAAGATCAGTTCATGAAAAATGATTTTTCCTTTGGTTCAACAGCTAACGAACATATGTTCTCAACTATTTGGGAAGCCTTCTTCTTAGTATCAGCACTCCTTTCTCTTACACAATAGCAAGCTACTTTCTTTCTTTCTTTTTATACATCTACTGTATTTCATGCAAAGAAAATGGAAAAATAGAAGGTCTCCAGAGAAGAGAAAGTGAATCCTTCCCATCCCCTGTTGCTTGCGTGTTATTTATTTATTTATTATTATTATTGTACACACGTTTAACACACAAATTAAAATGCACACACTTCTATAACCAAATAAGTAACCACCCAAGTACACAAATATACACAGACGTATATATAGATAACACAAATGTATTTGTTTTTCTGTGTTGTGTTTTATACTTGCAGGGAAGAAACTAAAAGTGTGCTTCTTTGCATTGTTTAATGCATGAAAGCTTTGTGAACTATCTGGAGAAAAATGAACAATGAATGCATTGTACTCTTCCTAATTTTAGCACATGCGCATGGGAGCACTTGTCTCCATTTTGTGTTCATGCGTGTAGAGTAATAGAAAAAACATGCTAATATTTTTATTTGAGAACAAAATGGGAGGAAGGGGAAAGAAAAAGAAATGTTTTTCTGTCTTTTTTCCATCTCCAGAGAAATAAAGTTCTCTGTTGATGTTTGTGAGATGCATGTCCTAGCAAATTAATGTATCCATGTTCTCTATTTGCGAAATTTTCATGCACATGCATGCATATATACTCACCCATACACATGCATACACACTCATACACACACATGCACTAAACGTACAAGCCGCATGAACACGCTAACATTCATATGTGTATAAATATATAGCTAACGCATTAAATAAGTTTAGTTGTGAGTAACAACTCACGTTCGGGTTCCGAGAGCTACACGACGACGAGATGGACATGGCAGAGAATGGACGACTACGGAAGTTAGCGGCGCTTGAGTTGTTTTCGCGGTTGTTGTCGAGGTTGTCGGAGCTTCAGAGAGGGCGGAGAGACAAGGGGGAGGGAGGACGCAAGAGGGGAGCTGCTACTTCATGCATGCACCTTCTGTCATTCTCTTTTTTTTATAGGAAGAAAAATTTTGCTGAAAGAAGAAAACAATGAATGGAGAAAGATAGTGAAAATGGAGATAGAGTAGAGGTAGTTCGGGAGCTTATGTATTACGATGGTAGGTGAATTTTTGTGGTTTACGTTGGCATAGGAAATGATGCCTTACATCATGTCTCATTTAATGCAAGGAAGAAAAAAAATGTCCTATATCACTTCTCCTTTAAAGCTCAGTACTCTCTTTGACAATTATTTGGATTTGTGGAGATATTTATTTATTTTTGCTTGTTTGTAACATTCGTAGGTCACACTTTATTCGGTCCGATTTTATGTTGCACTTCTTTACAGGGTCATCTGTACGGAAATAACTATCTACCCATTTATCTTTACGGACACTAAAATATCAGTATAAATATACCATTGAAATCAGGATGTCGAGACGAACACAACGGCACATAGTTATTAGTGATTTGAACATTTATTAAAATTCTATTTTTTTTTAATTTCACTGAGTTTAATGACCGGTCATTTAAATTTATTCAGTTTAAATTTATCAGAATTATACGGAACGAACTTATAAAGTTTTGATTACAATTTTTTTTTCAATTTTTTTTTCATACAAATATTTTTTTATTTTAAATTTAATAAACATTGAATATATTCATTCTAATAACTAGATTTAATCATTTTATTTTATTTTCTTGTTTGTTTCTAGGAATTTATTGATAAATATATTTTTTTCGATTTGAAACCCATGTCGTTACACATTATGTCAACCTAACTCTAAGGCAACGAGTCATCGCAACATCTTGTTGGCATCATTGGTGCCAGTAGGCTCAATGGGCAATAACCCAAAAAGCAACCATCAATCGATTCAGTATCAAAGATAATGTTAATAGACTCACCCTTCTTCTCAAGCTGAAGGGTGTCGAGATGATATGTAACGACCCACATTTTACATATCGGAGGACCGTAAAATATCTTTATTTAATTCGTTGAGGGTTGGATCGTTCTCATATTTTGATATATTGTTTATAGGGGTGTGAGGCATGTCCATAATTTTTTCCAATTTTATTTGTGACCATTTTTCCCTTGTCAGTTTTGTACGGGGAATAACTTTTGATTGGAATCGAATCAGGTGCTGAGGTCGATTTTACTGGAAAGGAAATGGTGTTGCCAATTCTGTAGAGTGGTCATACTAAAGATTTGGTTCAACGATTTGGGAGAAATCGTTGTTTTAGTGTTACACAACTTCTGTCCAGGCTAATTGATATTCGTGGGCTGATTCGTGGGGCCTGCTAAGGCTTGGGCTGTTGGCTACAAATAGGGGGTAGAGGCATGGAGAATAGTTTAGTTTCTTGATTTCTCTCAATTGGTTGAGCTTTTGATCCTCCTTGCTCAATCAAATATCTCTCTCCACCACTAAAAACATAGATGTAGATTAGAATATTGAAGATCAACATCAAAGAAAGGTAGATCGCATCAAAGTGATTGATTTGAAGGATGTTCTTCGCTCTCCAAATTAGAGATTAGTGGTTTTCAACATATTTTGAAGATTTTGTGGGTGATATGCATCTCTCACGTGGATTCAATCAAGTATATGGGTTGTTTGGTCTTATTTTCATCATTTCAAGTTTTTTTCACTTAGATCCACACAACGGTATGTATGATTACAATTTGAATCACCATAGGATTTAATCTAGCAACTTATAAACCATAATTTCGTATGTTGTTTAATGTACTCATGTTGGGTTGATAATTGGTTGATTTTGTAGTTGAATCATTGTTGTAAATATTGAAATCGAATTGGTTTTTGAGTATGAAATAATATCAAATTCAAGCGTGGTTTTAGTTGGAGATTTGGTGCGCATATATGGATTGGATCGGTGGTGTTTGAGATGGATTGGTAGTGTTTGGGAGAATTTTGGGCTTTGATAAGCGAGTTTTGGCAAAAGCTGAATTTTCATATTTTAACAGCGTTTTACAAATGCGGTAGAAAGTCATGGATTGGGCATAAATTCTAGGGTGGATCGGTCATCAAAAATCAGTGGATGGGCACGAAAAAATGATGGATCGGGCATGTTTTGATGAATCTGGCAAAGGCTGAATTTTCTCTGTACGACAGTGTTTGTTAAACGCTTGAAAATATGGATCGAGTTGTGCTGATATGGAATGGATTGGACAGTGTTACGCATGATAAAAATCGATGGATCGGGCTTAAAAACTTGGATCGGGCAAGTATTTTCTTTGTTGGATCGGGCAGACTTTTTATTGCATTTCTAGAAACGCTATGGAAAAGGGGAGGATCGGGCAAGTTCTGAAGCATGGATCGGGCGAGAAAAATCGATGGATCGGGATTCAAAATATGGATTGGGTGAGAAAAATCAATAGATCGGGCTTAAAAACATGGATCGGGCAAGTATTTTCTTGGCTAAATTGGGCTCACTTTTTATAGCGTTTCCAGAAACGCTATGAAAAAAGGGTGGATCGGGCAAGTTCTGGAACATGGACCAGGCACTAAAAACATGGTGTTGCACACGTGTTTTTGATGGATCGGGCAAGCCGATCCAAGATGGATCGAGCAGATATGATAGCGTTTCAAAACGTTGTGGAAAGTAGTTTTAAACGCTGTAGTATAAAAATTAATCCAAAGGGTTTGGATTGAGCCATGTGATATGATAGCATTTCTAGGCTGAATTAAACGTTTTAGTATGTTTTTCATAGCAGAAAGACTGAAAATGCTATAAAATGCAGTATCGACCTAACTACGCATATTTTTGGGTCGACGACGATAATGGCTTCGACGTTAATTCAAGGAGGAATGATCGAAGTGTTTTAAAATGTTCGTTGATCGATGAAATGCAACGAATGTGAAGACGACTCAAGATGATTTGAGCTTGTGGATAATGGCTGCTCAAGATGATTTTAGCTTGATAATGGTCACTGATGATGAGGACTAGCGATATCGAAGGCCGAGGAATTGTCGTGGTCATAAGTTCTAACGGACTCAAAGAAGGGGTATAATAGAGATGTCTAAAAGACTAGATGACTAGTCGAGTACCCCGGGTTACAATGAAAGGACTAGGTACGTAGCGATGAAAGGCATATGGAGTTTTTGTCAGAACTTGGGTTTACCATTGTCCTTTGACAGACGACATGATGTTAAGCCGGTCATACGATCAATGATGGTTTCAAAGCAAGATTGGAAGTGATATTCAGAGTCATGGATGGTGATTGTTTCGCTTGTGTCGTCTTATGCAGATTATTCGACATCGAAGAAGACATCACTTGGGTGCTTGTCTGATGTTTGTTTAGGACTTCGGGGCTTGTGCTTAGGAAGTGTCGATATCGATTAGGATGGTCTACGCTTGATAATTGGTTGCCATGAATGTACTATTTGTTTCTACTTGATTGCTGTAAAGGCTATTACTGTTGGATGTGGGAAAGACGAGTTGTAACAACCTTGATTTTTGGAACCAATTTAAAATTTATTTTTAATTGATTTTAATGGATTTTAATATTTAAAAATGATTTATTTTGAGAACAAACTATTTATAATTAATTTAAAACGAACTCGTAATGTCGCAATAGTTCGAGAAATTTGATTTTGAACTTTAAATTAATATACATAATTCAAAGTAAATTAGATTTCAATCAAACAAGAAACGTTAGGATCTAATTAATTATATCTTTCAAAAGAATGTGAAAATTTGGGATTTCATATTATAAATTGCAAGTTATGACCAGATTAAAATTTAAAATAGTCGTTATGGAATTTATTAATAATTTAATATTATTTAAGCCCTTAAAAATAGCCATTTTGTAAACGACTTCCGTTTTCGACGAAACTAATTTTGTTAGATTCAGAACGTTAAATTGTTGTCACATTTAAAATTTCAAGTCAATTGGAATTAGTATGTAAGCGTGGTAAATTTAAATGCATGTTCAATTTTAGTTATAAATTTAATAAGTTACTTAAAATGCCATTTTTCTCTTCAAATTTGATGAAATTAATTTTGTTAGGACCGTATTAGTAAAACAGAGCTAGATTTCAAATTTCGTAACTTTTGGAGTCAGTATTTGGTTGTGGCAAATTAAAATGCATGTTAAAAAACAATATTGAACATTATATTAGTTTATATTTTAATTTTGATAAAAGCTGATCAAGACAGTTGAATGCACTTATGAAATGAATTCCATTATGTCCGGAATGGGGGTATTTAGCTGGGGGCGACATTCGTTGGGGTCCATTTGGAGTTCGAACGGAAAACTTTCAACGATAAGCAAAATTTGAAATTAAATATAATATAATATTATATATATTAACGTTTAAAGTCAAAACCCTAAACTAAATTTCCTATGGTCCACGCTCATACCAGCCACCATCAAACAGACCCTCGTCTTCCCGAAATTAGCACACTCGAACTCCACCATCTTGCATTGTTTTGACCTAGCTCCTGAAGAAGAAATATCGGTCGTGGTGTGCTCTAGGCTCGGTCGAAGTTAGAGAGGTCCGGTGACCTCGTTAGGCGGTGACAGCTCCACAAAATGCAGGCGGTTTTGGGTCAATTGCAGGAGCCATGGTGGTCCTGGGGAGGTGAGACTAGTCGGGCACGGAGCGGCTTGGGGTGGCGCAGGGTTTAGTGGCCATTGATCGAAGGCCGATGGCCTAAGGTTCGCTGGCGACATGAAAAAGGCTTGCGAAGAGATGGGTTACATGCTCGAATTATTGCATGGAGAAGGATAACACAAGGAGAAAGGGGTTAACCCGTTAATAATGTAATTAATAAATTTAATTATATATTTAATTGTGTTATTAAGGTAATTTCGGTAATTAATAGTTAAACATATATATCTTTTGCAAGCAATACAAGAATCGCGCAAATTCAGTTGTGTTGGAATCCTCTTGTAGAGCACAACGCAATAGAGATGGATTGGACAGGTTTGGGAGCTTGTAGAAAATTTGGTTAAATTAAACATTTTGTTTAGTTTAATTAAAATAATCGTTCGACAACGATTTCAAAACCAGTCAATGTGAGAACTCTCTCACTCAAATATTTTATACAGTTATTTATTTTTATAACTGAATATATATTGACTACCTGTAATTGCAATATTTGTTTGTGGATTAATGGATGTTTATAGTTTTAATGTTATTATTATTAAATTGTTTATATGTCTACATTGTCAAATGAAACGTTTATGTTATGAATTATTCTAGGATGACAATTTACACAGGTCTGGGGCCTCACATCTCCCTTGTGTTTAATTTGTATGTCAATCAATTGATTGACATACCGTAGCAAGCGTTATTTAATTATTTAATGTTTATACAGTTGTAGACGCACTCTGGATGTGAATGGTATCTTTAATAATATTGTTCTTAGACTCTGTTGAGAAAAGAATAAATCTTTTAAATAAAATTTAATGAACTTTTCCAATTAATAAATATAATTGGGACTAAATGGAAGTTGATTTTGGGTTCATTGTGAATTGTGTTTAAAAGGGCATTAGTTCTTAAACCCAATTAACAGTAAAATTATGATTTGGAATTTATAAATCTTTTAATTAAGATTTAATGGAAAATTTCCATAGTAAAGTTTTCTAATTTAATACATTAAATTGGAATTGAGTTAAATTCGATTTATTAATAATCGATAAAAGCTTCTGTGAAGGAAGACCATTACTATTTATAGAATTAAAAAGGCCTTGTCGTTATTCCATTTATAGTATTAGTCTGATATGGGAATTTATATCGATTACGATTGATCTGATTTTTGTGAAGATTCCATTTTTTATGGAAGATTATTTTGGTTTTATCATGAGCAATGTTTTAAATGACATTTGTTCTTTAACCCACTTAAAGACATGATTAATTTCCCAAGATTGAATAATCATTAAGTAATGATTTTTGAGATTAAAACTAAGTGGAGTTTTAATGAATCTTTAATTAGATTGAAATGTGAATAAGGTAATTAAATTTACAGAATTCAAGAAATGTTCGAGAATGGAGTACCACCAGTTTTACTCCATACGATAGTTAAATCTTTAATTAGATTTGAACGTTAAATGGTAATTAAATTTATCGACAACAAAATGGGTGTTAGACATGGAGTACTACCAGTTTTGCTCCATGGGATGAATAGGATTGGGGGAATTAAATGAATGATTACTCTTGTAAGGCTCGTTAAGCCCAACTTGTTTTATAAACCTTAATCTGGTTTATGCCGAGAAAAGATAATACAAAATCTTTTGCGATGGTTTCCAAAGAAAGATTTAAACAAGGGATTTAAATGAATTAAATCTTTGATAAGATTTATGGGAATAATTCCGGGTAATATGAATATTTGAATAAAACAATATTCTGGATTGGAATGTGGCATATGATGTGTTTTTATAGCACTTGATTATAAAATACGCGAGTTATTCAGAAAGACTGGATTTAACCCATTTTGAATAACATATACAATAATTAAAAGTCGAAGATATGAAGATGGCGGTTGAAGACTGGAGATCTTCACATCATTTGGATGATTACTGATGTCTTGATTGGGATGTACACCCAAGACGAGGTAATAAGTGGTGGTCATCCAAACGTACTTGGTGATCGACTAGAAATACGAGGACCTCTCTCCTATTTTGGACATATGGGATGAGGAATCGGTGCCTTCGGTTTCGTTCAAACCCAGAATGAACTTGTAAACGGATTGTATGTTTAACATTGTACTTCATGATGTATTCATTGATCTCTTCTAAGTATATATTTGTTTGGTGGTGGAGAATTTATTATCTTGCTTAACTCCCTTCTCTGAGACGTACGAGCTTAAGGGTTACATATTGGTGGAAATCAATGGTATAATATGGATTGACAATATGGCAAGCTAAGATGCAATGATCAAGGCTTTTGTTGAAAAGCAGGGCCTTGTGGATGATGATCAAAGCACAACTTTAATATAGTGTTGCAATGTGTAGCATTGATTCACGAGCTTCACACCTTGGTATGAACCAAAAACGAGATGAGTACCCCAGGGAAATGGACACGTTTGTTTCTAGCTAGAAGTGATGTCATGGTATGGAGCCCAGACATTTTACTTATGTTGGATGTTGGATGATGGATTGCGAGGCGCCCCGGATATAGTGCCAACTAAAAGGCTCATATGGTCGACGTACTGACCAGGTTGTAGGTCCGATAGGACTGGCTAACGTATAGTTTATGGTATAACTAATCAGTGACGGTTGACCGACCCTGCCGCTAACTTAGGGTTGCCCAGAGGTGTGATCACGAGGCATGTGCTAGAGTGTCTCGAATCGGAAAGGAAGATTGCTTGACTTTGTTCATAGATGGAAATCCAAATTCCAATACACAACTTTAGGGTTTAGTTGTAAACCTATATGGCGACATAATATATGGTACCTATGTCGTCTATGATTGATACATTTATATTTGAAATTGATTTATGCACTTATAATAATAATAATAATAAAAGATAAATTTCGCGTATCAAGCATGTTTGGCTATTATAAGGTAAAACTCTATCCTCCAACTTCCGTTACATTGTGTGATGTGATTGTTATAATAGCTTCATTTTCCTTTTTAGCATTACGTTGTTTGTTTTAGGGTATTCTTGGGAGAAAACCCATTCTGTGTCATACGGTGTGGTCCCTTGATTTACCCAACATTTAAATAAAACTAATAATTGTTTTAATTCTCACACCAATCTTATGACTGACTCAGAGTTTATTGTTTCCACCTAAACTCTAGGTGCCCATATTTTCCACATGGGCAGCTAGAAGTTTTGGTTCCACAGATATTTCTTTTCACATGATCCTGGATTACGGTTGGAACTATACTATGGAACGCTTTGTATTTGTGTATTTCCTTCAGCTGTGATAGTTGATGTTTTCCGCTGCTATGTAATTTAATTCTCTGATATGTTTCCACTATATATTATTTATATGTACTCTGATATCTTTTACTCTAATGTAAATTGTTGTAATAGCAATGAAATGTTCTCTTGTTTGTGTTCTGATGAATCGTATTCTCAAAGCAATCCGCCTTCTTGTTCGGTTTATGCCGGGCAGGAAGTTTGGGTCGATACAGGTGGTATCTGGTTTACAAAGCTCGAGAGCAAGACACATTAGAACCGAACGAAAGAATTCCACATAGATAGGATTAGTAATATCCTATAAGAATAACTCGTTAGAGATAGGATCAGTAGTATCCTAGAATGAGTTTGAAGAGTATTGTTTATAAAAACGAATTTAGTTTTGAAAATTATACCTTATCATAAGTATTTGAGTATTTTATTTGATTTCGAATTTGGACTATCGAGTATAAGAAGATTTTGCATATATGCGTCATGAATGTATATTCGAAGCCTCAAATATACGGGGTGGATATAGAATCACACTCTAGTCACCCGGGGATGATTCTGATGATTGTTATAGCATCATCTGTATTTATGTTCAAGTTTCGAAAGTGGCATATCTATATGATTCCAATATATTGGTGTGAGAACCAAAACTTAGTTGGAGATTATTGTTTGTGATTTGGCACTGAAAATATGATTTTAATTATATAAAGGTTATATACTTGAAAGGCTAACTAACCAATTGATTGCTGGTTGTGATGGATGATAATTAGTTTAACTAATAAAAATATTGGAATAATAAAACCAATAGGAAAATGAAAGGTAAAATAATCCAAATCAAATCTAATGAAAAACTAAATTGATAATTGATTAGAATTGGATATATATATACACATGTATATATACATTGAACAGGTTATTGCGTGGAAGCTAAGAAGAGGAATTGAAATTGTATGCCCGACAAATAGGTACATGTTTACTGTATTGATTAGGTTTGATGATTTTATAAGCGGATTAGCTAGCCACTAGGACTTTTGATTTTCTTATGATATATGAGAGCCTATAGAGGCCATTTGTAGTTGCACCGATCAACCTGTACAAAGGAAGTTATGGCGAAATTTTTTGGAAATTTAAGGCGTTAGCCAAATTCAGGAAAATTAGAAAGTTCTTAGAAACTGAAAAAGTCGAAGAACTTGAGTCAAGTGAAGGTTAAGTTGGTTAAGTAAACGACCTTAATTTCCTTCTTCCTTTTCGGGGACGAAAAGTTTTTAAGTGATGGAGGTTGTAACAAACCTGATTTTTGGAACTAATTTAAAATTTATTTTTAATGGATTTTAATATTTAAAAACGATTTATTTTGAGAATAAATGATTTAGAATTAATTTAAAATGAAGTTTGAACATACAAATTAAAATTCAATTAAAATGAACTCATAATGTCGCGGTAGCTCAAGAATTTTGATTTTGAACTTTAAATTAATATATAGAATTCAAAATAAATCATATTTTAACAAAACAAGTAATGTTAGGATCTAATTAATTATATCTATCTAATGAATGTGAAAAGTTGAGATTTCATATTACAAATTGTAAGTTATGACCGGATTAAAATTTAAAATAGTCGCTATGGAATTTATTAATAATTTAATATAATTTAAGCCCTTAAAATAGCCATTATGTAATCAACCTCCGTTTTCGACGAAACTAATTTTGTTGGATCTGGAATGTCAAATTATTGTCAGATTTATAATTCCAAGTCAATTGGAATTAGCATGTAAGCGTGGTAAATTTAAATGCATATTCAATTTTAGTTATAAATTTAATAAGTCGGTTAAAAGGTCATTTTTCAACAAATCTACAAATTCGACGAAATCAGTTTTGTTAAGACCATATTTGTAAAACATAGCTAGATTTCAAATTTCGTAATTTTTGGAGTCAATATATGGTGGTGGCAAATTAAAATGCACGTTAAAAATCAATATTGAATCTTATATTAATTTATACTTTAATTTGGATAAAAACTGATCAAGACAGTCGAATGGGCTTATAAAACATATTCCATTGTGTCCGGAATAGGGGTATTTAGCTAGGGGCGACATTTGTTGGAATCCATTTGGAGTTCAGACACAAAAATTTCAACGATAAGCAAAATTGGAAATTAAATATAATATTATATTATATATTTATATATAAAGCTAGGTTCTATAGCCTAAAATGGAGCACCCTTGTTGGCCTCCCTATTTTCCACCACAAATTCTTCTTCTCTCCCCTTCCACTCATTCTCTATCTTTCCATTCAACATATTTAAATATAAATTCATGGTGGAATTCAAGGGGGCTAGCAGGGGTGCTCCATTTTAGGGTGCAACGGAATGCTAGCCTTATATATATATATATATATATATATATATATATATATATATATTAACGTTTAAAGTCAAAACCCTAAACTAAATTTCCCATGGTCCACATTCATACCAGCCGCCATCAAACATTTAATGGCCATCGTCTTCCCGAAATTAGCAAACTCGATCTCCGCCTTCTTGCGTTGTTTTGACCTATCTCCTGAAGAATAAATGTCGGCCTTGGTGTGCTCTAGGCACGGCCGAAGTTAGAGGAGGTCCGGTGACCTCGTTATTCGGCGGCTCCATAAAACGCGGGTGGTTTTGGGTCAATTGCAGGAGCCATGGTGGTCCTGGGGAGGTGAGACTGGTCGGGGATGGAGCAGCTTGGGGTGGCACACGGTTTGGTCGCCATTGATCGAAGACCGATCGCCTGAGGCTCGCAGGCAACGTGAAGAAGGGTTTGGAAGAGATGGGTTACAGGCTCGAATTATTGCCTAGAGAAGTTTACGTAAGGAGAAAGGGGTTAACCCGTTAATAATGTAATTAATAAATTTAATTATATATTTAATTATGTTATTAAGGTAGTTACGGTAATTAACAGTTAAACGTCTATATCTTTTGCAAACAATATCAGAATCGCGCAAATTCAGTTGTGTTGGAGCCACTTGTTGAGAACTACGCAATAGAGATGGACTGGACATGCTTGGGAGCTCATTGAAATTTTGGTTAAATTAAACATCTTGTTTAATTTAATTAAAATAATCGTTTGACAATGGTTTCAAAACGGGTCAATGTGAGAACTCTCTCACACGAATATTTTATACATATATTTATTTTTATAACCGAATATATATTGATTGCCTGTGATCGTAATATTTGTTTGTGGATTGATGGATGTTTACCGTTTTAATGTTATTATTATTAAAATATTTATATGTTTACGTTGTTAAATAAAATGTTTATATTATAAATTATTCTAAGATGACAATTTACCCACTCGTCTCTCGACTGTGATGTAAACCCAACACGGATATTAGGACGATAATTTTACACATCGCCCAAGTATGCAAATAATAATATTTTTTGATGGTTGAAAATCCCACACGGGTCCGGGGATGATAGTTAATTCACACCTCCCTTGTGTTTAATTTGTATGTCAATCAATTGATTGATAAACCGTAGTAAGCGTTATTTAATTAGTTAATGTTTATACAGTTGTAGATGCACTCTGGATGTGAATTGAATGTTTAATAGTTGTTTAGCATTATTTTGAATACATGCGATGTACGAAATCCATATAATTAAGATTATTTGGTAATTGATTGAGTCACATTCCAATTCGTAAATAATGAATATTTTAATATAATATTCAATGAAGATTCGAAATATGATTTTGATGTCCGATTTTTTATGGACACAAAAATATTGAAATATATGAAGCCAAGTCAAGTACATGTACGTCAATTTAACTCGACCGATTTTTTATATCAATTTTATTCATTTTTAAAATTAATATCGAAAAGATTTGATTTATAGATCAGATATTTTGAAAATATTATTATTTTGATATTATAATAATATGGAAGATTCAATTTTGATTTGAAATTGAAAACGAGGTTTAAAATCATCTTTAAAGAAATTATAAATGTTTTATAAAATAAATTTTGAATGGAAATCGATGAAATACATTATATATATTTAAGTGGTTTGAATAGAACGTGTCGCACTGCGACCGTTTGCGAATTTCGACCATTGACTTTGAATTAACGTAACGGAAGATCCGATCGTCGGATTCTCCAAAAACCGGAACCATTGGGTTCGTATCGAAAAGATCTTTCAAAATGGTAATAAGAGATTTGAAATCTAATAGTTAGATTTCGAGAAATGTTTAATTCAAAATTGAATAAAAACAGCGTCAGTGCAACTAAATGACCTGAAACGTCATTTAATTGAAAGGGCCTATTTTTAAATGATTAAAAATAGGGAAAAATTATGTTAAATCAAAATAAATGATTTAAAAATATTTTTGGATGAAGTATTCCGGTTTTGAAAAGATAATGATATTTTATCTGAATAGACTAGTTAACAACTAGTGTAAGAAATCCAACGTTTTTAAATTAACAAATTGGATTGCGAATGGTTTAATATAACCAGAATTTTCCAACATATAAATTAAAAAATGGATTTGAATGGCAATTACCTTAAGATATTTCCATATTGGACTCCGTGAATATATGGATATCGTTTAGGAATTTGAAAGATATAGATATCATTATTCCCAATACAATATCTGTTGGTTTTAGAATTTGATATTGAATATAAGTCGATATGATTTCTATTCAGAGCCTTGTATTTAATACCAAATTGGGTTTTGGGTCTATCGTGAATGGTATCTCTAATAATACTATTCTTAGACCCTGTTGAGAAAAGAATAAATCTTTTAAATAAAATTTAATGAAGTTTTCCAATTAATAAATATAATTGGGACTAAATTGAAGTTGATTTTGGGTTCATTGTGAATTGTGTTTTAAAGGACATTAGTACTTAAACCCAATTAATAGTGAAATTATGATTTGGAATTTATAAATCTTTTAATTAAGATTTAATGGAAATTTTCCAAAGTAAAGTTTTCTAATTGAATACATTAAATTGGAATTGAGTCGAATTCGACTAATAACCGATATATGCTTCTGTGAAGGAGGATCATTACTACCTATGGAATTTAAAAGGCCTTGCCGTTATTCCATTTATAGTATCAGTATGATATGGGAATTTATATCGATTACGATTGATCTGATTTCTATGAAGATTCCATTTTATGGTCTTGGTTTTATCATGAGCAATGTTTTAAATGACATTTGTTCTTTAACCCAGTTAAAGACATGATTAATTTCCCAAGATTGAATAATCATTAAGTAATGATTTTTGAGATTAAACTTAAGTGGAGTTTTAATGAATCTTTAATTAGATTGAAATGTGAATAAGGTAATTAAATTTACCGAAATCAATAAATGTTCGAGAATGGAGTACCACCAGTTTTACTCCATGCGACAGTTAAATCTTTAATTAGATTTGAATGTTAAATGGTAATTAAATTTATCGATAACACAATGGGTGTTAAATATGGAGTACCACCAGTTTTGCTCTATGGGATGAATAGGTTGGGATTGGGATAATTAAATGAATGACTACTTCGGTAAGGCTCGTTAATCATGTCTAGTTTTATAAACCTTAATCTGGTTTATATCGAGAAAAGATAATATAAAATCTTTTGCAATGGTTTTCAAAGAAAGATTTAAACAAGGTGTTTTAATGAATTAAATCTTTGATAGAATTTATAGGAATAATTCCCAGTAATTAGAATATTTGAATACAAGAATATTCTGGATTGGAATGAGGTATGTTTTTATAGCACATGATTATAAATTACGCGAGCTATTCGGAAAGACCGGGTTTAACCCGTTCTGAATAATTGATAAGACGATTAAAAGTCGAAGATATGAGGAAGGCAGTTGAAGGCCAGAGATATTCACATCATTTGGATGATTACAGATGTCTTGATTGGATGTACACCTAAGACGAGGTAACAAGTGGTGGTCATCCAGACGTACTTGGAGATCGACCGGATATGCGAAGACCTCTCTCTTGTATTGGACATATGAGATGAGGAATAAGGTACCTCCGGTTTAGTTCAAACCTAGAACGAACTTGTAAATGGATTGTATGTTTAACATTGTACTTCGCACTGTATTCGTTGGTCTCTGCTAAGTATATATCTATGTGGTGGCGAAGAATTTATTCTCTTGCTTAACACCCTTCTCTGAGACGTACAAGCTTAGGGGTTATATATTGGTGGAAATTAATAGTATAGAATGGACTGACAATGTGTCATGCTAAGATGCAATGATCAAGGATTCTGTTGAAAAGCAAGGCCTTATGGATGATGATCAAAACACGGCTTTAATGTAGTGCATCTTTATGTAGCGTTATTCGCGAGCTTCACACCTCAGTATAAACCAAAACGGGATGAGGACCGCAGGTAAATGGACATACGTTGGTTTCTAGCTAGAAATGATGTCATGGTTTGGAGCCCAGACATTTTGAATCAAAACATATTCATACTTGAAATATATCAAATATAAAATTTTTATGTGCAAAACACCAAAAAGGGGTGAATTAGATAAAGTTTAGCTTATAAATATGCATGTATATATTATATGTGTATGTTATACACTATTCTTGATCCATTATTAAAATCAATCCAATAAGCCTAGGATGCAAATTGAAATTTGTATGTATGTTGTATTTTCCATTCACTGTTATCTGTTATTATGCTATTATGCCATCATGCTTAAAATGTAGCAGTCAAGATATGGAAATTAACTTGTATACCTTAATTTAGACAAGTTGACAATTTTTTATCTCGTTAGAACATTTTCTCATTCATACGAACATTAGTGTTTATTATGCGGTATAATTATTATACTAATGCAGCGTAATCAACGTAATTAATGTGATTAAGGAAGAATTCAAATTTGAAATGTCCCCACATATATATTGATTGCTTGTGTGTGTATAGAATGGCTTTACATGTATTAATAGTGACACACAGACACGAGGTTTGTTGCCATTTGTGGTAGAAGCCTGCCGAAACCGACCGACAAATCCAGCAACCAAAAGTGGGCCCAACTAATGTGAGAGGTCTACGTGTCATAGGCCATTCAAGCTTAGTACACTATGACACGAGGTTAAACCTACTTGTAGTAGAAGCCTTCCTGGAACCACCCGGCATATCCAGCATCTACTGGTATATGGTTTAATGTGAAAGATCTAGTGTGTATATATGTAACTATATATATAAGTCTATTATGTGAAAATAGGAAGCTTTACTACACCTTGAGAAGGTCTTAAGTGAATGACTCTCTTCTTGTCTAATTTGGGTCTTAAGTGGTTATGACTAGGATCCCTCTGAAGGTTTATTCCTTAGAGAGGAACCAAAGTCATGGGACTCACCCTTATTAGATTCGAAGTAAGCCTTCGGGTCCTCCTTCTCTAAAGGTGGTTAGGCATAAGCAGTAACGGAGTAGGGTAGTTCACGGGGGACTAGAAGCTTATAGGGGCTCAACTAGGGACATGATTGGTATATAAAAGATATGTATCCATTGCATGCTCACCAACTGTCTAAGGGAAGTCTTAAGAGACATAGATGTTCTACTGTAATATCAGTTAAGTAGTAACGTTCGCAATACTACTTCTCATATTACAACTGAGAGTAAAGACTTAAGAACATTGACGTATTATGACGAGGTCATAAGGGGCCAGTGTCCGCCTTAGGGTTATAAGAGATCAGAAGAATCCACCTTTAATAGGGCCATAAGTGACCGAGAATTCCCACCTTGTCGGGTCTTTACCCTAAAAACACTAATAAGCGATTGACTTGGATATCCACCTCATTGGTTAGATACTTGGTGTTTGTGTGAATGTTGTGCGCTGCGTAAACATACCTTGACATATGTAACCTGCTAAAAACTAGGGTATGGTCTTTATGTAAACACCATAATTCAGTCACACAGAACTTTATATTTTGACCCCTCTCCTTAACATATCCAACAGGTCA
This sequence comes from Allium sativum, assembly GCA_030737875.1. NCBI lineage: Eukaryota > Viridiplantae > Streptophyta > Magnoliopsida > Asparagales > Amaryllidaceae > Allium > Allium sativum. The sequence continues at coordinate 430,643,407 of CM060925.1, read as the reverse complement.
GTAGATGGGGTAAAATTCATGGACGAAATCATGATGGGAGTTGAAGACAAAGACAAAGTCGTTATGCTATTATTAGTTGTTATTGTTGTACTTCTTATGGAAACATTTGAGAATGAATTAATTGATGTACCCGTGGAATATATGTAATCCTTACAGTTGTGTTGGAATTCTATGATTTTTAAATAAAGCGGTACATCTTATTTCAATATTATATTTACTCTTTCTGCTGTATGAGATTTCCATTCGAAGTGTACATATATATTATCTGTGAAAATGTAAATTCCTTACAAGAACCAACAACCCATTTAGACTGGTTCTAAGTTTCGATGGGCCTTTTCTAGGTCGAAATTTAGGTCCATTCCGGATAGGTTGTTACAGATATTATCGAAACTGGACTTACACAAAATACATCTTACACAAAATGACATGTTTTTGGGGGCAAATATTTACTCACCTTTTAGATTAGTCGTTATGTTTTTGACTTGGACACCTAGATAGCTCCTAGATCGAGCACGGAATCACACAAACTCGGACTAAACATCGAAGTCGGCATTCGCTTGAAAAACAGGAAAATAACTCAACTCAAATTGATCGCCTCCGGGTACCATCCGATCACTTGGAAAATGCTTGAATGGCTCACAAGATCGCCCAACTTCCACTTGATGGTCACGCAAAGGATCATATCTATCACATTAGAAAATACGTGAACAACACAGATCGATCACCCTGAAAATGAAGAATTATACCGATCCGACACTTGCCTGATCACCCTAAAAAGTAGTATCAATATAAGTAAAACACTTGATCGGATCAATATAAGTAAAACACTTGATCGGCATGGTCCGATCACCAAAAAAACATTGATCAACCGATGGTTTTCACTATGTAGCATATGCCCATTCGCTCAACACTATGGATCGGTAAAGACTCAAAGGGTCGGATCGACATAAAACAAAGTGGATTGGGACAACCCATTCAAGAAAAAATCATGGATCCTCCCATGTAGGCAGGACTTGGAACTGGCCCGATCATATGGCAATTTGACATGTACAACTCAAAAATTGAGAGATTGATAAGAATCAAAGATCGGAGAGAATCAACAGAAAACAAGAAATTGACACATGGTTTTTGCGCTAAAAATGAGATAATCAAGCAAAGAACTTAGCACTTACTCAAATTGGGTATGAAGAAAAAAAAAACTGATCCCTGTAAATTCATGGATCGGATACGATATTACTGCAACCAAATCAAAACTCCAGTCTCATTTTCTCTGCTTAATTTGTAGCTGATCCGAGCACTTATACAGCTATAAATAGGACACCAAATGACTCATTTAGGGGACCTTCTCTTAATAGTTGGACACTAATACGCAAGGACATTGCTAAAGCCTAACAAAAACTAAGTATTATCTACTTTCTTAAGATCACAATGAACTATACCTATAATCAAACAGTATAAACAATCGATTAAACTTCAGTGAATGAAGGCACACTTATCGAACCACTATAAATCTTGTGTTTCTATTACTTTATTGCACTTTATGACTGTGATCTGTGACTGCTTCTACAATTATAATCTGATTTACATACAATTAACCATGATCCAGCATTAGTAGTATCCATCCCTGTATTTTTTGGATTAATGAAAAAATTTGCATACATTAAAGAAAACTCTAATATCCATGAGAAAAAACACCAAGGATTAGCTTGAAAACGAAGTTAAATATGAATTTGACATCAGTTCGCTTTGCTAGAAATTGGTTTGATTTAAAAATAAGGCAAGAAAACTTGCTAGAAAAATTGTGGGGAAGGATTCAAAAACGGAAAGAAAAAAATCTAATTCAACATGTAACGGCAATGTAAAATCTGAATAAACTTATTGGAGCTATTTACGTTGATGTTTCTAGCAAGTACGATTCAGACACTTGCAATGCTTTATAAACTTGTCAAAACGACTTTGTCACTTTCTCTTAATCCGGCTATGCTATTCAGACCGACTTTGTTGGTTTCTCTTAATCCGGCTATGCTGTCAAAAACTTTTGTCCGTCTGAACTTTGCAAATTTTATTTTCCTTCGTCAAATTCAACCATGTTTTTCGCCATTATTTTGCTGAGATTATATTTTTCAGCAATCCCTTCCTTCTCGTTTTATTGGCCTTTTCTTCCCTGGTTTTATGCTGATACTGTATTTCTTCATATACTTCATTTTTCTCACGCACAATATATATCCCACTTGTTCCAACCTCAAGTCCATTTCACCCCCTTCAAATCCACTTCTTCCTCTCAACTTCGATCATGCAGGCCTTTTACTCAAATTAGCATCACGCTTCTCCTCTGGTGATGTTGCCGCCCTCCTCGGTCTCATCTGTCCCTTCTCAAATTGATTTAGGTAAGCTAAAATGGTTTATGGAATAAGATTTTTAAAGCAACTTCTTGGTATATTTACCAAACCTATTAATTTTAATCCTAATCAAAGCAACATGCTAGGGATCTGACCTGTATTTGATTTCTTTGTACTGGGATTTTTTGCATGTTTATCTTCCTTCGATTTCAATTTGGATTAAAATACCGAGAGCCTATTCTCGAGTATTACTGTAAAGCAATTAAGATCTTTCCTAACAAACGACAAGCAATCTGTAACCCAAAAAAATTATTTTTATTAAAGAGGGGATGGATCGATAAATACTTAACATCTGTTTGAAGTGAAAGACATATTAATTTTGAGCGATTTTTGAGCTTCTATTTCGGATTGATACCATACTCATTAGTAATAAGTGCATCTCCGAGTAACTGGAAATATGCATATTTCAATTTGAAACATGTGTTCATAAAATTATGTCTTTCACTTCTGATAACACAGTATAAGGAATTTTATAGCATTATCAGTCGAATATTAGAAGACGAAGTGGTAGTGAAACCGCAAGATAAAATGTAACCAAAGGATATTTGTAACTAAACTTTCAATGAGTAATTTATATCATAATAGCGATGATGACATTGTTTTTAACTTTTGCATACTAACATAGTCCATACTGAAATCTAAGTTACTAAATTCTAGAGTAAGTATCATTATTATGCCCGATGTCCGAAAAATTTAGATGGTACAGTACTACACGATAGAAATTGATTGTGTTATCTTGCAACTAATACACATTTTTAAATTTATAAGTGGGTAGAAACTTGGATATAATTTTCATTACTTTATGTTATTTGGGACACATATTTTACTATTCTATAAACTTTTATTCATAAACATTCTTAAAGCAAAATTCACATATACACACATGTTCTCTTCTTCAGAATAATCCCTCAACAAAGACAAAGATGGGTTTTACTCCAAAATTCTTAAGCATCTTCTTAAATTCAGTATGGACAGTTTTTTGTTATTCCCCTCTTAATCTACAGTTATACAATAACTAGTTGTCTATTTTTGCAGTATTCAGATTTTTTTTCCCTACTTTACTTACTTTATGCAATAATTTAAAAGCCAAAGTGAAATTTGATTCAAGATATAAAAATTTCCTGTCTCAAAGTCCTTTTCTCCAAAACTTGAATTTGGGCCATTGAAAAGAGTAAAGCAAGAAGAAATCTCTCATTATTCAGTCATACCCAACAAAGTACAGACCCGATCCTTATTTACAAACACAAATGGGATGTTTTACATAAAGCCCAACAATGGAGAAAAATACAAAAGCCCAGAAAGAAAAGGAACTAAAACAATGCAGTGTAAACCGAAAGAAACAAAAAAAAACAAGTATTACAATACAGTGTTACAACTCTACAGTATTACAAAATCAAAAACATATGATTAACCATACCAAGCTTGTAGACTAAAAATTTGTGTTGATCTACTCCAAGCGGCTTAGTCTACAAATCTGACAATTGTAAAGAGGATTTAACATACTTCATCTCCAACAAACCAGACTGCACTTGCTCATGCTCATGAACATAATGAACATCAAGCTTTTGGTGTTTAGTCCTCATGTGTTTGGTATTCTCATGAAAACATGGATCTTTAGCAATGTATATTGCTGAATTATTATCACAGTATAAAACAATAGGAGTTGATATTAACACACCCAGATCTGCTAGCAAACGCTCAATTCATATAATCTCACTCGATGTATAGCTCATACTCCTATATTCTGCCTTAGTGCTACCCTTTGATGCCACTTTCTGCTTTTTAGTTTTCTACAAAACCAAAGCATTTCCAAGAAATATACAGTACCCAGTCAAAAACTTTCCAGAATCGGCACACATGCCCCAATCAACATCACAATAAGCAGTAATAACAAAATTTGTATTAACTGGAAAATTCAGACCTAAATTAATGGTGCCTTTCAAGTATTTCAGCACATGTAACATAGCAATAAAATGAGGAGCTCGTGGAACTTGAAGAAATCGACTTAATTGCTGAACCGAATAGGATATATCAGGTCTCGCCAGATTTAAGTGTAGCAGTTTACCAATAAACCGTTGATAAATTTTTGGATCTACTACTTCACCACCTTCAAACTTGCTAAGCTTTAGACCTTTTGCCATAGGAAAACTGACTACCTTGTAATTCTCTACATTATAGTCTCGCAAAAGATCTAGATGTACTTTCTTTGATTAAGAAAAATACTAGACTGTGATCTCGAAACTTCAATGCCAAGGAAATACTTAATGTTGCCTAAATCTTTAATAGTAGAAGCTCGATATAAATCTGCCTTTAATGTGGAAACAGTAGAAAAACTATTTCCAGTGATTAGTAGATCATCAACATATGCAACCACTATAATAAAATCATTCTGCTGATTGAATATAAACAACAAGTAATCTTGTTGTGACTGACTAAAACCCCATTTAATCGAAAACTTGCTTAATTCTATTCCAGCATCTAGAAGCTTGCTTCAAACCATAAATAGATCGTTTCAATTTACATACCTGACTTGACAATGCTTTTCTATATCCAATAGGAGGAGACATGTACACTACTTCCTCGAGAAGACCATGCAAAAATGCATTATTAATGTCCAATTGCTGCGTACTCCAATTTTTTTGCAGCAGCTAAAGCTATCACAATCCTCACTGTTGCTAGTTTTGCAACAGGACTAAACGTGTATTTATAATCTTTTCCAGAAATTTATTTATCTCCCCTTGCAACTAATCTAGCTTTATATCTATCCACCTCACCATTAGGCTTAAATTTTGATTTATAAACCCACTTACAGGCAATAGGCTTCTTATCAGTAGGAAGTTTCACTAATTCCCATGTATCATTATTGTTTAATGCCGATAATTTTGTTTCCACAGCTTGAACCCAACCTGGATACTCCTTAGCTCGATTGTAAGATGATGGTTCAATGGTAGATAAAACATTTGCAAGACTATACAATTCTTTATTATCCAAATATGCCAATGATGGTTCAGAAAACACATTAAAAGAAGCAGATTCATCGTTTTGTGTATTACCAAAAAGCCTCGCAGGAAATTTTCCAGTAATATAATCATTATATTTTTGGGTACTTGAAAAATTCTTGAAGAGGTTAGAGTTGGTAAAATAGTAGGAGACTGTAATATGGAATCATTAATTAAAGGAGATGTTTGATCGTGAGGAGAAAAAAAATATCATTTTGAGGAGAGTTATGAATAATATGATCAATAGGAGAAATTGATATATATGTTGGTCTACATCACAATTAAATTGTGAAAGATGAAAAAAGCAAACATTTTGATCCAAAGCAGGATTAACTAATGCAGGAATTTCAGATGTGGAAGATACAATTGGAACACTGGGTGTCTTAAGTTTAAAAGGAAAAACATTCTCAATGAAATGTACATCTCTACTGAAAAGAACTTTATGTGTATCCAAATCATAAAGTTTATATCCTTTTTGCCCGTAAGGGTAACTAATCAAAACACATTTATTTGCTCTTTCATTAAAATTTCATGAAACTTTTGAAAAGAAACACAAACATCCTATAACTCTAAGATGCTCATAATCAGGATTCTTGTTCATCAACAATTCATATGGTGTTTCCAATTTAAAACTGAACTCGGCATTAAATTGATAAAATAAGCAGCAACAAGAATACAATCACCACAAAATTTATAAGGAATAACAGCATAAATTTTGATCGTTCTCGCTGTCTCTAACAAATGTCTGTGCTTTCATTCAACACGACTATTCTGCTGAAGATTGCTAGGTATTGATCTTTGATGAACTATCCCTTTCGATTCAAAAGAGTTGACTATATTTTTCTTGAATAACTTCAGTTCCATTGTCAGACCTAACTGTTTAAATCTTCTTTCCAAAATGAGTTAATGCATATTCAATGAAAGCAGCAATAATAGAAACTACTTGAACTTTTGAATGAAGCAAGTATGTCCAAGTGTTTCTAGCATGATCATCGAGAATGGTCAAAAAATAAGTTTCACTACATAACGCTGGTCTATGATACCTACCCCACAAATCAACATGAACAAGATCAAACGAAGATTCATCATATGAAGTAGAATGTGGAAAAGACAATTTATGATGCTTTCCTAACATACATGCTTCGCAAGAAAAATCTTTATTAAGTAATTTGCCTGATACAGAAGTTTGAAAATATTTCATTTTGTTTACAGAAGGATGACCTAACCTAGCATGCGTGATGTTAATACTGGGTTTGTTACAAGTAGTAATTGTATTATTGACAGAAACGACAGAACAAGTACAAACAGATAAATCTGAAAGATTATGTAAAGCAGGTGACAAAGATAATTTGTAAAGACCAGAAACCCTTAATCTAACAGTCTGAGCTTGCTTTGATTCAAGGTTCTGAAAATAACAAGAAGTATGAGTGAATTTTGCGACAATTTTATTTTGAGGTAATTTTTATTCTAATCCACGGTTTTAGTAAGTTAATCCACCATTTTACTTTAATAAGCTAATCCATAACTATTTTGTAAGTTAATCCACAAGTGGATTAACTTAAATATTTCACCCTATTATATAGCTAACAATCGATTTTGTGCTTCTTCTTTCATAATTTTGCATTATTTCACAATTATTTGTGCTGAATTGTCTCTTCCGTTTGATAAAGTAGTAACAAATAAATATGTGTTAAAAATAGAGTTGATAGCACTTGAATTCAGCAAAGAAGCAATCAATTAGATACAATTAGTTCACTAGTTATCTCTGAACATGATCAGACATGATATGGTAGTAGATGATTATGAAAATAAAAACTAAGAACAAGATTCCAGTAGAGGAGTTCGCATCATATGTTTTCAAATAGCTTAATATTTTGAAGATACATCATCAATTGCACCGGGCAACAACAATAAATAAGAACTAAAATCAAATTCAAGATCTACATATTAGACAAATAGCAAGTAATTAAACAATACTAACAAATCAATAAAAGAGAAAATTGTATATTATAATTGATTGAGAGTATAACTACTTAGGGGGTCTATCCAGTGAATGATATCCAAACAGCCTATACTCCTATTAAAATATTTGAATAAAATGGTATTCTACTAATGTACAAGTTTTTCAAGATCTCAGAAGATAACTAACCACAATTATATGGAATAATTGTGATATTAAAAAAAATATTTTTTTATTCAATTAATCAACTTCAAAAAAAAAATTAAACAAACTACTTACTGTTATAACGTTGAGTTACTCCGTTTAAACTTGGATTTAGATGCTAGGATTCCAGAAATTAGAAGATGACGGAAAGCACAGAGAAGAAGACCGACAAGAAGAGAAAATATGTATGTTTTTTTTTTGGATGCACTGATTAAAATCTAAATTTTAGTAAAGTCAACGATCCTATAAAATAGGGTGGATTAACTTACTAATATTGTGGATTAGAATAAAAATTACCTTATTTTGATCAAGTAACCTTCCGACATATAAAAGATTGTTTCTGAAAGTAGGAATATATAATACATTTTGTAACTGTATTATAGAATTTAAAATCATAGTTCCAGTACGATTAACAAGAATTGAAGAACCATCAGGCAAAATAACTTTAATAGGATTTTTGACTTTCTTTAGTGAAATAAAACATGTTATGTTAGAAGTCATATGGCATGTTGCTCCAGTATCAATTATCCACGAATTTTGATCATTTAGTTTTGCAGCATAGTTCTCAGTATTGAAAAAACAATTACCTGCATAGTTGAAAGCAGATCCCAATCGATTATCCTGAGTTTGTGAAGAAGCATTTGACTTATGAACCATTTTCATGGCTTGATTGTATAAGACAAACAACATCACTGGATCAAACTGCTCCTCTTCAGCACTGACAATATTAGCAGACACATTCGAAGTATTAACAAAATGTGGATGATTTCCAAGTATCCCTTGACCCGAAGAAACCTCAACAGCATTAACATTTTTCTGGTTTAACTTCGTTTTTGCAGATGCTTTTTCCCTGAGTGGCAGAATGTAAAATTCAACATGGATGTTTCTTGTCATACAGTTTGTTTTGTGTCCTAATCAATGACAACCAGTGATATGTTGAATTTGTTAAACCTTCCTACAAACACTCGGTTTTTGAATTTTTATACAGTTTGTTTCTTCAATGCCATTTCTCTGAATCATGTTCCTAACTTGTTAAAATCAGTTTCCCAATTTGTTGTTCATAGTTCATTTTGGTTGTGTCCCCCTAAAGCATCCTACTTTTAACAATTTCTACTTTCTTATATTATCCTTTGATATAGCAATTTTAGCATTAAAACTTATCCTGGTTGATTTTTATTAAATATCAATAAAATGGCATTGTTACATTATCCTCCCTGTTCTTTTATTAAATATCAATGATGGTTATGTCCCTCAAAATCCTCCTACCACCAATAACTTCTACTATTTAATTGGAATAGCAATGTTAGCCTTTGATATAGTAGTGTTAGTCTTTGATATAGCAATATAAAAGTACTGCTTTCTTATATATCAGTAAAAGTATCGCTTTCTTAAAACTTAAAACTTACCTTAAATATCAGTAGGAGTATCGATGTCTAATATTATCCTTTGATATAGCAAGTTAGCATTAAAACTTATCCTACTTGATTTTTAGTAAATATCAGTAATAGGATATTGTTATTTTATCATGCATGTCCTTTTATTAAGTATCAGTGATGGTTGTGTCCCTCAAAATCCTCTTACTACCAATAACAACTTTCACAATTTAATTGGAATAACAATGTTAGTTTTAAAACTTATCCTTTGACATGGCAATGTTAACAACGTTTACAGCTTTCTTATACATCAGTAAAAGTACTCCTTTCTTGAAACTTATTAAATATCAGTAAAAGTACTGCTTTCTTATATTATCCTTTGATATAGCAATGTAAGTCTTAAAACTTGTCCTGCTTGATTTTTATTAAATATCAGTAATAGAACATTGTTACTTTGTCATGCCTGTTCTTTTGTTAAATATCAGTGATGGTTGTGTCCTTCAAAATCTTCCTACCTCCAGCAACAACTTTTAATATTTAATTGAATCGTCTTTTAATACAGCAATATTCATCGAAACTTATGCAGTTGATTTCTGTTATTTAACAAGAAAGGGCAATGCAATTCTGTAAACTGGTATCATGAAAGTGTTTAATCCACTTGACTTCATCAACACACATTCTCATATTTTTTTCCTATCGGGATGCTTTTGTTCCTATAACAATGTATTATGTATTTTTCCATTGAAATGGCAATTCAAATTTCTTGAAATATTTTCTAGCATAGTGTATTCTGCTTTTGAGGTTTTTAGCCTCAAAGACAAATTAAACAAAAAAATTGTTGCATAAGAAAAAGAGGCTAAAATTTTATCTATAACAACAAATTTTAGTTTAAAGGGCTCAGGGACCCATTATAATTATTCATATATATTTCATTCCCCCCTTCCAGGAAAATAGTGTGAAGGACAAAATGAACAGAAAATTGTTCCATATGGACAAAGGACTAATATTTTATCCATAAGGACAAATTTTAGTTTAAAGGAAGGAATTATAGTAGACCCTTGAATTCCTCCCTTTACACTAAAATTTTGTCCTTATGGATAAAATTTTAGCCTCTTGTCCTCATGAAACAATTTTTTATTCATTTTGTCCTTGAGGCTAAAAACCTCATTCATCCCTTTACACTAAATTTTGTCCTTATGATAAAATTTTAGCTTTTTGTTTTTATGGAATATTTTTTTGTTCATTTTGTCTTTCACACTATTTTCTTGTTTACAAAAAGTAGTATTACCAACAAAAGGACACTATACTTAACTGATGTTTTTTTTTTTTTTAGATATGCACTACATAGATTTGATTGATTCTTCTTGCCATGATAATGATGAACAACCATGTGAAGGCTTTACAAATATTCTATGTGTACAACAAATAAATACGATTGGTATCTCTGTATCTATCTCAATTCAACCGTGTAAATTTGGTAATTATCAATGTCGTTTCTTGCAATAAGCTTGTGACATATCCCATATGATGTTTATTTTATTTGATTTTTCAATTACTGCTTCTTTGTACTTCTTTATATTAATCGGTGCTAAAATGAAGTCTCTTACGTTTTACATTGAATACAATACAATACATAGACTTGAATGAATCACCTTCGTCCAGTAATGATGAACAATCATGTGAAGGATTTACAGATAACCTACAGAAACAACAAATAAAGATGATCAGTGACTCCCTATCTAATTGAATTCCACCGTGAAAATTACATCATTATCAAGGTTATTTCTTACAATAATTTTTTATTATGACATATCTCATATAATATTCATTTTTATTTGAATTTTTGAATTACTGTTTTTTTATAATTTCATATTGCTATTAATCATCGTTAAGACGAATTCGCTTACATTTCGTATTAAATTTTATACACTACATAGATTTGAATGAATTGCCTTCATCCGGTAATGATGAACAACCATTTGACACATCCATGGATCATGTGCAACAACTATCGTTGATAAATGACATATTATCAGTTGTATAGTATTACAAAGTCGGTTTTTCCACCGTTATGCGGTTATACTAGTATAGTAAAGCAGTAAATCCAAACTTTATTGAATTGAGTTGTTTTGCCAGGATTAAATTCAAATATCGATATTTATATTGACAATAATTTAGTCGTTATGAGGTTATATTTGTTTCTTTATATAGGTAGACAATTAATAATCTTTTTTTTTTCTTTAAATATATCTGTGAGCCCATATTTTTTGTTACCTCTAGCACTAGAGGCAGATAGACTTTAACATTTCTAATAATTTAGTCGAAACTTATCCAGTTGATTTCTGTTATTTAACAAGAAAGGGCAATGCAATTATGTAAACTGGTATCATGAAAGTGTTTAATCCACTTGACTTCATCAACACATATTCTCGTATTTTTTTTCCTATCAGGATGCTTTTGTTCCTATAACAATGTATTATGTATTTTTCCATTGAAATGGCAATTCAAATTTCTTGAAATATTTTCTAGCATACTGTATTATGCTTTTGAGGTTTTTAGCCTCAAAGACAAATTAAACAAAAAAATTGTTGCATAAGAAAAAAGGGCTAAAATTTTATCTATAAGAACAAATTTTAGTTTAAAGGGCTCAGGGACCCATTATAATTATTCATATATATTCCAGGAAAATAGTGTAAAGGACAAAATGAACAGAAAATTGTTCCATAAGGACAAAGGGCTAATATTTTATCCATAAGGACAAATTTTAGTTTAAAGGAAGGAATTATAGTAGACCCTTGAATTCCTCCCTTTACACTAAAATTTTGTCCTTATAGATAAAATTTTAGCCCCTTGTCCTCATGAAACAATTTTTTATTCATTTTGTCCTTGAGGCTAAAAACTCATTTATCTCTTTACACTAAATTTTGTCCTTATGATAAAATTTTAGCTTTTTGTTTTTATGAAATAATTTTTTGTTCATTTTGTCATTCACACTATTTTCTTGTTTACAAAAAGTAGTATTACCAACAAAAGGACACTATACTTAACTGATGTTTTTTTTTTTTTTTTTTTAAGATATGCACTACATAGATTTGATTGATTCTTCTTGCCATGATAATGATGAACAAGCATGTGAAGGTTTTACAAATATTCTATGTGTACAACAAATAAATACAATTGGTGTCTCTGTATCTAACTCAATTCAACCGTGTAAATTTGGTAATTATCAATGTCGTTTCTTGCAATAAACTTGTGACATATCCCATATGATGTTTATTTTATTTGATTTTTCAATTACTGCTTCTTTGTACTTCTTTCCATTAATCGGTGCTAAAATGAAGTCTATTACGTTTTACATTGAATACAATACAATACATAGACTTGAATGAATCACCTTCGTCCAGTAATGATGAACAATCATGTGAAGGATTTACAGATAACCTACAGAAACAACAAATAAAGATGATCAGTGACTCCCTATCTAATTGAATTCCACCGTGAAAATTACGTAATTATCAAGGTTATTTCTTACAATAATTTTTTATTATGACATATCTCATATAATATTTATTTTTATTTGAATTTTTGAATTACTGTTTTTTTATAATTTCATATTGCTATTAATCATCGTTAAGACAAATCCGCTTACATTTCGTATTAAATTTTATGCACTACATAGATCTAAATGAATCGCCTTCATCGGGTAATGATGAACAACCATTTGACGCATCCATGGATCATGTGCAACAACTATCGTTGATAAATGACATATTATCAGTTTTATAGTATTACAAAGTCGGTTTTTCCACCGTTATGCGGTTATACTAGTATAATGAAGCAGTAAATCCAAACTTTATTGAATTGATTTGTTTTGCCAGGGTTAAATTCAAATATCAATATTTATGTCCACACTAATTTAGTCGTTATGAGGTTATATTTGTTTCTTTATATAGGTAGACAATTAAAAATTCTTTTTTTTTTCTTTAAATATATCCGTGAGCCCATATTTTTTGTTACCTCTAGCACTAGAGGCAGATAGAATTTCTAATAATTCAATTTAAAGTATCATCACAGCCTTGAATTTAGTTTACTTCCCTCTAGGAGAAATAAATAAATAAAAACCTCAGTAGCCCAATAGCAGAACGTGCTAAAATTCTGCAATAGCCCCATGACAAAATATTGCAAATTATTCTCCCACTTTTTCCAAGTCACGAAATACCAATCTGTTGAACTTCACTTTTTGCTAGCACCACCGTTCGAGAAGCTAGACCCATTAAACATATGGCCAAACCCGAAGCTTTTGGGTCCGACCCGAAACGAGCAGACCGGCACATTGAGTACACGTGTCGCCCTCGCATTCCCGGAATATGACCTATCCACCATACACCGCGCCTTCGCACGCGCCTGGCACATGCTCGGTCCGCTTACGCTCCGCCCCGGCCCAACAAACACCACTTTTCCAGAAGCGTTCAATCTCGGACTATCCGCCAGAGCGTTCATTCTCAGACCCGAAACCCGACAAGGAACCGGATCCGAACCCAATGATAGGCGAGGCAAATGCAGCTCGTCCGAATCCGTTACGCGCCCTGACAACGAAGCAGACGAAAGAGAAAGGCGGGACGGTGACCTACCACGTTCCGGATCGGACTCTTTCAGCACCGAAGCCTGCGAGTGGCGCGGAGGAAAATGAAGCTTACCGGGTCTCGGATCGGACTTAGCTGACTGTATTAGCCGCTTCAGACGGAGAAGATCGCGCCACCGGGTGGTGCAGGTGGCGGCTTTCGGGGTAACAGTGAACTCCAACTCGGATCCGTTGAGATCTGATTTTGTAATGGGTTTCGACAGGGTACTGGATCCATCAGGAAGCGGATACGATGGATGAAGGGGAAGGAGCTTGCCGGCGAAGAAGAGTTTGTCAGCGGAGAGTACTGCGTCGGAGTGGCTTGGATGGAACTCAAAGTCGAAGAAGTCGTTCGGGTCTGGATCCGAATTAGGATCCGGTATGGAGAAGGGGCGAGAAGCGCATGCTGAGGCCATTATTTCGGTGAGGTAATAAAAATGCAGGTGGAGATTTATATCGAAGTGGTGTAGCATCTTTTCGTAGCTACAATGGAAATTTTCTCCGTCTAGTCAAATAAATTTCGTTTGCTTTTGGGTACGATTCTGTCGGGATGTTGACTGGTCGCTGAAAATTATCCGTTAAATCTCACCGTTGGCTGTATTTGTCAGTTGATTGGATGCGTGTGATTTAGCGGAGGATGGAAACCTTGCCTTCTGTTAACCCGACCCAACATATCGTACGGTCAGCTGTGCATCGGGCTTTGCAGGTGGGTTTATAATTGGACATGTGTTAGCTAAAATGATTATTACGGCGTATGGGCGCTGGTTGTCAGTACTCTATTGAGTACGGATGCATCATGGGTTATTCTTTTGGGTTTAGACTTAGTTTAATTCGAAATTTCTTTCAGGTTTTTTTTTTTTTTTTTTTTTGTATTTGTGATAAATATTGTTGAATTTGTGCATTACATCATGCTAATATCTAATTGGTATGATATTATTTTTTATTATAATTTATTTGACTTTTTTTTATGAATATCAACCATGGCATCTTTTGATATTTCTAACCATCTAGGTTTATATCGATTTCCTCTAGGACGATGCTAGTGAGATCGGTTCGAACAACCATGGGATACAAATGTTTACATACAAGGAGCAACACAACCCACTAATTGTTGGATTTGAGTCGACATGTAGCAGTTCAAATTAGTGAATTACAAAAATAAAGGATCTTAGTTAACATATGAAGTCTGGATTTATTTAGACGCAGTCTAATTTAACTTTCAATAAATTTCATATCTTAATTGAATTGTTATAAACTTTTATCTTAATATTACATATATAGTGTTTGATATACATATGTATCTATAGACATGCATGTGTACATGCAGCATATACAGTGTGTATATACAGTGTGTTTTAATATATATATATATATAAAAGTGCTGAGTTTTATGTTGCAATAGAAGAATTAACTCTCTTATTTACATGTTTGTTGTCTAATATATGAGTGCGTACAAATATATTGGCTAGGACAAATATCCACTTCTACTTAGCAACATTTCATAATTTATTATTTCTCTTTCGTGTCTCATAGATTAAATATTTAAATATAAACTTTTGGCAGATACCAATGATCGATAGGTGATGCAAAATAAATGGATCTATTGATCATACATACAGTCTCGCTCCTCCATGGTAAAAAAAATTTAGGGTCCTACCGAGGATCCGCCCTAACGCCAGACTATCATTCCCGCCGAGCTACTTTTCTAATCCATTTGGATGAGACTTACGCATTATCTAAGCATATAAACAAGTTTATAAGAATCGCTTATGAACTAAATTTAGGTTTGGTTTTTTCTAATAAAGAACAAAATGTTTGATTCGATCAGAGTTTCCTTCTTTGGTCTCTTTTGAAATTATTCAAATTTATAAATCTCAATTTGGATCCATAAATACTAAAATTCTCAAAAAAAAAAAAAAAAAAAAAACCGATTAATCCTCGCCTAGACGATTAATCCCTATTCCACAATTTCTACCTTGCGATTTTTTTAAACTGTGATACACATACGACCATGATAGTGGCTGTTGTAAAATGAATTCGGGACGTCAATTTTCTACCGTTTAAAAGTCATCAAATTTTTTACAAAAATAAAATCTGCTGGTACACTCCATACAACCATAGTAGTATGAGTAGATTCATAGGGGAAGCAAGAATTTTAAGTAATACTCAATTAAATTAAACCAAATTGCTGAAAATTGCCTAAAATTAGGAATGAATATTTTTCCTTTTTTTTTTTTTTTTTGGGCAAAGCAAGCGGAGTTGATTGACCCCTACCATCTTAACATAATAAACTATACAAGTTACAACAACAACATCAACAAATACATCTACTAATATAATGGACTGTTACATGTTTAGGAGTGGAAACACCACTAAACACCCCACTACATCAAAAAACACTTTTCGCAATAGGCAATATCCGTTGCAGTAGACCAATTGCAACAGACCCACGCATGTTGGTATAACCGAAGTTATAAAAAATCACGCAACATTTTCCGCTTGTTGCAATAAGATGTTACGGTATATTTTTTTACAACAAGTTTTTGTTGTTGCAACTGATTCTTTTGCAACAACAAATGCTGCAAAGTAGTCTTATACAATTTTGTGCCTGTTGCAAAAGAATTTTTCACAACTGTTTTTGTCCATTGCAATTGTAACGTACCTATTACGAAATGTTCTGCAATTTCAACTATCATAAAATCATGATTTCATAAATTAAAATGCATACAATTTAAATATCAACTCAAAGATAATACTACTCTAAAATATTCACAAAAGTTCAAATATTATTACAATAACAATACATTGTTGACAAAGATGGTTACAAATATATATATCAACATTTCTCTTCAACATTACAAATTATTTTCAACATAAATTAATCAAAAATTTAGCAACACAAGCATTAACCATAGAATCATTCCTCTCTCACGTCCAAAATCATTGACACAAATTCTATATCTTTACCACCGTGCATTTCAATCTAATGCATTGTGTCTTTCATCCACTCGCAGCGTTTTAAATTATTTTCGAACAAAGCCACCGATGCACTCGCTTCAGCTCTTTCAAACACATCAAAGCAATGGCTCCCTGATTAAAAAAAAAATATCTAAAAGATACATTGTGCAAACTGTATTTGAGACGATTAAAAGTTAAGAATTGATTTGAACATTCAAATTGGCAAAATGACTGTCTATAGAAACTTCGTCAATGGTATTGTCAATGATATTATCAATGTTGTGTACAGCTTGTTAACTAGAAGATTGAGTGTCACTTGAGACTTTACAAATTGACCATACATCAAGTACCCCATCACTGTCACTGCTCCATAGTTTAAAGTTCATACCACAAAGCATATAAACAATGCCAGTTACGAATATTGGTAGCCGTTAATTAATAAAGCTACTACTGCTATATAGGTATTTCAAATTATAATATATTAGTATGTAATACCTTTAGAACTGGTAATACCTTGAACTGCAGATTCTTTCCTGGATTGGCATACTATGCCACCAATGCCTTGCATATTCTTTCCAGCGAAAGACACACATGTATGCCACCAGTGCCTGTCTTAACATGAAAATGTAATTGTAAGTATGTGAAAATACATGTCTTTGTTGTTTCCAAAAATGATATGTAAGACAGAATAAATTGAACTTCTTACAATTTACATGCATAAATGAAGTTCGACTACTTCCTAGAGGTTACAATTCAGGTATTAGTTCCAACTGACATACATAGAAATGCAAAATGAAAGCTAAAGCTATTCAAGAAAATACAGGTAAACCATAGTAAATTTGTTATCTTCGTTCACAATAAATAGAGTGAGTTTACAATTTGTTTTCTTACCTTAATCTAGGACTACAGCTTCTCGAACTTCTTGCGGCCTCAACGATCCTTCCTTTACGGCTTCATACATAAAAACAGTTCAAACAGTTATAACAATGTAGAATAGAGAAACAATGACGTTAAAACATTAACAGAAGTTGGGGAAAAGGCTACTACAAAATAAGCATATAATGTGGAAATACTTGCATCAAAAAGCATATCTGAATAGCATAAGTACTTAATTACTTTACAGCTTTATTTCCCCGTAACTCATCTCCTTTCTTGTCTAAACATTTGACTCATTTTTGTACTACACTATACCTGAAGATTCTTTAACTTCTTTATAACATAAATGTACTATATTCATGTTTACCATATTATACAAAAAGCATATTATTAATATTAATTATAACAGTTTTCATGTTCTCTCTCAATTCATATGAAGGTAAATTAACTGGAATATAAAATTACAGTAGGAACAATGTGCAGCAACATCATTTTACTTGTAAGCACTAAATCCTAAAAAGACATTTATTTCCATATCCTAAAAAAAAAAGTTAGTAGTAATGCAATGGTTGGCATGAACCTGAGAAAACTTATGCTTGAGTACAATAGCATACAATGGGCACACAAAAAGAATAAATTATAAAGTGATGAGAAATACTTGTCAGAGTACTTCCTATGCCGAGTTACCAAGGAACAACATATTTTTAAGCTTGTTTTCGCAGTTTTCAGCCTAAGCAAATTTCTGGTTGGGGAAGAAGCAGCAATAAAGTCTAATGAATCAAGGATGCGGAATAAATCACCACAGAAAGAAGCTAAAACAGGGTATATTGCTAATGGCATGTATGGTCAAACCTACAAATACTATCCTGAGCCAAACAAAACATAACAATTACTTTATAATTTTACAAAGTAGCTAACAAGTAAAAACATTTCTACGTGCAAATCATTTAAAACTGTGAGTTAAAAAAAAAAAACTTTTAGAGGTATATGGAGCACTTAACTACTTATGGTTGCATTTTAACTGATAACTAAAGGGAGCAGCTATTGGGACACAAAATTAAACATAGAATTAGAAACACAGAATTTGGACCGTATGATTTATTTGTTTATGTGTGAGGTGGAATTCAGGTGGAGATCTTATGGCTGAGATTGCTTGTGTTTAAATCTGTTAACATTTCGTGTCTAAATAGACTTTCCCTAACTAAAAATATGATGTTTAACAAATGAAATAATTCTTGAAATTAAATACCAAGGAGGCAAGAGAAAAGGCACTTATTATTAATGTTACACACGAAGCTTAAGTCAACTTCATAATATAACGAAAAAGTTACGATGAGAATGTGCAACTTTCTAAGGTACTCAATGTGCGATTGAAATTTCAGTCACAAACAAGCACCCAAAACAAACACCATCCAACATAGACTGATCAAAGAAACCTAAAAAAACTAAACATCATAAACCAGAGGAAGTAGCAGACTTCGAACAACACAACACACAGAGTACTAAAGCCAAACGGAAGAACAAATCAGTCTTAGAACCTACCTAACCACGGCAGCTGAATCAATCGAACGAGGCGCAGTACGAAGACCTAGGTGTTAATCGGAAGGCAAAGCAACCACACTAGATCCATTATCGAGAATCAACAAAGCCAGGGTAAAGGTGAAGGGAAGCTTCGATTAGAAGATCTGTAGCGATGCGGCGACAAGGAGGAATAGTGAGAGTGAAGAGCAGGTGTGGAGAAAGCTATGGATTTAAGGCCAAGCGGAGAAAAGATAAGGAGCAGAGGGGCAGAGATGGTCAAGAAGAAAGTGGCGGCGCTTAAACCCTACTCTCTATTTCTGCTTTCCACAATCGCCATTATTGGGGATGTCGCGAATTTTTGGTGGTTTCCCACTGTCAATCGGTGATGTTCTTGTTAATGCGAGATGGGGAGGATTATGGAATGTTTTGGCGGCGGCTTCAAATGTACATGATTATAGGGCTTGAAGGGCGAAAGCGGGAAAAGATATTTTTTGTGAAACGCGAGCCAAAACGTGTTGCTACCAGATCTACTCACTACAAGAAATATGTCTATTCACAGCATTGGAAAAAACCTGTTATAGCCTTTAACAATGTTATGATGAACGTTGTCTAACAACGTGCTGTTATAGGTCCTTGGATATATTACAGCGTTTTCAAAAATATTATAGAAAATTGACATATTACAACGTTTCAAATGGTGTTGTCCTTATGTTTATACAACGTTTTATACTGTTCCGGAAATATTGTTATCTTCCCTTTTCTACAGCGTTTAGCCACATATCACAGCATTTCTCGAAGTTTACAAAAATTTTCCTATCACAGCGTTTTGCCACATATCACAACATTTCTAGAAGTTTACATGTTGTTTACTATCACAGCGTTTAGCCACATATCACAATATTTTCTTCATCTATCACAGCATTTACATATTGTAGTATCAAAATATTCATGCACAAACATATCAACAACATGTAAACATATATCAACCAACTAATTATATAACGTAATATTCATACATAATTTCCATAAAAAAAAAATAACACCATAAACTAAATTTACACAATATCCGTCGAACAAAGTCACGATATCTACAAATAAAACAAAATATCCATAAAACAAGTTTGCGCCGAATACCAACAAAATGAACATCTAAAAGTTACCGCTTTCTCCGTAATCAAATATCACAAGCGGTCTTTTTGTTGAGGGATCTTCAGAAGCGCGTAACGATATTCTGATTATAGCCGAATGCACAATGATGCCCATCTCTAATACCTACCCACATGTATTCATGTTAGCATTTGGTCATGCTTACACATTAACAAGAAAACAATGCTCGATAACAAGAAAAAAGAATATAAGGAGAAAGTTGAAGATAACAACATAGCATACCTGGTAATATTTTATAATAATTAGTTAATTTTTATAATGCTTAGTTAATTTTTAATTATTGCTATAATTATTATAGAATATTTGGTAATATTTTATATTTTTATATACTTAGTTAACTTTTATAAACTAAACTTCTATTTTTTTTATAAATGTAGTAAACTTAGTTAATTTTTATAAAACTTAGTTAATTTTTATAATAATTAGTTAATTTTTATAACAGTTAGCTAATTTTTATAATACTTCGTTAATTTTATAATACTTAGTTAATACTTAGTTAATTTGTAAAAAATTTAGTAAACTTAGTTAATTTTTATAATACTTAGTTAATTTTTATAAAATTAGTAAACTAAATTAATTTTTTATAATAGTTAGTTAATTTTTATAATACTTAGTTAATTTTTTATAAAATTAGTAAACTTAGTTGATTTTTATAATACTAAGTAAATTTTTATAATAGTTAGTTAATTTTTATAAAATTAGTAAACTTAATTAATTTTTATAATAGTTAGTTAATTTTTATAATACTTAGCTAATTTTATAATACTTAGTTAATTTTATAGTACTTAGTTAATTTTTTATAAAATTAGTAAACTTAGTTATTTTTTTATAATATTTAGTTAATTTTTATAAAATTAGTAAACTTAATTAATTTTTTATAATAGTTAGTTAATTTTTATAATACTTAGCTAATTTGATAATACTTAGTTAATTTTATAATACCTAATACTTAGTTAATTTTACAATACTTAGTTAATTTTCATAATACTTAGTTAATTTTTATACGTTTATTTTTTTATAAATCGTAGTTAATTTACTACTATTATAAATCTTATTATTATTATTATAGAAGTTTACTTATGTTTTGTATTTTTATTTGCTTTGTTAATGCTACGTGAATGCCATGAACATGTAGTATGATGAATATAATTACTTACAGAAAAATATGCAGAAGCATCGTCGTTATCGTCACCATTGGAAAGACTCAAGGCATGTCTCATTAACAAAAGGGTCACAAGCTGCACAAGAAAATCAAGTAATAAGTTGACGTCGCATACAACCAACCAGTCGATAGAAGGATAACTAAAAATAATAGCAAATTCCAGACGTCTGAACCTATTTTCAGACGTCTGGGCTGTTTTAGACGTCTGAAATGGATTTCGGCCAATGCCCTGAGACCATTTCAGACGTCTGAAATTTATTTCATACGTCTGAAAATGTTCTCGGGCAATTTCTAGACCTGATTCAGACGTTTGAGATTAATTTCAGACGTCCGACCTACTCTGATATGATGTAATTAGGCTAAAATGGGTTTAGTTAATGCAGATACATAAAATAAAGATTCCAACTGGCCGGCAAGAGTTAATAGATTGAAAAGAAACTAATTACCTGAACCGAGCAATTCAGCAAGAGTTGCTGCAAATATGCTAACAACATTGAAATTGCCTGGCAAATATGCAAATATGCTAACAGCGTTGAAATTAGCAAATATGCAAATATGGTGGTAAATCAGTAAAAATAATTTCAAAAATGAAATTCAATATATGCAAAATGACAGTTTAACCAGATCCTCCCTACATGCATAACAGTGTGTATGTTGATCCAGAAAGCAAGCTTTTCCTCATTTGTCATCTTTCTTGGATCCACAGTTTCCAATCTGTGAACAAGTGTTCTGAAAATCAAAGGCATGAAAGGTTACTCAACTATGAATCAGAAGAAACTACGGTACATGCTTTCAAATACACTAGGAAAATGTGCTCTGTTTTGACTCAAGACTATCTCAGTTTTGATAAAACTGAGCTGATGCTCAGTTTTGTATCAAAACTAAGAGAGTTCGAGTCAAACAAAGACAATGAAGTCAAGACCCTTGGATTATCCTGTGTCTAATTTATCCTGTGTCTAATTTATCAAAGGCATTATACTCTTACATCAAGTTTATCATGTGTCTTATTTATCAGACATTGCTCATCCTTCACTTATGTTTAAAAGTAAGAAAACACAAAAAAGAAACCAATAAAACACAAAAAAGAAACCAATAAAACACAAAAAAGAAACCAACCTAAATTCAACGCTTGTAACCTAAATTCAATGACCTTAGTACATGTCTTCTTGTGTGCCTCTAAAAGCAATAATGGTAGAATTCAGATCATGGTCAACGCGAACAAATGCCTGCATGAAATTTAAGCGCATTAACCCATACTCAATCCAAACATTTTAATATAAGCCCTGGCTGCAATTGCATGCTTATGAGGAACAACATGATTGTGCTCTTCTATATGTTTTAGAACTACTTCCATTTTTTCAATGTTCAAAGCATTTGTGTTAATGATACAACCGAGGAATGTTTTTACCCCTGTTTTGACTCTGTTTTGACTCAAAACTATCTCAGTTTTGATACAACTGAGCTGATGCTCAGGTTTGTATCAAAACCTAGAGAGTTTGAGTCAAACTGAGGAAATGTAAACCAACAAATAGCTAAAGTAAACTAAGCATTTTATGAAAATCAGAACTCACCCTATATATGAGCTTCCCAAGATGGTTCTACTTAAGATTATGATTAAGGTAAAGGCATAAAGCATGAATTTCCATTGATTACTCATCTCTATATATGATACATGCAACACGTGATCCTTTACACAATATATAACTTACATCAGCATTTCATATTTGTAGCTATTATGCACTAAACTTAAGCATCTATAATCCAGTGTACCTGTTATCTTGAAGCTTTTTTATTCTAGGAAAAGAAGGAAGAATTGTGATCAAAGCATCGCCATATCCAATAGGTTCTGCATTTATGTACTGGTTATTGAAAATATATATAGCTGACAAATTAGAAGGGAACAACTAAGAAACTAATTAACTAAAAGCGTTTTACTTCATATTTATTGAACGTAAAATTCATATCTACAGAACTTCAGGTCAAATAGAATGTATACATCACACAAACATCAATTTGCATTTTAACGGATAGTACAAGCTTTTTTGAATCATACATCTGATAACAGAAGTAGAAAATATAATCATAACTAACGCTTAAGTGCTGTGAACTAACACTTGGTACTTAAGTGGCTGAAATCACAACGTTGACATTATGTAGCAATGAAGCTACTAGCGGTACAATGAAATATCTTAACTAAGAATATTATTTAGAAATCAGTCATCAATGTTACATGACACACCCACTGCCTATTATATTTTGGAAACGCCAACATTCAAAGGGGCATTCCATCTGTATACAAGGATTATGGAAACTCGTTCGTCCTATTTTTATACAAATCCACATCTCACATATGTACTTATTAATATATATATATACTCATACATTCAAATGATTATAAAATTTATGAATACAAACAGTAAATGCATAATAAGATGAAATTGTGTACCTGAAACATTGCTAAAAAGAAAAGAAAGCAAATGTAAACGTTCATAATAAGAATTAGAGAAAGAGAAGGCCAAATGAAACAGATATTTATTTTCCAGCAAGTATTTACTCTGTAATAAGCAAATTAACTTGATGTATGAAGCAAGGGCTCGCCATACTTCCATAGTTGATGTATAAAACTATGTACAATTTAGCCTGATGCCTTCTCCACACGATAAATATTGTTTAATTATTTCGGATCCCACTCTCCCCAACTTGTCAGATCTTAAAGTTTACAATCATGTAAATTTATAGTTGTTTGTAAATTTAATGTTAGATTGGTTTATACATAAATCTATTTAGTCTCCACATAATTCATCGATGTATTTGGAGTTTGGATTGTTTAAAATTAAAACAACCGAGATGCTACAGATCATATATCAAGTTCTTCCAAACACAAACAATTACAAAACAAAAAATGACACCAAACAAAACTAACGCTTCATGCAGTTACCAAATCTAAAACAATTAGTGACTTGTACTAAACACATCAATCAAAATTCAAGTTCTTAAACCATTCGATTTCAAGTAGTAATTCAAAATCAAACAAATAGATAAAATGATCACCTGCTGAATGAATCGGTCAATCTTTTCATGAATACTCACCATTTTCGACGATTCAAAGCCTTCGTGTTTTTTCTCCTTTCTGAAACAAACCGAAAGCAATTTAAAGTCTTCACCTTCGTAATTCCTTTCCCCATTTCTGAATCTCGAAACTAAATTCAAGCCTAGCCTTCTTTAATTCTCCCATTCCAGACCCATGAAAACAATTCAAGCCCTTCGAAGCTTATAAAAAGGAGATGCTTAATTAAAATCAGAAGCGAAGGACGAAGGAAGACGTAATTTTTAGAACAAGCGAATTGAAAATAAAATTGAGTGGAGGGAAAATGAAAATCGACGAAGAGGGGAATAGTAAAATTAAGGGATTTTTAGCGGCCGAAATTAGTGGAAGCGGAGGGAAGTAAAATAATTTCGCGCTTGAATTTATCCCAGGGTTTCTCATATAAAACCACGTACTGACCTTTGTTTTCCACGACAAAGAGAAGAAAACATTGTCTTCTGGTATTATAGATAACCAATTTTCTTGTAGTGACTGAAAAATAATTTATTGCAAATTTTTTTGGAGAAAAACTACTTAGATTTAAAGTTACAAAATTAGGTTGAACCATAAAAAGCTTGTATTGTTATGAATAAAGTTGTAAGACTGCAATACACTTTACAATAAATTTTATTTATATTTTAGGGATTTCTTTATCTTCTTATTGAAAATTCAAAATTATGAATATTTCTTAATTAACTGTCTCTTTTGTAGTGCTATGTTATACTTAAAATTTAAAAAATTTAATTTCATGAAAGTATAAAAGAAACAAAATAAAATGATATGAATATTTTTTTTATTTTAGTTCTAAGTTTTAAATTATTGAATATTAAATATAATTATCAATTACAATTATTAAATAATAAATAAACAAAATACTTTTCCCTACAAATTAATATTAGAGATTCAAACAGACTAATTGATAATCATGTGTTTTAAATTTTCATATTTTATAAGTGTATATTACTTAATTTTCATATTTATTAACTATTAAAATATTAATTCATATCAATTAACTACCATTACTTAAAATTTCTTATATTATAACTGAATATTACTTCGTACTTTTATATTTAGTAGTAATTATATCCACCAAAAGTTGGGGAAAATATATTTTTTTAAAGTATATTTTTCACAACTAGCTTTATGGTTGGAAAAAAATTACAGTTATCGCAATTGGCGAAAACTGTTGCTAAATATATTTTTTGGCAACTAGTACAAAAGCGCAGTTGCAAAAATATGTCTATTGCAAATGTCATGAAAGCGTAGTTGCAAATAATATGTTTATTGCAACAGTCATGAAAGCGCAGTTGTTAAAAGTATGTTTTTGCAACTGGTAGGAAAGTCCAGTTGCAAAAAATATGTTTTTCGCAATAGGAAGGAAAGGCTTGTTGTTAAATCTTATCTGTTACAACTGCTACGAAAGGCATGTTGCTAAATATCGTTTACTGCAACTGTCATTTGATGCCTATTGCAAATAGCTAGTTGCAATAAGGTATTTTTCTTGTAGTGCCCTAATATTCCTTTCCATCCACAGAAGATATAAAGTTTTCTTCAAAATTTGCAAAAGCAGAAAACCATTTATACTCTTACATCTAGTAAATTTAAAGATGAGATACCATTCTTCAACAGAATCACTAGCAGGGGTGTGAAGACCAAAATGTTGAAGCACATGCATCCATACAAACATAGCATACTCACATTCGAAATATAAATATGGGACAATTTCCGTATGAAGACCACAAAACATACAAGAATCATCCACAATAATGCCAAGCTCCTTCAATCTTTTTCTTGTGTGAATACCATTCTTCAAAATTCTCCACATAAGCAAATTTTCTTTTGGCAATGAATTCGACATCCATATTCTAGATAGCCAAGGAAAAGTGACATTATTAATATTAATCCATCATACACAGTACCAATAGAGTGATTAATCCCATTCCATAAGGCATGACAGTTAACAGAAGGGAAGGAAGAGTTCATGAGACTGGACCAAACAATTCGAATCAAAGTGGAAATGCAGTGAGGAAGAGTGAGTATACCATTTACACACAAATTTTCCAATAAAGCTCTTTCATTAATACCAAACATGCACCTACCATTATAATCTATAATATCAGCTAGAATAATACCTTTATCACATCAAACCAAAAAGATACTAGCTACATGTGCATCAATCCACATTAAAACATAGGAAGAAGATTATCTCTATGTTTCAACATGTTCCTCCATGACGAACTACAATCAAGAGGAGAGTCCATTATCCAGAAGTGTTGATTCTTTAGCAAATTAAGCATGCACCATGAATCCCAAAGGTTTGATTCATAATTCACAAGTTTATCAACTCTGGTAGACAATGCAGCTCTGTTCCAATCTTTCAAATTCATTACTCCAAGTCCACCATTAGTATAAGAACAACACACTTTCTTGAAAGAAACAGGAATTTATTTCTTTGAGTACGGATTACCATGCCAAAGGAAATGACTCAAAGCAGAATTAATCATGTTAATAATCTTGCAAGGCAATAACAAAAATTCTAGCATAGTATATAGACATAGATAAAGCCACCGATTTAACAATCACAAGCCTACCAGCCATGGAGAATTTAGATGCAGGCCAACTAGTTATTTTAGCAATGGTGCATTCAAGAAGGGGTAAGCATTGTGAAGACTTCAATCTAGATGAAAAAAAAGGAGCACCAAGATATTATTCATCATCCAACATTGGAGATAAACCAGAAAGAGAATACAAAGATGCTTTGATCTGCTCAGAGACAGCTCCACATTTAATTTTGGATTTGTCCTATTAATAGACAAGCCTGATAACATTCTGAATGACTTAAGAACACTATGTATCCCATTAATCGATTTTGTGTTTGGCTTTGTGAATAGGAGAAGGTCATTAGAAAAAAATAATGAGCAAATATTAGACATTTTACAGTAAGGATGGTATTCAATATGCTTGATGATCATAGCATTGTTGGATAAAATTACAAACAGCTCCATAACACAAACAAATAAGTAAGGAGAGACAGGATCCCCCACCTTAAACCCTGATTTGCTTTAAAGTAGCCAAAGTTGAACCATTTACACTAAGAGAAATGTGAACAAAAGATATAAATCTAGCAAAGAAAGGGAATAGGGAAGTTCATTCTAAAGAAAATAAAAATAATGGAGTCCCACCTAACAGTGTCATAAGCTTTCTGAATATCCAATTTCAGCACGCATCTAGGAGGAATAGAAGCCCTATTGTAACCTTTCATCAATTAGTTGGCTAGTAAAATATTATCGGCAATGTCTCTATTAGGAAGAAAAGGCACTCTGATTTGGAGAAATAACACTAATAAGTGCAATCTTCATTCTACCTGCTAAGATTTTAGAAATACACTTGTATAACACATTGCAGCATGCAATGGGCCGAAATTGTGAAACAGAATTAGGCACGTCCAACTTAAGAATTAAAGCAAGCCTTGTTGCAGTTTTACCACCCAACATCTTGCTATGCAGGAAAAAACATTAATAACTTTATTGACATCCCCACCAACCATTGACCAATTTTTTTTTTTAAATTGTGCATAAACCTATTAGGTCCTAGAGAACTAGACGAATTCATAGAAAAAATTGATTTAACAATGTCTTTATCCGTAATTTCTTTAATGAGGTTAAACTTCAGATCATCAGAAATAAAACGAAATCTAACATGAGAAAAGGAGTCCAAGTGAACAGATGTGTTTGAGGAATTACCTAGAATGGAAGAAAAGTAGTCTAGAAAAGCATCTTGAACAACATCAGGATGAGAACACAATCTGCCATCTTTGTCAAAAACAGAGGTGATATTTGATGCAGATTGATGAATCTTCAAAGAGTTATGGAAAGTTGCAGTGTTTTTATCACCAAAAAATTTCAATATATACTTATACTTTTACCTAGCCATTTTAGCTTCTTCAATGTTGGCTTTAGCCAGATCAGCTGACTACTTATTTTCTTGAGTTGAGAGTTGATTCATTATAGCACCATCTTGACATAAATGAATTGCATTTTGAACCTAAAATAGATTTTATCTTATTGAATTTGATAGGCTAATACCATCCCCGAAGTTTTCTCTTGACCAAGTCTTTAGCACAATCTTCAATAGTTTAAGCTTCTCCTGCAGAGTTACCATGAACCAGAGAATTCCAACTGTAACACCTCGTATTTTCTATGAATATTAAAATTAACAAATCTAAGAACACTTAATTTTTAGAAGAAGAATTAAGGGAAATGGGTTACGCCATCGCGTTTGTCTCGGAATTTTGCTCGAGATAGAGTCCGAGTTTGCATGAATCGGACTCCGTATGAAGAAGTTATGGAGTTCAGAAGATTTCAAGAATAAACAGAAAATAATAATTAAATAACAAATACAGCTCAAAATTCCAAATTCGGACAGAACACGCTGAGCGGGAAAATTCCCGCTCAGGGTGTTGACCCCCCCAGGGGGAGTCGACATAGGTGTCGACCCCCCTGTAGGGAGTCGACCCCTTTGAGATCTGCTTCCTATGACGAATTTATGTAGTCCTGAGCCGATGTGGCTTTCTTTGATTGGCCAATGACTAATTTCTGAGGTGTTACGGCTTATGTGTCATGCTATGATTGGCTGGATGACACATCTCTTTGGTTTGATGGCTCTGATGTCTCCCAGACTAATCTAAAGGCTAGAATTAATCCTAGACATCTATATATACATAGCCAAACCTACCCTAACCTCATAACCCTAAGATTATGGTGTCGTCATGATGTTCGTCTACAAGCTAGCCTAACCTCCTTTATCTTCTCCTAAATAGAAAAATAAATCCAAACTAGTAATCGATTAGAAGAACTTCAAATCAAACATCTACATCAAAGGATAACTTTTCAAATTCAGAAATCAGATCCCAGAATACAAGATCCGTCCTTTTTCTAGAAGTTTAATATTATTTAGATTTAAACATCTAATAGAAATCATGAATGTAATAATCGGATCTAGAACGATGCCTAATTCTGATTCGTGCCTATCGTTTTGTCTAATCTAAATTGCTTATGCCTATGAGACTATTGTGATTGATGTAATGGAACATATCATGCCTATGAGACTGTTGGACTGACATAATAGAACGTATTATGCCTATGAGACTGTTGGACTGACATAATAGAACCTATCATGCCTATGAGACTGTTGGACTGACATAATAGAACCTATCATGCCTATGAGACTGTTGGACTTACATAAATGAACCTATCATGCCTGTGAGACTGTTATGATTGATAGGATGAAACTTTTCATGTTGTACAACCTATGCCTATGAGACTATTGTGATTTATCAAATGGGACTTATCATGTTGTACATTAAATTAGTAATTCTCTTAAGTCCAATTCTATCTAATCTTTATACCTATGGTGTGAATTGCTTAGCTTGTCTACACATAGTGTTAATGTACAACCTTGAAACATGATTCTTTAATTTGGTACATCTTTACATGCCTATTTTTCCTTATATTAATTATTATGCTCCTTCTCTATTTTTCCTCTTTTTACTTGTTTTTGTGAATACTAAGTTCATTCGAAACCTAGATTAAATCTCGTTGTACGTGCGATTATAACGCGGGGAAAATTGGGTATAATTTAATTTAGTAAATTTTGGGCATAGCTTAGGAATGTGGTATAAACTTGTATTTACTAGACTTGTGGAAAATTTGACACATAGATTTGGACACATATGACAAATGTGTAAATTGGCTAAAGATGAACATACCTAACCCGTGGTTATACCGAGTTGCGGTGTAAGACTGCTCGGAACCGCCCGGCACATCCAACTACCACGATAATATAAATCTAATGTGAGAGGTTAGTGCATTAAGCCCAAAAACCCGAGGTTAGATTGAGTTGCGGTGTAAGACTTCCCGGGACTGCCCGGCGCATCCAGCGACTGCAACAATATAGATCTAATGTGAGAGGTTGGTGCTTTAATGAATGAATTAAAGATAAGGAACAGACAGACTAAGAATGGTAGGGTTAAGTTTATTAAAGCAACACTTAACCAATAAAATATGTTAGTTAAACAGATGGGTGGGGTCAGGTAAATTTGAGAGCACTTAACCGTTATAACATGTTGATTAGGAAACCCTAGTAATGGGGACCCATTTCAGCTGTAACCTACATAGATGTACCACGGTACCCTGAACTAGGAAGGGTGGGGCGCGATTATTGGGCTGGTTATAAGCGGTCAAAATAGCGGCGGGTGGTGCAGCAGTGTAGGTTCCGGCAGAGTATGGGCGTGCACGTACTCCGGAGTGGATAAAGAAGGCACTGGGCATCAGTAGTATACACTGTGCATATAGAATTTGTGTCGCGTTGCCACCATAGGAAATGATACACCATATGGTGGGACCAGCACAGGTATCTATAATCAAGCAGGGCTGAATGACACAAGTAATAAATGCATGCGAGTAAAAGCCAATCGGAAAAGGGATCACTTTGTTATGAACACATGATGGTAGTTGAAACATTCGTAGTAGGTGTAGAGAAATGGAAATGAGTGCGATAGTATATTCAGTTTATCTTTCCTTATCTTATGTTATCTTATTTCTATGGTATTGTCCTATATTCAGTTTATTCATGTCATGATTCTTTTACATGTTTACATGCTGAATAATCACTGGACTTACCATACTTATGTCTGACCTATTTTCTTTTGCCTTCTTTTCTTCCGTTCCCCCCTCCCCTGGTCCGCAGGGAGGGATTACTTCAGCTTAGTGCAGACCTTTTCCATTTTTAAGAGAGTAGATGTATTGCTTGGATTCTCTCTTCTTTGGCTATGGCTGTGGTTACACTTTTGTTGGGGATTTATGCTGCTTTACTATTGTTTTATGCTTCTTTATGTACTTGGAGTTTTAAATCAAGACATATGTTTCATTGTAATAATTTAGAAGTTGGGTTTTGAGACAATTCTTGTAATGTTTTGACTGAATCACACTATTTATGAAATGATTTCCGTTTTCCGCTGTTTATATGTCTGCCTTGTAAATTATCTGTGTCTTTTACCTAAAATGCTTCACCAAAGTTAATGCATTCCCTTTGTGGGTGACCTTAACGGAGGTGGGGTGTTTCACTTGGTATCAGAGCGATGGTTTACTAGATCAGATAAAAAAAATTGAAAACTATTTTTAAAGGAGAAGTTTAAAGAAGCATTTTCACGAAAAGTGTTGTTTTATTTTAAAGGCATAATCCCCAAAGCCATATGCATTATCTTTCTATCCTTTGTTTTGAACCTTTTCTTTTTGTTTCAGCATGTCTGGGGATCTTAATCTTCCCGAGGGTGTACCGCCTAGCTGGTTCAGAAGGTATCTGGAGGCTAGGGCTAATGACACAGGCTCAGCAGACGTTCCTCCTCCCCCAGCTGCAGCTGTTCCTCCTCCTCCTCCATGGGTAAATGCTTTGTCGAAGACATGTAGGGACTTTCGAGCTATGAGTGGAAAGAACTTTAATGGGACTGAGTCATTTGTGGAGGCAAGAAACTGGCTCAAGGAAACAGAAGATTTGTTTGTTATCTTCGAAGTGGATGATAGGCAGAAGATACAATTGGCTATATGGTTACTTAAGGATGAAGCCTCTTACTGGTGGGAAGTTACTAATGCTGAGAGACCAGTTGAAACTTAGGAGAATTTCAGAAGGAGATTTGAAATGAAGTTCCTCTTGCAAGCAGAGCGAAGAGTGCTGATGGAGAAGTTCTTAGCACTCAACCAGGGAAACCTATCGGTTAAGGAATACGTCAACCAATTCAACCAGTTGGCTAGATTCGGACTAGAGTTGGTAAACACTCCACATAAAAAAGCTCTTCGTTTCGTGAAAGGGTTGAATGAACCGCTGCACAACCTAGCTATGTCCCATATACCTATGGGTGTGACTTTTGAGAGACTGGTGGACATGACACTGTTACAGGAGGAAGACAAGGGTGGCAAGAAAGAGGCAAAGGTGGATGAACCTCTAGACAAGAAAGCGGAGGGATCACAGAATAAGAAGTTGAATTCCAAGAAAGGCGGGAAGAATAACAAACCCCGTGACAAGAGGAAGTGTAAATTTTGTGGCATATCTGGACATCTGATTAAGGACTGCAGAAAGAAGAAAAGGAAGATGGGTGGTTGCTTTCAATGCGGCGAGACAGGACATATGGCTAAGGATTGCCCCAAAAGGCAAGGGCAAGGGAAGAAGACTGGATCCACTTCTAGAGGGCAGATTCACGCTCTCATTGCACCTCCGCAAGAAAGAGGTTGAAATATTTCTGTTGAGAGTTTAGTTTATCTTTCTGATCAACCAGTTCGTACTCTTTTTTATTCTGGCGCATTGCACTCTTTTATATCTACTGCTTTAGTTGAATCTCTACACCTAGATACAAGTATAGTAGAGGATCTCATAGTTGTTTCAAATCCAATTGGGGGCTCGGCTTATTTGTCCATGATTTGTTTGGATTTGGAAATTTCTATACTAAGTGTTGGGTTTAGATGTAATGCTTATGTTTTGGGTTTCACGGGCTATGGGTTGATTCTAGGCATGGATTGGTTATCCAGTAATGGTGCCATCCTCGATTGTGAAAAGAGAGTGGTTAGACTTATGACTCGCCTCGGTAACACTCTCGAAATATCTTGTAATCCCATGAATTCTATTATGCATAGTTACGTAGAATCTCTTGATGCGTCTGTTGAAAACTTGCAATCTGTTAGAGTGGTCCGTGAATGTCTTTGAAGAGGTAAAGGGTTTACCTCCGAAGCGAGAGATAAACTTCCGCATATACATTGTTGATAACGCAAAATTTGTTGCTTTACCCATTAGAGACATGGCTCCAAGGGAAAGGAAAGAGCTCAGCAAGCAAGTTAAAGAGTTGCTTGAAAAGGGGTTCATAAGGCGGAGTATTTCTGAATGGCGTGCTCCAGTGGTGTTTGCAACCAAAGAAGATGGTTCACTTCGCCTGTGCATGGACTATAGGGAGCTAAACAAATTAACCGAGAAGAATATGCACCCACTTCCTAGAATAGACGACTTGTTCGACCACCTCGTAGGTGTCTTAGTTTTCTCCCAACTAGATCTGGCCACCGAATTTCATCAGCTAAGAGTGGCTGAAGACAACATAGATAAGACCGTTCAAGACCTCAGATGGTTTCTTCGAATGGCTTGTCATGCCTTTCGGCTTGACAAATGCACCTGCCTACTTCGTAGACATGATGAGTAGGGTGTTCAGAGAATTCATTAATAAATTTGTAGTGGTCTTCGTGGACGACATTTTGATTTTCTCAAAAAGTGAGGAAGAACATGCTCTGCATTTAAGGGAAGTCATGGATACTCTTCGTGCACATCAGCTGAAAGCAAAATTCTCCAAATGCCATTTTTGGAGAGATGAAGTAAGGTTTCTTGGACATGTGGTGTCCAAAGAGGGAATAGCCGTGGATCCCGCAAAAGTAGTTGCGGTGCAAGATTGGAAGATCCCACGGAATACAACCGAAGTACGAAGTTTTCTCGGGCTAGCAGGCTTTTATAGAAAGTTCATTAAGGACTTTGCAAAGATCTCAGCCCCACTTACTAGGTTGACAAAGAAGAACCTAACTTTTGCTTGGGATTTGGATTGCGACGTTGCTTTCCAACGACTAAAGAGGGCTCTAACAACAGCCCCGGTTCTGACATTGCCTGATGGGAGTAAGATGTTTACAGTGTACACAGATGCATGCAGTACAGGATTGGGCGTTGTCTTGATGCAAGAGGGCAGAGTAGTTTGTTTTGGAGGAAGGCAGTTGAAGGTACATGAGAGAAACTACCCAACTCATGATTTAGAACAAGCTGCCATTGTTTTCGCTCTTAAGTCATGGCATCATTACCTGCTAGGAGAAATGTTTGAATTGTTTACTGACCATAAATCATTAAAGTACCTTTTCTCACAAAAAGATCTTAACTTAAAGCAACAAAGGTGGATGGAATTTCTTGCCTCATACGATTTTGAGATTGCTTATACCCCTGGCAAGGGCAATGTGGTAGCAGATGCATTAAGTAGGAAAAGCTGACCTTAAGTCCTCTCTTTGTAGAAAGGCAAATCTTGGAGTAAATAGCAAACTTTGACTTTAGACCCTCCTTTGAATTTGTACCTGGTTTATTAGCATTGCTATAGGTGCGGCCTACTCTTTTGGACTCAATAGGAACCGCGCAACGTGAAGACCCTCAGTTAGTTGATGTGATGGATAAACTAATTTGAGGTGAGACTTCTAGTCACCTCAATAGATACTCCATCGATGAAAAGGGTTGGTTGAGACGGGATGGAAGACTATGCATCCCACAAGCAAGGGATTTGGTGAAGACCGTTCTCGAAGAAGACATCATTCTAAGTTGACCATACACCCAGGCGGGGACAAGATGTATAAAGACATAAAAAGGGTTTTCTTCTGGAATGGCATGAAGAAGGATGTAGCTGAGTTTGTCTCTAAATGCTTGATATGCCAGCAAGTCAAGGCAGAGCAGAAGAAGCCTGGTGGTCTGCTTCATCCTCTAGAGGTCCCACAGTGGAAATGGGATAGCATTTCGATGGACTTTATTGATGGGTTGCCTAGATCAAGAAGGGGCAATACCGGTATTTGGGTAATAGTGGACATGCTCACTAAAAGCGCTCACTTTATACCTGTTAAGAGCAGGAGGACTGCCTCATCGTTTGCATCCATTTATCTTAAAGAGGTAGTTCAACGGCATGGAATACCCTCTAGCATAGTAAGTGATTAAGACTCTATCTTTACGAGCGAGTTTTGGAAGAGTTTGCAAGAGGCTGTAGGCACACAGCTATGCTTATCACCCTCAAACCGATGGTCAGACGAAAAGGGTGAAAAGAGTATTAGAAAATCTCTTGAGATTGTGCATTCTTGATTTTGGGGGAACATGGGAGGATCACCTTCCTTTGGTGGAGTTCGCCTACAACAATAGCTACCAAGCCACCATAGGCATGACACCCTTTGAGGCTTTACATGGAAGATCATGCCGATCACCAACTTGTTGGTGGGAGTTTACAGACAAGCTCGTACTTGGGCCTGACATGATCAGAGAAACTTCAGAGAAGGTGGATTTGATACGAAGACGAATGAAGACCGCACAAGATAGACAGAAGTCCTACGCTGATAAAAGAAGGACCGACCTTGAGTTTGAGGTTGGGGATAGAGTTTTTCTTAAAGTATCTCCTTTAAAGAAAGTCGTTCGCTTTGGGTTCGTAGGAAAATTGGCACCAAGATTTGTATGGCCATTTCCTATCATTGAGAGTATTGGGAAGATGACTTATAAAGTGGAGCTGCCCGAAAGATTGGCTGGAGTACATAATGTCTTTCATGTCTCTCATCTACAAAAGTGCTTACATGAGTCTTCGGATGTTGTGGAGCCAAGCATACTAGAGGAAATAGAGGTGGAACGAGAAGCAACGGCGTGAAAAGTTCCAACTCGTATCTTGGGTACAGAAGTTAAAAGTCTACGCAATCGTGAGATCAAGCTAGTTAAAGTATAATGGAGTGATGTTGAGGAAGACGCGACTTGGGAGACTGAGGACAAGATACACGCAGCCTACCCTTATCTTTTTGAGGGTACATTCTTGATCTCTTTTCCAAAAGTTTATGCATGCTTGTATCTATCTCTTAAGTATATCTTCTCAGTCCTATTCTTGATCCTTAGGTACAAACCAATGGATGCAAACATGTATTTGAAACACTTTATGATTGATGGTTGCAAGTGGTTGCTCGTGGATGCATATACACACGCTAGGTACTAGATCGTCTCAGTCACTTTCATATTGCATATGCATATATGAATTTATATATGGATTGAAACTTGATGTGTTATTATGTGGACGTTGCATTTGCACGAATGATTGTGCACTCATGTAGAAGTTACAAAATACAATTAGGAAGAATTGCATACATGATGGACTCATAGCACTGACATGATTCGCATCAAGGAGGTCAACTGAATCAGTAGACCGTATGATTTTGCATTAGATAAGGATATATACACACACTATGCATATGATCATGAAAGCATTAGAAGTCTTTTAAGGACAATGGATGCCTGTGATGGTTGAGTAGACGGATGTTGGATGTTAGGATACATTCTTCTTAACTTAGAGATTTCGGGACGAATTCCTTTAAGGAGGGGAGAATGTAATAACCTGTATTTTCTGCGAATATTAAAATTAACAAATCTAAGAACACTTAATTTTTACAAGAATAATTAAGGGAAACGGGTTACGCCATTGTGTTCATCTCGGAATTTTGCTTGAGATAGAGTCCGAATTTTCGTGAATCGGGCTCCGTATGAAGAAGTTATGGAGTTCAGAAGATTTCAAGAATAAACAGAAAATAATAATTAAATAATAAATCCAGTTCAAAATTCAAAATTCGGACAGAACAGGCTGAGTGGGAAAATTCCTGCTCAGGGTGTCGACCCCCCAAGCGGAGTCGACATAGGTGTCGACCCCTCCATAGGGAGTCGACCCCTTTGAGATCTGCTTCCTGTGACGAATTTCTGTAGTCCTGAGATGATGTGGCCTTCTCTGATTGGCCAATGACTAATTTATGAGGTGTTAGGGCTTATGTGTCGTGCTATGATTGGCTGGATGACAAATCTCTTTGGTTTGATGGCTCTGCTTTCTCCTAGACTAATCTAAAGGCTAGAATTAATCCTAGACATCTATATATTCGTAACCAAACCTAGACCCTAACCTCATAACCCTAAGACTATGGTGTCGTCATGCTGTTCGTCTACAAGCTAGCCTAGCCTCCTTCATCTTCTCCTAACTAGAAAAATAAATCCAAACTAGTAATCGATTAGAAGAACTTCAAATCAAACGTCTACATCAAAGGACAGCTTTTCAAATACAGAAATCAGATACCAAAATACAAGATCCGTCCTTTTTCTGTAAGTTTAGTTATCATTTAGATTTAAACATCTAATAGAAATCGTGACTGTAATAATTGGATCTAGAACGATGCCTAATTCCGATTCGTGCCTATTCTTTTGTCTAATCTAAATTGCTTATGCCTATGAGACTATTGTGATTGATGTAATGACACCTATCATGCCTATGAGACTGTTGGACTGACATAATAGAACCTATCATGCCTATGAGACTGTTGGACTGACATAATAGAACCTATCATGTCTATGAGACTATTGGGCTGACATAATAGAACCTATCATGCCTATGAGACTGTTGGACTGACATAAATGAACCTATCATGCCTGTGAGACTGTTGCGATTGATAGGATGGAACTTTTCATGTTGTACAACCTATGCCTATGAGACTATTGTGATTTATCAAATTGGACTTATCATGTTGTACATTAAATTAGTAATTCTCTTAAGTCCAATTCTATCTAATCTTTATACCTATGGTGTGAACTGCTTAGCTTGTCTATACATAGTGTTAATGTACAACATTGAAACATTATTCTTGAATTTGGTACATCTTTACATGCCTATTTTTCCTTATGTCAATTCTTATGCTCCTTCTCTATTTTTCCCCTTTTTACTTGTTTTTGTTAATACTAAGTTCATTCGGGAACTTAGATTGAATCTCGTTGTATGTACGATTATAACGCGGGGTAAATTGGGTATAATTTAATTTAGTAAAATTTGGGCATAGCTTGGGAATGTGGTACAAACTTGTATTTACTAGACTTGTGGAAAATTTGACACATAGATTTGGACACATATGACAAATATGTAAATTGGCTAAAGATGAACATGCCTAACCCGAGGTTAGACTGAGTTGCGGTGTAAGACTGCCCGGAACCGCCCGGCACATCCAGCTACCGCAACAGTATAAATCTAATGTGAGAGATTAGCGCATTAGGCCCAAAAACCCGAGGTTAGATTGAGTTGCGGTGTAAGACTGCCCGGGACCGCCCGACACATCCAGCGACTGCAACAATATAGATCTAATGTGAGAGTTTGGTGCTTTAATGAATGAATTAAAGCTAAGGAACAGACAGACTAAGAATGGTAGGGTTAAGTAACACTTAACCAATACAACATGTTAGTTAAACAGATTGGTGGGGTTAGGTAAATTTGAGGGCACTTCACCGTTATAACATGTTGATTAGGAAACCCTAGTAACGGGGACCCATTTCAGCAGTAACCCACATAGATGTATCACGGTACTCTGAACTAGGCAAGGTGGGGCACGATTACTAGGCTGATTATAAGCAGTCAAAATAGTGGCGGGTGGTACATCAGTGTAGGTTACGGCGGAGTATGGGCATGCACGTACTTCGGAGCGGATAAAGCAGGCATTGGGCATCAGTAGTATACACTGTGCATCTAGAATTTGTGTCGGGTTGCCACCATAGGAATTGATACACCCTATGGTGAGAACAGCATAGGTATTTACAATTAAGTAGGGCCGAATGACACAAGTAATAAATGCATGCAAGTAGAAGCTGATCGAAAAGGGGATCACTTTCTTATGAACACATGATGGTAGTTGAAACATTCATAGTAGGTGCATAGAAATGGAAATGAGTGCGATAGTATATTCAGTTTATCATGCCTTATCTTGTGTTATCTTATTTCTATGGTATTGTCCTATATTCAGTTTATTCATGTCATGATTCTTTTATCTGTTTACATGCTGAATAATCATTGAACTTACCAGACTTATATCTGACCTATTTTCTTTCGCCTACTTTTCTTCCGTTCCCCCCTCCCTAGGCCCGCAGGGAGGGAATACTTCAGCTTAGTGCAGACCTTTTCCAGTTTGAAGAGAGTAGATGTTTTGCTTGGATTCTCTCTTCTTGGGCTATGGCTGTGGTTACACTTTTATTGAGGATTTATGCTGCTTTACTACTATTTTATGCTTCTTTATGTACTTGGAGTTTTAAATCAAGACAGATGTTTCATTGTAATAATTTAGAAGTTGGGTTTTGAGACAATGCTTGTCATGTTTTGGCTGAACCACGCTATTTATGAAATGATTTCAGTTTTCCGCTGTTTATATGTCTGTCTTGTATATTATCTGTGTCCTTTACCTAAAATGCTTCACTAAAGTTAATGCATTCCCTTTGTGAGTGACCTTAACAGATGTGGGGTGTTTCACCAACTATTAATAACAATGGTTAAAAAGTTTGGATGTTCAACCCAATTATTAAAAAATGAAACTAAGGGATGTTTTTTCATGATGTTCTTGCTTGAATTCGGCACCAATGGGGAATGATAAGATAAGGAAGAAGGGGGAATAAAAGAATAGAGGGTTGGCCAAAAATTAACAATAGAGAAATTTTGGTAAGATCTGTCAAGTTTGCAATAATATATCATTTCTGGAAGAGTTGTTCCAAGTATAATCATCTCCAATGGAAGGAATTGGAAGAAGGTTGGAATCATAAATAGCATTATTTAGAGGTCTGGTTTGTCTATAGGCTAGAGGAGTACCCCCTAGTCTTTCAGTTGAAAGTTGCAAGCAGTTCCAGTCACCAAAACATATCCAAGGTAAGGAAGTTTGCTGAAGTGATGGAAGGATATCAAGGAATGGTTATCTGTTGGCGTAACTGTTTTCAGCATAAACAATAGTTAAGAAAAAGGTGGTATTGGAAGATAAATGAGTAATTTCAGAGTGGATGAATTGTTTACGAATATAAACAGGATTAAGAGAGAAAGTGATTGGATTTAAGATCATAAGCAATCTACCAAATGGTGCTTAAGAAAGATTATAAACAGATTTCCAGTTTGGATGGATGTATTGAATAGCTTTTCTTATGGTAAAATGGTTTAATTTAGTTTCAACAATAGCCATAAGATGAAAATTAAAAGAGGAAATGAGATGAGCAATTTCAAGTTGTTTAGATAGAGGATTTGCACCTCTGATATTCCAAAATGCAATTTAGTCAATCATTAAGAGAATAATCATGAGGCAGCTCCGGTTTTAACACCAGAAGAAGAACTTTTGTAGGATTGATGGGAAGGCAAGGAAAGAACAAATTATTTAATAGAAAAATCAGTAGAGTTGTCTAGGTCCAGTGCAGTGGATGAATGTTTCTTTGGTCGACTTCTACTATGTTTAACAACTCTATTCCTAGGAATTGGAATTGTAGGAGATTTTGGAATTTTAGGAACATAAGAGGAGGTTGTTTGAAGGATCTGAGGAGCAGAAACTGAAGAAGAGGTGATTTTGTTAATGTCTCCAAAAATATGGTTAGGCAATAATAGAGAGTTATAAGGAGAGGCACACTGGAAAGAAATTAGATGTAAGGGATTATGTTTGGCACATGATGGGGTCTGCATGTCAGCTTGATCACGCATATGAGATTCAATATGCACAAGTGCATTAGAGGTGGCAACTGCATTAGCATCAGAATTAAGATTAAACACACCAAAGGAGTTGTTGACTTTGAGGATATCTGGTGGTTGAAGAGATGGAGATTTGTTGGTAAGCTTAGACACAGATGATGAAGCATTAGGAGATTTGTTACCAGAATTAGTTTTGCCACAAGCAGAAAAGGTAAATGAAGTAGTGTTCTCTAATTGTTTCTTCAAACTATTTTCACCATATTCAGTATTATTATTATTTACCATCACAGTATTTTCTTTTGTTTATTGATGACTTTCAACATCAATAACCATGCAATCTACCTGACTATTATCACCTTGCACAGTAGTTACTGTTTCCACGTTCTTATCACCATTGCAGCTTTCCTTTATTACTTTTCTCCCAAAAAAATTATTATTTCTATTCCTCTTCCTATGAACCATAGTAAAACCACCTAAGTCAACTTGCTCAAATTCCTCATTAACATTATCATAGCCTTCATCTATCTCATTGCATTCAACTATATTTACTTTCACTCCACTTTTGACAACTTTCACACCGAATAGAGTCATGCCCAAAAAATTTACATTTGGTTCAGATCAAAGGCTTCCATGAGTATTCAACTAAAATATTTAGGCATGTATCATCACCCACAACTAAAAATTCAGGCAAATCTTTGTCTGGACTTACTTCTACTAAACATTTCGCATATTCAAATCGTTTCATTTTCTCTGTGTTTTCATCGTAACATAATACCTTCCCAATATGGGAAGCAATCCTATTAATACCTACCAAAGACCACAACATAATAGGAATACGGTAGAAATGAATGCAGATAGGAATAGTCCTAAATGCTGCTTGCGCCGAAGAAAGAGATGGAGTCCAGTCATAGATGATGAACATTTGACCTTTTACAAACATTGGACCCCTCTTAAGAACCGTGAGCTTATCTTCTAGGTTGAAAATTTTGAAAAAGTAGTTCTGTTTGTCAAAATACATTTTATATTTACCCTTCAGCTTCCATGCTCTCTCTAGGTGCTACTTAACCGCCATGTAGTTCACATTACCAGCAAAAAAGAGGCAACTAAGAAATCTGTCCGAGACTCCGTTCCCTCCTCCATGACAACCTTAGGAGGAGGAACTGAACGACCTGCATATTTCACATCGAATTGGATAGGGACATATACCCTTGCATTTCTAGGTTTCGAATAAAAGAGAGATGAGAATTTCACAGGAGACGATGCAGTGATAGGTGATGGCGGAGGAGGTCTAGAGAGAAGAGAGGGAGGAACTGACAGTGGAGGAGGCAATGGAGGACGAGGTATAGGGGGTGGGTCCAGATTAGGATTGGCCTAGTGAAGAGGAGGGATGGCGGTGGAAGAGAGGAGAGAGGCAGAAGCGGCAGTGTCAGAAAGAAGAGTGGTAGAAAGGATGGGAGGACAAGGCAAGAGGGCACCATGAGAAGACATGAGAGAAGACTTTTTGTTCGAACGAGTTGTTGAATAAAAACTATGAGATTAGAAAGAAATTTAAAGGTTAATCCACTCTCACGGTCATATAAATCCACACGGAATGGTTTTATGATCCCTCTTTATGATCGTTTGTGAATTAGTAGATGTATTTATCATAAGTATAGCTTGATTGTATTATTAACCAACACGACATAAACCATCAAACTCTTATACACTAACTGCTTTTTAACTCTTATAAAATTGGAATGGAACTAGAAATCCATTATTTTAAATATGATTTATTTACTATTAGTTAGTAGCATAGAACATCAATTTTGACTTTAATTCTCAATTTCATTACCATAATCATATGTTGATGAAGATGTAACTTTTATTTATTTTTAATGAAGCATGGCCTTTTTGTTTTGAGCTACATGCATTATCATACTTATTAAAAAATAGAATTTACAGGAACATTTCATTAAGCTTAAAAGAGAAAAGCATAAATGAAGTCACTTATGTTA
This sequence comes from Allium sativum, assembly GCA_030737875.1. Taxonomy (NCBI): domain Eukaryota; kingdom Viridiplantae; phylum Streptophyta; class Magnoliopsida; order Asparagales; family Amaryllidaceae; genus Allium; species Allium sativum. Next base: position 430,600,782 of record CM060925.1, on the reverse strand, counting down.
ATTTTCTATGATTCATGATAGCTTCATTACTCCCTAAACTAAAAAGGCTTAACTATTATATTTTGAATGCATGTTAATGTAAGAAAATTTGAACATAAACATAAAATGAAATGTAAACTAATTAATAAGAAGGACCGGATCTGACTGCTTGTATAAAATGAAACTAAGCAATTTGCATGTAAATTTAAAACATAAAAGGATAAACATTAAAAAATAACATAAAAGAAAATAGCATGAAATGTAAAAACTCAGAAGTTGAAGAGAAGTTTAGGAAGCCATTAAAGAACAACTAACTTTACACTCAACTTCGATTATAATTTTACATAAAGAAGTAAATGCATCTACGTGAACATAAGAGGATTATCTATACATGCCTAAAACTCTAAAATGTTTGAGGTGTTATGAAAACTGCGCCTTTACGGAAGCGACCAGGATCTTCTTCACCCAATTACTTAAAGATGATTTCTATGGAAACAAACACAGATATGAAATCACATGTGCAAACACAAGATATTCCACCCAACCACCCTCTTTATTGATTCACAAAAACAAATTTTGTTTACACTCAATGGATCAAAACCAACAATAAACAAAATTACAAGAATCAATAACCTTATTGAGAAAGGAAAAGAATACCTAGATGACTAACACTCTTTGTTGGAGAAGGAGAACAATGAAGAACGACGACTAAGCCTGGGATTAACTGGAGGCATCAATCATCTCTAGGGCACCAAGCCCTAGAGGCACGCAGCCGCCACTCTATTCGGTCATACATTAATCCAACCCAATGCTGCTTTTATAGGAGAATAGAAGGCCTAGGAAAAATATCCAATTTTCCTCTTAGAGATATATTAGGAATATATCCCCTAAATACTTGCAGATAAGTCACAGAAAGACCAGGTCAAAATCCAACAATAAATCCGCTCAAATGCCAAACTGCTCCTTCTAACCTTCTTTCTGTTGCTGCACCATCTCCTCTACCGCCAAGCACATCCACGCCTCGTCTCTATCAACATATGTGATTTTATGTCACAAATCACAACACTCCACCTTGATATGAAATCACATCAACAACAAGTCAACCGACTTCCATGGACATGTGAAATCACCATCATAATGCTCCACCTTAATTTGAAATCATATCAACACTCCAACAATCACCAAACAAGTCATCTAGCTCTTTCAACAACAACTTCTCTCAATTAAACCAACCTCAATTTCCGGGAAACGAGATACACCACACAACCTCGATTTCAGGGCAACGATATACACCCAGTCGATTTGAAAGGACTACGACCACACCTCAATTACAAACACAACTCACCGCCTGCAAAAGATGCATCTACCACCTGAGTTGCACCGTGCATCAACCAATGGTCTAAAAGTGCTTGTAATTCCACAACGACACTCGTCTACCACTTGATCTGAGCTCCTACCTCGATCTGTCTGGATCCCTCGAGCATCATCAACGTGAAGACCCATGTCGAAAACATGAACCGAATCACCAAGGTATAGGAAAATCAAACCAATTGCCAACATCTTCGTCATCTTCCCTCATCCACATCTGAGGGCTTCTCTTCATCTCCACCAACCAAACAATTGAGGCCTTCAAATCCCCAATCAAAATTAGTCATCATCAACAGCGCCATCATATCCGACAAAAAAAAATCAATTTTTTCTGAACAAAAATCAATTTTTTTTCCAATCCAAAATCACTCTAAGCTTTGCGATGATCTAGCTCTGATACCAACTGTTATGAAAACTGCACCTTTGCGGAAGCGACCAGGATCTTCTTCACCCAATTACTTAAAGATGATTTCTATGGAAACAAACACAGATATGAAATCACATGTGAAAACACAAGATATTCCACCCAACCACCCTCTTTATTGATTCACAAAAACATATTTTTTTTACACTCAATGGATCAAAACCAACAATAAACAAAATTACAAGAATCAATAACCTTATTGAGAAAGGGAAAGAATATCTGGATGACTAACACTCTTTGTTGGAGAAGGAGAACAATGAAGAACGATGACTAAGCCTTGGATTAAGTGGAGGCACCAATCATCTCTAGGGCACCAAGCCCTAGAGGCACGCAGCCGCCACTCTTATCGGGCATACACTAATCCAACCCAATGTGCTGCTTTTATAGGAGAATAGAAGGCCTAGGAAAAATATCCAATTTTCCTCTTAGAGATATATTAGGAATATATCCCCTAAATACTTGCAGATAAGTCACAGAAAGACCGGGTCAAAATCCAGTAATAAATCCGCTCAAACGCCAAACTGCTCCTTCTAACCTTCTTTCTGTTGCTGCACCATCTCCTCTATCGCCAAGCACATCCACGCCTCGAATCTATCAACATATGTGATTTTATGTCACAAATCACAACATGAGGATGCTACTAAAAAAATACTTTTCCCATTGAGTAGCCTCCAAGTCATTGGTAGCTTTTGACTAATGCTCCACTAACTTGTGTTTTTTCCTTTGATTTGTTTTACATTAGTTAGTGGGTAGATGGGCTCCTCCATGTAGAATGCGTTATTATTTTTATTCTTTCTTTTGGCCTTGGTCTTTTATACATGCTTATATCCATGAATTACCTCCCATTTGCACTCATCTTAAATAGAGTTGCAAATGGTTATTTTTCCAAAAAAATCTCCATAAAATGACCGTTTTTACTCTTGTGTTGATGACTGAATGATGAATTGAAAATATTTTTGGTATTTGGTTTAAAGCATGTAAAATCACCGCAATATAACAATTTTTTAATTAAACGGAGAATAAGCATGTGAGAAAAAATGTACATTTTTACATGTACATCAAATACCCTTACACTTATCCATTTATTCAACTTCGAGTAAGATAAAACTAAGGTAAATCCATTTTTGTAGGAATCATGAGAAACATCCCTCATTTCGAGGCTCGCAACTAAGCGCCGCGGATGCTACAATCATCTTAATATTAATTTCTGATGAACAAATACAGGTATGTTAATGATATCAATACTAATAGAATATGAATATGAAACAAAATTTAAACACAATTTCCGAGAACATACTTATCATTTCATTTTATTACATGCATAATCTCATAATCGTTTCTAAGATTCTAATAAAATATAAATACATAGATACTTCGAGTGCAACATTTGAATCTGCCCCCTTTATTGATCATGGTACTAATAATAACAACAATTATTACAACATCAACAAAAAATATAGCAGACTTTAAAATACTCCAAAATTACTAATGATGCCTTATGCATGTCTTCGCAATCTTTATTTGTCTTAAAGACCTAAAATCTGAAAGCTTACTCTGAGCTACCCAATAGACCACCCGAGAGTTAGAGGTGGAAACAAATAGTCTAGCGTGAATAATAATATGTCAACTTAGTGAATACATATTAAGTGAGAACACAATGCTAAGCGGATTGGGTTTGCCCCTCACTTGTATCTTGATCAGTCAATGTTGCACCAACAATCACAATGGTTATTAAAAAAATAACCATTGATCATTCATAAACAATCATATTTATGTATGTCTCATGAGTAATCTAGACTATATATCTCATGGGTGATCTTGAACAAATAATTCCAAAATTGAAGTATTTTAAACTAATAATTTTACATTCAAATAGTGTTGGAACTTGACAACATAGTTAGAGTATAAAGATAGTTGATCAAAATCCACATCAACATTCATTGTCCATAACTTAAACTAGAGAGTCTATATGTTGTATGCAATAATGTATTACCCATCATATTTAACTCAATTATACATATTCCTTCCTTTTAACCAATGCGTCAATGCACCTTTTTATTTTTGAACTTAAGGTAATTTTCGTTCCTCTTTGCATGTTCACATTTATTCAAATCTTTTTGCTCGATACTAGCCTTCGATGGGTATAAATTACTGGATGTAAACTATAAAATCCTTTATATTGGTATGTTATACGGTGTTGTGTATTATTGCTTTTGGACTATAATTTATAATAACCCTTAATCAATATGTTAACCAGGTTTTTGACTTGGTCCATAGATATTGATCAAATAAAGCTAATATGTTAAGCAAGTTATTCTACCTCCTAACATATTGATTAAGGGTTATTATAAATATCTCATCTAAATCGTTTTTGAATTCCTATAAATACCCACCAAACTCCAACATTAAAAGGATCTGGATTCTTCCTGCCTATACGCTGCCAAATCACTTCTTTACTATCAATCTTACCTAAAGACAACAAGAATCCTTCATCAACGAGGGTATTTTGATCTACTGCAATAGTCCTTGTACTTGTGATTCCAATTTCATCTTTCTTTAAAGATTTACTTGAACATTTGTACTGGAAATCAGTGTAATAGTCATGAAGAATATAGTTAATTTATTAAAAGTGTATGTAAGATTTATTAACATCTGAACTATCACAAATTTCTGTATGTCATTCTCTTCTTGCTCTTTTATTTCTTTCATTTTGTATTTTTTCTATATTATATGTGCTTGAACCAATTTGATTGCCCATAGAGAGCTGGTGCTTTCATTCAATTCTGATATTAATGTCATTTTGGCATTAACATTTGGGGATTTCACCAAGAACTCGAACAAAAGGCGATATCTAGGCTATCTACTATAGATCTCCAAGGTTTAGAAAGCAAATCTGTTGCCAAAGTGGTGAAATGGTCATAAATTTAGTAGAACAGAAAATGGTGAAGAAGAAGACTAGCAAGTCAGGTGGTGTTTCTGGAACTGTAGGCAGGAATGTCACTTTTGTTGAAATGGAAATTAGTGATCCAAATAGAGCTTTCTCCCAAGCTAATATCAACATCCGAAGAGAACTAGACATAGTGGTGAAGAACATGAATCAATGCATGGAAACTGCTAATAAGGTGATGATGGGTAAAGTGGATGCACTGTTCGCATTTCCATCCAGGCCTAATCTTGGACTGCCATAGTAGATTTGAGCTTAGAGAAACACGCACACTCTTTTGCTTCTAACAGGTGAAGGAGAAACCAAAGTCAGGCACAAAGGATGCATGTTGCTGATTAAACCAAACTGCAGTGGAAGAATATGGAACCATGCTCTTTAGGAATCTCAATTTATAAGTCAATCCAAATGTCCATGAAAATATTGCTGAAAATTTGGATAGAATGCCTACGTCGGGTGATAATCAAGATCAATTAAAAAATCTCAACGTTAATGCTAACACGAGAATAGGAAATCAACCTAATGCAATACAGCCCATAGTGCAACTCTCTCCTAGAGTACTGAATTCCATTGTGCCCCTAAAAATTGAGGGTCCTGGATCCTACTTAGCTAACCGAGACCGTTTGTAATGCCAAATACTTGGTAGCATTGCTAACATTCATCCAGTGAGCATAATACCAATAAGGAGTACATTCCTGGAATGATCAAGAAGCTGATGCAGGAAAGTATGAGACAAAAAATATGCCGATGAAAATAAGGGTTTTGCTCTAAGTCGGACATTGTTCACTTAGGAGATTTTGGATGTTGAACACCCCCATCATGCCTATATATAGTGGAACTTCTGACCTAAACTTGTTTCTATACAAGTATGAATGAAATAACAATGGAGCACATGCCTTAAGCTCTACAATGGGGCCATCTCGCGTAGATAGCCCTCTAGCGCCAAGATAAGCTATACATACTATTTCTTTTGTCCAAAAGTACTCATCGTCGGTTCGAAAAATGCACAATGAATCTATTGCTTGAAACGACATGATAAGCCTTCTATTTTCGGATCAGTGGACGTGCAAATGTTGTATAGAGGAAACACTAGGCTTAGACTCGATCAAGCCTCATTTGGTAATTCAAGTCAAGTTTACATCCAAGTTGAAGCTAAAATTCAATTCAAGTTTAGGTTTGTGTTCATTTTCAGAAATAGACGTTCAAGTTGAATTTAGTCTCTCCAAACCAACCCAAATTTAGTCAGAGAATTCTCATTAAATCAAGTTCAAACACAAAATCATTCCAAAGTCTTGAAAGTTGAAAAGAACCTAGGGTTTGCAAAGTCAAGATGTCAATTCGGAGGCTTGAAGTAAGGCAAACCAAGTGTAAGGCTACTTGGGGTGTTAGTGGGCATGGTGGTCAGTGGAAAGCTCTAGCGATGATTTGAAGCGACGAGATTTGGTGCTCAACCGACATTAGGGTTTAACTCGAGAATGGATCAATGAAGATGGATCTGGGCAAGCAACTTACGGGAAGGCAAGGTGGAAACATCAATAAGCTATGGTGAAGGTCTTGAACCACACAAGTTAAATGGAGGTGGCGGGTCTTGGTTGGATCGGGTTAAAGGAAGCAATGGGCTGGATATCAAGGGAAAATTCAAAGGAAATAATGTGAGGGTTTTATGAACCAGATCAAATTTTTATGAGAACATTTTCTCAAAAAGTTTACAAAGTAAATGGATCGGCATCGACCCATATGCTATGGACTAATACTGATCTATTAGATCAACCCTAATGGCCACAAAGTTATCCATACTCCCTTAACATCCCCTTTATAAGCATAATGAGAAGTTTGAGTCCAAAATTCGAAGATCGTCACCTATTGTACGATCCTGACTCAAAAACTCAAGTTAGTAACTGCGACTAATCAGAGATAACTCTTCAAAAATGGTGCATTGCTATGACTAATTCAATTAAGTCATGGATTACAAAGATGGATTAATTCAAAGCACATCTTGTTTCCAATGAGAACGCACTTTAGAAGGCAAATGTTAATCTATTTTTTGACTTAAAAGGAAGATCCATAGAAGTCAGAAGTCAAGATAGATCCATACTTACCTCAAACTCATGAAATATGTTTAAAAAAGACAAGAAAGAAGCATACACAAAGTTGACTCAAAATAGGCTACGTTTATGGCTCAACATCGATTCATACCCTATGGATCGACATTATTCCATATAGATGGTGGGAGACCAATCATAAGCCACATCATGGTGATCCTTAACCTCTTGTTGCTTATCCTCCAAGTTTAGTAGCAATCCGATGTTCCAAATTCAAGATAATCGATGGACTATACAATTTGAAGATAGTTCAATATGGCTCAACATCGATATGTACAAATGAATTCCAACTCCTATAAAACTTGATTGAGGCATCACAAGAGCAATAGAAGACTAGAAAAGTAGATGAGATCCAAACATATGTTAAGTCTATGGATCGGTACCGATCCATAAGCTATGGGTTGGCACCAATCCATAGATAATTGTCAGATAAAGCTAATGTTTCAGGCGAGTTATTTTACCTCCTAAATGGATCCATTAGTTTGATATCTTGGTTCAAACCATATTTGAACTTATGTAAATAGCCACCTGCCTCCTACATTAAAAGAATCTGGATTCTTCCTTCCCATACGTTGACAAATAGCTTCTCCTACATCAGTTCTCTCCAAAGACAACATTGTTCCTTCACTGAATGGTTTATTGTGATCTACTTCCATAGTGCCTTGTATTTGTAATTCCAATTTCATCATTCTTTGGGATTTAATCAAACACTTGTAACGGAAATCGTTGTAATAGGCACTGAGAATATAACTAATCTATAAAAAGATGATGTTGGCTTTATTAATAACTAAACCACTATAACATCATATCTGTTCTTCTCTTCCTGCTCTTCTATTTTTTTTTTATTTTCTGTGTATTTTATATTATTTGTGCTTGATTTGATTTGATTTCCCAAAGAAGGATGGTGTTTTCATTCAATCCTTGTGTTAGTGAAATTTTTGACGTTAACACTAATTCTAATATTCAAGTAAGTTCATTTCGAAAGGGAGAACTTTTCTACCAAAACACTCAAAAAATTCCATATATGTGTTGACAACATATATTTAGCCAGAGAGAACTCGTGAGTTCATGTTAGTTGACTAAGATATTAATCTTGTTTGAATGTCCTTTGTTCGGATAGCCAAAATTTATCATTTCTTGTTCGTATGTTTTCTTCATTTAAGAAAAAAAATTATACAATATTTTGTTTGTGTGAATGATTTAGTGAATTTATATTATCCGAACACCGTCTATATTCGTTCAACTCGTACAAAAAAGTGTTTGAGCCAACTCCTTGTCTCGCTTGTGTACGTTCCAAAATTTTATTGGATATGATACGAACACTTCACTGGTCAGTCCAGTTTGTCCTGTTAACACCCGTTCAGAAAAGGGTGTCTGTGAGTTGTCAACGAGAAAATAGATTAGTTTACGTATTTATTTTTGGGACAGGTATCCTTCTTCACTTGAGTGCAATTGGAATGCTTATCAGTCTCAGTTCTTTCATCCTTTATAAGTGTTGCTTGAATGTAGTTCTACAAGGGTGAGCGTTTGGTTGGTTTGGCTTATCCGGTTATGAAAATTGTCAAACCGAACTAAAACCGATAAAAATGAAAACTAAACTAACCAACTTAAGATTGATTGGTTCGGTTGGTTATCCGATTTAACCGAACTAAATATATTTTAGAATTTATGTTGATAATATTAACTATAGTTTGAAATAAATTTCAAATATATAGTTAATATATTATTATTTATGATTCTTATGCTCTTCAAAAGTAATTCTAATATATATGTGATGATTAATATTTACTTATATAACTAAATTTACCTAAAGTATTTACTATAATATCGATAATTTTGAAAATATAATAAAAGTTTGGTTAATTTGGTTAAATCGATAACCAAACTAAATATTTTTCCGAAGCGATTGCAAATCAATATAATTTAAAAACCAAACCAAATCGATTAAAATAAATTGGTTTGGTTGGTTTATTTGGTTTAACCGAATAATGCTCACTCATAGTTCTACCTAAAAATTTCATATACCTTAATTGACTAACGAAACGACTCTCATTTTCTTTACTAAATCTTATTAAAATGATCTTTCCCACACCGCAAAATTTCCTCTTGGACACTATTAAATACAATCTTATTCTTGAAGCATAATATGCCAATAGACAGGAAATGAGGCCTAAGCGAATAGGAAAATATGTCAAATTTGATTTGCATAAATTGTCTAATTTAGGGAAATGTAAATTTCATTTGCATAGCTTCCGCTTAGGGTTCAGTGCATGTATCGTTGGACTTGTTTGGGTATTATTTTGTAAATAAATTAGCGCAATGGGCTGGACTGGGCTGGCAAAATTGTTGTTGGGTACTGCATAAATGGACTTGGTTGGAAGAGGTAGCGACGTGAGGCTATTGTGGGCTACATACTAGGGTGGGAAATGTAGTAATGAGCTGTTTCAATTTAGGCTGATCATTCGAACATTAAAAATGGCAACGTATGATGGTTGATGTTGGGTTGTGTCATAACTCATAACGGTTAAGGGTGTGAATGGATCAAATTGGACCATGTCCAAGCTCTATCCTATAAGAGATTCAGACAGACTTCGAACATTGTTCGTACGAACCAGACAATGCTCGAACAATAGAAAAATATCAAACATTTTGGATCGGACTGACCCCTGGTGTGTCCAAACTCTGTCCTATAAGAGAATCGGACGGACACAAACCAGACACCTTATAACTTCGGACCGAGCCGGACAACGGACTGTCGTGTCTGATATACAGCCCTAATAATGGTACAAACAAGAAAGGCTCGCGAGTGATATGATGAAAGATCTTGATCTTAATTCTACTTCGTAAATATTGTTAAGCACTTGACTTTATGTTCTATCAAGTCAAATTTCATCTTTGTGAAATCTGCTAGCATTATCTTCTTTTTATTAGTCTCAGCACCTTCGAAAGAAATGAAGGACTTCATCCAGCGATTTCGACTTGTGGAAAATAGTGAGAAGTCCAAACTTAAGAATTTTTTTGGTGAAAAGAATGAAAAGTTTAGAAATTAGTGAGAAGGACAAATGCTAGTGCAAGCGGAAAAAGGATTGTGGGCCCCTTGAATTCCATGTTTAGTGCAAAATGTGGACTTATGCCTAGTTTTGAACTTTCCATACTTTTGACTAACTTTTTTGCAAGGTTTTGTCCTTCAAAAGAAAATGCTCTTTCGGCTTGGTGCAAACTTAGGCATCACTTGTTTAGCCCAATAACATCAGGAATTGTATCAGATGGACGGGAGTTTGAGCCTGCTTTAGATGTGCTATAATTTAGGTCACTACCTTTAGAGTGACAAACTATCGAGACAATCCACCACTGGCTCGATGAACATCTTCCATGGATTGGATGCAACGCCTATTATCAATCGCGCGAATGGCATAAGTTTAACAATTTAATAAAACTAGATGAGACTGAAAAAACTGACTGTTAAGGTATTCAATATGAAATATAAATTTATTTACTAAAACTTATTTTAAGTCAGGTTTTAGTTAAAAAACTAGTATGTATCCCTTGCACATGATAATACTATTAAAAATTTATTATTTTAATGTTAAAATGAGAAATTTGTTATGTAATATATTATAAATTTTGGTGTGAAATACACATACTATTAACTAAAATTATTACTGTTAGCCTACTTTGTAAACTAGGCTATACAAAGTCAAGAAGTCAGAAGATCAAGTAGACAGAAGACACTCTGTTATGCATTCGGTTCGGATCGGAATTACAGGGGTAGGAACAAAAGCAAGACAAAGGAGGAAGGAAAGTATTCGGATCAGATTGGATGTAGCAGGGCCGATCCGAACCCCATCTGCTAGCCCATCCGATCCGAACCCAGTGCACCTTGCTACTTCGCACCACGATCTCCTGAATATTCAAGGCAGTTACACCCACTTTCTACCCACGATGGCCACTAATTTGATGTGCTGGCAACACCAGAACTCATCCGATCCCGAAAGTCATGGAATGGAGGACGCATGTACCCGATCCGAACCAAATTCTGGAGAAGTTTCCACCTATAAATAGACCCCCAAGGGTCGTTTGAAAGGATCTTTTGGCACTCTGAGAGTTCGAATATCTTTGAGAACCGAATTCCAGCATTCCCAAACAATCCAAATCATCATGCAAAGTATATTTTGAGATAATTGAGTAATGTATATGAAAAGTGAGTGAGATTGAGTGAATATCTTATTGTATTTTTATCTACATCATCAAGCAAAGTGATATAAAGTGGACATAGGCTCTTTAACGCCGAACCACTATAAATCCTGTGTCTCTTTTCTGTTTTTGATCTCATTTTATTGTAATTTCAGTCAATTTGGGTGTTAGAACCACTTTTTGGTCTAACATTTTGGTGCTTTCACTGAGAACAATTTGAATTCTCTGTTTTTCTGGATTACCGTTCTACTTTTTGGACCGTTGAGTTCAAAGAAGTTAATCCCCAAATTTCGATGCTTTTAAGTACTTGTTGGTTGATTGTTGAAGAATTATGGCCAAAGGAAAAGGAAAGGAAGTTCAAACCAGTCGAGGGAACGAAGTTGGTGAAGATCAGCAAAATCCGATCGTGACGAGGTCTCGTGGGCAAAGTTCGGAGCGGATCAGACAGGTTCAGGAAATCCAAACCGATCGCAGAGGGAGAGCTCCGATCCGAACCGAGTAGAGGATGTTGAAGAGGTGCGCTCCCCCAACCCAAACCGATCCGGCCAGGTTACTTTGCTCTGATCCGATACGACACTTGGTGATGCTGGAACCTCTACTCGAGCCCCTCCAAATGCTTCGACTCCAGCCACTAGGACCAATGACCAAATCAATCCATCTGCGCCTGTCACCCAAGGAGATTTTTCGCGCCTTCTTGACATGCTTGAGAGCACTAGGGAGGCTATGAGAATCCATGAGCGCACCAATCTTATGATGCAAGAGAATATGAGAATCATGAGTAGGGAAATTAGCGAACTCCGCAGGCGGAGAACCCCTTCCCCAGTTCACCACACTGCAATGGATCAGTCTTCTTCTTCTGAGGAAGAACAACCTCGTGAAAGAAGGCCACTCGAGCGACCTCAGAATTTGGAACAAATGACTTTCGGATCTCTGGGATCCCGCGAGGACGCTGCTCGTGTGCTAGGACCCGATGACCCGAGGTTGAGAGAGCCTATGCTATTACCAATGTGAGGATCCCATGTTTTGCCTAGAGATCCTAACCTCACCAACCCCACTTAGGGACAAATGCTTCAGCCCCTTCTTCCCGAGATCGACCGGGAACGTAGGGAGCAAAGCAGAGCAGAAGCCACTAGAAGAAGGAGGGTTTCCCCTGATCAGGAGCCCAGAGGAAACCCGAACATCAGAGCCAGGGAGCCTGAACGGCCCTTGACCGATGCTGATGTATGGGCTATGGTACGCCAGATCATGTCTGAGAGTCGAAACTACACCAATGAAGATTATGGTATTGAGCGAAGCCATACTCCCTTTACTAATGACATTCTTGACTTTCAGTTCCCCCGACGTTTTAATTTGCCGCAGATGGACAGATATAACGGGAGAACTGACCCGGGACAACATTTGATGCGATAAGCATGGCTTATGAATGCTGCTGCTGCCCCTGACGCTGTGAAGTTTAAGGCTTTCCCGATTTACTTAGAAGAAGTATCATTACTATGGTTTACCCGACTTCCTCCTTGAACGATATCGAATTTCAAAGAACTAAGTGAACGTTTTATGAATCAATTCCGACTTCACCCCCGAAAGTCTAAGAATGTTATCGAATTATCGAGCATTAAGCAAGCGCCGGGTGAGTCCTTGAAGTCGTACTTAGATCGTTTCAATTTAGCTGTAACAGAAGTCAGCGACCGGCATGAGCCTACCATCTTGATGGCCTTAATGGAAGGAGTTGATCCTGATTCAGAGTTTGGAGATTATCTTTCTGGGAAGCCGCCTCCCACAAGCGAATTGTTTTATGAGAAGGCCAATATTCGGTTAAGACGGGAGGAAGCAAGGGAAAACAGAAAGAGGAAGTCCGGGGCGGCCTCAAAAGAAGCTGTTAAGAGTAATGTTGCCGTAAAGCAGTCTGGAGAATGCTCTGGGAAAGTTGAAGTGAATGTTGGAAACAAGAATGGAAACAATAATAATGGAAACGGGGGAAACAACAACCGTAATTGGAATGGAAATAGGAGAAACAGGAACCGAGGAAGTAATTCTGACAAAAGACCCTGGTTCCAGACATTTGCTATTCACCGTTGAATGACACGTTAGAGAACATTTATTTGGACACGTATAATGTTTTGCAATATAAAAAACCGCCGCCACGAGATTCGACAGAGAAAGAAATTGCTACCGGAAAATTTTGTTTATTTCATGGAACTCATGGACATTCAACGAACGAATGTAGAAACTTGAGAGATGTAGTTGAGAAGTTGTTGCGTGAAGGTAAGTTGGATGAGTATAAGGCCGGCCCAAGGGACAGGGGGCAAGGAGGACATGCCCCAAACCAGAATCAGTCGGCTCCCAAGCCTACAGCGCAACAAAAGGGCAAAGGGATTGTCATTAACACCATAGTAGGTGGACTCCATCCGGCTATCCATAGTTTCAGAGCAATGGACCAATACGTTAATGTAGTTAAGCACATAGATGTGGACGAGTGCGATGATTTGGAAGAAATCGCCCCTGTGAAACAGCAGAAGACAATGTCCGATGATGTAGTGTTCCGTAGCAGAGACGACACCGGAATCCAATCACCTACCGAAGATCCTTTGGTTATTACCACTACCACTGGACCAGCACTGGTTCATAAGGTACTAGTGAACAATGGAAGCTCTGTCAACATTTTGTTTAAAAAGTCGTTTGATCAGATAAGACTCGAGTCTGGAGATTTGAAGCCCTGTGAAGGTTGGATCCGAGGCTTCAATGGGGCATCAACAGCTCCATTGGGGTATATAGAATTACCCGTAACATTGGGACAAGGGGATCGTCGAAGAGTACGAATGCTTCAGTTCGTAGTGCTAGATATAGATTCGCCCTACAACGCATTTTTAGGAAGGCCTGCCCTTGCAGAGTTCAGGGCTTGTATTGCACCGTGGTGCTTATTGCTAAAGTTCCCAACTGAAGCCGGAATAGGAGTAATGAGGAGAGATCAAGGCTCCGGACGAGCTTGCTGTATTGCTGAATTAAAGATGCTGATGAGGGGACTCAACATCGAGACTAAAGGTACCTCACCTCCTCCAAAGGAAGGTTCGGCGTAGCAATTAGAGGGATCAGCCCCGAAAGAGTTGCCAAAGGGAATGCCTGAAGACCTGGATCCTAGAGAAGATGAGGAACCTGAGGATAGAAAGGCAACTTCTAACGAAACGACAGTGGATATACCCATTGATGAAGCTGATCCAGCAAAAGTTTTGAGGATTGGATCCCAGTTGGATCCGCACCGAGCCAAAGAACTGGCTAACTTTCTGAAGGCAAACTTGGATGTGTTTGCCTGGACCCACGCTGACATGTGTGGGATATCACCATCCATCATGAGTCATTCGCTGAGTATAAACCCAAAACACCCGCCTGTAAAGCAAAAGAGACGTGTGCTAGGCCCAGAGAGGTCGGCAACTCTGAAAGAAGAAGTGGAGAAGCTGAAAGAGAACGGATTTATTAGAGATTCGACATATCCCGACTGGATATCGAATCCTGTTTTGGTAAAGAAGTCAAACAGAAAGTGGCGGACATGTATTGATTTTTCAGACTTGAACAAAGCCTGCCCGAAAGATAGCTTCCCACTCCCCAGAATAGACCAGCTTGTGGATTCGACGGCGGGACACGAACTTCTTTCTTTTATGGACGCATATTCCAAATCAACCAGATTCCCATGCATGTGCCCGATCAAGAGCACACGAGCTTCATTACAAATTTGGGTTTGTACTGCTATGTGGTCATGCCATTCGGATTGAAAAATGCTGTAGCTACCTACAAATGCTTGGTGAACAGGATGTTTTATAACCAAATAGGGAAGACTATGGAGGTTTATGTGGACGATATGCTCGTCTAATCAAAACAGTCCTCTAGCCGTACACAAGACTTGGCAGAGATGTTCGGTATCCTGCGGAAATATCGGATGAAATTAAATCCTTTGAAGTGCTCGTTTGGGGTAGCATCTAGAAAGTTTCTAGGTTTCATCGTGAGCTTCCGAGGGATTGAAATTAATCTCAGTCAAATAGCAGCGATAAGGAACATTGAGGAACCACGAAGAATCAAAGATGTCCAAAGTCTTGCGGGGAAAGTAGCTGCGTTGAGTAGATTTATCTCCAAAGCAACAAACAAATGCGTCCCCTTTTTTGACTTGATAAAAAGGTGAAATAAAAATTTCAAATGGACTCCGGACTGTGTTGAGGCCTTTCAAAATCTATTGGACTTACTAGAGAGACCACCGATTTTGTCGAAGCCAGTGGATCATGAAGAGCTGTTTGTTTATCTAGCAGTATCAGCTCACGCCGTCAGCACCGCCTTGGTCCGGGAAGAAGACAAAGTGCAAAGGCTAGTATATTACGTAAGTAAGAAATTGGCAGCTGCAGAACGTAATTACCCAAGGATTGAGAAGCTTGCTTACAGCCTTCTAATCGCCTCCCGAAAACTTCGCTACTATTTTCAAGCTCACCCAATAACCATATACACTGATCAGCCTCTAAGACAGGTGTTGCAAAGACCCGACGCATCGGGACGGTTGATAAAGTGGAATATTGAATTAAGTCAGTTTGATTTAAATTTTCAGCCGCGGAGATCGATCAGGGGGCAAGTTCTGACTGACTTTATAGCAGAGTTCACAATTCCGGAGGAAGAGATGATCAATGACAAGGTGGTCACGTCAGAGGAGTAACTAAAATTAGATCCATGAAAATTGTACACAGACGGAGCCAAGAACGACCGAAGGTCCGGAGCTGGAGTCGTCTTAGTTACTCCTGAAGGAAGATCGTTATATTATGATCTGCGATTAGAATTTTCAGCGACCAATAATGACTCTGAATATGAAGCCCTGATTGCCAGGCTGAAACTTGCTAAGGAATTCAGAATAAAGGCATTGGATATATTATGCAATTCCAAAATAGTCGTCTGCCAAGTGCGAAAGGAGTTTGTGGCCCGGGGACCTCAACTTATTACCTATCTCCGAAAAGTGGAGGAGCTGTTGAGCAACTTGGAACGATATAACATAACGCATATCCCAAGAGCTGAAAACCAGAAGGCAGACCGGCTAGCAAAGCTGGCTAGTTCCGACAATCCAGAGGAAACCGAAATGGTTCCAATTGAGACGTTGGGATCGCCAAGCTTTGAGTTAATGGAAATTGAATTAGTTTTCGAAGCAGAACCAGAGAGGGAGTCGTGGATGACCCTAATCAAAAATTTCCTTAGAAATGGAGTACTCTCGCCAAAGAAGAGTGAGAGGCGAACCATAGTTCGCAAAGCCACCAGATACATCCTTCAAGATGATACCCTTTATCGACAAGGATTTTCTATGCCCCTGTTACGATGTATAGCGCACGACGACATCAAGCTTGTACTAAGGGAAGTACACGAAGGTGAGTGTGGAGATCATACAGGGGGTCAGACTTTAGCAAAAAAGGTATTGCGGTATGGGTATTTCTGGCCCACTATTAATAAAGATGCAGCTGATTACTCACGAAGCTGCGACAAATGCCAGAGGTTCGCCAAGATCCCCAGAGCACCACCGACCTAGCTCAAGTCGATGGTGAGTCCGTGGCCGTTTGCCATGTGGGGAATTGACATCATCGGAGTTCTACCGATTGCCAAAGGAGGAGCGAAGTATGCAATAGTCGTCGTGGACTATTTTACGAAGTGGGTGGAAGCTGAGCCCTTAACCAAAATCACAGCAAGAAAGGTGATAAGTTTCGTGGTTAGACATATCATATGCCGATTTGGGATTCCAAGGACCATTATAACCGATAATGAAACCCAGTTCGATAGTGCCGAATTCAGAAATTTCTGCCAGAAATACAAGATCGACAAGCGGTACACTGCAGTCGCCCATCCACAGTCAAATGGGCAAGTAGAAGCAATAAATAAAGTCATAAAGTCCATCCTCAAGAAGCGGTTGGAACGTGCAAAAGCAAAATAGGTGGATGAATTGCCCATGGCTCTGTGGGCATATCGAACAACGTTTAAGACAGCTACCAGCCATACTCCTTTCTCTCTCTCATTTGGTTCAGAAGCGGTAATCCCGGTAGAGCTCTAAGTTCCCTCTCACAGGGTGACATATTATGACCCGATGACGAATCAGGCACTCCTCCTCGAGTCCCTTGATGAAGTCGAAGAGAAGAGGGACGAGGCAGACTTGCGTGCGTCAAGACATCGACGTTAGATGACACGCTATTATAACAAGAAAGTTCATTTTAGAACCTTTAAACCGGGAGATTTGGTGCTAAAGCGAGTTTTTCCATCCCTTCCTCATCTCGGTCCAAAGTGGGAAGGACCATTCGTCATCCAACGGAAACTTGAGACAGGAGCCTTCAAGTTAATGACCGTAGATGGCGAAGAAGTGCCTAGGGCTTGGAATGCCCAACACTTGATGCGATATTTGAATTAGGGATGTTGTATTTTCTTTTGTTTTTCTTATGAAGCCTGTAAAAAGGCACGACTTGCCTTAGAAAAGTCTGTTGATATGAACAAAGGACTATAAAGTGGATGCAGGCTACGACTTAGCCGAACCACTATAAAAATATAGTGTGCCATTTACTTTCCTGCATTATTTATATCTTCAACTATTATTCTATTGTGACTATGGAATACGAGATGTTAAATTAAAATCTGGAAAGTTGGAGATGGTTTATATGCAGGAACAAACGCGATGACTGTTTGTACAATAAGACATAAAAGAATGAGAAGCCGACACTCTTAACTCTAACTCTCAAGAATTGAGAGAGAGTATAAAGGACGGGAAGACGACGTCCTCTGAGGCGTGAAGGTGCACCCAGATGAGAGACCGCCTCAGCAAGAACTCTAACCTGAATATAAGACAGGAGAGTATAAAAGATGCCAGAAAAGAACAGGCATCAATGACAAAAGGAATGTACCCCCGTCAGAGAATCGGAGACATTCGGACTTTTTAATTTAATCTTGAATAGTTTTTCAAGATTGACTGGGGGCATATATGTACACACATATTCCCCCCCACTATGACTCCATTACACAACTTTAGTAGGACATGCATTTGCATTTTTACATAGGCACCGAACTGACGACTAATAGGCATTGTAGGAAATGAATTATTTTTATTCATTTACAAATGTATGAATTTGTACAGGAAAACAGACAAAAAGAAGATGCGTGGGCCACACTCGTTACAACAATCATGGGCCAATTAAATACTAAGATAAAGCAAAACACTTCATCACTTAGACGTTGAAGTGGACTTGGATTTTAGCAGCCTTCTGAGCATCCTTCGCCTCTCTTTCAGCATCAGTTAAAACGCGCCTTGGTTTTTTTCCTCCCTGAGACTGAAGTGCTGGAATCGGTTGATTTTTTCCTGGGAGTCAGAATGCTGGAATCAAGAGAAGACTTTTTAGCAAGTTCTTCCGTAATAGATCTAGTCGAAAGCTTAACAACTAACCTTGATCCGGCATCCACTACTGCGAGAGGCTTAAGGCTTTCGGGGTCTAAGTCTTCAACTTTATGCTACATACGTTTGTCTTGTTCAGCTTTCAAGGCAGCTAATGTGATGTCATCAGCATTTTTTGACTCCCCAACTATAGTCACCTCAGGGTCTTCCTCATGTCCCTCATTGCCACTGTCATCCTTTAAGGCGTCTATCATCTCGCCATCGTTAGGAACATTAGCCTCACCCTTGTCTCCTTCAGCCTTCTCCGCTGGCTTTGCTTCGGCTGTGGTTCCCTGAGACACGTCTGCCTTCTCGGACGGTTCAGCACCTACGGAATGAGAAGCAACAGTTATCAACTCGGGAGAAAATAAAGGGTCCTTCACCGATTGCCCGACTATGTGATGGAAAGTGGAGACAGCTTTGACGAATTGGGTTGAAAAGGTAGAAATACCTTCCGATGATTTCTTAGCTGGAGTAGTTGCCGCCTCTGAAACCGATTCAGGAATAGGAGATAAAAGAGATGCCTGAGGGATCGCCGGGTTTTCGGGGTCATATACTTCTACTTCAGAAGTTTCAGCGACAGTGGAAGAAGAACCAGCCTCCAAGAAGTCCTTTTGTTTAACCTTCCGTCTTTCCTCGTCTATGGCAGCAACAATCAGGCGACGCCCCTTAGCTAGGCTCGCCGGCTCGTCATCTCTTAGATATTTTTCCATAACTTTGTCCTCGTCGATGGAATCTACCTTGAGTTCTTCTTTTTCCCATTCAACAATTTGGCTCCATACATGAACCAAGGTAGTCGGATAGTCATCGATCCAAGAGATGTTTCGGTGGCGGATTATATGTGCAAAAAATTCGATCAGTAATTCACAAAGCCCTGCACATCCACCTGGGCCTCTGCCAGCTGCTTGCGTGACTCTTCGGCCGATTTGATGACACTTTCAACATTACCCTCCGCCAGGGCAGCCCTGTTCTCGACCTCCATCAACTTGGAAGCCAAGTCAGCATTTTTCTTCTCCAATTCGGCATTCTTCTTCGCTAACTCGGCCTTCTCTCGCTCAAGGTCAGCGTAAGCAAGTTGCATTTTGGCAGTATCTGACTTGGCGTCTTCTACTTGCTTTTTCTGCTCCGAACGCTCTTGAGTATGGGATTCAAGCAAGTCATGATAACATTTTTGTAGATCTTCAAATTGTTGTTTGAAGCTAGCAGCATCCCGTTGAGCGATAGCAAGTTGGGCTTGTGTATCCTCAAGGTCTTTCCCTAAATTTTTCAAGGCCTTTGCGTCATCCTCTGCGATCTTCTGCATCGAGTTAGTATTCGTGATTAGATTTCGGATGATTCTGGAAAGGTTATGCGAATACTTGAACATCTCTGAATATTGTTTCTCGACCGCGTCAATTTTTGCTTTGGCCTCGTTTTCCCACCTCGAGGAAATAGGCTCAAGAGAAGGTAAGAAAGTCAAGTTTTCAAAGTAGTGTTCGGGAAATTGCTCCTCCAGATACGCCCTCTTAACTGCATTTTCAGCATCCAACGGTGGAGGTGCAGGGAATGTCAGCTCGGTATCCTTATGTGTGGAGGGCTCAATGGCCTCCTCACCCTTTCTGGGCCGTTTAGCACGAACCTTGTGCTTGCTTCGCGAGTCGGTATCTCTCGGCGGGATCCTTTCCCTACTGCGCTTTTCTTGAGAAGAAATTGGGTCTTTTGACTGTGGCCTGTCGTCTTCTTGACGACCTTGGTAGCCCTTATATCGCTCTGGATCTGACCGAACGGGAGAGTGAGAGCGCGAGGACTGCGACTGATAAGAATCATAGGGCCTTCTATCCTCCCTACCGCGACTTTCGCGACGATCATGCTCAACATCATAAGGGGGTCTGGTCATGCTGCGGCGTAGTTTCCTGATGTCATAGTGAGCACGAGACATTGTACCTTCACTACAATGTAAGTGGAATTCATAATCAGTATTTCCGTAAGAAGTAAGTGCTGTAAAGTGGGGTGCTTTTGTGTTAAGTGCATCCTAAATGGTGTCCCCCCTCCGACAAACCAGAGTCTGAAGCCGAGCCAGTGCGAGAGGGCTCTTTGGCCTTAACAGGAGTGGCCTCCTCCGAAGAAGTAAAAACTAAAGGATTTGTGCCAAAAGTGTAAATAGTGTCAGGAAGGGGGAGGTCTCCCAAGCCCTGAAATGTAGGATCATCAACGGTAGGGGTATCTCTTTGGGAAGCGCCTGTTGGCTGTTCTTTAGGAAATGGTGATTTCTCAGGAGAAATAACATCCCCAGGAGTGATGTACCCTTCTTGTTGCTTTTCAGGTATGTTGGTCAACTCATCGTCTTGAGTTGAACTTGGAGAAGGTGAAGTTCGAAGCGGCATGGTGGAGCCTTTCGAGCTCTTGCCCATTTCTGGAATTACATCCACCGGAGGGATGTATACGTATGGACCTGACCCGTGACCTAGGCAACGGGTAATGGACAGTAGCTCGTGGTGATGGAGATATTCATCCTTGAGGACGTCGTCGATAGTTAGAAATTTTTGGTCACCATTGAGGAGCTGATGCATCCGATCAAAATACACTTGACTCGATATTTGCTTTGGATTGTCAACTGCAAACAAAAAAGAAAACGGATTAATGTGGTGGCGTGGACATTCAGAGTCGAGGTTTAGAAAACCAGTGCCTTACTCGATTTTGTCCATCTCCTAGCACACCCCGGCTGTTGCCTTATATAAAACCATTCCAGCTTGGAGTCGCCAGCCTTGCTACTGAATGGCGTTGAAATTATCTTTCTTTTTAGGCAGACTCGAAGTAAGAGAAATAAGGAGTTTCTCGAGTCCGATGCTTGAAGTTATAAAAGAAATGAACGTCATCAAAAGTGAGCTCTATGCCTAAGATCTCGCGGTATGCTACATATAAGGTATACAGGTAAGCATAGCAGTTGGGATGCAGCTGCATGTGGGCAATCCGCATTTGTCTTAGAAAATCAACGACAAAAGGAGAAAATGAAGGGATAGCCCCAACCATGCACATTAATCGGGTAATTTCCATAAACCCCTCCGGAGGATTATGAGGACGGTCAGTCTTCGACGGCACCAGGGTATCCTTTTTCAGTATCCCGTGTTTTAAGCGTATTCGAGTAAGTCTGTCGTTGTCAATCGTCAATTCAACAGAATCTTGAGGTGATTCCAATATGATGGAAGTTACAAATTCGTCAGGAGCTCGAGTATCTCCAACCCCTCCTTCCTCTTCATAGCCTAAAGAAACTTCATTGTCAGAAGGCGTTTCGGTGTTACGCGCCTCTACTTCATAATCTGATCCCGCGTCGTCCCATTCAGGGTCTGAGGAAGAAGATATGTCGTCAAGAGTGACTTTAGTGGATGTCTCTGGGATATCTTTCTTTTCTGCCAGTCTAGAAGAATGTCTTTCGGCCATGATCACTAAACTATCGAAGAAGTAATAGCAGAAGTTAGAGTAAATTAGCCCGTGTCCCCCAGTGCACATGTGTGAACTAAAGTGTGTACAGTGTGTGCAGAAGATGTAAAGTGAACACTTGAAAGTATAATGCAAAGTTTTGGCAAAGCAGTGTTCAGAATAGTCCTTGATGTTTGTTTATGTTCGCAGGGCACTATCCTAACTGTCCATTAAGTTGTAGACTATATCAAGAATTGATTTGGCCAGTTAAGCAAGTTCTTATGCATTAAGTTGAATTTTTCTTCGGTTCGGTTTGGATGCGTTCATTGGGATCGGATCGGGGGAAGAATCATGTTCCAGCTTGAAACAAACATTAGCATCCAGCTGGCCAGATCGGATTGGTTCGGGAGTATATATTTGAACCGGATCGGGTTCTTTTGAATGTCCATGTCCTTCTTTCTTGCCTCTCACTCCGACCCGATCCGATTGGGTTAGCTATGTTTTTTCCTTTCACTTCCCACTCTGACCCGACCCGGACGGTTACACTCAGCACTCGCCCCATCGTTTTGCTTTCCGCTCTGACCCGAATAGATCCCAATTCTTCTCCTTTTCCTAATCTTTTTTCCTTCTCTTCTTCCTCTCCATACTCCATCTCGTACAACCCATACCGAAACCATCCTACACCAAAAACCCTGGTTGAGACCGAACCCCTTATGTGCTCAAAAGTTCAGCAACGAAACTCGATCTCATCTCTCAACGCCTCGAGATGATGGTGGAGTCATCAATGGCGATGGCGAGTGAGGTGAGGGTCACGGTGTCGACGCAGGGAAGGATCCATGCTCAAATTATTCAAAATCAACCTCAAAACATAACTAAAATAAGTTATTACAAAGGCAATTTGAAGTTTTGATCCACTTACGAGTTCGATTTGAAGAATAATAAGAAGGATTTCGAAGTTTTTGAAGGATAGGGTTTCGGTGTGGAATCGGTTGGGCGAGAACAATAAAAAGAGAAAGGAAGAAAGAGACAGGAGATGGACTTATATAGAGTTACGGTGACCACTCATATTCCCCCTCTTTTTCTCCGCTCGGACCGGGATATAAGCCCACGAGTCACTCCTGGCCCGCTAATCCAGTGTTAAGCAAGACAAGAAGGAATCTCATTCGGATCGGATCCGAACCGAATGGATTTAATACAAAGGCCTGACAAGCAAGTTAAATTCGAAGTAAAAATAAAGATAAAGATATAGATTACCTAAAGAGGTCGCTGGAGATCAATAAAAGCTCTTAAAGTTATCTAAAAATGAAAAAAGATATCCGCAAGCTACGTGATGTATATATAGACATCAAGAAATGTTACTTTCTTAAGCAGTATATCCCTATACGTCAATGGAAACGACTTTTCAATGACTCAAATTCAAAGATCAATGAGAAGGTGATATCAAAGCACGCTTCGTCTTCAACAGAAGCATCCTTTGATGTAACACCCCACTCCCGCTATGATCACTCACTAAGGGAATGCCATAGCATCGGTGGAGTATTTTAGTGAATATAGAACAAAAAAATTACAACAAGACAGATATAAATAGTACTTGAAATTTTAAAACATCATCTCATAACAGCGGAAGTAAAACATGTCTGGTTACATCATAAAACCACAATAAAGGTCAAGTACAATATCCATCAAAATAAAGAAGTACATAATCCCACTCTCATACAATAGCCAAACAAAAGAAAAGATAACTGGATAACTGGAGCTTTACATCTATCCAAGCTCCTAAAGACTGGAACAGCAATCCGATCAAGCTCCACTACTGCTAGGATCCACCGTAGGACCTGAGGGTTGGGAAAAAGATAAAAACAACAGGGTCAGACATAAGTCTGAGCGAGTCCTATAACTTTAACAATACAATCGTTAAAGTAACCAGAGAAGACATAAACTGATATACGGTAACATATAGGGATGAATGGCTACCCTAAGCAGTCAACTAAACGAAGATAAAGGATAAAGACGCATCTACCCTCCCTAAGGTAAATTACTAAACTGCACCACACCAGTCGTTCCTAACTTAAAGGTTGATCCCACCCAAGGACTTATAAAATTTACTAATTAGTACCTGCGTACCCCTAGGTGACCAAGTAGGCGCCACGGGGCCCTACAATCCACTAGGTGTACACACTACTTCCCATTCGATCGGCTCCCTAACGTAGATACCCGTGCTGGCCCCACCGTGGGATGTATCATTCCCCAATGTGGCAACCTGATGAAACTAAAGGTGCACGGCTTATATCTACTCGATGCAACAACGGCTTACCTACCAGCCCGGGCCCACTCACGCATATGAAGCCCGTTGGACTTGCGTTGCCACCGCTAACCCGTTTGCCTCTTACAGTCAAGCCCAGTATGCGTGTCCCGTCCTCGACATGGGTCGAGCCCACAAAGATACGTATGGGTTACTGGTTGAAATGGGCCTCCACAAGCTACCCACCTAAGCTTGTCCCTTTTTCTAGTATATCCCACTTAACCCTTTAATCATGTTTTAATTACATGTTCTATTTTGGTTAAGTATTCTAATCGTATTTTCTATTGCCACCCAAGGCAACCACTAGATTTTCTCATGCCACCCGAGGCACCCACTTAACCCCTCATGTCCCTCTACATGCTAATGTGGTTAAGTGTTTCTTAATTAATTAATTAAGAACGTAACCTTTGTAAAGACCTCTCACATTAGACTGTCTTTTATGACCGCTGGTTAAGCCGGTTGGGTCCGGGCAGCCTTATGTCATAACAGAGTCTAACCTCGTGTCTTTACATTAATTACGTATTTAGTTTGTGCCTAAGACCTCTCACATTGGGCTAACATTTGTAGCAACTGGTTAAGCCGGTTGGGTCCGGGCAGTTTTACGCTACAACTGAGTCCAACCTCGTGTCTTAGTCAATTAATTACACCTAATTAATCACCCTCATAATTTTATATTAATTATCCCTAATTAATCAAGTTTTCTTAACATGGGTAGACCTAACTTAATAGGTAAATTCCCATGGGGTAGACCTAACTCAATAGGTAAATTCCCAACACATAGTATGGGTACACCTAACCAAATAGGCAAATTCCCATACTATGTTTATTTATTTTGTGTTATGCATAATTATATTAATTTCACACAATCTTATTAACTTATGCATTTAATTACCCCATCGTTCCCACGTAATTTCGTTCATGATATAACACATATAAAAGGTGTCAACTTGCATATGAATGAACATGTTTCAAAGGTGCCATCTTGCATATTAACAAACACATAACTTGCATATGAACTTGCATAACATGTCACATAACTTGCATATAATATGTCACATAACTTACATATTCATTTTGCATAACAAACTTGCATATTAGCTTATAGACTTGCATAATGTGTCATCATGAACTTGCATATTAATAAACATGTAACTTGCATATTTACATACATGTAACTCGCATATTAACAAACATGTAACTTGCATATAAAGAAACATGTAACTTGCATATTTACATACATGTAACTTGCATATTAACAAACATGTAACTTGCATATTAACAAACATGTAACTTGCATATTTACATACATGTAACTTGCATATTAACAAACATGTAACTTGCATATTAACAAACATGTAACTTGCATAGCATATTACCATGAACTTGCATAACATGCATATGATTACATAGCCCACAACTTGCATATTTAGCATCATGCAAACATAACATACATCATATTAAACTTGCATAAGCTTACATACTCAACATGCATAAACATAAGATTAATGCTAACATCATATCATATGATTCAAAGCTCATTAACCCACATACAAAACCATAAATCTCATCACATCTCATCTAATTAGTTTACCAAAAGATCATCAAAGTGATAGAAACTCACAACTAGCAACTTTGAACACCAAATGAAGAAGATTAAGATGCTAAGAAGGGATTAGAAGTTGATTAGAGAGTGATTAGTATGCAACCCTCTTCATAAAATTAGTGGAGGCCATGAGAGCTAGCATTTTGCCATAGTTTAGTCACTAGGTTTAATTATGAATGAATTAGGGTAGGTTAGGGTCTTATTTATAGATTAGGCAAGTGTTTTAGGCCATAGGATTAACCCTAGATTCAATCCAAGCCATCAAAGCATGTCTTGGGGAAGAAGTCAAGTGTAGGAACCATCTAGGGCCTTTAGATTAAAGATGGACCATGAGAACCATTCAAATGCAAAATCTGCACTTGAGCGAATCGGCCCACGGGTTGACAGCCAAACACCCTGGATTAACCCCTAGTCGACCCAGCGGGCTTGGGTCGACTTCAAAAATCGGCCGGTTCGGTTATTCCCCTCTCCCAATTCGCTGTTTTGAGCATTTTTGCATATTTATTTATTAAATTTTCAATTATATATATATATATATATATATATATATATATCAATATATATATATATATATATATCTACACAACCCATTTCACTTAATTAAGTATACTTTAATTTGGGAATTTTCGTGAAACTTCGCGAGGCCATATCTTGGTCATACGGACTCCGATTTTCGAAAACTCGGACTCTATTTCGCGTATTTTTCCGAGACGAACACAATGGCATAGCCCGTTTCCCTTGATTCCCATTTTAGAATTAAATTCTGCCTCGATTTATGTTATTACAGGTTATTGAAAATACGGGTTGTTACATTCTCCCCTCCTTAAAGGATTTCGTCCCCGAAATCTTCAAGTTAGGAAGAACGTATCCTACCATCCAATCATCCATCTACTCAAAGCATCATCCACGAGCAATCATTGTCCTTACAAGATTCTAAATGCTGGATGGATATATGCAAAAGTGTGTGTATATGTACTTACCTAATGCGAAAATCAGGCGGTTACTGATACAGTAAACCTCCTTAATGCAAACCATGATAGTGCCATGCATCCAATATGTATGCGAAACCCTATTGACACATACAAATTTCTACATGCGTGCACAACCATACACAAAAATGCATCATCCATATGATAACACAGCCATGATACATCCATCAATCTAACTACCACATCCATTTATGCAATATGCAACATGAAGTGACTGAGCCGATCTAGTGCCTAATGTGTGTGTATATGCATCCACGAGCAACCACTAGCAAACAATTGCATCCATATGCATCCATCAACCATAACATGTTTCAAACACATGTCTCAACCATAGGTTTTACCCTATCTAAAGGTCATAGGTATTAGCGAGAGGATATACTAAAGATAAGATAAGTACTAGACAAGCAATAAAGGAGAAGTTAAAAGACATACTCTCAAAAAGAAATGGATACAAAGAACGCATCTTTGCTTCCGTCTCCCAAGTAGCATTGCTTTCGTCATCTCCCCATTGCACTTTAACTAGCTGAACTTCTCTGTTCCTCAACTTCCTAGTTTCTGACCCAAGGATGCGAGTAGGAGCTCGTCGAATCGTCGCATCACGCTCTACCTCTACATCTCTAAGCAAGCTCGGCTCTACCACCTCCGCGGTCTCATGTAAGCACTTCCTCAAATGTGATACATGGAATACATCATGAACACCACTAAGTCTGTCGGGCAACTCCACCCTATATGCCATCCGTCCAATCCTTTCCTTAATAGGAAACGGCCCAACAAATCTCGGTGCTAACTTCCCTACGGACCCAAAGCGAACAACATTTCTTAATGGAGATACTTTGACAAAAACCATGTCCCCAACCTCAAACTCAAGATCCGTCCTTCTCCGATCCGCATAAGATTCCTGTCTATCTTGCGCTGCTTTCATCCTTTTTCGAATTAAATCAATCTTCTCTGAAGTCTCTCTAACCATATCCGGCCCAAGCAAGATCTTATCCGTAGATTCCCACCAACATGTAGGAGATCGACAAGGCCTTCCATAAAGAGCTTCGAAAGGAGCCATACCAATACTGGACTGAAAGCTGTTATTATATGCGAACTCCACCAAAGGAAGATGTTCTTCCCATGTACCTCCAAAATCCAAGATACAAAGCCTCAAAAGATCTTCTAAGATACGGTTCACCCTCTCGGTCTGACCGTCCGTCTGAGGATGATATGCGGTGCTCAAACACAACTGAGTCCCTACCGCCTCTTGCAAACTTCTCCAAAACTCACTAGTGAAAATAGGATCTCGATCACTCACAATGCTGGATGGTACGCCATGCAATCTAACAATCTCTCTAACATAGACTGAAGCAAGCCATGGAGCGGTCCTCTTACTCTTTACGGGTATAAAATGGGCACTCTTTGTAAGTCTGTCTACCACAACCCAAATTCCCGTATTGCCCTTCCTCGATCTCGGTAACCCGTCGATGAAATCCATCGAGACACTATCCCACTTCCACTGTGGAACTTCCAATGGGTGTAGCAACCCACCGGGTTTCCTTTGCTCCACTTTAACTTGTTGGCACACTAAGCATCTAGCCACATACTCGGCCACATCTTTCTTCATACCGGCCCAAAAGAAAACTCTCTTCATGTCTTGGTACATTTTGTCTCCACCGGGATGAATAGTCATTCTTGAACGATGTGCATCATCCAAAATAGCCTTCTTCAAACCCTCATCTTGCGGTACACAAAGTCTACCGTCTCTATGCAACCATCCCTTATCATCTATGGTGTATCTACCCAAATGGCTGGACGACTCCCCTCTTATAAGCTTCTCTACCAACACAACCAACTGTGGGTCGTCTCGCTGAGTCTCGCCAATCCGTCTCAAAAGAGTAGGTCTAACCTCCAAGGATGCCAACAAACCAGGTACAAAATCAACAGAAGGTCTGAAGTCAAACAAAGAAAGAAACTCCAAGCTTCGTCGTTCCACGAACAATGGACTCAAAGATAGCCTTTTTCTACTTAAGGCGTCTGCCACCACGTTACCCTTACCAGGGGTATACGCTATCTCGAAATCATAGGATGCTAAGAACTCCATCCACCTTTGCTGTCTTAAGTTTAAATCCTTCTGAGAGAATAAGTACTTCAATGATTTATGGTCGGTGAACAACTCGAATCTCTCACCAAGAAGATAATGGCGCCAAGACTTAAGTGCGAAAACAATCGCGGCCAACTCTAGATCATGGGTAGGGTAATTCTTCTCATGCACTCTCAATTGTCTCCCTCCATAGGCTATTACCCTTCCCTCCTGCATCAAGACTGCGCCTAATCCTGTTCCACAAGCATCGGTATAAACAACAAACGGCTTACTCCCATCTGGAAGCACTAAAACTGGAGCGGTGGTCAAAGCTCTCTTTAACCGTCGGAAAGCATCATCACAATCTACATCCCATGAGAAAACCAGATTCTTCTTCGTCAAGCGGGTTAATGGGGCTGATATCTTCGCGAAGTCTTTGATGAACTTCCTATAATATCCTGCCAACCCCAAGAAACTTCTTACCTCGGTAGCATTTCTAGGAACTTTCCAATCCTGGATAGATACTATCTTTGCGGGATCCACAGCTATCCCTTCCTTAGAGACCACATGCCCTAAGAATCGCACTTCTCTTCTCCAAAAATGGCATTTAGAGAATTTAGCTTTAAGACTATGCGCTCGAAGAGTCTCCAACACTTCCTTGAGATGTAAGGCATGCTCTTCTTCATTCTTGGAAAAGACCAAGATGTCATCCACAAAAACTACTACAAACTTATTCAGATACTCTCTGAACACTCTACTCATGAGATCAACAAAGTATGCGGGGGCGTTTGTCAACCCAAATGGCATCACTAGCCACTCATAAAAACCATCCGGAGTCCGGAAAGCAGTCTTCTCTATACTGTCCTCCGCCACTTTTAACTGATGAAACCCTGTAGCTAAGTCCATCTGCGAAAATACTGACGCGCCAACCAACTGATCAAAGAGATCATCTATCCTCGGTAATGGGTGTCTATTCTTCTTCGTGAGCTTATTAAGTTCCCTATAATCCACACAAAGTCTGAGGGACCCATCCGCCTTCGTGGCAAACACTACTGGAGCTCCCCACTCCGATATACTTCGCCTTATGAACCCCTTCTCAAGCAACTCCCCTACTTGCTTATGAAGTTCTCTTCTCTCACGAGGAGCCATGTGGCGTACTGGCAAAGACACTGGTTTGGCATTATCCACCAAATAAATTCGGAAATCTATCTCCCGCTTCGGAGGCAAACCCTTTACTTCTTCAAACACATCCGGATATTCCCGGACTACTCTGACAGAACACAAACTTTCGACCGAAGCATCGAGCGATTCAAGATAACTTAGCAAAACAGATTCCATGGGATTGCAAGAGATCTCGAGAGTGTTACCCAAGCGGGTCATGAGCCTGACAACTCTCCTTTCGCAATCAAGAACGGCACCATTACTGGATAACCAGTCCATGCCCAAGATCAACCCATAGCCCGTGAAGCCCAATACAAAAGCATCACATCTAAACTCAACGCTAAGTATAGAAATCTTCAAACCCAAACATATCATAGACAGATATATGGAGCCCCCAATTGGGTTTGAGACAACCAAGGGATCATCAACTAGACTGGTGTCTAAGTGCAGTGACTCAACTAACGATGATGAGATAAAAGAATGCGATGCGCCAGAGTCAAACAAAGTACGAACTGGATGATCAAACAGAAAAACCAGACTTTCAACGGAAATAGTTCTACCTCTCTGCTGAATCGGTGGAACTGAGAGAACCTGAACTTGCCCCCCTGACTGAGGTGGTGCTATAAGAGCTTGCACCTGGCCTCCTGAGGTAGACCCCGTCTTCTGCCCCTTCTTTGGGCAGTTTTTCACAAGATGCCCTGCTTCACCACAATGAAAGCAACCGGTCTTCTTCTTTTTGCGACAATCCTTACTGAGGTGTCCTGGTGTTCCACAATTGAAGCACTTCTTCTTCGTCTTCTTTTTGTCACCATTGCCTTTTCCGCCCTTGCCTTGTTGTTGCTGTTGCGGTTTCTTCTGATCCCCCTTTTTCTCTGGTGCCTTAGAATTCTTATCATCCTCATGCATAAGTGCCATGTAGACAAGCTTCTCAAAAGTGGCCCCCATAGGAATGTGAGTCATAGCTATTCCTTGCAATGGTTCGTTCAAGCCTCTAACGAACCTCAAAGCCTTCTTCTCCGGTGTATTCACCAACTCTATGCCAAACTTTGCTAATTGATTGAATTTGTTGACATATTCTTTCACCGTGAGATTCCCTTGCTTCAAATTCAAGAACTTCTCCATAAACAGATTCTCTTCCGCCCTTGAGAGAAACTTAGCCCCAAACCTTTGCTTAAAATCTGCCCAAGAGTCAACAGGGCGTTCTCCATTAGTGACCTCCCACCAGAATGAGGCCTCTCCCTTCATTAACCAAGCCGCCAACTTGACTTTCTTTCCCTCTTCCACTTCAAAGATATCTAGCAACTCTTCCACTTCCTTAAGCCAATCTCTAGCCTCTACGAAAGTCTCTGAACCAAGAAAAGGTTTTCCTCCTATAGCCTTGAACTCCTTGCAAACCTTAGCAAAATTATCCACTCTAGGCTGAGGAGGAGGAGCGGTTGTCTCTGGTGTAGTAGCATTGGCCGGACCCGCAGCCGCGGCCCTAGCCTCTTGCAACCTCCTATACCATAGTGGTATAACTAAACCCTCCGGGATGTTAAGATCTTCAGCCATGCTGAAACGAAAGAGGAAAGATTCAAAAAGGAGATTCCGAAAGATAAAGATATGGCTATTGGGGATTATGCTTTTCTTTTTCAAAAACTTTTTCTCTTAGAAGACATGCTTTTAAAAATACTTTCTTCGAAAATACTCTTAGAAAGTAGTTTTTCTCAAAAATTTTATCTGTTCTGGTAACCTTAAGCTCTGATACCACGTGTAACACCCCACTCCCGCTATGATCACTCACTAAGGGAATGCCATAGCATCGGTGGAGTATTTTAGTGAATATAGAACAGAAAAATTACAA
Organism: Allium sativum; assembly: GCA_030737875.1. Taxonomy (NCBI): domain Eukaryota; kingdom Viridiplantae; phylum Streptophyta; class Magnoliopsida; order Asparagales; family Amaryllidaceae; genus Allium; species Allium sativum. Next base: position 430,568,998 of record CM060925.1, on the reverse strand, counting down.
CAAGACAGATATAAATAGTACTTGAAATTTTAAAACATCATCTCATAACAGCGGAAGTAAAACATGTCTGGTTACATCATAAAACCACAATAAAGGTCAAGTACAATATCCATCAAAATAAAGAAGTACATAATCCCACTCTCATACAATAGCCAAACAAAAGAAAAGATAACTGGATAACTGGAGCTTTACATCTATCCAAGCTCCTAAAGACTGGAACAGCAATCCGATCAAGCTCCACTACTGCTAGGATCCACCGTAGGACCTGAGGGTTGGGAAAAAGATAAAAACAACAGGGTCAGACATAAGTCTGAGCGAGTCCTATAACTTTAACAATACAATCGTTAAAGTAACCAGAGAAGACATAAACTGATATACGGTAACATATAGGGATGAATGGCTACCCTAAGCAGTCAACTAAACGAAGATAAAGGATAAAGACGCATCTACCCTCCCTAAGGTAAATTACTAAACTGCACCACACCAGTCGTTCCTAACTTAAAGGTTGATCCCACCCAAGGACTTATAAAATTTACTAATTAGTACCTGCGTACCCCTAGGTGACCAAGTAGGCGCCACGGGGCCCTACAATCCACTAGGTGTACACACTACTTCCCATTCGATCGGCTCCCTAACGTAGATACCCGTGCTGGCCCCACCGTGGGATGTATCATTCCCCAATGTGGCAACCTGATGAAACTAAAGGTGCACGGCTTATATCTACTCGATGCAACAACGGCTTACCTACCAGCCCGGGCCCACTCACGCATATGAAGCCCGTTGGACTTGCGTTGCCACCGCTAACCCGTTTGCCTCTTACAGTCAAGCCCAGTATGCGTGTCCCGTCCTCGACATGGGTCGAGCCCACAAAGATACGTATGGGTTACTGGTTGAAATGGGCCTCCACAAGCTACCCACCTAAGCTTGTCCCTTTTTCTAGTATATCCCACTTAACCCTTTAATCATGTTTTAATTACATGTTCTATTTTGGTTAAGTATTCTAATCGTATTTTCTATTGCCACCCAAGGCAACCACTAGATTTTCTCATGCCACCCGAGGCACCCACTTAACCCCTCATGTCCCTCTACATGCTAATGTGGTTAAGTGTTTCTTAATTAATTAATTAAGAACGTAACCTTTGTAAAGACCTCTCACATTAGACTGTCTTTTATGACCGCTGGTTAAGCCGGTTGGGTCCGGGCAGCCTTATGTCATAACAGAGTCTAACCTCGTGTCTTTACATTAATTACGTATTTAGTTTGTGCCTAAGACCTCTCACATTGGGCTAACATTTGTAGCAACTGGTTAAGCCGGTTGGGTCCGGGCAGTTTTACGCTACAACTGAGTCCAACCTCGTGTCTTAGTCAATTAATTACACCTAATTAATCACCCTCATAATTTTATATTAATTATCCCTAATTAATCAAGTTTTCTTAACATGGGTAGACCTAACTTAATAGGTAAATTCCCATGGGGTAGACCTAACTCAATAGGTAAATTCCCAACACATAGTATGGGTACACCTAACCAAATAGGCAAATTCCCATACTATGTTTATTTATTTTGTGTTATGCATAATTATATTAATTTCACACAATCTTATTAACTTATGCATTTAATTACCCCATCGTTCCCACGTAATTTCGTTCATGATATAACACATATAAAAGGTGTCAACTTGCATATGAATGAACATGTTTCAAAGGTGCCATCTTGCATATTAACAAACACATAACTTGCATATGAACTTGCATAACATGTCACATAACTTGCATATAATATGTCACATAACTTACATATTCATTTTGCATAACAAACTTGCATATTAGCTTATAGACTTGCATAATGTGTCATCATGAACTTGCATATTAATAAACATGTAACTTGCATATTTACATACATGTAACTCGCATATTAACAAACATGTAACTTGCATATAAAGAAACATGTAACTTGCATATTTACATACATGTAACTTGCATATTAACAAACATGTAACTTGCATATTAACAAACATGTAACTTGCATATTTACATACATGTAACTTGCATATTAACAAACATGTAACTTGCATATTAACAAACATGTAACTTGCATAGCATATTACCATGAACTTGCATAACATGCATATGATTACATAGCCCACAACTTGCATATTTAGCATCATGCAAACATAACATACATCATATTAAACTTGCATAAGCTTACATACTCAACATGCATAAACATAAGATTAATGCTAACATCATATCATATGATTCAAAGCTCATTAACCCACATACAAAACCATAAATCTCATCACATCTCATCTAATTAGTTTACCAAAAGATCATCAAAGTGATAGAAACTCACAACTAGCAACTTTGAACACCAAATGAAGAAGATTAAGATGCTAAGAAGGGATTAGAAGTTGATTAGAGAGTGATTAGTATGCAACCCTCTTCATAAAATTAGTGGAGGCCATGAGAGCTAGCATTTTGCCATAGTTTAGTCACTAGGTTTAATTATGAATGAATTAGGGTAGGTTAGGGTCTTATTTATAGATTAGGCAAGTGTTTTAGGCCATAGGATTAACCCTAGATTCAATCCAAGCCATCAAAGCATGTCTTGGGGAAGAAGTCAAGTGTAGGAACCATCTAGGGCCTTTAGATTAAAGATGGACCATGAGAACCATTCAAATGCAAAATCTGCACTTGAGCGAATCGGCCCACGGGTTGACAGCCAAACACCCTGGATTAACCCCTAGTCGACCCAGCGGGCTCGGGTCGACTTCAAAAATCGGCCGGTTCGGTTATTCCCCTCTCCCAATTCGCTGTTTTGAGCATTTTTGCATATTTATTTATTAAATTTTCAATTATATATATATATATATATATCAATATATATATATATATATATCTACACAACCCATTTCACTTAATTAAGTATACTTTAATTTGGGAATTTTCGTGAAACTTCGCGAGGCCATATCTTGGTCATACGGACTCCGATTTTCGAAAACTCGGACTCTATTTCGCGTATTTTTCCGAGACGAACACAATGGCATAGCCCGTTTCCCTTGATTCCCATTTTAGAATTAAATTCTGCCTCGATTTATGTTATTACAGGTTATTGAAAATACGGGTTGTTACATTTGAGGGGGCAAAATGTTACCTACTTTGTAAACTAGGCTATACAAAGTCAAGAAGTCAGAAGATCAAGTAGATAAAAGACACTCTGTTATGCATTCGGTTCGGATCGGAATTACAGGTGTAGGAACAAAAGCAAGACAAAGGAGGAAGGAAAGTATTCGGATCGGATCGGATGTAGCAGGGCCAATCCGAACCCCATCAGCTAGCCCATCCAATCCGAACCCAGTGCACCCTCCTACTCCGCACCACGATCTCCTGAATATTCGGGGCAGTTACACCCACTTTCTACCCACGATAGCCACTAACTTGATGTGCTGGCAACACCAGAACTCATCCGATCCTGAAAGTCATGGAATGGAGGACGCGTGTACCCGATCCAAACCGAATTCTGGAGAAGTTTCCACCTATAAATAGACCCCCAAGGGTCGTTTGAAAGGATCTTTTGGCACTCTGAGAGTTCGAATATCTTTGAGAACCGAATTCCAACATTCCCAAACAATCCAAATCATCATGCAAAGTATATTTTGAGATAATAGAGTGAATGTATATGAAAAGTGAGTGAGATTGAGTGAAAATCTTATTGTATTTTCATCTACAACATCAAGCAAAGTGATATAAAGTGGACGTAGGCTCTTTAACGCCGAACCACTATAAATGCTGTGTCTCTTTTCTGTTTTTGATCTCATTTTATTGTGATTTCAGTCAATTTGGGTGTTAGTACCACTTTTTGGTCTAACAATTACTATTGTTTGTGCGTAATTTATGTTCTATAGCTTACATAAACAATATGTGTATGTGTGTATTTGAGATTTTTTAAATCATTTTTGTTAATATATATATATATATATATATATATATATATTGAAAATGGGTCAAATTTTCTATTAGGCCTCCAGCCCAAAAACTGATCCATGCAGCACATACAACACACACGTGTTCACAATCCGAAAAGCCAAAACACAACTTTCGAGAGTCACCGCGAATAATTACTTTACAACAGAAAAGTAGGAATAAAATTCAAAAAGCTAAAAAATAACGAAACCCTACTTCTTCATGGCGGCCAAAATGACCTTCATGGGTTTCCTGCCTCTGACGCAAGCGCACCCCCTCCTCCGTCACGAATATCCATCCTGGTAAGTCTCTCTGGCAACCATAATTTCACTAGATTCAATTCACCGAGGATAATTCGCTCTAAATCTGTCTAATTTGTGGCTTTTTTGTGTGGAAAAACTAGCTTATTTCTTTCTTTCCGAACAATCCATGCAACTACGTTGAAGGAAATGATGTGTTGATTGACTTCAGGTCTTTCGTGGAGCTGCTGCTTACGAGGTGACTCACTATATCTTCCATCTTGTTAAAATTAGTCAATATGCCCATTAAAGTGTTACATTGTACCAAAATAGCCGTAGAAATAGTGCATTCAAAAAATAATTGAGTATGAGTCTCATTCATTTGGTTGCATAGCACACACTGAGTTTCATCTGTAATATCACGTCGATTTAGCCTGTCTCTCGTAGTACCCAAAATTGCTTTGTAAGCATTGAAGGCCATTTTAGGGCAAGTGACACGATCCCACACAATTTTACTCCATAAACCGGGTTGTTCTCTTCTTCTGACTTCATTCCATGCTGATTTGATAGTGAAGTCATTCCCTATAGGTTTTCATTCCCATTTATCATTTTCCTTATTAGTATAAACCGGCATGTATCCAATTTTTGCTTGTTGCATTTGATTGAGTAGTGTTTAAGTGATGCTCCATTGATTACCTTGAATTATGTCTAGAACGGTTTTATCAGGGCAACCATAATATGAGAAAGTGTGCATCCCAGCCATGTTTGTGATGGACTTACCCTCTATCCATGGGTTTCTCCACAAATCAGTGCTAGCACCGTTCGCTATCTCTCTTTCACAACAATCTGCCAACTTGCTGTGAATACACATAATTGCTTTCCACGTGGCAGATGCGTTGTTGTCAGTCCTCATTTGCTAGAAGTTACCCCGTATATATCTCTTCCTCATCCATTTAGCCTACAACCCACTATTATTGACGAATTTCCAGCCCTGTTTCATAGTGTACACTTCTTTCATGTCTTTTAATCTTCGCAGACCTACACCCCCTTCATATTTGGGTTTACATAGATCATCATACTGAATTTCATGCAAACCCCCTCTCCAGATAAAGTCTGCGCACAGTCTCTCAATTTTATTAAGTGAAGCGTTTGGTAGCTGAAAAGTTTGCAGCCAAAACGCTACTTTTGCTTGTATTACAGTATGCACCAATTCGATTCTACCTCCAAGCGACAGTAATCGGGAGCTCCAGCCTTGTAATTGTTAGGGATTACGAAATGGATCGTTAAGGCAAAACTAACACTAGAGGGGGGTGAATAGTGTTTTTGAGAATTTAAACAAAATCTAAAATTTATATGATCTACTATATAAATCAAACACCACAGAAACAATCACAGACACATAGTCAAACCCAAACACAAAGCTAAACAAAAATTAAATGCATAAAAGGAAAGAACACACCGGATTTTGTACTCGTTCGGAATTGCTCCTACGTCCTGTCCCACACAACGCTAGTGTAACAACCCAGAATTTGTGAATTATAATTATGTCTAGATTAAAATTTAAAATAGTCGCTACAGAGTTTATTTATATTTCAATATATATATATAGCCCTTAAAAATAACCATTTTGCAAACAACCTCCGTTTTCGATGAAGCCACTTTTGTTGGATCCGAAACATCAAATTATGGTTAGGCTTCAAATTTCATAATTTTTGGAATTAATATGTGAGCGTACTAAATTTAAACGCGCTTTCAAATTCAGTTTAAATTTGATAAACCAGTTAAAAATGCCATTTTTCAAACGGTCTCCAAATTCGACGAAATTAATTTTTTTTAAGTCCGTATCATCAAAACATAGCTGGATTTCAATTTTCATAATTTTTAGAGTCAGTATGTGGCCCCGGTAAATTAAAATATATGTTCAAATTCAATATTTACCATTATTGTAACAACCCAGTTTTTCAAAACCAATTTAAAATTTTTATTTTAGCTATTTTAATGAATTTTGAATATTTAAAATGATTTATTTTAAATAATAACGAAAAAAAATTTATTTAAACCAAAGCTAGAAAATATAAATTTATTTTAATTATAAAACGAGTTTGAAATGGCGTGGTAGTTTGAAAATTCGATTTTGAATTTCAACTGAATGTACATGATTCAAAATAAATTGGATTTCAGTAAAACTAGAAATATTTGAATCTGTTTAATTATATCTTTCAAACGGATGTGAAAAATTGAGATTTCATAATATAATTTAAAAGTTATGTCCAGTTTAAAATTTAAAATAGTCGCTATTGAATTTTTATATATTTTTATATAATATATAGCCCTTAAAATAGCCATTTTGCAAACGACCTCTATTTTAGATGAAACCACTTTTGTTGGATCCGGAATGTCAAATTATTGCCAGATTCCAATTTTCATAATTTTTGGAATTAATATGTGAGCGTGGCTAATTTAAACGTGTTTGGTAAATCCTATTTGAATTTAATCGACTAGAAGAGGACTATTTTTCAAACGGTCTCCAAATTCCACGAAATTAGTTTTGTTAGGACTGTATCGTCAAAACATAGCTAGATTTTTTTTTTCATTTTTCGAGTTAGTATGTGGCCTCGATAAATTAAAATGTGCATTTAAATTCAATATATATTTTAATTTTGATGAAAACTGATCGAAACAGTCGAACTGGCTTATGAAACATATTCCATTGTGTCCAGAATAAGGGTATTTAAGTATGAGTGACAATCATTAGGTTTTATTTGAAGTTCGGATCGATAAACAAATAATTCACGAATTAACTAATATTATAAAATAGAAAACCTTAGCTATATTATATCATTAACTTCCTCCTACCTTTACTGCTTTCCTCTTGGGTCAATCTTCAGCCACTGTGTTCATTCTCCAAAAACGAGGAAAATGATCGATTGTAAAACCAATAACCAATAGAATAAATTTCTATAAATCTCTAAATATTTGTATTTGGATCTTCGCAGTACTTCTCTCCATTTCTATACTGTTTTTAACCAGTTCGATGCCATTACAGTTCGCCCCCATGAAGACCTCGCGACCTAGGGCTTAGGGTGTTGGGAAATATATGCATCGGTTCTTGAATTTAAGTGTATATTTGGATTCAGTATGAAGAATAACACATTGTGTGATATTTTTGGGTGATTCGATGGAAAGGGGAAACGCGCGATGCACTGTATAGTGCATGGAAGGTGCAACGTCGGTTTCCGATGGGAGGATCCGAGTTAGGGAATTTTGGGATGGGTAGATAGAAAATTTGAATGAGATAATTATGGATATTTTTAATCGAATTTAAGTGAAAAGAAGAAGGAGTGGTTGTTAGAAGAAAATACGGCAGTGGCCATTATCGGTTGCGAGTTAGTTTACTGGAAGGAGAGAAGAAGAGGTGTCATGGATTATGTGGATAATGGTATGTTTAAAGATTATTAAAATATATTTAGTTTAGTTAATTACTTGTAAATGTATTCTAACTTATAAAATTAATATATTGAGCATACATTATCAGAATTCAATGAAACAGGATCCGTTGAAACCGTGAAGCCGAACTCTACAACATGGAACTGACCAGAACGGAAATGGAGCAATTTAGAATGAAAGGCAAATTTGAATACGAATAGAATCAAAACGGTACTGAATTCAGAAATAAAAAATGGCGGAGTGGAAACGAATGTGAGAACTCTCTCGCACTCAAATTATTTTACAATTATTATATCCTAGGTTGCAGACGGCGCTTAGTAGCTCTTAACACTATTTTTATATACAAACCATGGTTGATTGTTTGTTTGGATTATGACTGGGATTGTCCTTGATTGAATTGATGTGTATAAAATTATTTATATAAAATTATCATGAAATGAAATTAGAATAAATATTCATTTACAAATCAAGACGGTTTGTTTATGTACACCCATTTAATTGATATTGATTGGGGCGATAGATTTTACACATCGCCCAACTACATAAATAATAATCAGTATTTGTTGTTTGAAAACCCCTCACGGGTATTGGGATGATATTTGACATACATTAATCCCAACTGGTTAGCTGTATGTCAATCGATGGTTTTACAGACCGTATAAGCGTTATTTATTTATTTTAATGCTTATACAGTTGTAAAATGCACTTTGGATGTTGTATGAATTTTAATGATTGTTTATCATTATTGTTGTATACATGCGATGTATGAAATCCATATAACTGAAATTATATGGTAATTGATTGATTCTGATTCCAGTTCAGAATTAACGAATATTTTAAAATAATATTCAGTGAATAACAAAAATGTGATTTTGATGTCTGATTTTGGATGGACACGAAAATAGTGAAATGCGAAGCCGTGTTAAGCAGTTAAACGTCATTTTAACACGAACGGGATTTTCTGTCAATTTTATTCATTTTATAATGAATATCAAAAAGTGAATTCAAAATTTCAAAATCTAATATTTTGAAAATACTATCATTTTAATATTATAATGATATGGAATATTCAATTTTGATTTGAAAATTGAAATGAATGTAAAACGAATATATTAAGGAATATTCAATTTTTATTTGAAATTCGAAATGAAATTGAAATCGTTTTAAAATGAATTTAAAAAGAATATATCAAGGAATATTCAATTTTGATTTGAAAACTAAAATAAAATTGAAATCGTTTTAAAATGAATTTAAAACGAATATATTAAGGAATATTCAATTTTGATTTGAAAATCGAAATGAAATTGAAATCGTTTAAAATGAATTTAAAACAAATATATTAAGGAATATTCAATTTTTGTTTGAAAACTGAAATGAAATTGAAATGGTTTTAAAATGAATTTAAAAGAATTTATAAAGGAATGTTCAGTTTTTATTTAAAATCAAAATGGAAGGGGAAATCGTTTTTAAAACGAATTCCTAAAATACGAGTTAAATGGAAATTGACAATATATATATATGCCTAAATAGAACATGCCGCGTAGCGACCGTTCGTGAATTTCGACCATTAACTTCAAATTTATGTAATGGGAGATCCGACCGTCGGATTCTCCTAAACCCGGAACCATTGGGTTCGTATCGAAAAGAGCTTTCCATCGAATATAAGAGATTTAAAACTAAATGGTCGAATTTTTAAATATGCCCAAATCAATTTTAGAAAAGGCCGCTATGAATGCAGTTCGCAGGCCGTTATTGGAAACCGACTCTACGGGCCTTAATAAAATTATTAAAAATATGTAAAAATTATCCAAAATCATATTAAATGATTTGGATGAAAAATTCTAGTTTTGAGAAGATAAAAATATATTTTTATCGAAAAGAACTAGTTAATAACTAGAATAATAATCCAAACGATTTTTAAATAAATAATTTGGATTTGAAAAAGGGTTTTAAAATAACCAGAATTTTCCCATGAATAAATTGGAATGGAAATAATCTTCGGAATATTTCAATATTGGATTCTGTGATTATACGGATATTGTTGAGGAATTTGGAAGATATATATATATATATCGTTATTTCCAATACGATATTTGTTGGTTTCAGTATTTAATATTGAATATAAGCCGATATAATAAATATTTAGAGCCTTATATTTAAAATCAAATTAGATTTTGGTTTTGTCCTAAATGGTGTCTTTACCAGCACCGTTCTTAAACCCCGATGAGAAAAGAACGAATCTTTTAAATAAGAATTAGTAAAATGTACCAATTAATTAATATTTAATTGGAATTGAATTGAAATGAGATTTTGGGTTTATCGTGAACTATGTTTTAAATGACATTATTTCTTTAACCCAATTAATAGCAAAGAGATGATTTGGAATTTATAAATCATTTTATCAAGATTTAATGGAAATTTTCCAAAGTTTTCCAATTTAATATATTAAATTGGAATTGAATGGAATTCGATTCGGTCGAGATGAGCTTCTGTGAAGGAAGACTATTAATATATATGGAATTTAAAAGGCTTAGTCATTAGTCCATTTATATAATTAGTCGGATACGGAAATTGATATCGATTATATATTGATCAGTTTTCCGTGAAGATTCCATAGTTAATGGAATAGGATTTTGGGTTTATCATGAAGTGTGTTTTCAATGACATTGGTTCTTTAACCCAGTTAAAGACAAGACTACATGTCTAACATTGTATTTCGAACTGTATTGTTGATCTCTACTGAATATATATTTGTTTGGGGGCGGGGAAATTATTCTCTTGTTTAACACCCTTCTCTGAGACGTATGAGCTTTGAGGTTATATAGTGGCAGAAATCAGTGGTATAGTGTAGATTGTCGATGTTGCATATTTGGGTTTCCAAAGTTAAATAGTCATTAAATGATGATCGTTGGAAGATTAAAGCTAAGTGGAGTTTTAATGAATCTTTAATTAGATTGAAATGAGAATGTGATAATTTAATTATCAAATTTGGGAAATGATCGAGAATGGAGTATCACCAGTTTTGCTCCAAGCGATAATTAAATCTTTAATTAGATTTGAACATGAAATGGCAATTAATTTTACCGATAACACGGTGGTGTTAGATATGGAGTGCTACTAGTTTTGCTTCAGGGAATAAATAGGTTGGGATCAGGAAATAAAATAAATGATTACTTCGATAAGGTGCGCCAATCCCGACTAGTTTGGAAAACCTTAATTTGGTTTGAATTGTGAAAAGAATATTTGGACAAAAGAATATTCTGAATTGGAATGAGGCGTATATCGTGTTTTTATATCAACTGCTTATAAGATACGTGAGTTATTCAGAAAGACCGGGTTTATCCCATTTTGAATGATTGATACGACGATAAGTCGACGATGAAGATGGTGGTTGAAGACCGGAGTTATTCACATTGTTTAGATGATTACTGATATCTTGATTAGGATGTACACCCAAGACAAGGTAATAAGTGGTGATCGTCAAACGTACTTGGAGATCGATCCGATATGCGAGGGCCTTTCTCCTGTATTGGACATATGGGACGAGGAATAAGGTGCCTCCGGTTTCGTTCATACCCGGACTTGCAAATGGATGATGTGTTTGACATTTATTCCTTTATACTATATTCGTTGATCTTTGCTAAATATATATATGTTTGGTGGCGGAGAATTTATTCTCTTGCTTAACACCCTTCTCTAAGACGTACGAGCTTAGAGGTTATATATTGGTGGAAATCAGTGGTACGGCATGGAATGACAGCGTGGCATGCTGAGATGCAAATGATCAAAGATGTTATTGAAAAGCAAGGCTTTATGGTTGATGATCAAAGCACAACTTTAATTTAGCATAGCTTTGTGTAGCGTTAATTCGCGAGCCTCACACCTAGGTATGAACCAAAAACAGGATTGTGACTGCGTGGAAATGGACATATGTTAGTTCTAGCTACGAGTAAAGTCATGGTATTGAGCCTAGACTGCTTACTCGTGTGGATGTTGCATACTATTATGATAAATAGACAAGGTACCCAGGAGCGAGGTGAGTCCTTAAATGGCTCTCGATATGGTCGACTGACTAACCATTTTGGAGGTTCAATAGAATCGGCTAACATATAATTTATGGTAAAACCAATCATCGACGGATGACCGGTCATGTAGATCCAAGGGGTTCACTGCGGGGGATCCTGAGGCATTTGCAAGAATTTCTCGAAATCGATGAGGATAATCCCTTGCCTTGGCTCATAGATGGAAACCCAATTTCCAATATGTGATTTTTCGGTTTTAATTGTGTGTGTGTGTATATATATATGGCGACGTAATATAATGGTACCTACATCGCCAATGATTGATACATTTATATTTGAGGTTGATTTCTTCACTTGTATTAATAATAAAAGATGAAATTTCGCATATCAAGCATATTTGGCTATTATAATGGAAAACTCTATCCTCGACTGCGTTCATTGTGTGATGGGACCTGAGTCTTATAATAGCTTTATTTTTCTGTTTAGCATTGCGCTGTTTGTTTTATGCATTGGTATTCATGGGGGATAAAACCCGTTCCGTGCTATACGGCTTGGTCCCGTGATTTACCTAACTTTAAAATCAAGCTAATAACTATTTTAGTTCTCACACCAGTCCCATGACTGACTCGTAGTTTATTGTTTCTACTTAAACTCTGGGTGCCCTATTTTCCACACGGGGAGCTAGTAGTTTTGGTATTTGCAGATATTATTTTCGCAGGATCCTGCATTTACAGTTGAAGCTATATTCAGAAAACTCTATATCCGTGTATTTATTTCAGTTGTGTTATGTATTATTTTTCCGCTGCTTTGTATTCTAATCTCTGATATAATTTTATATCTACTGTTTAATATTTATTCATACTTTGATTCTTGTACTCTGATGTAAATTGTTGTAATAGTAATGAAATGTTCTTATGTTTGTGTTCTAATGCGTCGTGTTCTCAACTCAATCTGGTCTTTCCCGTAAGGGCGAGTTTGGGTCGTGTCAGTTTGGTATCGGAGTTTTGGTTTACAGAGCTCGAGAACAAGACACATTAGAACCAAACGAAAGAATTCCTTAGAGATAGAATTAGTAACATCCTATAGGAATGACTCATTAGAGATGGGATCAGTAGTATTCTAGAATGAGTTGGAAGAGTTTTATTTATTAAAAAATAAAAATGAAAATGATTTTAATTTTGAATTTATATCTACTATATGTATCTGAATATTTTATTTTAAATTGATTTTGGACTATCGGGTGTATAGAGATTTTAATATACGTCTGATCCATGTGTATACAAAGTCTCAAATATACCGAATAGATATAGAATCACACTCTAGTCGCTCGGGGATAATTCTGGTGATGCCTAGGCAACATCAGTATTTATGTTCGAGTTTCGAACGTGGGATATCTATAGATTTCCAATTGACTGGTATGAGAACCAAAATTAGATAGGTTTATTTATTTGTGATTTGGCACTGAAATATGATTTTTGACTATATATAAAATTTATGTGATTGAAAAGCTAATCAACTAACTGAATGCTAGTTGTGTTGTGTGATTATTAGTTTAACTAACTAATGATTTTGGAATAATCAAACCAATGACAGAATGAATGATAAATTTAGCCAAAACGAATCGAATATTGAACTGAATTGGAAATTGATTGAAATTGCATATATGTACATGTATATACATTGAACAGGTCATAGCAAGGAAGCTAAGAAGAGGAATAAAATTGTATGCCCGAGAAATAGGTA